>OX451737.1:1487140438-1487877779 GCA_948472305.1 Vicia faba
ATATTAATCTAAAAAGTATTTGTATATCATCAAACTCAAAAGAATTTAAATGTTTTTTATATATCCCATCAAAATAAAAATTAAATGATCAATACGTTTTTTTATGTAAAAAATATATAAACTCAAAAATAAAAATCAAATCAATAAAATAAATAAAATAAAACATATGTAATTTTCTTTTTTTGTTTTCACCAGCGGTATAGTCCGGTTCATAGGTCAGTTATGACATCAAGTGGTTTCAACTTCCTCCCAATCGCAGTTGTGGGGGATTGAATCGTGGTCCTCCCTACCAAGTCCAACACCAATCACCATTGAATCAACTAAAGATTGATACATATGTGATTTAGTAAAACAAAAAGTAACTTTCAAGACAATTAAGAAAAATCATAGCTGACAATTTAGTGTGATTAAACAATTAGATGAAACTCTGGTTGCTTCTTCCGCAAGAAATAATGTATCCGTATCTTCAGCTCAATATGATCAAGTGCATACCTTAGTCTAAAATCAAGTTTGAATGCCTCAAATGATGTTTTCATTACAATTCAAATTACTATAAGTCATACATTTGTTGAGTCTTCATCAAATATCATGTGCAACACCATTTCCTAGATTCAAGAGCCAGTGACCATGTATTTTCGTTATTAATTTTGATTACTTCTTATTATAAGATCAATCAAATTGAAGTCACCTAACTCCATGGTTATTGTTTTATAGTATAATATGTTGGTACCATCATTTTTTCACATATCCTTTATCTTATTTATGGGTCGTAAAGCGGGTGGTCCGCCCCGTTTAGGCTATAATTTAATGACAGTCCAAAAGTGCGGCGCGACAATACATATCAACTTAGGTGTTCGTGCTCAAAAATCAAGTCTGCCTCATTTACTAACGAGTTGGCGGGTTAGAGGACCCGTCTGCCTTTTTTTTTACAATTTGATTTCAAACATAATTTACAAAACTGTTAATCATTACTAAAGAGACCAACAAATTTTAACAACGCATACAAGCAAAATATACAATGAAAACAAGCAATATACCATACCGTACAACAACATTAAAATGAGTAACTTTATCGATGGAAGCATCTTAAAAATGAAACAATCCAAATAAAATCAAAGTTTCATTATTTAGTAATTATCTAGACAAATAATAAGCACTTAGTTTACTATTTTAATGTAAAAACACATTAGAAATGAGAACTCAATTAGAACAATATACCAATCCAACCTTTATTATCTTAATGAGAAACAAACCCCACTGTGCAAAAATCACCTTAAAGCTTTAACCCACCTTCAATGACAACGGGTAATAGAAAAAGGGAAAATAATGGATTCTATATATTTTGTAATAAATACTTTTCCTTCTATGAGTGAAGATAAAGAAAGATGTAGAGACCAATTAATGTCTTCAAAAGGTGGTGTATATGATTATGTGAAAAGTGAATATTAGGATGTGAAGAAATGATGGTTGTTTTAAAAGGAGGTAAAATACAGACCATGTTAATATTGGTTTAATACCAAGTTAAAAAACAAAAAAAAATTAACAAAAACCTGCCCCATCCCATTTTAAAAGCGGGTTAGGCGAAGTTGACCAATTTAAGACACTTAGTGACCCGACCCGTTTTTCCATCCCTAATATCACTCATGTCTTATATACACCATTTTTTTTCTTAATCTTATTTCCATTTCTAAAATATGTCAATCTTTGAAATGCTCAAATATTTTTTCTAATAGTTGTTACACCCCCACCTCCTCCAAAAATCCCAAAGGAAGAAGAAATTCATGATAAAGGTTTCCAAGCCATGGGAATCACTAAAAATTATGAATTTCCTCAGAAAAGTTACTCTCTTGCTGAATCATCAGCACAAAAAGAAGACGAGTCCTTCTCGGATGATGACAAACACTCCTGTCAAGAAACGTCTAGTGATGAAACACAAAGATTCTTTTCATCAAAATCACAATCTGAAGTAAACTACACCCCAAGACTCTTCATTGCAAATATAAAAGAGGAAGGTTCATTTTTTTGAAGAATCTCCTGAAGAAACTCTAGTCCCTGAAAGTACTAAACCAAATGGCGATCCTTGGTTCACATTTCATGATGTACCACCTAGTCGTTGTAGAAAGAGACTACTCGAATTTGGAGCATGGCTTGATACCCAGATGATGAAAACTAATGAAGATAGTTATAAGGTTATTGAAGATTTTTTTTTATAGAAAGACAGGCACTATGAAGGAATGGTATCACAATCTTGGGGTTTTCAAACAAGATGAGTTACATCATTTAGAAAGCACAACTAATATCCTTGGCGTACTCCACCAGGATTTTATCGAAGATATGGATATGTTCGATAGAAAAAATAGACAGGAATTCTTTGAGATAAAGTATTGTTCCCTCAAAACAAAAGACCTCGACAAACACTATCATAGTATGGCACAAAGGTTTTATCTCCTAAATGGGTACACCGATCCTAGTCTTAAGAATACCTATGTATCGTCTCTACCACACGAACTCCAACAAGAAATCCATAGGATGGTAGCAACAGCTAAAAAGGATATTGCAATAATGAGTCTTGTCCAGATTCATCAAGCGATGTTGGAAGCACTTGAAAAGCTTTGCAGCTTTCATCATCAATTTCAAGAAGTTATACAACAAAAGTCGAAGTTCACCAAGGCCTACAAAAAACATTATCTGGAGATTAAGTGTAAAGACAAAAGGTTCAGTTGTGCAACAAAAAAGAAACATCATCATCAAGAATACTCCAAATCTCATAGGACCTTTAAAGGAAAGAAAAAGAAGACTATGGAGTTCTTTAAAATAAAATCTTTCAGAGGAAAGGGGAAAAATCAGAGATGCTTTATTTATGGGAAAAAAGGGGCACTTTTCTAAGGAATGTCCTAATAATACTCACAAAGCCGCAAAACTGATCAACTCTCTTCAACCTCTAGATGGAGACCTAAAATCTTTGTGTTCTGAACAAAGCTCTGTTGATGAAGAAACAATTTTTGCCCTTCAAGACTCTACGTCTGATGAAGCATCATTTTCTGAATCAGAAGATGACAAATATTTCCCTGTTTACTCCTTCAAAGAGATAGGAAGTTCTCTTCCTACTCCACCACTCCCATATATTGAAGCTCATGTCCTCGCGACAAAGTTTTCCCGTCCGAAGAAAGTTATAGATTATATGGACACTGGGGCCCAGATTACAATAATGAATCCTAGCATTCTCCCAACAGAATCATGGGTAACACATGCTGCATACTTTGTAGCAGCAGATGGGAAAGTCTTCAGGACAGATTTAATGACCAAGGAAAATATAGGAATCAAAATCTTCTCTAACTGCATAGTTTGGACCAAGGTCATTGGAAGCAATCTTCCAAATAAAGATATTGTAGTAGGGATGGATGTATATTCAGCAGCCAATAGAATCCAAATTCTTACCACAAGAATAAAATTCAAATGAGAATTCAAACCTTATTCTGGGATATTGAAGTTATATTCACTATCTAAAATCCCTGCTGGATATGAAGAAATCAAGTCTAACCTACTCAAACTCTATGCAAACAGCCATGAAACATTCTGCCATCCAAAACCTCTATGGAAGAATAAAGACTTTTTTGTTCAACTTCCTTTTAAGATCAATAAAGATGTTAATCCAACCAAGGACACTCATCCAGGAATGAGTCCATCAGATTATACATTGGCCAGAGAAGAATGCAACCAGTTGCTCAAACAGGTCTGATAGAACCCACCAAATCATAATGGGCTTGCCAAGCATTTTATGTAGAAAAGAGATCTATAAAGTTAAGAGGAAAAAAGAGGCTAGCAATTGATTATAAAAATCTAAATCATTTCCTCAAGGATGATAAATTTCCTATTCCAAAGGCCTCCTCCTTAAATGTTTTCATCAAAGATGCCAAGATCTATTCCAAGTTCGATCTTAAGTCAGGATTTTGGAAATTGGGTATCAACCCCGAGGACTGTTATAAAACGATGTTCTGCATTCCTAACGCCCAATACCAATGGACTGTGTTACCATTTGGGCTTAAGGTAGCTCCATCACTTTTTCAAAAGGTCATGACTAGAATTTTTGAGCCCATTCTCAATAGTATCCTCGTCTATATTGATGATGTGCTCTTATTCTCAAAAGATGAAAAATCCCATAAACAATTATTGGGATAATTCCTTCAAATAACCCAATGACATGGAATGATTCTCTCTGAAAAGAAAAGCCAATCGGGCCAAACAAAAATTGACTTTCTAGGAGTGCCTTTTTCCCAAGGGAAGTATCAACCTCAACCTCATATTGCTCAAGAATTGTTAAACTTTCCCGATGAAAATCTCACTGTTAAGCAGATTCAGCAATTTCTTGGTATAATTAATTATATCAGAGATTTCTTGCCAAAACTGGCAAGATACACGAGTCTTGTATCTCAAATGCTGAAGAAAACCCCCCACCATGGGGAACAAAGCAAACTGAAGCAGTAAAAGCCTTGAAAAAGATCGCACAAACCCCACATGCCTTAAAGATCCCTGGAGACGGTAAAAGAATCTTACAAATGGATGCCAATGATCATTATTGGGGAGCCGTCTTCATAGAATAAATTGATGGAATAAAGTATTATTGTGGTCATGCTAGTGGTCAGTTCAAAGAAGCTGAAAAACATTACCATACCACTTATAAGGAAGCTCTTGCAGTTAAGATGGGTATCTAAAAGTTTTACTTTCACTTGAGAGGTCATCAGTTTGAAGTCCAGATGAATAATTCCTCTTTCCTTAAGATCCTCGAATTCAAAAATAAGATTCCTCCTGATCCTCAAACTCTTAGGCTCAAAGATTGGTTTTCTAGATATGATTTTATTGTGAAACATATCAAAGGAAATCAAAATGTGATTCCTGATTTACTTTCTAGGCCTATGAAACCCATCCAGATTATTACTACCAAGCACACTTTTCCTTTGATTCTCATGGTCAAACCATTTCCCACCCGTTCCAACAGAACCAAAGACTTTCCTCCAAGAGTAACTGTATCCTCTTCACCCTTACAACTCAAGCAGTATGCCAGGAATAATCTTTTTTATTATATGACAAAAATCATGAGGAATAAACTCCCTGTCCATACTCCTTATTTCCCAGACACACCATTTCTCCTACCAATTTTAATAGACCATAATTCTAAATTAACAAAAAACCATTTGTGGTATATCTGGTGTGCCACTGCTTTGTATTTTATGCCTGCCCTCATACCCACCGAAGCCATGTATGAACATATAATGGATCCTAAGAACCACAAATCCTTGATTTGGACTACTCTTGAATGGAACTCTCCACTAACATGATGGAGAAATCAATTAAAACCAATCCTAGACGAGGTCAAAGAAAGAGGGTTAGCCTCAGAGGCTATTAGAAAATTCAAGACTGTTTTCTTCATGCACATGCCCTATCAAACAGATCCTGCTACTAAGTTACTTGGTTGTAAGAATTATGTTCATATATGGGAAACCATTGATGATTATCCTCCAAATCTAAAAGTTACAAGAGAATTAATGGAATATGTTAACTTCATCAACCTCCACGAACCAGACAAGATGAATGATAATTCCACTTGTATAAGTCATCAAGCTCAGTATAAAAGTCGAGAGGTTGGAGAAAGCTCAGCTCAAGCCACACAACAAAAAGCAGTTTCCCCAATGGAAGCTGAATTCTCAAAAGGACACGTGGAAGAAGTTCATAGAAAAATATCAGACCATGCTTACATGATTGATGACATGTGGGAAAAAGAGACATCTCGATATGGAGACTTCTTTTCAGAAGAATACTTATCCGATCAGAATATGTCTCTAAGTCATGAACCTATCTTTAAAGACTAATTGGACAAGTGTCTCTTATTTATCACAAGCATGTTTATAAATAGTTAAATTTCGTACTTTTGTGAAATAATACTACAATAATTTATCCATAAGGGATAAGGGCGTCATACTTTTGAAAGAAGGCATTAATGATGCCATGTTTGTAAATAGTGTGGTTTTGTCTTTTGTGAATCTCCTTGGCTATAAAAGGAGACCTCTTGTAATATTTCAGGATATAAGCAATAAGAATAAAAATCATCTTGTGTGCTTAAGAAAAAAATGTTCTAACTCTCTTTTCTTTCTCCCTAAAAGCTTTAGTTATTATATTCTTGTCATAATTCCCCACACAGATACAAGTATGCTCCACACTTGCCCCAACACGAGGATCTTGTGTATCAGAAAACACTTGACCGTCGATCCATACTACGGTCCTCGCTATTATGGAATGTCAGTTTTAATTGTTAGTCTATATTATGCCTATGGTTGGCTGTTTAATGACGATACAGTTGAGGCTGGTTTCATAGTATGTGAGGCTCCCGTATAGTGTGTTGAGTGACATTTTGAACTCTTTTATGACTCGAGTTTGATTTTGATTGAATATCATTGAATGTGTCCCATCAATTTCATTTTCTCTCTTGATTTGAACATGTTTGAGATGCAATTTTCGAGTGTTTCTACATATCATTTGTTGCTGTCTGGATTTTGTAAAAGTGCTAAAACCTCAATTTATTTTCTTGTTTCATTCTTGTTTAAATTTGAGATATCATGAGATTATTCATGATTGTTGATTTATTTTGATGATTAAAATATGTGTTTGTGCTCCTAATGTGGATTGAATTTTGTTTTGAAGCTTAGAAGCTTATGTGAGGCTTAAAGTTGCAATTGCTTATTCTTGAGACTTCACATCTTTTACCATGTTTCTTATTAACTCACAAGTGAATTTAATAGCCAATTGATTCATATTTTTATTTCACTCAATGTATGTGATTCTTTGGTTGAGGGAAATATGCCATTATCCATTGATTCGATGCAAGTTCCACTTGTCCTTTAATCCTTATTGTGTTACTAACAATTTTGCTATTGTGAAGGATTCCAAGGACGATTCAAACGATCATTTCCTCTTAACATCTTTTCGTTTCTTGTTAAATTAATTTAGACATTTATTTCATATTCAGTTTATCTTGGTTTTGTATGGTTGCACTATTTTTCATCTAATGTAGGAACTGGAATTCTTATCCGATACCTCGGATTTATCTGACGTATTTTCTACTTGCGTTTTATTCTTACTCGATGTTGATCATTGATGCAATACTTATGCATTTGAATACTAATTCGGTTGCTTGTTGGTGAAGCTTTAGCGAGGATTCTTGATTTTAACGCATGTTGGTAAAGGCAACATACCTCCTCCGTTTGGTATCCCTTGAGATCACTTTACTATCTCATTCTTGCATCACTTTCAATCATTCTTTCCATGAGAAGTAGGATAGAGATGCATGACTGGATGTCCTACCATTATAGGCAATGTTTGATCCGAGTCTCTCTATCAAGGGCAATATATTTGCGTAGTTATGAATTCATGTGTGATTGATGTATTATCATATTCCATTCTTACTTGGTAATTGATGACTTGAGGCATGTTAGAGTTTTGACTCTTGTTGGTTTGTACTTGATTGATGTTTGATTCTTACACTTAGGTGTTTACTTTGCTCTTAAGCCATATCTTTTGAGGTTTATACTCATGTTTGTTTCTTTGTCATTTGTTTGTGATAACATGTTTCCTTAGGATTTTAGTTCCATATTCTTTAAGAAGTGAACTGGATAGACCTTAGGTTCTAAACAAGGCATGACAACACTAGGTAGCTCCCTTTAACCTTAATTATAGGTTCATCTTTGCATGCCACCTTAGGTATATGTTCACCCCTTTATCCTAACTTTAGGACCATTGTACATGCCAACATTAGAACTCTAGTCTCCTTTAGAATTTTTTTCATTCCTCTTTGGCATCCTCAAAACTAAAACATCTTTTTCTTCTTAAACTTCTCAAAACACTTAATAAATAATGACGAGAATCACACTTCCATGAATCTTAAGAAGTGGAGAAGGATCAGTGGTACCATTCCCGAAGCTTGTCCTTCATTTCATTCATAGTCTTTTAATGTGGTTCAAATCATCAAATATGTTTTCAAGGTAAAAAAATACAAATCAATTCAAACTTTTTTGCCTTCGGACTTTTCTTTTGACAATATTTTTACAAAAAGGATGTGTTATTTCTATTCTGCGCAAAATGATGCATAAGTCCCCAAAGGTAGGACTGCAATATATCAATTGCTAGAGTGAGAATGTAACATTATTCTCCTTAAAAATACAAAACAAACCAAAATACCTTTTTAGGTGAACAACGAGTGCCATGATCTCTCATTGTACGAAGAAGGTACATGGGCACAAAGGTTCATAACTGCAGCGGAAACAATAATAAAAACATTTCTTTTTGTATATACTCTACATTCATGCATTCCCTTTAGCTTGTTAGAGTTAGATTTAATCATAACATTTGATTAGAACATCAAGAGTGGATCCCGTGTGCTGTACCCCAAAATCTGCCCTCTCACTTATCAAGAATTTGCTCACAAGATCTCCTTGGGCTCAAGACTGCACTAGGGTTTGATCAGCTCAAGACACCTCCTTAGGCAATGAGGACCAAAATTAGGGTTTGAGTTTGCACAAGGATTTTTGAACTATCAATGCTTCATATGACTTGCATGGACCATTGTGGACCCCCAAGATTACTCATGTCAAATATCAAGCCTTGGATCACATTTTTGCTCAGTCAATTGAGCAATTGACCTAAAAATCAGTTGTGTTGGGGAAAAAGTCAACCATGGCCAGTTTACAGTCAAACTTCATAATTTTTGTTCCACATCAACATTTTAAACCCATATGTATCATTTGATCAAGTTTGGACCATAATTCCTCAGGAAATTTGATCAAATCTCCAAAAGGGCAAAATGGTCAAAATTAGGGTTTTGACTGGGAAAGAGAAATTTCTGATTTTTGACCTAGAAAATGATCAATTGTTTTAAGGCATGATCTCAAGAGTCCAATTGCATCATTTTGACCTAATGGCATGATTCAAAACATTGCAAATCCATTGGATTGACAAATGAATTTTGCAGTTAACTGATCAAAAGTCAATTGTATACTGAAAAGTCAAACTTTGACTTTTTGGTCAAATTGAAGTGCCAAAAATCATAATTCATAAAAAAATGTCAAAATATGAAACTTATTCATCAAGAAATCAAAAAGTTAAGATTTCATTTTGAAAAAGTTAAAATTTCTAAACTTAGAAATTTTTCTAAGTGTTAGAAATTTCACGTTTTTTCTTAACTTTGAGTCAAATTTTCACCATGATGCAAGATGATTCAAAGGAAACTTCCAACAAGAAAGTTATATATATCCATGAAATATACAACTTTTATTCACACAACTTCTCCTAAAAGTTCTTGGATCTCAAGTTATAATTTTGTGAATACATGCTCATGAACTAAAAAAGACTTAGTGACATTTTGCCCTATTTAGGCATATTTTTGACCTAATTTCATGGTAATTTTTCACATAGTTCCATGGGGAATATTCAAAATAAATTCAAAGATGAGTTGTAGAGCACATTGCAAGCTTTCCAGAATGTCCAATAACTCCTTGAGATCATTATTGGGTAGGGAGAATCAAAGATATGAAGTTGGTCTTTTGTCACTTGAACTATAGGTCATTTTCATGATGAACACAAATGCAAATCAATGTTAGGCTGCATAATCTTTGCTTTGCAGGCCTCAAACTTGTTTTTCACTCTATAATTAATGGATTAAACAAACTTTTGATCTATAATCCAAGTGATTTAAGCTTTATCCAATTCACATTGCCATTTTGGGAAGAAAGTTAACAATACCATTCTTGAAAAGCAACCTTTATGCATAAAGTCCACTCTTGACCCTCTAAATTGTTCCCTCTGATCACACTTCATCTACAAATTCATAAAAAGTGTGTTTAAAGCATAAACACTCTATCTTAGCAAGTACACAAGGCATTGAAACTTATTTTCTCAAAAAATCACATGTTTAGCTTAAGGATGCAAATTCAAATTCTGATCAACAACAAGTCTCCAAATTTGTTGCTTATAAATAGAAGCACTATTTGTGAGCTAGAACACGAGTTTGAACACCCTAAAATACACCAAAACTCTCTCAAATCAGAAATTTCCCAAAAACTCCATTGTTACACAGTTTCTGACCTTGAACCTCAAATTCACATTTCCCTCGTGCGTTTCTTGGCCTTTTAGTTTCTAAAGCTTCTTTGCATCAAGAGTAACTCATCCATGTACCTGTTTCACTTCTGTAACACCATTTTCCCTTTCTTCCATAACCAAAAATAGAGCATCACAATTGGACTTCTCCAGACCATTCCAACCATCCTCAGCTCAAGTCAACCATTGCATTAGCTTCCTAGAGATCCAAGGAAGTTAAATTGATCATCAGCACTGCCTGAAACAAGCTCAAATCCATTTCACAATTTCCAGTTTTGAGGTATTTTTATTGAACTTATATCTCATTACTTAGGCATTGTTAGACTTGCATTTGTGAAGATAAAATGTAGACCTCATTGCCATGAAGCTGTACATATCCATAGTTTGCATTTACATGGCTTGAGCTTAGAGAATTTTAGAGTTGAAGTTTCTAAAATTTTTAGGGTTCAAATTATGGCTAGAGAAATTCTCATTTATCTTTGACTTTTAGCTTTAGTTATTTACATGGTTAGATTCGTGAGGAAGAATGCAATAACTTTCATTTTGTCATCTTCCATTTTTGTTGAGAAATGAAGAAGTTACAGGTACACCGGCTGGAGGATGAAGATGAAGTCATCAGGACTTGATTTACCTTACATATTTATTGTTTTGTTTATATAAACAGATGTATGGCCACACCAGTGGTAAAGCGCACGCCTGTTAACCTTAGGGACCTGGGTTCGAACCCCAGTGGTACCCTTTTGTCCATTTTTCATATTTTCTGTTTTTTCCAACATTTTTTGCAGGCGCTGGGGCCTTCGGGTCTGCCTTTGTGTTTTTTGCTAGCTAACTCTCCCTGCCTACTTTTGGCACCCCGTGGCCCATTTGTATTTATTTATTTCACTTTTTCCTTTTAAATATATTTTCTAAAATACTAAAAAATCATAAAAAAATATAAAAATAGTAGATTTATGTTTTGACATAATTTAAATATTTTTCTCATACAAAAAATTAGTTTTATTCATCATACTTTATTTACCTTTACTAATTATCTTGTAAATTAAATTAAAACTAGATTATTATTTATTTTCTTTTATACCTATTTAAATATATTATTTTAATAAATAAAAAGCCACAAATATTTTATAATACTATAGTTTATTTACAAGACAAAATACCAAAAATACTTTTTTCTCTAAACTTATTTTCTTTTAATCAACTAAATAGAATTAGGGTTTTATTCAAAAATCTTTTCTTAATTAATTTTCTTTTCTTAATTAGTTTAAATTAATTTTAGTTAATTATTTTTTCTCTAATTAGGGTTAGGTTAAAACCTCTTTTCATAAAAATCCAAACAAAAATCATTTCTTTCCATTTGCATTTGTACTTTATATTTATTCATTTCCTTGTACATTTATTCAATTTGGTTGTAATAGATTAATTAGGTTTATATTATTGCAATCCCCATTTGTAATTTGTATACCCCCTCCCCACAAATGTTATAATAGCGTAGTAACTTTAAATTTCTCAATTTATCGCTTTCATATATATATATATATATATATATATATATATATATATATATATATATATATATATATATATATATATATATATATATATATATATATATATATATATATATATATATATATATATATATATATATATATATATATATATATATATATATATATATATATATATATATATATATATATATATATATATATATATATATATATATAATGCTAGTAATTAGGGTTTGTATGAAAAGACTAAAATCAATACTTAGCAAAACCCTAATTCAAGACAAAATCAAGCATGAAAACAATGCACTTGCACGCAAGCACCCCTAGGGTAAACTCCACTTGGTTGCCTTATATAAAATGGCCATATTACGCATGTAAGGCATCTTAGCAAAAACAAGCGAATATAAGATCATAGTCCCTCGATGACGCTATCTAAGTTGCCTTACAAATGATCTTAGTCCCTAAAAAAGAAGGCTAAGATACCTTGCATCATTGCTAATCATGGTTATATGATGACCCACGCCCGTCCCGTTAACATCCAAAGACAGGGTTGCTTACCAAATCAATGGTAAGACAACAATGTCAAAGGAAAAGAAAATGAACAAGAAAGACATTTGAGTAGGTAGATTGCTCCTAATTACTTGCTCCATTTCAAAACAAACATCCTTGCTATTTTCAAAACAATCACATACATTTTCAAACATCTTACAAACTTGAAAACATTTTCAAAAGATCAACATCTTTGTATACATTCTTACGAACGAGAATCATTACAAAGATTGCCTAAACAATGGCCTCTTTACAAAATACTTTCAAAAACCACATCAAACACAATTTCAAACAAAAGCAAGTGATCTAGCAAGTAACTAAGATCCCATGGATAACCATGGATGAAAAGGGTGCTAATACCTTCCCTTTTCATAATCTACCCCCCGAACTCAAGAAATAATCTCAAAGGTCTTTCCTGTGCTTTTTCACCTTTCCTTTTGGATAAAAGAAAAGTCGGTGGCGACTCTTGCTAACCATAACATTTGCGATCAAACGCAAAACCCTCAAGTCAGTTCTCCCACTGTATCACAGAACTGGCGACTCTGCTGGGGACAACTCTGAAAGTAGGGTTACCTTAGGGATATATCACATTTACTTGCTTACATTGTTTGACTTGTATGCTTTACATTATGGTTCTTTGTTTGGGTTTGAATCCTCTACTCGGATTTGGGATACATTATAGGTAAGTAGAAATACGTTGTGGAAACTGTGTGGGGTATATCGACATGGTCTAAGCAATAGCTACGTTAGTGCGACATATTTGTGGGTAACGGTAGCCTTTGAGTTAATCAAAGAGAATACGGGGCCGCTAAGTGATGTCATAAATCACTAATGAACTTCTAGAATCTTTACTTGACCAACTTGGCCTTTAGGATGTAGTGAGATGACCGACTTTGGTGCAGTCCAAAGTTGGTAGCTACTCGATACTACACTCATTGAGGTTTGGTTTCTTTGGATATTTCGGTCGCCATTAAAGAGGATTGTGCTGAAACAATGCTCAAGGAAACAAACCAGTGATATTGAGCTCCTTAGAACCTGGTTACTATTACTAGGACAGGTTTAAGCCAAGTAAACTTCAAGAGGGTACTTACCTATAAAACTCCATGCAAGCCTAAACCTAAGGATTTGTTTGTCTTGTTTGTATATGCATACTTGTACATAACATCATGAACATCATGAACATCATATACATCCACTAACCACATCAAGGATTTTGGGGTTCATCTTTGTTCTTGTTTTGTAGGATATGGATTCACTTCGCAGAAAAACTATTCAAGTCAACCTTGTAAGGATCTCTCCACAACTTAAGGATCTAGCTTCAAGGATTCCTGAAAACTCTCCATTTACCGAGAGACATGGTCGCCTACTCAACTTGGTCACCTCCAACATAGATGAGGATATGATGAAGGGGCTCTTTCAGTTCTTTGATCCTTTACACCATTGCTTCACATTTCCCGACTATCAACTTGTGCCTACTTTGGAAGAATTCTCCCAACTCTTGAGGATTCCCATTCTCAATCAACTACCTTTCAACGGTACGGAAAGAGACCCAAAGCCAGAAGAGATTACTCAAGCTCTACACTTGCACTCATCTGATATCACCACTCATTGGGAAACAAGGAGTGGTGTCAAAGGTTTCTTAGCAAAGTTATTGTTTGAGAAAGCCCAAAGATGTTGGAATTCCTTGGAATTGTAAGCCTTTGAGGAAATTGTGGCTCTCCTCATCTATGGGATGGTTTTGTTTCAAATCCTGACCAACTCATAGATGTCAACACTGTCAAAATCTTCATATCCTGCAACCCGGTGCCTACATTGCTAGGAGATATCCTACACTCTTTTCACACTCGCACAATGAGAAAAAGAGGTATCCTTATGTGTTGCACTCCTCTCTTGGAAAGATGGTTTATTTCACATCTTCCCCAATCTGTATTAAAAAATGAGCAAGGTTCAAGGTGGTCACAAAGGTTGATGACGCTCAAACATTTGGACATTCATTGGTGCTCCCGATCCAAAGAGAATGTTATCATTGTCAATCGTTGTGGAGAATTCCCTAATGTCCCTTTACTTGGAATTAGGGGAGGTATCACCTATAACCCATGTTTAGCCTTAAGACAGTTTGGTTATGCCTGAAGGGATGGCCCGCACGAGATGATGATTCAAGGTTTGGTATTTGACTACGATAACAACGATCAAGGTCTTCGCCAGAGATTTATCCGATCTTGGAGGATGTTGCATAAGGTGGATAGCAAGACTTTGGGGCACAATAATTCCATCCCTCTTGAGCCTTACCTCAAATGGGTATGAACTCGTGCTCAGAGTCTTATGATGCCTTACCCCTCCATCCTCCCGGTAATCATTGAGCCTGTCATGGAAGGAGATGTTCCATACACTATTCTACATCCTGATATGCCCACCTCTCTTGAAGACCTACAAAGATATTAGATACAACTCAAGGGGTAGCGAGATACTTTCGAAGCCAAATTATACGCAAGCGAGAAGAAGGTTTTGTAACTCATTAGGCTACTTCATGAGGAGCAGACTCTCAATGCCTACATCGCACCAAAGAGGATGAGAACTACCTTTTTATCTTAGATTCTTTGTATTATTTTTCCCGAAAAGGCATTGATGTACTCAAGCTTTAACTTATTAATATAACGTGTATTTCCTTTTTGTCTAAAACAAATTTGAATCTTTGAAATCCTTGAAATCATTACATATGCATATACCATTCATCATAACATAAGCAGGTCTTTTGCAACAAGTCTCCTCATCTCTCTAATGTTTATTTCAGTAAGATGGATCTCGAGCAAACAGTGAAATACCTCTAAGCTCAGAATACACAATTTCAACAGTTGCTCTTGACCCTAGCCAAAGGACAAGAAAAGCTGAAGACTTTGCTAGCTGAGGAGAAGAAAAAGAAAACAAAGAAGGTAACCGAAGTCCTAAACATGGGAAGAAGATTTCATGGACAGACAAGAAGGACCTTAGATTTTGCAACGACATCTGGTGAGAGAGACAATCAAGATGGGAAAGGCAAGGAAACAATTGTCCTGTCAAAATCAGAAGAGGAAGATGAAGAAGAAGACTATTCTGAAGAACAATACCCTCCAGCTGATGACAAGTATAAACATCTCAAAGAGCGTTTGAGTGCGATGGAAATCCAAAAAGTGCATGGCTTGGACTTTGAGGAATTGGGGTTAGTGTCAGGGATTATCATTCCTCCGAAATTTAAAGCACCTGTGTTCGCCAAGTATGACAGAGTCTCATGCCCTAAAATGCATCTCCGATCCTATGTAAGGAAAATCTAGCCCCATACCGCTGACAAAGACTTATGGGTACACTTATTCCAAGACATCCTGTCTGGAACTCAACTTGATTGGTTTTACCAGTTAGAAAGAGCCAATGTTCACAATTGGGAAGATCTTGCTGCAGCCTTCTACAAACAATACCAATACAATGCTGATCTTGCGCCTACCCGTACTCAACTTCAGAGTATGGCCATGGTTTCAAATGAAGGCTTCAAGGACTATGCGTAAAAATTGAGAGACTTGGCTGGAAGAGTTCAACCCCCTCTATCTGAGAGAGAGTTGGTAGACATGTTCTTGGGAACCTTGTCTGGTCCCTTTTCAATCATTTAATTGGAAGTTCGTCTGCAGGTTTTACTAAAATGATATAGACCGGAGAAAGGGTAGAAGCCGGTATAAAGAGTGGAAATATTCAGAAAGATACATCCTCTTCTGCAGCTGTAAGGAAGCCTTTCATCGGAAAGAAAGAAGTGGTCATCGTTTATCCTCAGAGAAATCAAGATAGGGCCGAGCGGCGACCAATGGTAGGGGCTATGATGATCCCTAAACCAGCGCCTGATCAATGAAGAAACAATCAACCGAGGATGGAAAGACCGGTCAGGCATTTCACCAGAATTAACATGACCCCGTCTCAGGTGTTACCGCATCTACTAAGATCCAATTTGGTGACCTTGAAAGAAGCTCCGAAAAACCCCAACATAACATCTCCTCACTATCATCCTAATACCCGTTGCTTATATCACTCTAAAAGTCCCGACCATGACACTAATAACTGTTGGGCTCTAAAGAATAAGATACAAGATCTCATTGAAGCAAAAGAGATTGAATTCGATGCGCCCGAAAAGACAAATGTCATTTCTTCCCCTATGCTAAGACATGGCCATAATAACAATGCCATTGAAGAATAAATGTTTGTTACTTCAATTGATGAACTTATGACCCCACTTCTGACTATTAAAATGAACTTGTTGAATACCGATGTGTTCCCGGGCTGTGATGAAGTTTGCCATTTCTGTTTGTCCTCACCAACTAGCTGTCCTTTGTTGAAAGCAGGCGTTCAATGCCTTATAGATAACAAAGAAATTTTATTTGAGAATACTTTTGTTCCACCTGTTCCTTTTGAAGATGTTTCTATCATTACCATTTCTGCCAATTCTTTCAGGGTGTCCACCAAAAGACCTGTTAGAATTACATCAGTTCCAAAAGCAACTCCTTTAATAATCACAATGCCTGGACCAGTCCCATATTAGTCAGATAAAACCATACCATGGAATTATGGAGGGGATGTTTACTACCATGGTATCAAACAGGACTGGCCAGCCGCCGAAGATTCAAGCTCCAATAAAGTCAACTCCGACATCAGTAATATTGCAGGAACTAGTAAGATTACCCGAAGTGGTAGGATCTTCTCTCCAGAAATCGCTCCCCCAAAAGAAGTTTTTGGACCCCTAATCATTCATGTTGTTGTTGCTCCTCCAAAGGCTATTCCCAGTCCTACAATCATCTCCAACAATACTCCAACTGACAAAGCTGTTACAACCCCTGTTATCATTCCTACCAATACTCCTGCTTCCAAATTAATCGAGACTCGAGGAAAAGGTGTTCTGGTTGAGTCTGTTAAGAAGAAGACACAATCATTGGCTATTCCTGAGACCTCCCGGAAAGAAATGGAGGAAATTATGAAGATTATAAAAAGAAGCGACTACGATGTAGTTGAACAACTGGGGTAGACTCCCTCTAAAATTTCGATGCTGGCATTACTACTATGTTCCAAGGCGCATGCAAAAGCCTTGGTAAAATTCCTGAAAACTGCCCACGTACCCCAAGAGACATCTTCCGATCAATTCCAAGACTGCGTAGCCAGCTTGACTGCAGATAATGGTCTAGGTTTTTCAGATGCTGATTTAACACCGAGAGGAAGGAAACATATTGAGGCATTGCATGTCTCAGTTGAATCTAGGGTCACAACCTTGGCCCATGTTTTGGTGGACACTGGCTCATCTCTGAATGTATTGCCTAAAAAAGCTCTTGATAGGCTTGACTGTAAGGGATTGGCATTGAAGCCAAGTAACATAGTAGTAAGGGCCTTTGACGGCTCGAAAATGATGGTACATGGGGAGGTAGAAATTCCCATAAAGGTTAGAACACAAACATTTGATTCAACTTTTTACATAATGGATATCCGTTCCTCATATTCCTGCTTGCTAGGCCGACCATGGATTCACCATGCTGGCGCTGTCACTTCTACGTTACACCAAATGCTAAAATATCCGATTCAAGGGATGATTATCATCGTTTATGGAGAAGAAGAGTACATGATCAACCATCTCAATTCCTTCAGATATGTGGAATTAGATGGTGAATTTATTGAAACTCCATTCCAACACTTTGAAGAGGTCCCGCAAGATGTGGCAGTAACCAAGGCTGTTGCCAAGATCACAAGGCCTCCACTCCGGATGTCATCTCTGAAGTATGCTAAAGCAGTGGTATAAGAAGGTGGGTGCACTATCTGGGGACAACTTCTAGATATCCCATATAAGTCTGACAAGTTTGGCCTAGGTTTCACTTCAAATGCTCATAAGGATGTACGCCGCGCTCGTGGCGGAAGACCACCCCTGAAGATCAGCAACCCCGAGGTCAATACCGTAGAAGATGACGGAGATAACTGTGACTTGGAAGACTGGATATTCCTAACTGTCAGTGGAGGGCTCAGCAACTGGGAGGCTAGAGATTTTGTCCCGGTCACTTTTATCCCACAATAATTTATCTTTACATTTTGTTGGATCTGTAATTTTAAAACAATTCACACTCTTAAAACCTTATGTCTTACCCGAGGCACAATTGTCCATTTGTAAGGGTTATTATCTCATTTTCATATGACATCAATGAATCACGGGCATTTTCGCATACAAACTTTTGTGATCATTGGTTTCCTTTTTGCATTTTTTATTTTCTTTCAAGGATAGCTATACCCTTACACACACTTAAACTCACAATGCAGGTATACATCCATTCGGGATCCCATGGGTAACGATACTGCTATGGCCTTTTATGACTCTAAGAATCTAATCTACCAAGCTGAAGACGAAGGTGAGGAAGATTATGAAGTACCAGGGGAACTTGCCAGACTACTACAACAAGAAGAGAGAACCATTCAGCCTCATGAGGAACCTGTGGATACAATCAACCTAGGTACCAAAGAAGACAAAAAAGAGGTCAAGGTGGGTGCTAATCTGGAACCCAATATAAAGGAGCGTCTGATTCAGTTGTTACACGATTATGTTGAAGTCTTTGCCTGGTCATATGAAGACATGTCGGGACTCGATGCAAATATTATGGTACATCGTCTGCCTATAAGAGAGGATTGTCCGCCAGTAAAACAAAAGGTTCGCCGCATGAGGCCTGATATGTCAGAAAATATTAAAGCAGAAGTCATGAAGCAATTCAACACTGGATTCTTGGCTGTCATCTCTTAGCCCCAATGAGTTGCCAATGTTGTTCCCGTGCCCAAAAAGAACAGCAAAGTGCGAATGTGTGTGGACTACAGAGATTTGAATAGGGAAAGCCTTAAGGATGATTTTCAACTCCCCCACATTGATATTCTAGTTGACAATACGACACAACATAAAGTGTTTTCCTTCATGGACGGATTCTCAGGTTACAACCAAATCAAAATGGCGCCCGAGGACATGGAGAAAACAACGTTTGTCATGCAGTGGGGCACTTTCTGCTATAAGGTGATGCCATTTGGACTGAAGAATGTTGGGGCAACCTATCAGCGTGCCATGGTAGCTTTATTTCATGACATGATACATCATGAAATAGAGGTCTATGTAGACAACATGATAGCCAGATCTCAAACAGAAGAAGAGCATCTTGATCACTTACAAAACTGTTTGAGAGACTGAAGAAGTACAAGCTGAGGATGAATCCAAACAAATGCACATTTGGGGTACGGTCCGGTAAACTCTTAGGCTTTGTCGTCAGCAACAAAGGTATCGAGGTCAATCCTGCCAAAGTTAAAGTAATACAAGAGATGCCCGCTCCTCGTACTGAGAAGGAAGTCAGAGGGTTCTTGGGATGTTTGAACTACATTGCCAGATTCATCCCTCACCTGACAGCTACTTGTGAACTAATCTTCAAATTATTGAAGAAAGATCAGGTAGTCAAATGGAATGACGAGTGCCAAATTACTTTTGACAAAATCAAAGAATACTTACAAGAGCCTTCTGTGTTGATGCCACCAATCGAAGGAAGACCATTGATCATGTGTCTGACTGTTTTAGAAAACTCAATGGGGTGTGTATTGGGGCAGCATGACAAGTCTGGCCGAAAAGAGCATGCTATTTATTACTTGAGCAAAAAGTTTACCTACTGTGAAACCAGATATTCACTGCTCGATAAAACTTGCTACGCTCTGGCATGGGCTGCTCGCCGGCTAAGACAGTATATGCTGACTCATACTACTTTGTTGATATCTAAAATGGATCTGATAAAATACATCTTCGAGAAACCTGCTCTCTCCGGGAGAATAGCGAGATGGCAGATGATCCTAACAGAATATGACATACAATATACTACCCAGAAAGCAATAAAGGGCAGTGTATTAGCTGATCACCTTGCTCACCAAGCTGTAGAAGACTACCAATCCATGAAGTTCGAATTTCCAGATGAAGACATCATGACGGTAAATAACTGTGAAGAATTCAGGCCATATGACGGACCTGAACAAGGATCCCGATGAACCCTGTTCTTTGATGGGGCATCCAATTCACTTGGAAATGGTATCGGTGTTGTACTCATATCTCCGGAAGGGTGTCATACTCCCTTTACCATAAGACTCTGCTTCAATTGTACAAACAACATGGCATAATACGAAGCATGCATCTTTGCTCTCAGAGCTGCCATATACTTGGGGATCAAATCCTTGGATGTATTCAGAGATTCAGCTTTGGTTATCAGTCAAATCAAAGGGGAATGGGACACCAAACACCCTAACCTTATCCCTTATAAAGAACATGTTTTGACATTTCTACCACATTTTTAGAAGATTACCTTCGAGCATTTCCCACGAGAGGAAAATTAGCTAGCAGACGCTCTAGCCACAATGTCATCTATGTTTAAACTTAATTGGGATAACGAGGCTCCCTAGATCACCATCAAACGAATGGAGGAACCAACATACTGTCACAAGATTAATACTGAAGAAGTAGTGGACCAGCCTTGGTTTCACGAAGTCAAGAAGTATCTCAAGGCTCAAGAATATCTAGAAGGAGCTTCAATCAATGATAAGAAGTTCTTAAGGAGATTCTCTGCTAAATATTTCCTTAGTAACAACATCCTGTACAAACGCAATCATGACTCTGTGTTACTTCGATGCGTAGACAAGGTTGAAGCAGAAAGGATCATAGCTGAGTTGCATGAAGGCACTTTTGGCAACCATTCTAGTGGGCATACAATGGCCAAGAAAATCCTAAGGGCAGGCTATTACTGGTCTACCATGGAAGCAGATTGCTATCAACACTCTCGAACTTTCCATAAGTGTCATATTTATGCTGACAAGGTGCACGTACCTCCGGTTCCTCTGAATGTCTTGACAGCTCCTTGACCATTTTCTATGTGGGGGATTGATATGATTGGGGAAATCAAGCCAACAACCTCTAATAGACACCGCTTCATCTTAGTGGCCATTGATTATTTTACAAAGTGGGTGGAGGCAGCTTCCTTCGCTTCCGTTACCAAGAATGTTATCGCCCGGTTCATCAAGCAAAATCTCATTTGCCAGCACGGTATCCCAGAAAGGATCATCACCGACAATGGTACAAATATTAACAACACTATGATCACCGCCTTGTGCGATCAATTCAAGATCCAGCATCACAATTCTTCCCCTTATCGGCCAAAGATGAATGGTGCTGTCGAAGCTGCAAATAAGAACATTAAAAAGATCATACAGAAAATGAAAGTCACATACAAAGACTGGCATGAGATGCTACCATTCGCTCTCCACGGGTATTGTACCACAGCTCTCACATTAACCGGGGCAACACCCTATTCTCTAGTTTACGGCATGGAGGCTGTCTTGCCTATCGAGGTCCAGATCCCCTCTCTGAGGATTATGAAGGATGCAGGGCTGAACAAAGACGATTGGATCCAGACTCGACTTGATCAATTGAACTTGATTGATGAGAAGAGACTTACTGCTGTTTTCCATGGTCAAATATATCAAAAACGGATGATCAAGGCTTTCAACAAGAAGGTCAGACGCCAAGTGTATCAAGTTGGAGATCTAGTGATCAAATGCATCATACTGCCACAAGGTGATCCCAGGGGAAAACGGACTCCTACCTATGAAGGACCATTTGTAATCAAAAACATTTTCTATGGTGGGGCAATGATCTTGACCACCATGGATGGCGACGACCTGCCACATCCTGCGAACATAGACATAGTCAAAAGATACTACGCATAAGAGACCCGCTAGGTTGACATACCTAGGAAAAACAAGGGCATCCTGGTGAACCAAAGAGGTTTGGGCAAAAATTAGGGACAAAAACAAAAAAATCTGTACACCCGGCAAGTTGAAAACCCGAAACGGCGACTTGGGAAAAAAAGGGTTTCCCGGTGGACTGAAAACCCGAAAGGGCGGTCCAGGAAAAAGTTAGGGAATTAAAGCATATGACTATGTCCCGTTGGATCACCTTACGGACAACCTGCAAACTCATAGGTTCTGATCAATTCAATCATCTTCTGACGAGGCAACAAATAGACAAGATGCTCAGAGATACAAAGGCTATAGTAGAATGGTAACCCCATGGGATAAATACACATATCTATATTTTCTTTGTATTAAAATTTTCATTTTTCTTACGACGACATTCTCTTACTAGAATGTTTGTCTCATTGTACAAAAATACTTACTCAAAGTCAATACAAAGATATCCCTTTGAAAGTGCAAAAACCATCTGTTTTTTCTTTACTCGTGTTTTGTTTACAAAAACGTCCAATGATTCATTGTTGAACATATGCATTTGAACATAATTACTGTTTACAAATAAACAAAATAAAATACAATCACCGATGGCTTTAAGAGGTAAGGAAATCTCTTTATGCTATTTCCATAATCCGCTACAGTGTGCAGTTTAATCCCCAGTGGAGCAGAGCTTCCAGTTATCAATCCTCAGTAGAAGTCATCAAATTTCTCAGGATTCCCCAATAGGATTTTACAAGTAGTACATGTAATTTCCTTTACAACAGAGTTTATTTCTCTAAGCAGAAATTCATCAACACTTAGACTTCACAACATGAAGACTTATACTCCATATCCTCAGCAGCAGTCATGGATTTATTTTCCCCAATCCAACAGCAGTGCAGCAAACTAGCTCACATACGCATATATCACATCCATATATCATAAACATTGATAACATGAATGCATTATACTATGCATTTCATACGACATAAAAATTGCATTTTAGCTAACATTTTACCCTTTTCAGGATAAAGTTAACAACTACCATTAACAATGTTCAAAGTTTTCAGATATAGTTCAGATACGCTCCAGATACGGACGCCATTCTGATACTCATCCAGGTTCAACTTTCAGATACAGTTTAGATACGCTCCAGACACAGATGTTATTCTGATACTCATTCAGATTCAACTTTCAGATACAGTTCAGATACGCTCCAGACACGGATGCCATTCTGATACTCATTCAAGTGTAACTTTTAGATACGGTTCAGATACGCTCCATACACGGATGCTATTCTGATACTCATTCAGATTCAACTTTCAGATACAATTCAGATACTCCCCAAACACGGATGTCATTATGATACTCATTCAAGTTCAACTCTCAGATACGATACAGATACGCTCCAGAAATAGCTGCCATTCTGAAACTCATTCAAAATCAGCTCCCATATATAGTTCAGATACGCTTCAGACACGAATGCCATTCTGATACTCATTCTTTCAGATTACAAATTACAAATACAAACAATCACTTTTGGATGGCATCTTTAAGCCCATCTCTTACAGCTTTCTATCACCTCTCCAAATAGCATCTTTAAGCCCATGCCCTTAACCATCAGATCACCGAGTGCAAATTTCTAGGCACTCTAGTGTGCAATCATCTTCCACCTTCGAGTCACGACTGGAAAAACATGCCAATATAACTCTTCAGGCTTAAGAAGATTGAACAGGGGCAGCTGTTGTACCCCAAAATTTTTCCTCTCACTTATCAAGAATTTTCTCACAAGATCTCCTCGGGCTCAATACTGCACTAGGGTTTGATCAGCTCAAGACACCTCCTTAGACACTGATGACCAAAATTAGGGTTTGAGTTTGCACAAGGATTTTTGAACTATCAATGCTTCATATGACTTGCATGGACCATTGTGGACCCCCAAGATTACTCATGTCAAATTTCAAGCATTGGATCACATTTTTGCTCAGTCAATTGAGCAGTTGACCTAAAAATCAATTGTTTTGGGAAAAAAGTCAACCATGGACAATTTATAGTCAAACTTCATAATTTTTTATCCACATCAACATTTTAAGCCCATGTGTATCATTTGATCAAGTTTGGACCACAATTCCTCAGGAAATTTGATCAAATCTCCAAAAGGGCAAAATGGTCAAAATTAGGGTTTTGACTTGGAAAGGGCAATTTCTGATTTTGGACCTAGCAAATGGTCAATTGGTTTAAGGCATGATCACAAGAGTCCAATTGCATCATTTTGACCTAACGACACGATTCAAAACATTGCAAATCCATTGGATTGACAGATGAATTTTGCAGTCAACTGATCAAAAGTCAACTGTATACTGAAAAGTCAAACTTTGACTTTTTGGTCAAATTCAAGTGCCAAAAATCATAATTCATCAAAACATGTCAAAATATGAAACTTATTCATCAAGAAATCAAAAAGTCAAGATTTCATTTTGAAAAAGTCAAAATTTCTAAACTTAGAAATTTTTCTAAGTGTTAGAAATTTCATGTTTTTTCATAACTTTGAGTCAAATTTTCACCATGATGCAAGATGATTCAAAGGAAACTTCCAATATGAACGTTGTAGATCTCCATGAAATATAAAGCTTTGCTTCACACAACTTCTCCTAAAAGTTCTTGGATCTCAAGTTATAATTTTGTGAATACATGCTCATGAACTAAAAAAGACTTAGTGAAATTTTGCCCTAGTTAGGCAGATTTTTGACCTAACTTCATGGCAATTTTTCACATAGTTCTAAGGGGAATATTCAAAAGAAATTCAAATATGAGTTGTAGAGCACATTGCAAGCTTTCCAAAATGTCCAATAACTCCTTGAGATCATTCTTGAGTAGGGAGAATCGAAGAGATGAAGTTGGTGTTTTGTCACTTGAACTATAGGTCATTTTCATGAACACAAATACAAATCAATGTTAGGCTGCATAATCTTTGCTTTGCAGGCCTAAAAATTGTTTGTCACTCCATAATTAATGGATTACACAAACCTTTTAGCTATAATCCAAGTGATTTAAGCTTTATCCAATTCACATTGCCATTTTGGGAAGAAAGTTAACAATACCATTCTTGTAAAGCAAGCTTTATGCATAAATTCCACTCTTGAGCCTCTAACTTGTTCCCTATGATCACACTTCATCTACAAAGTTAGAAGCAAGTGTGTTTAAAGCATAACCACTCTATCTTAGCAAGTACACAAGGCATTGAAACTTGTTTTCTCAAAAAATCACATGTTTAGCTTAAGGATGCAAATTCAAATTCTGATCAACAACAAGTCTCCAAACTTGTTGCTTATAAATAGAAGCACTATTTGTGAGCTAGAACATGAGTTTGAAAACCATAAAATACACCAAAAACTCTCTCAAATCAGAAGTTTCCCAAAAACTCCATTGTTACACAGTTTCTGACCTTGAACCTCAAACTCACATTTCCCTCGTGCATTTCTTGGCCTTTTAGTTTCTAAAGCTTCTTTGCATCAAGAGTAACTCATCCCTGTACCTATTTCACTTCTGTAACACCATTTTCCCTGTCTTCCATAACTAAAAACAGAGCATCACAGTCGGACTTCTCCAGACCATTCCAACCATCCTCAGCTCAAGCCAACCATTGCATTAGCTTCCTAGAGGTCCAAGGAAGCTAACTTGATCATCAACACTGCCTGAAACAAGCTCAAATCCATTTCACAATTTCCAGCTTTGAGGTATTTTTCTTGAACTTCTATCTCATTACTTAGACATTGTTAGGCTTGCATTTGTGAAGATAAAATGTAGACCTCATTGCCACAAAGTTGTACATATCCATAGTTTGCATTTACATGGCATGAGCTTAGAGAATTTTATAGTTGAAGTTTCTGAAATTTTTAGGGTTCAAATTAGGGCCAGAGAAATTCTCATTTATCTTTGACTTTTAGCTTTAGTTATTTACATGGTTAGATTCGTGAGGAAGAATGCAACAACTTTTATTTTGTCATCTTCCATTTTTGTTGAGAAATGAAGAAGTTATAGGTACACCGGCTGGAGGTTGAAGATGAAGTCATCAGCACTTGATTTGCTTTACATATTTATTGTTTTGTTTATATAAACGGTTGTATAGCCACCCCAGTGGTAAAGCGCGCGCCTGTTAACCTTAGGGACCTGGATTCGAGCCCCAGTGGTACCCTTTTGCCTAATTTTCATATTTTCTGATTTTTCTAACACTTTTTGCAGGCGCTAGGCCCTTTGGGCCTAGCTTTGTGTTTTTTGTTAGCTAACTCTCCTTGCCTACTTTTGGCACCCCCTGGCCCATTTATATTTATTTATTTATTTCATTTTTTCCTTTTAAATATATTTTCTAAAATACTAAAAAATCATAAAAAAATATAAAAATAGTAGATTTATGTTTTGACATAATTTAAATATTTTTCTCACACAAAAAATTATTTTTATTCATCATACTTTATTTATCTTTACTAATTATCTTGTAAATTAAATTAAAACTAAATTATTATTTATTTTCTTTTATACCTATTTAAATATATTATTTTAATAAAGAAAACGCCAAAAATATTTTATAATACTATAGTTTATTTACAAGACAAAATACAAAAAATACTTTTTTTCTCTAAACTTATTTTCTTTTAATCAACTAAATAGAATTAGGGTTTTATTCAAAAATCTTTTCTTAATTAATTTTCTTTTCTTAATTAGTTTAAATTAATTTAATTAATTTTAGTTAATTATTTTTTCTCTAATTAGGGTTAGGTTAAGAACTCTTTTTCATAAAAATCCAAACAAAAATCATTTCTTTCCATTTGCATTTGTACTTTATATTTATTCATTTCCTTGTACATTTATTCAATTTGGTTGTAATAGATTAATTAGGTTTATATTATTGCAATCCCCATTTGTAATTTGTATACCCCTCCGCACAAATGTTGTAATAGCGTAGTAACTTTAAATTTCGCAATTTCTCGCTTTCATATATATATATATATATATATATATATATATATATATATATATATATATATATATATATATATATATATATATATATATATATATATATATATATATATATATATATATATATATATATATATATATATATATATATATATATATAACACTAGTAATTAGGGTTTGTATGGAAAGACTAAAATCAATACTTAGCCAAACCCTAATTCAAGACAAAATCAAGCATGAAAACAATGCACTTTCACACAAGCACCCCTAGGGTAAACTCCACTTGATTGCCTTATATAAAATGGCCATATTACGCATGTAAGGTATCTTAGCAAAAACAAGTGAATACAAGATCATAGTCCCTCGATGATGCTATCTAAGTTACCTTACAAATGACCTTAGTCCCTCAAAAAGAATGCTAAGATACCTTGCAACATTGCTAATCATGGTTATACGATGACCCACACCCGTCCCGTTAACATCTAAAGATAGGGTTGCTTACCAAATCAATGGCAAGACAACAATGTCAAAGGAAAAGAAAATGAACAAGAAAGACATTTGAGTAGGTAGATTGCTCCTAATTACTTGCTCCATTTCAAAACAAACATCCTTGCTATTTTCAAAACAATCACATACATTTTCAAACATTTTACAAACTTGAAAACATTTTCAAAAGATCAACATCTTTGTATACATTCTTACGAACGAGAATCATTACAAAGATTGCCTAAACAATGGCCTCTTTACAAAATACTTTCAAAAAACCACATCAAGCACAATTTCAAACAAAAACAAGTGATCTAGCAAGTAACTAAGAGCCCATGGATAACCATGGATGAAAAGGGTGCTAATACCTTCCCTTTTCATGATCTACCCCCCCGAAATCAAGAAATAACCTCAAAGGTCTTTCCTGTGCTTTTTCACCTTTCCTTTTGGATAAAAGAAAAGTAGGTGGCGACTCTTTCTAACCACAACATTTGCGATCAAACACAAAATCCTCAAGTCAGTTCTCCCACCGTGGAGTACCAAATGTGGTTGACCTAACTCAATCTTACAAAACCGGCTTGTAGGGTGATGATTGTCTCAAGTTATAAGCATATATTTATGCAATATAATATCTAATGTGAGACTCTTAACACCCTCTCCTTCTTAGGATTGGACATCTGAAGCATGATGGATGGTCTAATAGAGGCAACCTAAGTATAGACGGCCTACGGGATCTTAAACCAGACTCTAATTCCATGTTAACAAATGTGGTTGGGTCTAATTCAACCTTATAAGATCAACATCTTCTAAATGTTGGAATGACCCTTCTTTATCATTCTAAATTTCCTAAACATTATTGGTATTATGCCATTAAATGTGCCATATTCATTATAATCAGAGTTCCTACCCCTATTTCCCCATTAATCACCATACTAAGTTATGCATAACAAGATACCTGATATTGATTCTTTTAGAGTCTTTGGCTCATTATATTATGCTTTAACTCTCAAAGCTCACAAAACTAACTTGACCAAAATTGAAGGAAATGCATATTCTTGGGATACAAACTAGGCATAAAAAGGTATGTATTACTTGACAAGAATAACCATAAAGTGTTTTTATCTAGGGATGTTTCTTTCCATTAACATATTCTTCTTTACAAATCAACTACTGATTCTTTAACTACAACCTATACTTACTTTCCATTAGTACCTGACACATACCAACCAAACCAACTTTAACCAGACCAACATAAGGACACAATTCATGCAACCCGGCTTGAATTAAATCATAACATCAACTTTGATTCACAAATTTACATACCTACAAAAAACCATTCAACCATAATTCACACCCATATTCAAACTCTTCTTCATCTTCATCTTGAAACTAACACATTCAATTCTAACCTTTCACTTAAAACATCTTCAGGGGTGAGACATCATCCCTCTTATTTTCAATATTACATATGCAATTCTAATGCTAACCAAAAACAAGCATCCCAAGGTATTCTTTATGCCATGTCCAATTACATTTCAAATCATAAATTGTTTCTATTACATTCACATTTCTCCGTCTCTAGTGTCTAACATTGAACCTAAAATTTATACTAAGGCATCCAAACATGAATGTTAGAATCAAGTAATGCTGCTTAAACTTAGTGCTCTTGAGAAAATAAGTACATGGGCAGCTTGTGGATTTGCCACCAAGAATCACACCAATTGGCTGCACGTGGGTCTATTTAAGATAAATACTTAGCACTTGGTTACATTTGATAGGTATAAAGAAAGATTGGTAGAAAAATGTTATAACCAGATTGAAAGCCTTGACTACTTTGATACTTACTCACTTGTTGCCAAACATACCACTGCAAGTACTATCATTGCTTTAGCATATTTACATAATTGGAATTTACATCAATCAAATGTAAATACTACATTTTTACTTGGTGAACCATAAGATAATGTCTACATGGTGATTCCTCCTGGAGTTCATAGAACCAAACCCATAAAAGTATGTAAGATTTCTTAGTCCCTCTACGGACTTCAACAAGCTAGGAGACTATGGCATAATAGACTTACTCAATTTCTTATTGAACACCATTTCAAACAACATGGACCAGATCATTCACTATTTGTCAAAATTAATAAATCTTCATTTACCATCTTATTATTTTATGTAAATGATGTGATTTTGGTAGGAAATGATTTAAATGCATTCAAATATATTAAAGAAGCTTTACATACTACATTAAAAATCAAGGATCTTAGAAAACTAAAATACTTCTTAGGTATTGAAGTTGCACATTCAAAGGAGGATTTATCTATGTCAAAAGAATTGTCTTGATCTCTTGGAAGACTCGAGTTTCATAGGTTCCAAACGTGTCTCAATACCATATGATCCTTCAATAAAGCTTCAACAAGAGTCCAATAATCCATAACAAAATATACCTACTTACCGAAGGCTTGCAGGGATATTGTTACATTTAAATGCACCAAGGCTTGATATTACCTTTTTCACTCAACAACTAAGCCAATTTATGTCAACCCCCATAATTTATCCCTTTAATGAAACGTGTAGAGTTCTTAAGCACCTCAAGACATGCCCAGGACGAGGTATTTTATTTCCTAGAGACTCACTTATCCAACATAATGGATAGTCAGATGCAGACTGGACAAGATGTGTGGGTACTCAAAGATAAATATTAGGTAAATGTTTCTTCCTTGACAAGTCAATCATATCATGAAGAAATAAAATGGAAATAATAGTCTCAAGATCATCATCTGAAGCAAGTATCATGCACTTGCAACAATAACTTGTGAATTGTAGTGGTTTCTCAATTTATTAAATGATCTTAAAATTGAATGTGTAAGAACAACTGTAGTTTATTGTGACAATCAAAGTTCCTTGCATATTATAGCTAATTTATTTTCCAAGAAAGAACAAACACATTGAGAGAGAGAGAGAGAGAGAGAGAGAGAGAGAGAGAGAGAGAGAGAGAGAGAGAGAGAGAGAAGTCAGGGAACCATGAAACTTCTTCTTGTTAAATCAAAGGACCACCTCGCAGATTTTTTTTACTAAGGCACTACATTCTCAAACATTTAATTCACTCTTAACCAAGTTGAAGTTGGTATACATATATCAACCTCCAACTTTTATAGATATTGAAACATGAAGTGTAAAATAATAATGAAATTCTGGTACAACAGACTCAGATGTCCTATAAAGATGTCGAGACATCTGATCTGACACAACACACATGCAAGATAAAATAGTACTGAAAAGATAAAGAAAACACCAGAATTGTTTACCCAGTTCGGTGTACAAAAACAACTACTCTAGGGGATACCAAGCTAGGAATGAAGTCCACTATCAGTAGTATCAATCTGTTGACCCTTCAATCACAGCAAATCAGTTGTAACAAACTGCAGAAACTTCTGCCCCAAGAAAGGTTTTCAATCTTTACTTTCCTAAATAATCTCCTTATTTAGAAAGTCTTCATTCTCCTTGGTTTCTGATTAAATTTTCTGGACCTTTAAATATGCGCCACATAGGATGCATAATATTCTCCTGAATATTCTGCCAATATTGAGAACAAACTGAATCTCATTAATCCAACTTAGCAGGCGCGATGTCAAGACATCTTCTTCGACATGATGTTCCAGTTGTTGAAAAAGTTCAACACAACATGTTCTGACATTGTAATAGGACTTCTTATTGTACCTGTTCTTCTTATCCTATTCTTCATTTCTGCTATTATTTTTTTTACAAAAAATTAAGCCAACCCTAAAACAAGAGAACTAACAAATAAGATCATGGAGCATGTGTAAGAAGTGGATGGGCAAAGCAAGTGAGAAATAAATTAACAAAATAAATTGAGTAACAACTTAACTAACTTATATTTTAAAATAGAACTATTTAAAAATATTTAGGTTAGTTACTTGGAACCTAAGTAATAATATAGTGTATCTAGAACACTATAACTCACGACAGAAGTTACCACACATGTATAAATGGCTCAATATATTTGATGTTCATAATTGAGAATCAATTTCTATTTCATTTGCATCTTGATCTTTCAATATGTCATCAGAGTTTTCACTAAACACAATATACAATTTGTTATTACAGTAGTTATTGTTGGAAATCCACGAAACCTATGGAGAATTTATATCAATCTTGATGAATAATATTGTTATCACTACACAATAAGGGTGAAAAGAAAATTAAAGAAGAAAAGATATTAGGGTTTCTATAGAGTTTATCTGTCCACAAACTGTGGAAAATCTCTATTCACTTGCAATTATAAATTCTGTGAATAGTCTTTCTGAGTTTGTTATATATTACAAAATAGGGGTTACTCCCTCTATTTGTAATGATCTTGCTTTCTCCCTAAACCATAAAAAGCCAAAAACTATAAAATCCCAAAATACCTATTTTAGACTGCTTCGCATTTCAATGGATAACATAACTCGAAAAACTTTGACACATACTAATTTTGACACACCTTATGTCGAGCAACAACCTGATTCGACACAAGGAATTACACTTTCAACACACCACCTAATCCATTGAGTTTAAGCTATATATATTTATCATAGCTCTTAGTCTTCTGAACACTTCGACATGCACACCCTTCGTCATGATGACTGCAATCTGATTCTCTATTCTATAGTGTTCCAAGTTCATCTTCTAATATGATACTTGCTCTCGAAGATAGTGGAACCTCATTTCAATGTGATTAATTTGACCATGTGCTATCAGATTCTTCGCTAGGTTAATAGTTGGCATGCTATTGATCTTCATGGTAATTTCTCCATGTTCTTTCCTTGTGATTTTTTTGACCAAGTTCTCCATCCATGTTGCTTGACATGCACAAAAAGAAGGAACTATGTACTCTGCTTCACATAATGATAATGCCACTACTGGTTCCTTTCTAAACCTCCAAGCAATTGGTGCTCCACCTAGCATAAATACATATATTGCTGTGGGTTTTCAATCCTCAGTATCACCACACCAACTTGAGTCAGTGTATTCCACTAACTTACATTCTTTACCTTTATCACCTGTAAGAAATGCAATTCCATAGTCGAGAGTTTCTTTGAGATACCTTAGTATCCTCTTTGTCATTGCTAGATGTGATACCTTTGGCTTTTGCATGAATCTACTTATCATACCTACACTCTATGCTAATTCAGGCCTTGTGTGACAAAGGTATCTTAATGACCCAATAATTCTTTTGTATTGAGTTGGGTCGATATCATCTTCGTAAAACTATTTCGACATTTCCAACCATGGTTCAGGAGGTATCAAAGTCGAGTTGCATTCTTCGATCTCAAATATCTTGATAATTTCACTTGCATATCTTCTTTGATGCATCATCAAATCTCTACTACTCTTGTAGAATTAGCTTCCAAGGAAATTTCCCAACAAGAGAAGCCCGCGCAAGAATTTTTATCAAACACATAGGGGGCACACTTTCTCCATCATTTTTCTTGTTGAATTGGTCACAATTTCAAAAAAGTGTTGAACATAAAAGTTGGAGTTTGATGTCTCCTCTTCAGTTTTGGTTCAAGGTTTGTCTCATTTTGAGAATTATAGAGAAATTTGTGGGGTTATGAACTAAAGGGCATGGTGTGTTATTTTTCTGGCCAGCAAGACATGTCATGCGCGCGCAGAAAGCTTAGACAGGTCATTCCTCAATATTTTCATGCCAAGTTTTCAACATAGTCCAAGCTCCATTTTGAATTGTCATCAACACCAATTTTTAAAGTGCATCATCATAGCTTTCCAAAGGCCTCTTCTTTTTTAAAAACTCATGAGTAATTTTGGAGATATTGATTAAAGATAAAGTATGTACATGGTGGTAGCAAGTCAAGGCAGAAATAAAAATGTACTATTGGATTAATTCACTGCATGATGCTTATCATATATTCCATGCACACGTCTGATCTCATATGCTCACATCACTTTCTTTCCTAAATCAAGCTAAATCAAGAAAAATACATGCAGTCCCTGTGATTACTACTTTTGGCAACATTCCCTCCAGTTTTCTCCCACCCCATGTGCATGCTCGTGCCAACTCACCCCTCATGCTTTCCTCACTCATTTTTATTCCTTATCCACTCCTCAAAATGCAGCAAGAGTGACACAAAGTATGCATAAAATTCATGCTTTCCCTTCAATTAATTTTTCTGCCACAAACTTCCAATATTGACCTCTAACGACTCCAAACTCAAATTGTCCCTTATACCCTCACTTTTCATGTTCTATAAAAGAGAAGCTTATCTTCATTCATTAGACATTAAATTCACAAGCAAACACAATCTGCATCACAAGAATCTCTCTCTCACGAAGCTTCATTTTCTTTCACTCAAGTTAGAAATTGTTTCTCCAATTTCCTCTCAATTTCTTTGTTCAAGCTTCAATTCCTGCGTGATTCTACTAGATTGAAGTTGAAAGAAGAAGGTTTATCAAGTTCCTTGCTTGAAAACCAGAGGCACCTTGTGAATTTATTTTTCACAACATGAGGTAAGCTCTTTGAACTTTTAATCTCACATGATTCTCATGAATTCTTGCTTTAAATCTTGAGTATATTGGTGTAGCTGGCAATATCTTAGATCTGATGTATATTTGTGTGTGATTTGATATTTAATTCGTGCTCTGCAAGTTATGTACAAATTGCTTGTTGCAGTGATTTCAAGCTTAATTTTCATCTTGATCTTGCATCATCTAAATAATCAAATGCATCTTCATATTCCTTGTAAATTTGTGATGAATTTTGATGTTTGGATCACTTCATTTGGTTGAGAAACGAAGGAGAATTTTAGATTTGAAAATAGTATGTTAAGTTTATTTTCAACATGTTCAGGATTGTTTGAAATCAGTGATATTAATTCCATATTTTCTCTTTGATTCATGCATCATTTGATGAATTTCTTGATCCTATTGCATTATACGCATTTTAATCTCGAAATTTGATGTTTACATTTAAAATTTTCATCAAGAAACAAATGAGATATGAGCTTGAGAATGTTGAATGTCAACTGATTCTATCGCATTAGGATTTAGTCACTTGGAAGGGATGATGATGTGTTGCAGTTTAATTGAACATGTTTAAAGGCTTTTCACAATGCTTCTGATCATAACAGGTGTAGTAGATCTGGATCTATTTGAATTTTGCTTCATTTTTAATTGTTTTCTTCAATTATTTTTAAATAGTTTATTTGATTTAAAAATCACCACAAAAATATTGTAGACTTTATTTTTAGTCTATTTTATAATTTTAATTTTTATTTCATGATTTCATTATTTTTGGATAATTAATTAATTCATATAGCATAATTAGGTGTTTTAGTCACATTTTAAGGTTTTGATTTTATTTTCTAATTTCCATTAACTTAAAAAAACCCACAAAAAAATATTTAGCTTCCTTTTGAGTCTATTTCACGAAAAATAATTTTTTTTCTTATTTTTATAAAATTTCGTGACACTCTAATTAAATCAATTGGTTAGTTGTGTCATTCTTCTTTCCAAATTTTGTTATATTTTGCAATAATTTTTGTTTTAATTTTTATTCTTGTGATAAAATTCCAAAAAAAAAATATGTTTAGTGACTCTAAGATATTAAACTAATATCCCATGGTTTTAATTTGATTTAAATTTCATTTTGATTGTCTTTAGAAATTATGGAAGTTAATTGTTGTTTTTGATCTTTTTTGTTGCTTAAGCTCAAAGAAACATTTAATTCTCCAATTTTATTTACTTCAAAATATCAAAGAGATTAAGTTTGAAGTTATTGGATTAATTAAGATCATAAAAACTATTTTTGTTAAATTTTAAGTTTTGATCTTACATTTTTCACAAATTATTTTGTTAAACCTCTCTAGTTTGAGCCTTTTGCCAACTAGTCTTGATAATTTCAAATCACTTCCACCTTTCTAAGTTAATAAAAGAACTTTAAATGATGTTTTTGATTTTTATAAGTCTTTAGGAAGTTGGAACTAAATTAACATGAATTTACAAACCATTTTCCTATTTTGACCTAATTTTGACTTAGAAGTGTACATAGAGGCTTGCTATGTCCAAAATACTTTAAATTGTTGGTTTATGTTCATAGTTTTAGGCTAATATTTTGAGTAAGTTATGTTACTGATTTGGTATTATCATGATCCACATTTATTTATTATTCTCATGCCTTTAACTCACTTTGCATTGATCAATGTTTGCTTGCCTCTCATGGCGTTTTTTTTTTGTATCTTTGTGTGCAATCTTCTTTCATTGTTTGTAATTCTTGAATGATTGATATTAGATGCATTGTGCTACTGACTTGTATGTCTTAACCTCATACAATCATGATTTCTTTTCATATATATATATATATATATATATATATATATATATATATATATATATATATATATATATATCCTTTTTTGAGCTTTACTTTCCTTTAGGAACATGATAGGATGTGTTTTTTACATAATTTTTGCATTAGATTTCGTGTGTGTTTTAATGATGATGCCTTAGGGATGATTAAAGGTATTAGAATATGTTAACATGACGTGTTTGCTTGACTTCACTTTTATTTGATACTCCATGACATGATCAACCAACCACACACTTGTTTCTACTTCACATTCACTCTTTGTTTTGACTTAGTGTATGAATATGTGTTGATTGTTGTTGAGGACCTTGAGTCCATTATTTCCAATGTTTAAATTTCGATCTTAACATCTCTTATCATCTCAATTTTTTATGCTCCTATGATCCTTTTAATTGGCACTCATTTGTCAACTAACATGGTAACCTATAAGAGATACATTTGTCTAATTTCACTTGTTATTTTTTAGCATCATCGTCTAGTGTTTGTCTCATGAATTTTTATGCTATGTCTGCTTAAGGTATCTTGATGCTGGCCATTGCCTATAGCATCTAAGAACCTTGGGTTTGATCTCTTCAGATCATCTTTACTTGTATGCATTAGAGACTACAAATTTTACAAGTTATCATGACACTTAAGCATGCTATGTTGATGGCATTTCTCGGGGTTTATTACCTTTGCTTAGTTTCAATCCAAAGGATGAGAATTTTACATTAACTCATTGTGTCAAGTGTTGGCTTCTTGTTGGTTAGACGATTCTTTTCCCTAACTTTTACCTTATGCTTTAGGATAGTCCCTTCATCTCCTTCCATCTTCTTTAATTTCAAAAATCTTCTCCCTCCTTTTCAAAACTATTCTTGTTTTCTAAACGTGAACAACTTTCACAATAAACTTGGACTTAGGTCCATGCATTTTCAAAATATTTCCTTAATTAAACATTAACTAACTTAATCATACTTTGACATTTTTTTGTGAGAATACTAAAAGTCAATCAATCTCATTCAAACCATTTTTCCATTTTGGCTTTTATCCTTAAAACATTCTCAAAATATTATACTCTTGTCAATCCTTGTAGTGATGCGAGCTACTATACTTCTACAATATGTAGTGAAGTGAGATATTTTCCACTTGGGTATTGAGTGAGGCTTTGTTGATTTTAAAATCCAAGTCATATCCTCCACTTTGAGTTGACGCAAATTCTCCTTTCTCATAATTGTGGGTAGTAAGTATGTTCTCCACTCTGATAAGACGATGATGTCTCTTCTCTTAAAATTAACAAATATACTTGTGTTTTAAAATTTTTAAAGGTGAACTACGAGTACCCCGATCCCTTATTGCACATATGAAGGTACGTAGGCACTAAAGGTTCGTAACCGTGGCAGGTGCATAAATTGTAAAAATACTTCTTTTCTCTTCCCCACAATCTATTTTTGTATACAACACTTATAGCTAAAATACACAAATTTTCAAAGAGGTTCATGTGGAGTACTGTAGATGTTTAGGGTGCTAATACCTTCTCTTTACATAACCAAGCCCCGAACATAGATTCTCTCCCCCTCTTTTGGGTTACTCACTCTTTTCCCATTCCTTTGGAAATAATAAAGTGCGGTGGCAACTTTCATTTGATCTGTGTGAGTCAAGTCAATCCAATGGCTTAGTCTTAACATTTCTACCACTATAATAGTCTTCTAAAAACAATGAAAACTCCTTAGTTACTCACAGGACTGACTAGATTGATCCTAGGACTTGTGTTATTATTTAATCTTTGTTCTTTAAAATGAAGAACACTTAAACAATATACATAGTTTTTTGATAATATTGGTTTCGATCTAAATAACTCTCTCAAGTAAACCTATGAAACTTGTAAAGAAAGTGCAATAAAAGCAATTGGAAGTAAATTTCTAAAAGTAAATTTCTAGAATGATAACTTGCAATTAAAGAAAATATGGTGTGTACACGTACATTTCTCAGAGGACTCTTTTCTCAATAGCAGATAATTTGAGTTTATGTGAGATTTTGTACAAATGAATGAACTCACTGAATCCTATCACTAAGATTCTTATATATACTAATTCGACCTTAATGGTCTTTCTACATCTAGATGCCACGTTCGTGACATGCAAATTCTTTGAACTACTAAACCTCCACGTGTCTTCTGGATAAGATTAAAGACTTGAATTTCAAATCCTTCTATTGTGGAGAGCTCCACATCCAATATGATCATTCAAATTCTAATTTCAAATACTTCAAATTACTTTTAAAACAAAGGTTTCCTTTAATATTTATTCAGTTGATTTTCGACCGTCCACTTAGGATTAGATAGCCGACACTTTCAGAAGACACCTCTTTTCAAAAATAACTTGGTGGAAGATGCCTAATGATGCCTAATGATGAAGATGCCTAATGATGAAGAAAGATTACAAGTCCTCTAGTTAGGCCATCAAATTTCCTTATATGACTTCAAAAGATCATAACTTGGTAAATTTATATCTCCTTGAGCCTATTCTTTTTCCACAATGATCTTAAGGATGTGAACTTCAACTCTTTTTTTACGTGTAAAGCTTGAAAATGGATAGAAGATGCCCTAAGAATGCAAAAGACTATTGGTCATCTCATGAATTTTCACCAACTTCACAGTGTCATAACTTTGTCAATTCTTGGAGTTTTTAAGTGGTTCGAAACTCAAAATGTCATTTAAGAGATCTACTTCATGCCATATTTTTTTGTCAAAAGAAAATTTTGAATGGAAGGCTATGTTTGGATGCAAAATATTATAGACCATTTTTGAAGAAAAACATAGAATTTTTCTAAGTACCAAAAGTCAACATCTTTTTCTCAACTTTGACTCATCACAACTTTTAGCTCAAGCATCCATTTGATCCCATTCTTTGCACCTTATAAAGATTGTAACCTTATCTTTTAAAAGTTTCAAGAATCATGCCCTAAGACCCATTGAGCTATGAACACCATGGATTCAAAGTTAGTACCTTGAAACTGAAGTTTCCTCCAAAGTAAGAATTTGAAATCCATAATCCAGCTTCTAATCACCAAATTGTTGTGTGTTTTTACTTCTAATCATGTTTAACAATCTCCTAGAAGTGGTTAGAACCTTGAAACGGAATAATTAGATGAGTTTTGAGCAAATACGAATCACACTTTTCATGTTTGTAAGTTCACACAATTTTCCTCCAAACTCCACTAATTCTTTCAATTCTCATTCTCATTCACTTCCCTATAAATAGAGGGACATATTTAATTCATTTCCTCAAGCATGGAGAGCCAAATACACCCTGCCAAAGTTCATTTATAATTCAGAAAATTGAAATTCCATTTCACAGTTTCAAGCTCTTTCTTCATAATTTGTTTACATATTCATCTTCCTCCATAAACATACAAACTCTCCAACACTTAAACCAAGCAAATCGAGCCATATTTTAAGTTACAGAAGTTCACTTTCAGAGCTATTTTCGTGAGCCTCGTTCAGGTAGTTTTCTTAACCAAATCATTCAAAATAAAAGTCTATTATACTCTACTCATCCTTCTGATCCTCGTGATTCTTACAATTTTTAAAATCATTGAGATTTGAGTGAGAAATCCTGTACCTAAAGCGCTCTCTATTATTTTTGGTTTGCTGCATTTTTCTCTTTGCTCAGTTTATATAAAATTTTCACGAGGGTGAGGTTAGGATCGTCTGGAAGAGACGAATCCAATGATATTAGTCTGAGCTTTTAACGTTTCCATTTGAAGATGTTAGAACATAGTTTGATTCTACAACCCTTATAAGAGTTTTGATGATAACAAACACAAAGAACAAATATGCACTCTAAATTTGTGTTGTATGTTGCACAAAAGTTCTGACTGAAATGGAATCAGAAGTTAAGCCACATAGGCTTTCAAGCTGAGAAATCAAAATGTTCTGAAGAATGATGATCAAAATCTGCACTAAAGTAAAAGATATTCTGATTCTGAACAAAAGTCTAACGCACCAACAGATCCTCATGTCTCTGAATTATCAAAGTTCTGAAGTAAAGCAGCATGCAAGATTCCCAAGTTCTGAAGCGTTACTTTTCCATTAAGACAGTATCATATGCAACGGCTTCATTCAGACAAGAATCTTCTCAGTATGGAAAGTGTATTAACTGTCCATTATCTCATTTCAATTTGGACAGATTTCCACGTCTATATAAACAAGCTCAAAGGGTAAATCATTTACGATTTTTGCTAACAACTGCTCCATACAATCTCAAAAAGCTGTAAATATTCATATTCATTCTATACTCAAATTGTGTAATACATCACAATAGTGATACAGTTTTTGTAATGAAAAACAAATAGCACACAGTAAATTTTTCTTTGATTAAGATATTGTTCCTTGAGATAAACCGGGTTGTGGTTATACTCAATAAGACTTTGGAAGTTGTCAAAGTAGATTTGTAATTTGTTTGATTAGTGAATTAAGCCCTCGTTGGAGAGAGGCGAAATAACCTTGGCGGGTGGACTGAAGTAGTTTGAGATCAAGCGAACCAGGATAAAAATATTGAGTCTATTGCATTTGATTTTTAAGTTTCAATTCAACCCCCCTTCTTGTGTTTTTCACTTCTTCAATTGGCATCAGAGCGCCTGATTTTGAGTTCATACACTTAACCGTGTCAATACAAGATCCAAGCTTTAGAAAAACACTATGGTGGGACCAAGCCAAAACAACAACAATGACTATCATGATAACAAGGACAGAATCAGCGGAAAACCTCCAGTCTTTGATGGAGAAAATTTTGACTACTAGAAAGACAGAATTGAGAGCTTCTTTCTGGCTCATGATACTGACCTATGGGACATGGTAATTGATGGATACATACATCTAGTGGATGAAAGTGGTCAGAAGGTAGATAGAAAAAGAATGTCTGACCAACAAAAGGGTGATTTCAGAAACCATCATAAGGCCAAAACAATTCTTCTCAGTGCCATCTCATACTCAGAGTATGAGAAGATCTCAAATAGAGAGACAACTAAAAACATGTTTGAATCTCTGAGAATGACGCATGAAGGCAACATACAAGTTAAAGAAACCAAGGCTCTTGCGCTCATTCAGAAATACAAAGCTTTCAAGATGGAAGACAGTGAATCCATAGAAGCGATGTTCTCAAGATTCCAGATTCTTGTTGTTGGGCTGAGAGTTCTTGACAAAGGGTATTCTATTTCTGATCACGTAAAGAAGATCATCATAAGTTTACCAAATCATTAAAAGTATGGATGTTGGCACTGTCTAAACTCATGTACCATTTCAACGCTGCGCCGGTCAGACTATCCTGGAAAAAGTGAATCAGTAGACGCTGATCATCGGTGTGAGTAGACATTATTCTTACATACATCACCAAATGAGCACGAGGGCAAGTGTTGCCCTTGTACTTCTCAAATTTCGGGACTTTGAACTTAGCAGGCACTTTAACATTCGGGAGCAAACACAACTCATTCACATTCTACCCAAATAACTCTTTTCCCCTAAGAGCCTTCATCTCTCTTTTAATTCTATCAAACTGTTCTTGAAAATCATCCATTCTGTCATAAAGACCCAAGTCTTCACTCAGCAGAGGAAAAGGACGACACATATCTTCATTAACAAACGGAACCAAATTTACCAAAGGAGGTGCAGCAGGAATAATATGCACCACAGGAGGTGCAGGAGTAATTACATTTTGAACCACTGGAGCATCTTGAGGGCCAAGATTGAAACCTTCAGGTGCAAAATTCTCTGGCATTCCCCATGGATAACCCTGAGGCATACGGTTTTGAACAACAGCGGGAGTAGCGGATACAAGAACAGTAGGAACTTCAACATTTGCCCTTGTTGGTTGAGGTTGAACACTCGGTGGCTGATTTTGAGCAACCACCAGAGCTTCCATCAGAGTAGTCAAGTTGGCCAAGCCAGCCTTCAAAGCGGAAACTTCTTCGCATAACTCGTGATTCTCCTTTTCTAAGTTGTCCATCTTCTTTTTTGAAATTAGTCCGAGTGTTGTAGTGATGAGTCAGGTTGCTGAGTGAAGTAAAGAAGCTGGGTAAGACACCTGGATATGCATAACAAATGCAAGAAATATGTGCAATATGATGCATGATATGCAATGCATATGATTATTTTTACTTTATCATTTAATATTTCAAGGGATTTATGGTTTATAGATATATTGCAAATATCCAAGTAATAAAGCTTTTGAAATACTAATTTTTTTTATTATAATAACTTCAAAATGGATTACAAGTTTCAATGATCCCAAGTACAAGATGAAAATACAATCTAAAATCCTGAGAAGAGGAACTAATAGAGATCAATCTGTACGCTGGCGCTTCCCTGTGATCCTGACAATCTGAGCCCTCAACCTCTAGTTTTCTTCCACATGTCTGATGGCAACCTCCTTCCAATCATCTGAAGTAGGAAGTGAGTAATAAACACATGTTTGAGGCTTAGGAGAAAATAAATCCCCTTGGTCTCCATAGACTGCACCGCTCGACTCTCAAGGATCTCGATCAAATCATCTTTCTCCATCAGGTCTACTCTGTAGGAACTCTCTAAAGTCTGGAACTTGTTCTTCCAAGCATCGCTTTCCTGTTGCATCCTAACCAAAGCAAGCTGCAGCTCATCTAGATCATCTAATAAGGGAGAAGTGGTCTTTGCAAACAAATCAGGCATGGGTGTCTCCCGAGTATACGGCATCTTCAACTGAATGACTCTCGATCAGACCCACTGAATATATGGCTCCAAAGAAACAACACCTTTAGGTCCCAAATCCTTCCTACTCTTCTTATGAATGTGACGCTTGGCCTTCGCAATCTGCTCCCTAGATTCCCTGTGGTCTTATCCTTTCTTCAGAAAGAAACTAATCAAATGAATACTATTCAATTTATCCCTCATCGGGTAACCAAGCTGTCTCCGTGCAAGAACAGGGTTATAGTTAATTCCTCCCTTTGTACCAAGAAGATGCACATTGGGGAAACTACCACAACTGTCAATAATCTCCACATCCTGGTAAGATCGATGATACCAATCAATATCCGAGTGAGTAAGTGCCATGATCTTAGGAGCCCAACAGGGTTCCTTCTTGACATCCCAAAAAGCATCAGACTGAGGCATATGAGAGATAAACCACCGGTACAACAAAGGCGTGCAACAGATAATCATTCCCCCATGATAGGAACTCCGAAGATGAACAAAGTAATAAGCATCACCCAACAGTGTAGGTACCGGGTTTCCAATCATGAAAATCCTGATAGCGTTAATGTCGACAAACTTGTCCACATTAGGGAATAAGAATAATCCATAGGCGAGTAAAGCAAAGATGGCCTCAAAAGCAACCGTACTCTTCATCCTTGCAAAGTAACGAGCTTTCTCCAATTAGAACTGAGCTGGTAATCCTCTAATACCTCCTTTGGTAGTCATATGGGCTTCCACCTCAGACTTCCCCAGATGAATCAAAGCAGCAATCTCATGTGGTTTTGGCTCACCCTCCAAACCAGTAAAAGGAACACCATCGGTAACAGGTAAATCCAATATATAGGAATACTCTTCCAGTGTTGGCATCAACTGATAATCGGGAAAAGTAAAGCAGTGATACACTGGATCATAGAACTGGACCAAAGTTGAGAGAATACATTCCTTCATCTTCAGCTTCATGAGAGGAATAATGGATCCATACTTCTTCCGAAAGTCTGCAGAATACTCGATCTCGGGAATTAGACTGATCAACTCATCTATCTTAGGATCCTTGAAACTGTATTTCCCGGTCTTTCTCTTTCCAGAATCCATGGTTTAAAAGTACCTGAGATGTTCACAAATAGTCAACCTTTAAATCCCTTGAAATATTGTTTTCTTTAAAAGATGCTTATGAGTGCATGGATGCATGATGCAACAATAACACACAAGATCACACATATAGGGTTCATAGGTTCAACGTCACGAGCATGAGGTCGAAGGTATTACCCATAAGGTGTTGGTCTAAAAAAGTTATCACCTTCCGAACAAGGTTTTAAGAGGTTCCCAGAGTCTACATCCTTCCTTCAGATATTACCAACCTCCCGATTAACTTGGTAATTAGTAATATTCTCAAGAAAGACTCGTCCGAGCGTAGTATCGCATGACAACTATTCCCGGATTACTCCATCATAGCTTCCGCACTACACCTAAAAGGCCAAGATGGGTTAGGTAATCTATGGTCCTCAGCTTCAGCAGGCTCCCAGGTCGAAAGCAGTACGTCTTCCCGATTACTCGGTAAACGGCACTACAGTCAAAGGGGCCTCCACTGAGTGGGGGATCTCATGCCTCCTTTTTTGGGATTACTCCCTCAAAGTTAACATGACTATACCGCCCGTCCTATCTTAAAGTTTGCCCAAGTCCGAGTATAGGACTTATGAGTAATCACCAAGCACCCTGTAAACCAGGAAAATCCAGACAAACATATATACAAAATATAACACATAAACACAATAACACATATACAAATATAAACAAAGATAGGCTCAACCCACTTATGGATGGACCAGCAAGAGGTCAATCTGTCCCTAGTGAAGTCGCCATTTTTCTATAACGGTAGAAATGTTCAAGATTAAGCCATTGGATTGACTAGACTTTATACAAATAAAAAAAAAATCGCCACCGCACTTTATTGTTTCCAAAGGAATGGGAAAAGAGCGAATAACCCAAAAAAAGGGGGAAAGATTCAATGTAAGGGGGTTGGTTATGCAAAGGGAATGTATTATCACCCTAAACATCTACGGTACTCCGCAGGAACCTCTTTGAAAAATTTGTATATTTTGGCTATAAAAATGTGTTGTATATAAAATGGATGGTGGAGGTGAGAAAATAAATATTTTTATGATTTTTGCACCCTCCGCGGTTGTAAACCTTTAGTGCCTACGTACCACCTTTCGTGCAATAGGGGATCAGGGTACACGTAGTTCCTCTTTTAAAAATTTGAAACACAAGTGTGTTGGTTAATTTTATGATATAAGACATCATCGTCATTGTCCGTGTGGAAAACATACTTACTACCCACAATCATGAGAAAGGAGAATTTGCATCATCTCAAAGTCAACAATGCCTCACTCAACACCCAAGTGGAAAATATCTCTCTTTACTACATATTGTAGAAGTATAGTTGTTTGCATCACTACAAGGATTGATAAGAGTCTAATCTTTTAAGAAAAGTTTTAAAATAAAAAGCCAAAGTGGAAAAAATGGTTTGAAATGAGATTGATTGACTTTTAGTCTTCTCACAAAAATGTCAAGGTATTATTAAATTGATTGAAATTTATTTATGAAAATGTTTTGAAAATGCATGGACCTAAGTCCAAGTTTATTATGAAAGTGTATCAAGTTTAGAAATAAGAAGAGTTTTTAAAAGGAGGGAGAAGATTTTTGAAATTAAAGAAGATGGGAGGAGATGAAGATACTATCCTAAAGCATAAGGTAAAAGCTAGGGATAAGAACCATCTAACCAACAAGAAGCCAATACTTGACATTATGAGTCAATATAGAATTCTCATTCTTCGGATTAAAACCAAGCAAGCAAAGATACTGGACCTCTTGAGAGAACCAAACTTCAAATGTATTAAGTCTTCGCAAAAATTGGGCAGAGTAACGGCTGTATACAGGTGAATTCCAGATTACAAACAGAGTATGTAATCACAATAACCTGCACACAGTACAAACAAATAACCCAATGTCTTGAGGTAAACCTCAAGAACTCCAGACAAAATATCAAATAAAGTCACAAAGTCTCCAAGATAGGCCAAGGTCTCTAATCCTAAGTCCAAGAAGTCCAATACTCCATAATTCCAAGGATAGTAACCAAATAGTCCAAGTATCATTAAAGATTTTTATGATTCATGTTGATTATTAGGTGTCTTTAAAAGGAAAAGAAAAGCTCAAGTGAGCAAAATAAAAATGACATAAAAGTAAATGCTCAAGTGAGAAAAATAAGAAAAAAAGGCATGAAATGTAAATGCTTAAATTAAATGGTACATAAAGCATAAAAAATAAATACATAAAGTAAAGTCAATTGTTAGAAATTAGTGGTTAGTTGGATGACCATCTTGAAACTTGCATTTGGAACTCATTAGAGGATTGGTAGAACCAAAGCCTCCACACAACAAGTTACATTTGCTTTTTGTCAAGTATATCATCCAATTTGGAATCCTCAAAAGTAACATTTAATGATCAACAATGTTTAAGTGATCCGCATTGACCAAAGGTGTTGTAGATCTATTAGAGGATTGGTAGAACCAAAGCCTCCACACATTGAATCTCAAGGTTATTGGATCAAAGAGATCAAATTAACATACTTGGGCTTGCAATCATAAGTTTGGGCCACGAATTATCATTTATACGAATTGGGACAAAATTTAGCGCTATGTTAAGCAATCGTAAGTGGACTTATATAGAAGTCGCACCTATTTTAAGGCCGATCAATAGCAATCTATGTAGTTCATGTTTGGATAAATGATATAGAGATCACCATCCCTTAACATGTAGCACAATTAAAAAAGAAAGGGATAAGATGAAGAGGGAGGGGAATGATAAGCTAATTTGGATCACCATCTCAAAATTCTTTCATCTTTAAATTCAACCACTCCTCTAGATGGATTAAAGCACTAAACATATCATTAATCCAAAGCACCAAAAATGAATTAAATAATTCACTCTTAGGTAGATTTGAATTGATGAACATTTATCCAACTTCATCTACATCACAAAGTCCATTGAGTTTAAAGACAAATTGGACATTTAAAATTTGTAATCCAAAGTATCCATCAAAGAGAGTGAGCAGAAAAAATATTTGAGTCAAAATATCCCCAAAATAAGGCAGAAAAAGTATTTTTGGCACTGTTACAATCAATTGTGCTTAGACAGCAACCAATTGTATCATTGCAGTTTTTTTTTTCAAATCAATTTTCTGTGACAAACAATTGTAATGTTACAACAATTGATTGCAACCTGTTAAAATCAGTAGAAAACATCATTTCAAGGACCAAATTCTTGTTCCAACTTTTCATCAAACACCTTATGATCATGGATCCAATTGAGCATGAAAATTCCATCAAATTATGAGAAAATAGCACTAATGGAGTCATAAAACAGTGCTCAATGAATCAAAACCAGAAATCCACAAGAGATCACATTGTGAAAGATGATGATCCAACTAACCAAAGGTAGAATTAGAGAATTATCAAACAACTTCCAGAATTTGCTTCAATTCAACCACAAGAATCAATTACCAAAGCTTGGATATAGAGAATTGATGAAGAAAAAGTGTTTGGGTGAAGGTTTAGCTCAAAGATTAGTAAGCTTCAATGCAAAGCTTACTATCCTTTTTTTGAAAATGGAGCTTTGAGTGAATTTGGAAGATGGAGAGAATTGAGAGATTTTTTAGCAAGATGAGTTTGGCTATCAAAAGCTTAAAATTTGAATGAGACGAGTGCTCTATTTATAGAGTTTAGGATTGGGATTAGTGGTAATTTGGTAACTGATTCTTGGAGCCAAAAATTGAATTAGTGATATAATTTTCAAATTATGCAGAAAAATTGGAGCAAAAAAGATGACAGATTTGAAATTGCTGGCTTTTTTTCAAAAATCACGTGTGTTTTGCTGTTATGGGTCGACACAAGAGTCGTATGCATTGACACATGCTAGTTGTATAACACAACATGAGTTGACGCAAGCTTCTATGGATCGATACAAGCTGCTATTTCAATACAAAACAGAATCAATCAACTTGCATGAGTCAATACATAACATGTATGTGTCGACACATGCTAGTTATACAAAGCAGGATGAGTCGATACAAGCCTCTATGGGTCGATGCAAGTTGCTACTTCAACACAAAACAGAATCAATCAACTTGCATGAGTCGATACATAACATGTATGTGTCAACAAATGCTAGTTATACAAAGCAGGATGAGTCGATACAAGCCTCTATGGGTCGATGCAAGCTGCTACTTCTACACAAAACATAATCAATCTACTTGCATGAGTCGACACATAACATGTATGTGTCTACACATACTAAATTTTTTTTTTGATTTTTGAAGGCTGAAAACACAGTTTTCTCAAAGATTATGCACAATACACTGTGCAATCGATTTCACTATAGGAGCAATCGATTGTACAGGAAAACAAAAATGAAAAATTTTAATTATTAATTTTTTTTTTTGCAAATAGAGATTTTAGGGAAATAATACCGGAAAACCTTATTTGTCGGACGCTTTGACTAGGTACCTACAAAACACAATTTTGCAAAGACAAAGACAAATATTTTTTGTATTTTGGTTAGAGGTTAATTATCAACGCATATACAAAATACACAACTAAGGTGCTTAGAGATTCCTCAAGAGAAAACTTAAAGATGGGAGATAGAAAAAAGAGGAAGAACCAACCCTAATGTGATTTTGTTATGATCAAGTTGACATGATATGATAGGGGAATCTTAGGGGCAAAAATTAGGGTACAACAGCTGCCCTTATTTAAGTGTCTTCTATCCGGAGATACGAAGGTTAAAAATCTTCGTGTCGACGCGATTGAAGATACTTAAATATAAAACAAGCCCTATTTTTGTCTCTAAGATGCCATACAATGCTTATGATTATGAATGCATATGAACAGAACAAAAGAGACACAAAGTATCAGTGAGGATGCCACAAAAATGAAGAAACAAAGGAGCAATCCCACCAGGAAAATAAATCACTGGTGGACCAAAATAATTGAATCAGAGAGGGGGATAACAAGCATCGACGTTCACTGCCAATGTCTACCAACATTCACTGAAGGTAGAAAGAGAAAATATATCATACCATCTCCGTTCACTGACGATGAACTATCAACGTTCACTGATGATAGCAAAAAGATAAGAAACACCGACGTTCACTTCCGATGTACTACCAACATTCACTGAAGGTAGAGAGAAAATATCATACCACCGCCGTTCACTGACGATGAACTATCAACATTCACTGAAGATAGAAAAAAGATAACAAACACCGACGTTCACTGCCGATGTACTACCAATGTTCATTGAAGGTAGAAAGAAAATATCATACCACCGCCGTTCACTGACGATGAACTATCAACGTTCACTGAAGATAGAAAAAAGATAAGAAACACCAACGTTCACTGCCGATGTACTACCAACGTTCACTAAAGGTAGAAAGAGAAAATATCATAACACCACCGTTCATTGACGATGAACTATGAACATTCACCGAAGATAGCAAAAAGATAAGAAACACCAACGTTCACTACCGATGTACTACCAACGTTCATTGAAGGTAGAAAGAAAATATCATACCACCGTGTTCACTGACAATGAACTATCAATGTTCACTGAAGATAGCAAAAAGATAAGAAACACCAACGTTCACTGCCGATGTACTACCAACGTTCACTGGAGGTAGAAAGAGAAAATATATCATACCATCGCCGTTCACTGACGATGAACTATCAACATTCACTGATGATAGCAAAAAGATAAGAAACACCGACGTTCACTTCCGATGTACTACCAACGTTCACTGAAGGTAGAGAGAAAATATCATACCACTGCTGTTCACTGACGATGAACTATCAACGTTCACTGAAGATAGCAAAAAGATAACAAACACCGACGTTCATTGCCGATGTACTACCAATGTTCACTGAAGGTAGAAAGAAAATATCATACCACCGCCGTTCACTGACGATGAACTATCAACGTTCACTGAAGATAGAAAGAAGATAAGAAACACCGACGTTCACTGCCGATGTACTACCAACATTCACTGAAGGTAGAAAGAGAAAATATCATACCACCGCCGTTCACTGACGATGAACTATGAACATTCACTGAAGATAGCAAAAAGATAAGAAACACCGACGTTCACTACCGATGTACTACCAACGTTCATTGAAGGTAGAAAGAAAATATCATACCACCGTGTTCACTGACGATGAACTATCAATGTTCACTGAAGATAGAAAAAAGATAAGAAACACCAACGTTCACTGCCGATGTACTACCAACGTTCACAAAAGGTAGAAAGAGAAAATATCATACCACTGCCGTTCACTAACGATGAACTATCAACATTCACTGAAGATAGCAAAAAGATAACAAACATCGACGTTCACTTCCGATGTACTACCAACGTTCACTGAAGGTAGAAATAGAAAATATATCATACCATCGCCGTTCACTGACGATGAACTATCAACATTCACTAAAGATAGCAAAAAGATAACAAACACCGACGTTCACTAATGATGTACTACCAACGTTCAATGAAGGTAGAAAGAGAAAATATCATACCACCGCTGTTCACTGACGATGAACTATCAACGTTCACTAATGATAGCAAAAAGATAACAAACACCGACGTTCACTGCCGATGTCCTACCAACATTCACTGAAGGTAGAAAGAGAAAATATCATACCACCACCGTTCACTGACGATGAACTATCAACATTCACTAAAGATAGCAAAAAGATAACAAACACCGACGTTCACTGCCGATGTACTACCAACGTTCACTGAAGGTAGAAAGAAAATATCATACCACCGCCATTCACTGACGATGAACTATCAACATTCACTGAAGATAGCAAAAAGATAAGAAACACCGACGTTCACTGCCGATGTACTACCAACGTTCGCTGAAGGTAGAAAGAGAAAAATATATCATACCATCGCTGTTCACTGACGATGAACTATCAACATTCACTGAAGATACCAAAAATATAACAAACACCAACGTTCACTTCCTATGTACTACCAACGTTCACTAAAGGTAGAAAGAAAATATCATACCACCGCCATTCACTGACGATGAACTATCAACGTTCACTGAAGATAGAAAAAAGATAAGAAACACCAACGTTCACTGCCGATGTACTACCAATGTTCACTGAAGGTAGAAAGAGAAAATATCATACCACCGCGGTTCACTGACGATGAACTATCAACATTCACTAAAGATAGCAAAAAGATAAGAAACACCGACGTTCACTACCGATGTACTACCAACGTTCACTGAAGGTAGAAAGAGAAAATATCATACCACCGACGTTCATTGACGATGAACTATCAACGTTCACTGATGATAGCAAAAAGGTAACAAACACCGACTTTCACTGCCGATGTCCTACCAACATTCACTGAAGGTAGAAAGAGAAAATATCATACCACCGCCGCTCACTGACGATGAACTATCAACATTCACTGAAGATAGCAAAAAGATAACAAACACCGACGTTCAATGCCGATGTCCTACCAACGTTCATTGAAGGTAGAAAGAGAAAATATCAAGTTTTCCCCCAAAATTATGGTGTTTCACCTAGAACGGGTCTGAACTTCTTCTTTAACCAAGGCACTCTGCCTGGAAAGGGTAATATGTAAGCTTATCTCAAATAAAGAGACTTCCACTCATTGTCAAGGGGAATTGCAAAGAGAAATGACTTTCTGGGGATAGAAATATGGCTTCTCGAGGAAAGAGATATGAATTCCTGGGGAAAGAGATATGACTTCCTGGGGAAATGCCACGTTATTCCTGCTGAGGAGATAAAGTCTTCTCGTGCAAAATAAATGCACAAACCAAAACTCAAAGTTCTCAGAAATCCAAAGTAAATAATATCGTCATGCAACCACGAATCCAATTAGAAACAAACTGGAGCAAGACGGCCAACGAAGATACACCCTTTGAGAAATAAACTCAAGAGGGAAAACCAAATCCACCTAAGCAAGGAGCGTTGCAGGAAGGTTAGAACACAATGTAAATAAAAAAATGATTTGTAGCAATGCATGATGCATGTATGAATGTATGAGTGATATCGTGCATATGCTGGTAAAAGGATACATAATCAGTACAAACAAACCAAACCGCCTCAGGTACCAACAACATTGGGCTAAACTTCAACCAGAAAGATCAATCCAAGAAAGGTTAAAGCAACTGCGGAAACCAAACCTATTTCCTGTCCTAACTTCACTGAGGAGAAACATAATCCAGATGTAGCTAAATCAAACAGATACCAGGATAAAACATCTTTCTTCCGGTTTCATCGGAGAAACCAGTTTTTCAAAAGCAACATACCTATTGGAGATTGCAAGACCAGCCTCAAATAAAGCATACTGACGCCGAGACAATCAAACCTCACTGGGGAATTCAAGCCTACCCCCTTGGGGAAAGATGCAGATTGAAACTTTACATCATGAAAACCTATTCTGACAAAAGATGCCCTGGGATAGCCTTCCAGGGAAATCAAGAAGTCAACACTAATGCCAATACTGCAAAAAGAGCGATATCTTAGCACACCAAGGGAATAAAACCTTTCATCATATGAGGGTAAACTTCGCTGGGGAAACCGGGACGAAGGCTTCTGACCATGCAAACCTAAAATTAAAATGGAACCAAGACTTGGCCAGGGATAACGGGACCACAAACCTAATACTGTACCTTACACCCACTGGTATCGTCTTTAACTATCTGAGAAACACACAAAGATTGCGCACATACCATTAAGATGACCTGAGAAAAACCTTCATGAAGGAAGTAAATCTTAAAACAACTGGAGTTTGTTCATTCTTGCGATCACCATTTTTGTGGTCATTGTTTCATCACAAATCCCAAAGTAAATTGAATTGTGAAGATCTCCCTTTTTTTTAAAAGTCAATTTTGCCTTTTAATCTTTTTGCTTTAAAAATTATTATCAGTAATAAATGGAGTCTTTGCAAGCTAAATAAAAATAAGAACACAAAGAATTGGGCAAAAGCTCGAATTTCATTAATAGAATGGTAGTCTGCGAATGGAGAGACTCCATGGATGATTACAAAGTTTGGGAAATGGTAATATATAATGGAAAAGATACATTGAGATACAATGACCACCATCCCCCCTAACAACTTTTGAAATCCTGAGCAGCAACTTTTGTTGAAGTATGGTGAGGATCCGAGAAGATTGTTGCTTCAACGATCAAGTCTTGTCTGACGTAGTTACTTGCCAAGAAAAATCCCTAACTTTTGCCTAAGCTGCCCTTGCGGGTTTTCAACTTAGCGGGAAATTTATTCTGTTTATGTCTCTAATTTTTGCCTAGACCTCCCTTTCGGGTTTTCAGCCTACCGAGACACTCCTTTTTGCCTAAGCCTCCCTTTCGGGTTTTCAACTTAGCGAGCTGTTCTTTTATTTCTTTAGGCAAAGTATTTCTTGACTGCGTCAGCATTCATGGGACGTGGGAACTCCTCGCCATCCATAGTTTCAAGAATTAATGCACCACCAGAGAAGGCTTTCTTGACAACATACGGGCCTTCAAAATTGGGAGTCTACTTGCCCATAGAATCAGTGTTAAAAGACATGATCTTCCTGAGCACGAGGTCGCCTTCTCTGAATTCACGAGGTTTGACCTTTTTATCAAATGCTTTCTTCATTCTTTTCTAATATAACTGCCCATGACACAAAGCTGTCATTCTCTTCTCTTCAATCAAATTCAATTGGTCAAATCTGTTCTGGACCCATTCAGCCTCTGTCAACTTGGCTTCCATTATCACACACAACGAGGGAATCTCTACCTCAACAGGGAGTACAACTTCCATTCCATATACCAGGGAGAACGAGGTTGCTCCTGTTGAAGTGCGGACTAATGTTCGATATCCATGCAGATCAAAAGGGAGCATTTCATGCCAATCCTTATAACTAACAACCATTTTCTGGATAATTCTCTTGATATTCTTATTAGCAGCTTCAATAGCCCCATTCATCTTTGGCCTGTATGGGGATGAATTGTGATGGACAATCTTGAATTCTTCACACAGTCCTGTCATCATCTTGTTGTTCAAATTCGAGCCATTGTCAGTGATGATTCTACTTGGCACACCATACCGGCATATAAGATTGTTTTTGATGAAACACACAACCACCTGTTTGGTAACATTGGCATAAGAACCAGCCTCTACCCATTTGGTAAAGTAGTCAATTGCTACCAAGATGAAACGGTGTCCATTCGAAGCTTTGGGTTCTATCATCCCGATCATGTCAATACCCGACATAGAGAAAGGCCGCGGGGAGGAAATCACATTGAGAAGTGTCGGAGGCACATGGACCTTGTCTGCATAAACCTGGCATTTATGGAACTTCTTTGCAAATTTGTAACAATCAGATTCCATTGTCAACCAATAATAACCTGCCCTTAGCATATTTTTAGTCATCGAATGCCCATTAGCATGAGTGCCAAATGAACCTTCATGAATCTCATGCATCAACATGTCTGCTTCGTGTCTATCCACGCATCTGAGCAAGACCATGTCATAATTTCTCTTGTATAACACATTTTCACTGAGGAAGAAACTACGTGCCAATCTTCTCAGTGTCTTTCTATCTTTCATCGATGCACCAATCGGGTATTCCTGAGTCTGAAGAAAATGCTGGATGTCATAATACCAAGGTTTTTCATCTGCTACCTTCTCTGTCGTAAACACATGAGCGGTCCTATCCATCCGTCGAAGTGTAATACGGGGTATATCATTCCAAGTATTCACTTGGTACATGGAAGCCATAGTTGCCAGAGCATCCATCATTTGATTTTCATCTCTAGGAATGTGATGGAATTCAACTTTATTGAAGAAGGGTAGTAATCTTCTAGCATAATCTTTGTAAGGGATCAAGCCAGGGTGACGAGTATCCCATTCTCCTTTAATCTGATTTATTACCAAATCTGAATCACCATACATATCTAGAATTTTGATTCTGAGATCAATAGTTTCCTTAAGACCCATGATGCAAGCCTCATATTCCTCCATATTATTAGTGCAATCAAATGTTAACCTTGCAGTAAAAGGAATGTGCGATCCATGAGGAGTGACGATCACATCACCAATTCCTTTACTAAAAGCATTTACCGCTCCATCAAATATCATACTCCAACGAGATTCAGGGTTGGGGCCTTCCTCAGGAAATGGTTCATCACAATCTTTCACTTTCAGGAACATCACATCCTCATCGGGGAATTCATATTCTACAAACTGATGATCTTCCACCGTCTGGTGAGCAAGGTAATCTATCAACGCACTGCTTTTGATAGCTTTTTGAGTGCGGTACCCAATATCATATTCAGATAACAACATCTGCCAGCCGGAAATTCTCCCAGTAAGAGCATGCTTCTCAAAAATATACTTGATTGGATCCATTTTGGAGATCAACCAAGTGGTATGATTCAACATATACTGTCGCAAACGCTTTGCCTCCCATGCCAAAGCACAACACGTTTTTTCTAGCGTGGAATACCGTGACTCACAATCAGTGAAATCTTTGCTGAGATAATAAATGGCAAACTCTTTCTTACCTGTTTCACCCTGTTGTCCCAGAATACAACCCATGGATTTATCTAACACTGTTAGATACATAATCAACAGTCTTCCTTCTACGGGAGGGAGCAAGATAGGAGGTTCAAGTAGATACTCTTTAATACTCTCAAATGCCCTTTGGCAGTCATCCTTCCACACACAACCTTGATCTTTCTTTAACAACTTAAAGATCGGTTCACACTTTGCAGTCATGTGGGAAATGAATCTGGAAATATAATTCAAACGCCCGAGGAAACCCCTGACTTGATTTTCAGTTCTTGGTGCTGGAATTTCTTGAATTGCTTTGACTTTATCAGGGTCAACTTCAATTCCTTTCTGGCTAACGATAAAACCCAACAATTTCCCCGATCTAACTCTGAAGGTGCATTTATTTGGACTCAAGCGGAGACGATACTTCCTCAAACGCTGAAACAACTTCAACAAATCTTCTATATGACCTTCTTCAGTCTGGGATTTGGCAATCATATCATCAACATATACCTCAATTTCCTTGTGCATCAGATCATGGAATAGGGTTGTCATAGCCCTCTGGTACGTTGCACTAGTGTTCTTCAACCCGAAGGGCATCACTCTGTAACAGAATGTTCCCCAGGGTGTGATAAACGTTGTTTTTTCCATGTCCTCTAGAGCCATTCTTATTTGATTATACCCGGAAAATCCATCCATGAACGAGAATACCTTGAATTTTGCTGTGCTGTCCACTAACATGTCAATGTGAGGCAATGGACAATCATCTTTCAGACTAGCTTTATTTAGATCTCTGTAATCTACGCACATGTAGACTTTTCCGTCTTTTTTCGGTACTGGGACAACATTGGCAATCCATTGAGGATACACTGACGTCACAAGAAAACCAGCATTAATCTGTTTTAGGACCTCCTCTTTGATCTTTACTGCCATATCTGGGTGGGTTCTTCTCAACTTTTGTTTAACTGGCGGGCACTCTGGCTTCAACGACAAACGGTGCTCGACAATGTCTGTATCTAGACCAGGCATATCTTGATAAGACCAAGCAAAAATATCCACATACTCTTTCAACAGCTCAATCAACCCTCTTTTTACATCAGGATGCAACGATGCTCCAATCTTAACCTCCTTCGGATCTTCTTCTGAACCCACATCAATCACTTCCAAAGGCTCCTTTTATGGCTGAATGGTATTTTCCTCATGCTCAAGAAACCGTGATACCTCTTCTGGAATCTCATCATAATCTTCTTCTAAAGCCCCAAACACAGGATAATCAAAGTTTGGAGAGGGTGCAGGGTCATTGTATTCAACAGTTTTTTTTAATTAATCTGCACATGTGATTTATGATTGCTTTTAGAGACTGACACATATAACAAGTGATCATGCAGATTAATTTTCATTTATTATTTATTTTGAAAAGGTTTTTTATTTGATTACCATTTCCCAAGAAAAAGCAGAAAATAAAGACATATTTTTGGAAGCAAAGACAACTTTTATTAATGATCTTAACAGTCAAAGCAAACAGATAAGCCCATACAATACTTTCACCTTGGGCAGAGTGAAAGCTTTTCAAAAGAAAGAAACAGATTAACAAAACAAATTACATTGAAATATGTATGCAAGAAGGAACATCAATGGTGACCCAGTTCTGAAATCGGACTCCATGCGTCACATAATTCAGTACTTCCTGCTCTGCTTCATCCTCTTCAACAACATTAATTCCAGAACCAATTGGATGGAGGTAGCCTCCGCTGCGGAAAACATCATGATAACTGTTCACAGAAGACTTTGACTTCAAACTTTCGCCTTTTCCATTCTTCGAAGAGAAACCCAAACCAGTTCTGTTTTTGTTCACGGGTGGATCCACAAGTTGTCCCCAAACTGCATTATGACCATTACGCACAACCTGCTGCGCGTCCTTCAGCGAAACCACAAAATTCTCATCCCTCCTTATGTTGTCAATAGATAGGGCTTGGAACTGGGTTCCGACAGCAGCCTCATCCGCTTCTACAATACTGAAAGAGGATAGATGGGATATCAACAACGCCTGCTCCCCATTTATGATCACCACCTTCCCTTTGCGCACAAACTTTAACTTCTGATGCAGAGTTGAAGTGACAGCCCCTGCTTCATGTATCCATGGCCGTCCTAGCAAACAACTATATACGGGAATAATGTCCATGACCTGGAAGGTTATCAAGAACAAATATGGTCCTATATGGATGGGCAAGTCCACTTCACTGATGACAGATTTCCTCGACCCATCAAAAGCCTTCACAATGATGCTACTCGGGTGCATAGGTGCTCCTTGATTCTTTAACTTCATGAGGGTACTCCTCGGTATAACATTCAGCGCGAATCCGTTATCAATTAGCATATTGGACAGCGAATCATTCTTGCAGTTCATAGATATGTGGAGGGCCATGTTGTGATTCCTCCCTTCATTTGGTAACTCATCATCGCAGAAACTCAAATTGTTACATGATGTAATGTTTCTAATTACGCTGCTGAATTGATCTAATGGCATGTCATTCCCCACAAAAGCTTGGTCTAGTACTCTCATCAGCGATTCTCTATGAGCAGAGGAATTCATTAATAAAGCTAGGATAGATATCTTGGAAGGAGTCTGTAATAGCTGATCTATAATTTTATAGTCGCTCATATTAATTATCTTCAAAATATCATCCACTTCTTTCTCTAATGTAGCTCCACTAGTCTCTCCTGTAGCCTTCTTAGGCTCATCGTTCTCAGCAATTTTCTTTCCAGGAACAACATCTCTTCGAATAACTGGCGCAAACACACGACTGCTACGGGCCACCCTGCTATTATCAGCTATATTTCCAACATCTGGCATTGGCTGGATGGGAATCTCTACCCCATCTTCTAAGATTGTAGCGTTGTATTTGTAAGGCACAGCCTTGTCTGATTCATAGGGAACAGGACCTGGCAGACTAATTACCAATGGGGTAACAACTGGTTTGCTATGGTACTCCACCTCAAGATGAGTGGGTGCACCAAAACAAGGTACAATGACGTTTACCCCTTCCTCAACACAATCAGCCATCAAAAAGTCATTTCCGGAAAACAAATCTTCGTCTGAAGAGAAATACTCATCTGCGGAGGTATACTCTTCCTCTGACTCTTCTTCCATCAAACAAACTTCAACCATATCAATCTCATAATAATCATCTTTCTGACATGTGATCTTGATAGTTCCATTGTCTAACAGCAACTGAACACCTTCCCTCACAATAGAACATCCTCGGGGGTTTCGACAACAAACTATGCAAGATCCATATTGGTGTTCCACCTGACCAGCAGTACGGCAGAAGGTAGCATACAACTGCACGAGATCCTCATTCAAATGATCCCCATCAAAAATTCTGAATTCCATAAACCATATTCACTTCCTCCTCATATTCCGCCCTAGGCCTGATTATATGGATTAAACCTTCATCCATCATCTCCTGCAAATCAGCCTTTATCTTCTCGCAACCCTGTATATTTGTACTACAAATAGCACAAACGGCGTGGTTATGCGTATAATAACTAAATTCAGAGGTCTGCGTGCATCTTCACCAAATCTTCTCTAACCAGATTAATGTCAAAAATTCGAAAGTCGCCTGGACAACCGACCACCATATTTACAACATTCACCCCCCGTTCTTGGGTAGAGGATTGTCTTTCACATTAGGTCCCACATCTTTGAAAGATAAAATTCCAGACTTCACCAACCTTTGCACTTCAGTCCTTAAAGGATGGTGCTCCTTGATGAAAGGCACACGTCTGGTCTGCTTTGTAATACCAAGGCGATGGTGATGGTATGGCGGGAGGTGGTCGTGTCTGGACCAACTTCTTCTGAATCAATGCTGGTAGTAGCTCTGCATAGCTCATGGGAATAGGATCATAGTTCTCCCTTCTCTGATTATACCCTTGATTCCCCTGCTGGGACGGTCTTTGATAAGCAACGGTAGTCGGAGCGGCATTTATAATAGGAGTAACTGAGGCGACTTGCTGATGACGCTGATAATTATTTCTAGGAGCGTTTACCCTTCTCTCTTACATAACAACATTTGTATCCCCCTCTTTCTTCTTGGTAAACCCATAAGATGGCTTTTTCACCCCTCCGGATCCTTCACCCTTTGTCAAACGGCCTTCTCTTACTGCCTCTTCTATGCGTACACCCATTCCTACCATCTCTGTAAAATCACTTGGGGGCACTTGCTACCATTCTTTCGTAGTAGAAAGCGCCTAGCGTCTCCAAAAAAATCTTAGTCATTTATTTCTCCTCCATGGGAGGAATCACTTGTGCAGCCACTTCGCACCATCTCTATGCATACTCTTTGAACGATTCTCTGTCTTTCTGAACCATGGCCCTAAGCTGGTCACGGTCAGGCGCCATGTCCACATTGTACTTGTATTGTTTAATGAATGCTTCTCCCAAATCATTAAAAGTATGGATGTTGGCGCTGTCTAAACTCATGTACCATTTCAACGCTGCGCCGGTCAAACTATCCTGGAAAAAGTGAATCAGCAGACGCTGATCATCAGTGTGGGTAGACATTCTTCTTACATACATCACCAAATGAGCACGAGGGCAAGTGTTGCCCTTGTACTTATCAAATTCCGGGACTTTGAACTTAGCAGGCACTTTAACATTCGGGACCAAACACAACTCATTCACATTCTTCCCAAATAACTCTTTTCCCCTAAGAGCCTTCATCTCTCTTTGCATTCTATCAAACTGTTCTTGAAAATCATCCATTCTGTCATAAAGACCCAAGTCTTCACTCGGCGGAGGAAAAGGACGACACATATCTTCATTAACAAACGGAACCAAATTCACCGAAGGAGGTGCAGCAGGAACAATATGCACCACAGGAGGTGCAGGAGTAACAACATTTTGAACCACTGGAGCATCTTGAGGGCCAAGATTGAAACCTTCAGGTGCAAAATTCTCTGGCATTCCCCTTGGATAACCCTGAGGCATACGGTTTTGAACAACAACCGAAGTAGCGGATACAGGAACAGTAGGAACTTCAGCATTTGCCCTTGTTGGTTGAGGTTGAAAACTCGGTGGCTGATTCTGAGCAACCACCAGAGCTTCCATCAGAGTAGTCAAGTTGGCCAAGCCAGCCTTCAAAGCGGAAACTTCTTCGTGATTCTCCTGTTCTAAGTTGTCCATCTTCTTTTTTGAAATTAGTCCGAGTGTTGTAGTGATGAGTCAGCTTGCTGAGTGAAGTAAAGAAGCTGGGTAAGACACCTGGATATGCATAACAAATACAAGAAATATGTGCAATATGATGCATGATATGCAATACATATGATTATTTTTACTTTATCATTTAATATTTCAAGGGATTTATGGTTTATAGACATATTGCAAACATCCAAGTAATAAAGCTTTTGAAATACTAATTTTTTTTTTATTATAATAACTTCAAAATGGATTACAAGTTTCAATGGTCCCAAGTACAAGATGAAAATACAATCTAAAATCCTGAGAAGAGGAACTAATAGAGATCAATCTGTACGCTGGCGCTTCCCTGTGAGCCTGACAATCTGAGCCCTCAACCTCTGGTTTTCTTCCACGTGTCTGATGGCAACCTCCTTCTAATCATCTGAAGCAGGAAGTGAGTAATCAACACCTGTTTGAGGCTTAGGATAAAATAAATCCCCTTGCTTCTCCATAGACTCCACCGCTCGACTCTCAAGGATCTCGATCAAATCATCTTTCTCCTTCAGGTCTACTCTGTAAGAACTCTCTAAAGTCTGGAACTTGTTCTTCCAAGCATCCCTTTCCTGTTGCATCCTAACCAAAACAAGTTTCAGCTCTTCTAAATCATTTAATAAGGGAGAAGTGGTCTTCTCAAACAAATCAGGCATGGGTGTCTCTCGAGTATACGACATCTTCAACTGAATGGCTCTCGATCGGACCCACTGAAGATATGGCTCCAAAGAAACAACACCTCTAGGTCCCAAATCCTTCCTACTCTTCTTATGAATGTGACGCCAGGCCTTCGCAATCTGCCCCCTAGCTTTCCCGTGGTCTTCTCCTTTCTTCATAAAGAAACTACTCAAATGAATACTATTCGGTTTATCCCTCATCGGGTAACCAAGCTGTCGCCGTGCAACAACAGGGTTATAGTTAATTCCTCCCTTTGTACCAAGAAGAGGCACATTGGGGAAATTACCACAACTGTCAATAATCTCCACATCCCGGTAAGCTCGATGATACCAATTATCCGAGTGAGTAAGTGCCATGATCTTAGGAGCCCAATAGGGTTCCTTCTTGACATCCCAAAAAGCATCAAACTGAGGCATATGAGAGATAAACCACCGGTACAACAAAGGCGTTCAACAGATAATCATTCCCCCATGATAGGAACTCCGAAGATGAACAGAGTAATAAGCATCACCCAACAGTGTAGGAACCGGGTTTCTAATCATGAAAATCCTGATAGCGTTAATGTCGACAAACTTGTCCACATTAGGGAATAAGAATAATCCATAGGCGAGTAAAGCAAAGATGGCCTCAAAAGCAACCGTACTCTTCATCCTGGCAAAGTAACGAGCTTTCTCCAATAAGAACTGAGCTGGTAATCCTCTAATACCTCCTTTGGTAGTCATATGGGCTTCCACCTCAGACTTCTCCAGATGAATCAAAGCAGCAATCTCATGTGGTTTTGGCTCACCCTCCAAACCAGTAAAAGGAACACGATCGGTAACAGGTAAATCCAATAGATAGGAATACTCTTCCAGTGTTGGCATCAACTGATAATCGGGAAAAGTAAAGCAGTGATACACTGGATCATAGAACTGGACCAAAGTTGAGAGAATACCCTCCTTCATCTTCAGCTTCATGAGAGGAATAATGGATCCATACTTCTTCCGAAAGTCTGCAGAACACTCGATCTCGGGAATTAGAATGATCAACTCATCTATCTTAGGATCCTTGAAACTGTATTTCCCGGTCTTTCTCTTTCCAGAATCCATGGTTTAAAAGTACCTGAGATGTTCACTAATAGTCAACCTTTAAATCCCTTGAAATATTGTTTTCTTTAAAAGATGCTTATGAGTGCATGGATGCATGATGCAACAATCACACACAAGATCACACATATAGGGTTCATAGGTTCAATGTCACGAGCATGAGGTCGAAGTTATTACCCATAAGGTGTTGGTCTAAAAATGTTATCACCTGCCGAACAAGGTTCTAGGAGGTTCCCAGAGTCTACATCCTTCTTTCGGATATTACCAACTTCCCGATTAAGTCGGTAATTAGTAATATTCTCAAGAAAGACTCGTCTGAGCGTAGTATCGCATGACAACTATTTTCAGATTACTCTGTCATAGCTTCCGCACTACACCTAAAAGGCCAAGATGGGTTAGGTAATCTATGGTCCTCAGCTTCAGCAGGCTCCCAGGTCGAAAGCAGTATGTCTTCCCGATTACTCGGTAAATGATACTACAGTCAAAGGGGCCTCCACTGAGTGGGGGATCTCATGCCTACTTTTTTGGGATTACTCCCTCAAAGTTAACATGACTATAACGCCCGTCCTATCTTAAAGTTTGCCCAAGTCCGGGTATAGGACTTATGAGTAATCGTCAAGCACCCTGTAAACCAGGAAAATCCAGACAAACATATATACAAAATATAACACATAAACACAATAACACATATACAGATATAAACAAAGATAGGCTCAACCCACTTAGGGATGGACCAGCAAGAGGTCAATCTGTCCCCAGTGAATTCGCCATTTTTCTGTAGCGGTAGAAATGTTCAAGACTAAGCCATTGGATTGACTAGACTTTATACAAATCAAAATAAAAATCGCCACCGCGCTTTATTGTTTCCAAAGGAATGGGAAAAGAGCGAATAACCCAAAAAAAGGGGGAAAGATTCAAGGTAAGGGGGTTGGGAATGCAAAGGGAAGGTATTAGCACACTAAACATCTACGGTACTCCGCAGGAACCTCTTTGAAAAATCTGTATATTTTGGCTATAAAAATGTGTTGTATATAAAATGGATGGTGGAGGTGAGAAAAGAAATATTTTTATGATTTTTGCACCCGCTGCGGTTGATAACCTTTAGTGCCTACGTACCATCTTTCGTGCAATAGGGGATCAGGGTACACGTAGTTCCTCTTTTAAAAATTTGAAACACAAGTGTGTTGGTTAATTTTATGAGATAAGACATCATCGTCATTGTCCGTGTGGAAAACATACTTACTACCCACAATCATGAGAAAGGAGAATTTGCATCATCTCAAAGTGGAGGATATGGCTTGGATTTTAAAATCAACAATGCCTCACTCAACACCCAAGTGGAAAATATCTCTCTTTACTACATATTGTAGAAGTATAGTTGTTTGCATCACTACAAGGATTGACAAGAGTCTAATCTTTTAAGAAAAGTTTTAAAATAAAAAGCCAAAGTGGCAAAAATGGTTTGATATGAGATTGATTGACTTTTAGTCTTCTCACAAAAATGTCAAGGTATTATTAAATTGATTGAAATTTATTTATGAAAATGTTTTGAAAATGCATGGACCTAAGTCCAAGTTTATTATGAAAGTGTATCAAGTTTAGAAATAAGAAGAGTTTTTAAAAGGAGGGAGAAGATTTTTGAAATTAAAGAAGATGGGAGGAGATGAAGAGACTATCCTAAAGCATAAGGTAAAAGCTAGGGATAAGAACCATCTAACCAACAAGAAGCCAATACTTGACATTATGAGCCAATATAGAATTCGGATTCTTCAGATTAAAACCAAGCAAGCAAAGATACTAGACCTCTTGAGAGAACCAAACTTCAAGTGTATTAAGTCTTTGCAAAAATTGGGCAGAGTAACGGCTGTATACGGGTGAATTCCAGATTACAAACAGAGTATGTAATCACAATAACCTGCATACAATACAAACAAACAACCCAATGTCTTGAGGTAAACCTCAAGAACTCCAGACAAAATATCAAATAAAGTCACAAAGTCTCCAAGATAGGCCAAGGTCTCTAATCCTAAGTCCAAGAAGTCCAATACTCCATAATGCCAAGGATAGTAACCAAATAGTCCAAGTATCATTAAAGATTTTTATGGTTCATGTTGATTATTAAGTGTCTTTAAAAGGAAAAGAAAAGCTCAGGTGAGGAAAATAAAAATGACATAAAAGTAAATGCTCAAGTGAGCAAAATAAAAAATGGTTTGAAATGTAAATGCTTAAATTAAATGGTACATAAAGCATAAAATATAAAAGCATAAATTAAAGTCAATTGTTAGAAATTAGTGGTTAGTTGGATGACCATCTTGAAACTTGCATTTGGAACTCATTAGAGGATTGGTAGAACCAAAGCCTCCACACAACAAGTTACATTTTCTTTTTGTCAAGTATATCATCCATTTTGGAATCCTCAAAAGTAACATTTAATGATCAACGATGTTTAAGTGATCCACGTTGACCAAAGGTGTTGCAGATTCATTAGAGGATTGGTAGAACCAAAGCCTCCACACAATGAATATCATGGTTATTGGATCAAAGAGATCAAATTAACATACTTGGGCTTGAAATCATAAGTTTGTGCCACAAATGATCATTTATACGAATCAGGACAAAATTTAGCGCTATGTTAAGCAATCATAAGTGGACTTATGTAGAAGTCGCACTTATTTTGAGGTCGGTCAATAACAATCTATGTACTTCATGTTTGGATAAATGATATAGAGATCACCATCCCTTAACATGTAGCACAATTAAAAAAGAAAGGGATAAGATGAAGAGGGATTGGAATGATAAGCTAATTTGGATCACCATCTCAAAATTCTTTCATCTTTAAATTCAACCACTCCTCTAGATGGATTAAAGCACTAAACATATCATTAATCCAAAGCACCAAAAATGAATTAAATAATTCATTCTTAGGTAGATTTGAATTGATGAACATTTATCAAACTTCATCTACATCACAAAGTCCATTGAGTTTAAAGACAAATTGGACATTTAAAATTTGTAATCCAAATTATCCATCAAAGAGAGTGACAAGAAAAAATATTTGAGTCAAAACATCCCCAAAATAAGGCAGAAAAAGTATTTTTGGCACTATTACAATCAATTGTGCATAGACAGAAACCAATTGCATCAGTGCAGTTTTTTTTCAAATCAATTTTCTTTGACAAACAATTGCAATGTTACAAAAATTGATTGCAACCTGTTAAAATCAGTAGAAAACAACATTTCAAGGATCAAATTCTTGTTCTAACTTTTCATCAAACACCTTATGATCATGGATCCAATTGAGCATGAAAATTCCATCAAATTATGAGAAAATAGCACTAATGGAGTCATAAAACAGTGCTCAATGAATCAAAACCAGAAATCCACAAGAGATGACATTGTGAAAGATGATGATCCAACTTACCAAAGGTAGAATTAGAGAATTATCAAACAACTTCCAGAATTTGCTTCAATTCAACCACAAGAATTAATTACCAAAGCTTGGATATAGAGAATTGATGAATAAAAAGTGTTTGGATGAAGGTTTAGCTCAAAGATTAGTAAGCTTCAATGCAAAGCTTACTATCGTTTTTTTGAAAATGAAGCTTTGAGTGAATTTGGTAGATGGAGAGAATTGAGATATTTTTTAGCAAGATGAGTTGGCTATCAAAAGCTTGAAATTTGAATGAGATGAGGGCTATATTTATAGAGTTTAGGATTGGGATTAGTGGTAATTTGGTAACTGATTCTTGGAGCCAAAAATTGAATTAATGATATAATTTTCAAATTATGTAGAAAAATTGGATCAAAAAAGATGACAGATTTGAAATTGCTGGCTTTTTTTCAAAAATCACGTGTGTTTTGCTGTTATGAGTCGATACAAGAGTTGTATGCGTCGACACATGCTAGTTGTATAACACAACATGAGTCGACGCAAGCTTCTATGAATCAATATAAGCTGCTATTTCAATACAAAACAGAATCAATCAACTTGCATGAGTCGATACATAACATGTATGTGTCGACACATGCTAGTTATACAAAGCAGGATGAGTCGATACAAGCCTCTATGGGTCGATGCAAGCTGCTACTTCGACACAAAACAAAATCAATCAACTTGCATGAGTCGATACATAACATGTATGTGTCGACACATGCTAGTTATATAAAGCAGGATGAGTCGATACAAGCCTTTATGGGTCGCTGCAAGCTGCTACTTCGACACAAAACAGAATCAATCAACTTGTATGAGTCGGTACATAACATGTATGTGTCGACACATACTAATTTTTTTTGATTTTTGAAGGCTGAAAACACAAATTTCTCAAAGATTGTGCACAATACACTGTGCAATCGATTTCACTATGGGAGCAATCGATTGTACAGGAAAACAAAAATGAAAAATTTTAATTATTTTTTTTTTGCAAATAGAGATTTTAGGGAAATAATATCGGAAAACCTTATTTGTCGGATGCTTTGACTCGGTACCTACAAAACACAATTTTGCAAAGACAAAGACAAATATTTTTTGTATTTTGGTTAGAGGTTAATTATCAACGCATATACAAAATACACAACTAAGGTGCTTAGAGATTCCTCAAGAGAAAACTTAAAGATAGGAGATAGAAAAAAGAGGAAGAACCAACCCTAATGTGATTTTGTTATGATCAAGTTGACATGATAAGATAGGGGAATCTTAGGGGCAAAAATTGGGGTACAACACAATGAACAGGGGCACTACAAATGTGATTGTCCAAGGCTTCAGAAGGAGAAACCCAAAAAGAAGTTCTTCAAGGAGAAGAAGAAAAGTCTCATGGCAACATGGGATGATTCAGATACTTCTGACGCAGACTCAGAATCAGATGATGAAAGAGACAACATTGCTCTTATGGCTAATGTGACAGAAGACAGCGAAGCATCTCAGTCAGACTCAGAATCAAACACAAAAGAGGTATTTCCTGATTTTACTGTTAATTTCACTAAAGCCGAACTAGTAGAAAGCCTGAATAAGATTCTTGAAAGGTATCAGCACATCAGAGTCAAATTCAAGAACCTGAAAAGGGATCTTGTCTCTGACTCTGAAGAAACTGTGAGTCTTAGATTAGAAAATTCTGAGCTAAAAGAAAAGATTTCAAAACTAGAAATTGATTTACAAAACTCTCAGAAAGAAATAATCACAGAGGCTCCCAGTAGTGCTGATAAAATCATAAAAGAATATGATCACAACTTTCAGAAGTTTTTGGCTAAAAACGTAGATAGAAGCAAGATGGATTCAATGATCCATGGAGTTAGCAGAAATGTCAGAAAAGGAATAGGATACCAAGGTAAGGTATCTCCACCTAAGAAAGTCATGGACCTAGTAATAAAACGCACACCACTAAAATCACACTTCACATATGGGCACACACATGACCTGAAATACACTAGCAATGATTATTCTGCCAAACCAAAATTCAAACAAAATTTTGGTAAAACTAACAAACTAGGACCCAAAAAGATATGGGTACCTAAGGACAAAATTATATATGTAGCAGATATCTTTAGCAGCAAGACTAAAACACCAGTCATGGTACCTGGACTCTGGATGCTCTCGACATATGACGGGAAGAAAGCATATGTTCCAAAGCCTAGAACTTAAACCTGGAGGCTACATGGGCTTTGGAGGCAACCAAAGAGGGAAGATCATTGGCTCTGGAACAGTAGGTAATGGTAATCTTCCTTCTATTAATAATGTGCTATTAGTTGATGGATTGATGCATAACCTGTTATCCATAACTCAATTAAGTGATAACGGTTATGATATAATCTTTAATCAAAATTCATGCAAAGTTGTTAGCCAGAAAGATGGAACTATCCTGTTTAATGGAAAGAGGAAAAACAACATTTATAAGATAAAACTTTCTGAACTAAAAAGTCAGAATGTAAAATGTCTTCTTTTTGTTAACAATGAGAAATGGGTCTGGCACAGAAGATTGAGGCATGTTAGTATGAGAAGAATATCTCAGATTAAGAAACTCAATCTGGTCAGAGGACTTCCTAATCTGAGGTTCAACTCAGATGAGCATGTTAGAAAGGCAAATTGCAAAACCTTCTTTTAAAGCTAAAAATGTTATTTCCACCTCTAGGCCATTAGAACTTCTGCACATAGACTTAGTTGGACCAGTGAAAACTGCGTCTGTTAGTGGCAAGAAGTATGGGTTAGTGATCGTAGATGACTATAGCAGATGGACATGGGTAAAGTTCTTAAGACACAAGGACGAGTCTCATTCTGTGTTCGTTGCTTTCTGTAACCAAGTTCATAATGAAAAGGATCTTAGAATTGTCAAAGTCAGAAGTGATCATGGTGGAGAGTTTGAAAACAAAAAATTTGAAACATTTTTTTAATGAAAAGGCATTTCGCATGATTTCTCTTGTCCTAGAACTCCCCAACAAAATGGAGTTGTAGAACGAAAGAGTAGAACATTGCAAGAAATGGCCAGAACCATGATCAATGAGACTAACATCGCTAATATCTTCTGGGCAGAAGCAATTAACACAGTGTGTTATATTCATAATAGAATCTCTATAAGACCTATTCTAGAAAAGACTCCATATGAACTGTGGAAGAACAGAAAGCCCAACATTTCTTATTTCCATTCTTTTGGATGTACATGTTTTATTCTGAATACTAAAGATCATCTGAACAAGTTTGACTCTAAAGCACATAAGTGTATTATATTAGGATACTCTGAACGCTCAAGAGGGTATGAAGTATAAAATACAGAAACAAAGATTATTGAAGAGTCAATCAGTGTTAGATTTGATGATAAGCTTGACCATCAAAAGTCAAAGTAGAATGAATCTCTTGCAGATATAGAAGTTGAATTCACAGGTTCTGAAGGCAACACATCAGAAGTTCCCAACAAAGACGCTCCAACAACGTCAGAAGGAAATGTCACAAGCATTCCAGTACCTTCTGTTGATTAACTCGAGAAAAATTTATCCAGAAGCAGCATAGCTCACCCAGAAGATAAGATTCTGGGAAAGAAGGATGATCCAATCAGAACAAGATCAACATTTATAAACTCTGAAGAATCCCTCATGGGATTGGTATCTCTGATTGAACCAACAACAATTGATGAAGCTCTTCTGGACAATGACTGGATTCTGGCAATTCAGGAGGAGTTAAACTAGTTAACCAAAAATGACGTATGGGATCTGGTTCCCAAACCAAAAGGATCCAGCGTCATTGGAACAAAGTGGATGTTCAGAAAAAAACTGAATGAGAATGGAGAAGTCATCATAAACGAGGCTCGACTGGTGGCACAAGTTTATAGTCAGCAAGAGGGGATATACTACACAGAAACCTTTGCTCCAATCGTCAGGTTAGAATCTATCAGACTCTTAATCTCTTTTGTTGTAAATAATGGCATCACTCTGTATTAGATGGATGTCAAAAGTGCATTCTTAAATGGTTACATTGATGAATAGGTATATGTGCACCAACCCCCTGGGTTTGAAAATTCTAAACACCCAGAATATGTTTTCAAACTAAAAAAGTCACTTTATGGTCTGAAACAAGCTCCCAGAGCTTGGTACGAAAGGCTAAGTAACTTTCTGTTAGAAAAGGAATTCACCAGAGGGAAAATGGACACAACCCTGTTCTATAAGACATTTAAGAATGACATTTTAGTTTCTCAAATTTACGTACATGACATTATTTTTGGATCTACTAAACCTTCTCTAGGAAGAGAATTCGCTAAGTGCATGCAGGAAGAGTTTGAGATGAGCTTAATGGGGGAACTTGAATTCTTTCTGGGCATTCAGATCAACCAGACTCCAGAAGGAACTTACATTCACCAGAGCAAATACGTCAGAGAACTTTTGAAGAAATTTGACCTCTCAGAATTTAAGCCCTCAAAGACTCCAATTCATCCCACATGCATTATGGAAAAGGAAGAGGTAAGTAAAAAGGTAGAGCAGAAGATCTACAGAGGTATGATTGGTTCTCTCCTTTATCTGACAGCTTCAAGGCCTGATATTTTATTCAGCATTTGTTTATGTGCTAGATTCCAATCAGATCCTAGAGAATCTCACTTAACAGTGGTTAAGCGAATTTTCAAGTATTTGAAAGGTACTACTAACCTGGGTTTGTTTTATAGAAAATCCAATGAATACAGCTTAGTAGGATACTGTGATGCTGATTTTGCTAGAGACAAAGTAGAGTGTAAAAGTGCTTCTGGAAGCCTGAATGAGATTCTAGAAAGGTATCAGCACATCAGAGTCAAATTCAAGAACCTGAAAAGGGATCTTGTCTCTGACTCTGAAGAAATTGTGAGTCTTAGATTAGAAAATTCTGAGCTAAAAGAAAATATTTCAAAACTAGAAATTGATTTACAAAACTCTCAGAAAGAAATAATCTCAGAGGCTCCCAGTAGTGTTGATAAAATCATAAAAGAATATGATCACAACTTTCAGAAGTTTCTGGCTAAAAACATAGATAGAAGCAAGATGGCTTCAATAATCTATGGAGTTAACAGAAATGTCAGAAAAGGAATAGGATACCAAGGTAAGGTATCTCCACCTAAGAAAGTCATGGACCTAGTAATAAAACGCACACCAATAAAATCACACTTCACATATGGGCACACACATGACCTGAAATACACTAGCAATGATTATTTTGCCAAACCAAAATTCAAACAAAATTTTGGTAAAACTAACAAACTAGGACCCAAAAAGATATGGGTACCTAAGGACAAAATTATATATGTAGCAGATATATTTAGCAACAAGACTAAAACACCAGTCATGGTACCTGGACTCTGGATGCTCTCGACACATGACGGGAAGAAAGCATATGTTCCAAAGCTTGGAACTTAAACCTGGAGGCTACATGGGCTTTGGAGGCAACCAAAGAGGGAAGATCATTGGCTCTGGAACAATAGGTAATGGTAATCTTCCTTATATTAATAATGTGCTATTAGTTGATGGATTGATGCATAACCTGTTATCCATAAGTCAATTAAGTGATAACGGTTATGATATAATCTTTAATCAAAATTCATGCAAAGTTGTTAGCCAGAAAGATGGAACTATCCTGTTTAATGGAAAGAGGAAAAACAACATTTATAAGATAAAACTTTCTGAACTAAAAAGTCAGAATGTAAAATGTCTTCTTTTTGTTAACAACGAGAAATGGGTCTGACACAGAAAATTGGGGCATGTTAGTATGAGAAAAATATCTCAGATTAAGAAACTCAATCTGGTCAGAGGACTTCCTAATCTGAAGTTCAGCTCAGATGCTCTGTGTGAAGCATGTTAGAAAGGCAAATTTGCAAAACCTTCTTTTAAAGCTAAAAATGTTGTTTCCACCTCTAGGCCATTAGAACTTCTGTACATAGACTTATTTGGACCAGTGAAAACTGCGTCTGTTAGTGGCAAGAAGTATGGGTTAGTGATCGTAGATGACTATAGCAGATGGACATGGGTAAAGTTCTTAAGACACAAGGACGAGTCACATTCTGTGTTCGTTGCTTTCTGTAACCAAGTTCATAATGAAAAGGATCTTAAAATTGTCAGTCATAAGTGATCATGGTGGAGAGTTTGAAAACAAAAAATTTGAAACATTTTTTAATGAAAAAGGCTTTTCACATGATTTCTCTTGTCCTAGAACTCCCCAACAAAATGGAGTTGTAGAACGAAAGAGTAGAACATTGCAAGAAATGGCCAGAACCATGATCAATGAGACTAACATCGCTAATATCTTCTAGGCAGAAGCAATTAACATAGCGTGTTATATTCAGAATAGAATCTCTATAAGACCTATTCTGGAAAAGACTCCATATTAAACTGTGGAAGAACAGAAAGCCCAATATTTCTTATTTCCATCCTTTTGGATGTAAATGTTTTATTCTGAATACTAAAGATCATCTGAACAAGTTTGACTCTAAAGCACATAAGTGTATTATGTTAGGATACTCTGAATGTTCAAGAGGGTACGGAGTATACAATACAGAAACAAAGATTATTGAAGAGTCAATCATTGTTATATTTGATGATAAGCTTGACCCTCAAAAGTCAAAGTAGAATGAATCTCTTGCAGATATAGAAGTTGAATTCACAGGTTCTGAAGGCAACAAATCAGAAGTTCCCAACAGAGACGCTCCAACAACGTCAGAAGGAAATGTCACAAGCATTCCAGTACCTTCTGTTGATTAACTCCAGAAAAATTTATCCAGAAGCAGCATAGCTCACCCAGAAGATAAGAATCTGGGAAAGAAGGATGATCCAATCAGTACAAGATCAACATTTAGAAACACTGAAGAATCCCTCATGGGATTGGTATCTCTGATTGAACCAGCAATAATTGATGAAGCTCTTCTGGACAATGACTGGACTCTGGCAATGCAGGAGGAGTTAAACCAGTTAATCAGAAATGATGTATGGGATCTGGTTCCCAAACCAAAAGGATTCAACGTCATTGGAACAAAGTGGGTGTTCAGAAAAAATTTGAATGAGAAAGGAGAAGTCATCAGAAACAAGGCTCGACTGGTGGCAAAAAGTTATAGTCAGCAAGAGGGGATAGACTACTGTGATACGGTGGGAGAACTGACTCGAGGTTTTGCGTTTCGTTCGCACTTGTGCGGTTAGCAAGAGTCGCCACCTACTTTTCTTTTATCCAAAGGAAAGGTAAAAAAGCACAGGAAAAACCTTTCGAGAATTTTCTCGGGTTCGGGGGGTAGATTATGAAAAGGGAAGGTGTTAGCACCCTTTTCATCCATGGTTTTCCATGGGCTCTTAGTTACTTGTTTAGATCACTTGCTTTTGTTTAATTGTGTGCTTGTGGTGTGGGTTTTGAAAGTATTTTTGGAAAGTCTCTTTGTAATGGTTCTCGTCTCTATAAGAACGTATACAAAGCTTTGTTTCAAAAATTGGTTCGAAGATGTGTTTGTGAATCGTGTTTTGAGAAGCATTTTGAGAAAGAGGTTTTGTAATAGTTCTCGTCTCTATAAGAACGTATACAAAACATTTTATCTTTTGAAAATGTTTTTTTAAAATGGAAGTGTAGGTGTGAAATTTTTTTGTTGTTGTGAGCAAGCGAGTAACTAAGAGCGAATCTATGTACTCGAAAAGTCTTAAATTGTTATTTTTTTCTTCCTTTTAATGGTGTTATCTTACCATTAATTTGGTAAGAAGCCCCATCCTTGGAGATGAAGGGACAGGCACGGGTCAATTTTACAATCATTGAAGGCAACTTGTGAGACGCTCTAGCAATTTTGTAAGGGACGAGATCGTTTTATCGAAGGCAACATCGAGGGTCATCGAGGGACTGCGATCTTTGTTTGTCAAAGGGTCATTTGCTAGAGTGTCTCATATTCGAGGGACATGATTGTATTTCCGAGGCAACAAGCGTGGTTACCCTAGAGGTGCGCGTGTAAGAAATATGTTGATTTCAAGTTATTTATTTTTGGATTAGGTCATCTAGCGATTGATTTTTGAATCTTGCCATACATGCCTAATTACTACACAGTATATGGAAAGCAATAAATTGCAGGAATTAAAAGTCTAAGCTATTACAAAAGTATCCGGAAATGGGGGTACAATTATTACAAATGGGGATGAATCACATAAAAAATAGCAATGTCCAAATAATACAACCAAATCGAATTGTTGTGCGATTCAATATAAAGCTATGACAAATTATGAAATAAAGAAATCAACAAAGTATGAAGTGCATGTATTTACTTGAAAAGGGAGAAATAAAATTTATTCTAAAAAAGAAAGATTAAAATTGTTATTATTATTATACTTTGAATTTTTATTAATTATGAGCTATCTTTTAAAGAAAGAAACTAAATTAAATTAAATGTTTTTTTAGTGTTTTTTTATTAAGTGTAAGAAAATTAATAAAAAGAAAATGACAAAAGAAAACTAATTAAATAAAATCAAATTAATTTTACAAAAGTGGAGTTTTAAAAATCATTATTAGCATATCATCAACACAAAGAAATAAAAAAAACAAATTAAAATGAAAAAAAAAGAACAAAAGAAATGATGGGCTTGGAAGATTCAAAGAGGGTTAGGCCAAAGGAAATTTAATGTTGATGCTGAAACCAAAAACAAAAGGCAAAAAGGGGGGGGGGGGTGCCAGTATGCGTGTGTGTGCCTTGAGGCTTTGCCAAAGAAATGGCCCAAAGCCTTAAACTTGCATAATTGTTCTGATTAGGGTTAATGGGAATTAGGGTTTGTGAACCCTAATCGCTACTGATTCAAACTGGTTTACGTTCTTCTTTCTGGAAATCCCTAATTTGAAGAGCAATCATCTAAGGGTTTGACATGCATTCTTTGATCTTCTCTTCACTCTCAAGTTGCCGGAGCACTCTTTTCTTCTCTCACCTCCTCACAATGATCAATGGTTTTGCTTAAAAAGGTATGGTTCTGCTTTGGTTTTTGGACTTGACAGTTTCATAGATTTCACATGCTTTGTTCATGTTTAGTTTGTTTAACCTATTGTGCTATATGTATGAGATGCAGTAAATGATTTGAAGGGATACGAAGTGGTCATACCTGTGGGATTTTCTCTGTGAAAAGAAAAGGAAAGGTGAGATGGAAAAATAAGGCTCCCTGGTGGCCGGAGGAGTGAGGGATGAGATGATGGCGGATGTGCTAGGTGACCTTCCCTCTTTGCTTTGAACCACGATGATGTTTGCTTCTGAGACTTTGTTATCTTGTAAGTTTGAATGATGCTGTTGATGGCTTCTGAGATTTTGTTATTTTGTGTTTTGAATGATGCTGTTTGATGTTGATGATGCTCGTATCTATGATTGTTTCCTTGTAAGTTTGCTGGATATTGCTATGTTTTGGGATGGCTGGATGTTGGACTATTTTTGTTTGTTTTTGGTTACAGCTTGAATGTTTCGGTTGATTTTTTGGTTTACAGTTTGTTTGAGGAATGTTATTGTTACAGTCGCAGGTTTCGAATACTTTTGACAGTTTACAAGTTTTTGTTGGTGTTTGGGACTGAGATACAAGTTTGGCTGTTTGTGAGAGTTGGTTCACAGGTTTGGAGGTTTCTTGTTGTTGGACTTGCTATGCAGGTTTTTGTGTTTTTGGGAGATGATAGTTTTTGATACTTGGTTTGAACTGGTTTTTTCAGTTTGGAAGTTTGAAAATTGTTTTTTGATGGTTTTGTTATTATTGTTGTTTGTTTGACAATTTGGTTAGGCTTGTTGACAAGTTGGGAGTTTTTGTGGTTTGAAAACTTGTAATAGCTTTCAAATGGTTCTGTTTGAAACTGTTATGAAATTTTTTTTATTGTTGCTTGTTTGTTTGACAGTTTTTAAGGTTGGTTGAGGAAGATGGCAGTTTGGTTTTTTGTATGCCTGAAAACTTGTAATAGTTTTCAAATGGTTTTGAACTGTTTTGTGATTTTGGTCATGGTTTAACAGGTTTTTTGTGTTTGAGGGAAGATGGCAGTTTTTGTTTGATAATCTTTTTTTTGTCTTAATGACCCTCTCTACTGTGATATTGGCTTCTTTCTTTACAACTTATTCAAATTGGTGGGAAACCACCAAATTTTGAATACTTTGGGATTTTCTTCTTAGGCTCTTTTCCTTGCAGTTTTGTTTGCTAGCATTTTTTGTGCAATTGTGACAGTAGGCAGCAACCCCTAGGTGACTTCTTTCCTCTTCCTCTCTTAATGACTCTAAGCCCAAATATTTTCTGAAAAGTTTGCAATTTTTAACTTGGAAAATGATTAAAAAGGCTTAAGAACAAGCCTCTTGCTTGTTGACTTGGTTTTATATTTTCTTCTTGCTGATGCCCTTTTGTCTGCTTATGTTGTTTGTATTTTGTTTGCATCTGATATGCTGCTGTATATATTGGCTTGTTTGGGTAATTTGCGCGCCTGTTTGGCCATGCTGCTGTCTTGTTCTAGGCAGCCTTGCTGCATGCTTGCCTTTGGTACGCTGATGCTGCTTGGCATTTGCATTTTGCGCGCCTGCTGCCTACTTGGCCATGCTGCTTGTATATTTTCCCTTGCTTGGGCAATTTTGCTTGTACTTGGATAAATTGCTTGCCTTTTTATTTGGACAACTTTGCTTACATTTTTATTTTTCTTTTTTGTGAACCAAGAAGAGCAATCTTCTTGTGATTTGCAAAAATAGAAAAATAAAAACGTGATGAATTAAAAATAGCCCTCTGATTCCAAATTGCAAACTTTAATGATGAACAATTTTTTTCTTTTGAAAATTCTTAAACATATCCAATTGACTGTACTGATCAATTTTCTGTCTTTTGTTTTTCCATGTGAGCGCAAACTGGATGGTGGTAAAGCAGAGGAAGCAGAAGATTCTTTGGCATGCATGGAAGCAATGGAAGCTTAGTCACTCTTAGGCTTAAATTTTTTCTTTGTAATTTAGATAGGAATACTCAAATAATTGTACTAATTTATTTTTTCAAATACAATAAGTTGTAAAACTTAAAGCATTTAAATAATAAATTGTAATGTAACAATTTTTTGAAATAAATGAAAGTAAAATCTTATGAGGTATTCTGATATCCATTAAAATCTTCTACTATCAATAACTTGCAATTTTCTTCGCATCTTCACCAATTCTTTAAGATTCCTGATTAAGATAATTGAAACTGTATTCCAATAATTCCAGCCAAGATAACTTAAATTCCAAGCCATCCAATAACTCTGTAATCTTGCAACTGTATTACAAAAAAACACACACTGTGTATTCCCTAAATAAATGTTCATTCTATAAACCAGCAAATGTCTTATTCCATTAACAGGAAAATGTCTTAACAGACGCACATTATCTGGTTAACCTGGATCAAACAAAATGTGAACGTTCCAAATGACAGTCTCAGATTCCAATTCTTGTCCCAAATAAACATACCTTGAGAATAAACAATAATCTTTCAGTAAACTTGAAAAAGCATGAAAACATGTGACCTTTAATTGAATTTCTGAGAATTCAATTCTTTTGAGAAATGCAAGAAAAACCCTAATTCCTGATTTACTGCCAAAGGAGAAAATCTGTCTGATTGATTCCTGAGCCATTCTTGCATACCTGAGGAACCCTAGGGTTACGTGAAAAATGGGAGGGCAAATTTTGGGGTACAACAGCTGCCCCTGTTCAATCTTCTTGAACCTGAAGAGTTAGATCGGCGAGTTTCGCCGTTCGTTACTTGAAGGTAAAAGATGATTAGACACTAGAGTGCCCGTAAATTTTCACTCGACAAAGGTAAAATTGAGGGAATGGGCTTAAATATGCCATCCAAGAATGTTTGGTTGTAAATCGACAGAATAAACATCAGAATGGTGTCCGTTTTTAAAACATATCTGAATTGTATCTGTACTGGGAATCTGGATAAGCGACAGAATGACTTCCGTGTCTGGAGTGTATCTGTACTATATCTTGAATAGGAAACATAATGACTTCCATGTCTTGGAGTGTATCTGAGCTGGGAGAAAAGTCAGAATAAGTGACAGAATGGAAACTGTGTACGGAGCATATCTGAACTGTATCTGAAGTTGAGATCTGTATGAGTAGCAGAATGACTTCCATGTTTGGAGTATATCTGAACTGTAACTGGGATCTGAATAAGTGACAGATTGACTTCCGTGTCTGAAGTGTATCTAGATTTGAAATTGATAGTTAAATCTGAATGAGAAATAGAATGGCTTCCGTATCTGGAGCGTATCTAATCTGTATCTGATTGTTGAAGTCTGAATGAGTGACAAAATGGCTTCCGTGTCTGGAGCGTATCTGGATTGTATCGGAACTTGGAATTTGATTAAGTATCAGAATGACTTCCGCGTCTGGAGTGTATTTATACTGTATCTGAAGTTGAGATTTGAGTGAGTGACAAAATGACTTCCTTGGCTGAAGCGTATCTAGACTGTATCAGTGATCTGTGGATATTTTTTTACAGATAGATGTTAATCTTATCCTAAAAAGGGTAGAATGTTAGCTGAAACACGAAGTTATGTTGCATGAAATGTATGATGCAATAAATGTGTTTTATCCATGCTTATGATATAATGTATGCGCATGTAAGCTGATTTGCTGTATTGCTAAGGAAAATAAATCCTTGACTGCTGCCGAGGGAAATAAACCCTTGACTGTTGAGGATTCCTGCTGTGAGAATAATTCCATATACTTCTTGAGGAATCTGCTTGGGGAGTTCAAGAGTTTGGGTTGTATTCCACTTTACTTAGGAGTTGCCCTAGGTTGGGGAGAAACAGAAGTTAACTGTTAACTGGTTGATTTTCAGGCTTCAAGACAATTTGCTGGAGAGACCTGGAGAAACTGGATAATTTCCGCCGTGGGTTAGATTTTCAACTCCGCTGGGAATTAGTAGTTGGTAGTCTCATATCCGCTGGGGTTCTGTAGTCCAAAGTTTTGGCTCCGCTGAGGGATCTTAATGACGTGCTATAGAGATTGCTCATGGAATAGTCTAAAGACTTTTTCCTAATCTTTCTATCTGTCAGTAATTACTCTTTTTCCTCCTGTTTATTTGTAAACGGTAATTATGTTCAAATGCACATGTTCATTAATGAATCATTAGACGTTTTTGCAAATAAAACATAGGGGTAAAGAAAAAGGCAAATAGTTTTCTGTACTTTGAAAGAGATATCTTTGTACTTACTTTGAATAAGTGTTTTGTACAAAGGAGACATACATCCTAGTAAGAGGATGGTGTCGTAAAAAATGAGAAAAATTTATACAAAGAAAGATGGATAAGTGTAAAAAAAATAAATTCCAAGGGGTTCCCATTCTGCTATAGCCTTCGTAATTCCGAATATCTTGCCCATTCGTTGCTTCGTCTGAAGATGATTGGATTGATAAGAAGTCTCAGAGTTTGTCTGTGAAGAGATTGTCCTTAAAGTGATTCGACGAGACATAGTCATATGCTTTAATTCCCTAACTTTTGCCTGGACCGCCCTTTCGGGTTTTCAATCCACCGGGAAACCCTTTTCTGCCCAAGTCGCCCTTTCAGGTTTTCAACTTGCCGGGTGTACAGATTTTTTTGTTTTATCCCTAATTTTTGCCTGAACCGCCCTTTCGGGTTTTCGATTCACCGGGATGCCCTTGTTTTTCCTAGGTGTATCAACCTAGCCGGTCTCTTATGCGTAGTATCTTTTGACTATGTCTGCATTCGCAGGGTGCGGCAGATCGTCGCTGTCCATGGTGGTTAAAATCATTGCCCCACCGGAAAAGATATTCTTGATCACAAATGGTCCTTCGTAGGTAGGAGTCCACTTGCCCCTGGGATCACTTTGTGGCAAGATGATGCGCTTGATCACAAGATCTCCAACTTGATATACTTGGCGCCTGACTTTCTTGTTGAAAGCTTTGATCATCCGTTTTTGATACGTATGACCGTGGAAAACAGCAGTAAGTCTCTTCTCGTCAATTAAGTTTAACTGATCAAGCCAGGTTTGGATTCAACCGTCTTCACTCAAACCAGCATCCTTCATGATTCTCAAGGAGGGAATCTGAACCTAGACAGGTAAAACAACTTCCATGCCATATACCAAGGAATAAGGTGTTGCCCCAGTTGAAGTGCAAGCCGTGGTACGGTACCCGTGGAGAGAAAACAGTAGCATCTCATGCAAGTCTTTGTAGGTGACTGTCATCTTTTGTATGATCTTCTTGATATTTTTGTTCACAACTTCGACATCACCGTTCATCTTTGGCCGATAGGGAGATGAATTGTGATGTTGAATCTTGAACTATTCGCACAAGGCGGTGATCATAGTATTGTTAAGGTTTGTACCGTTATCAGTGATGATCCTTTCGGGGATACCGTACCGACAAATGAGGTTCTGCTTGATGAAGCGGGCAACAACATTCTTTGTAATGGATGCGAAGGAAGCTGCTTCGACCCACTTTGTAAAATAATCAACGGCCACCAAAATGAAACGGTGTCCATCGGATGCTGTAGGCTTGATCTCTCCAATCATGTCGATTCCCCACATAGCGAATGGCCAAGGAGCTGTTAAGACATTGAGAGGAACTGGGGGTATATGTACCTTGTCCGCATAAATCTGACATTTGTGACAAGTTCTGGAATACTGATAGCAGTCAGCTTCCATGGTAGACCAGTAGTAGCCTGCCCTTAGAATCTTCTTAGCCATCGTATGACCGCTGGAGTGGGTGCCAAAAGTACCATTGTTCATTTTAGCCATGATCTGTTTAGCTTCAATCTTGTCCACACAACGAAGCAGAATGCAATCATGATTGCGCTTGTATATGATACCATTGCTCAAGAAGAACTTACCGAGAATCTCCTTAAGAACTTTTTGTTATTGACTGAAGCTCCTTCAGGATATTCTTGAGTCTCGAGATACCTTTTGACTTCGTGAAACCAAGGTCGGTCCACTACCTCTTCGGCATTAATCTTGTGACAATGTGCAGGTTCGTCCATCCGTTCAATGGTGATTATATGAGCCTCATTGTCCCAGTTCAGTTTGAACATGGATGACATTGTAGCTAAAGCATCTGCTAGCTGATTCTCTTCTCGCGGGAAGTGCTCGAAGGTGATCTACTCGAAATGTGGTAGCAATGTCAAGACATGTTCTTTATAAGGGATGAGGTTTGGATGTTTAGTATCCCACTCTCCTTTGATTTGAATGATAACCAAAGTGGAGGTCCCAAATACAACCAAAGATTTGATTCCCAAGTCAATTGTAGCCTTGAACCAAAGATACAAGCTTCATACTCGGCCATGTTGTTGGTGCAGCTGAAGCAGAGTCTGGCTGTGAAAGGTGTATGGTAACCTTCTGGAGAGATAAGTACAACACCAATACCATTTCCAAGTGCGTTGGAGGTACCATCAAAGTATTGGGTCCATCGGGATCCCATTTCAGGTTCGTCATACGGTCTGTTTTCTTCAATGTTGCTCAAAGTCATGATATCCTCGTCGGGGAAGTCGAATCTCATGGATTGGTAATCTTCGACAGCTTGATGGGCTAGATGATCGGCTAGCACACTCCCCTTTATAGCTTTTTGGGTCGTGTACTGTATATCATACTCAGTGAGGATCATTTGCCATCTAGCGATTCTTCCAGATAAAGCAGGCTTCCCAAAGATGTATTTGATCGGATCCATCTTAGAGATCAGCAAAGTGGTATGAGTTAACATATACTGCCTTAGCCGGGGAGCAGCCCATACCAAAGTGCAACAAGTTTTCTCGAGCAGTGAGTATCGGGTCTCACAATCGGTAAACTTTTTTGCTAAGGTAATAAATGGCATGCTCTTTTCGACTAGACTCGTTATGTTGGCCCAATACGCAACCCATTGAATTCTCCAGGACAGTCAGATACATGATTAAAGGCCTTCCTTCGATAGGTGGCATCAAGATAGGAGGTTCTAGCAAATACTCCTTGATTTTATCGAAAGTAACTTGACAGTCATCATTCCATTTAACCACCTGATCTTTCTTCAACAACTTGAAGATTGGTTCACAGGTAGATGTCAGGTGAGAAATGAACCTTGCAATGTAGTTTAGGCGTCCCAAGAAACCTCTGACCTCCTTCTCAGTGCGAGGGGCAAGCATTTCTTGTATAGCTTTGACTTTGACAGAATCAACCTCAAGGCCTTTGTTGCTGACAATGAAACCCAAGAGTTTACCGGACCTGACTCCGAAAGTGCACTTGTTGGGGTTCAATCTAAGCTTGTACTCTTTCAACCTGACAAACAACTTTTGCAGATGGTCGAGGTGTTCTTCTTCTATTTGTGAACGGGCTATCATGTCGTCTACGTAAACCTCTATCTCATGATGTATCATATCATGAAACAAATCCACCATGGCGCGTTGATAGGTTGCCCCGACATTCTTCAGTCCGAATGGCATCACTTTATAGCAGAACGTACCCCATTGTGTAACAAAAGTAGTTTTCTCCATGTATTCAGGGGCCATTTTGATCTGATTGTACCCTGAAAATCCATCCATGAAAGAAAATACCTTGTACTGAGCTGTATTGTCAACCAAGATGTAAATGTGCAGTAGTGGAAAGTCATCTTTAGGGATAGCCCTGTTTAAGTCTCTGTAATCCACACACATTCTGACTTTGCCGTCCTTTTTAGGCACGGGCACAATGTTAGCAACCCATTATGGATAGGAAGTAACTGCCAGAAACCCAGCATTGAACTGCTTCATCACTTCAACTTTGATCTTTTCAGACATATCGGGCCGCATGCGACGAACTTTCTGTTTAATTGGTGGACAATCTTCTCTTGTAGGGAGACGGTGAACCACGATATCCGTATCAAGTCCCGGGATGTCTTCGTAGGACCAGGCGAAGATCTCGACATATTCATTCAACAGCTGAACTAAGCGCTCCTTGACACTTGGCTCTAGATTGGCACCCACTTTTATTTCTTTTCTGTTTTCCTCAGTTCCTAAGTTGATTGTCTCTAACAACTCCTCGTGAGGTAGAATAGCCCTTTCTTCCTGTTGTAGCAGTCTAGCCAATTCTCCAGGCACTTCATAGTCTTCATCACCTTCGTCGTCGGCATGGTAGACCAGATCTTCAGAGTTACTGAAGGTCATAGCGGAATTGTTACCCATGGGATCCGGAATGGAAGGGTACCTGCATTTGTGAGTGTGGGTGTGTGTAAGGGATAGCCACCTTTAAACAAATAAAATGCAAAAGAAAGAAAATGAACAAAAAAGTTTATATGTGAAAACGTCCATGATTCATTAAATGGCATATGAAGATGAAAAATAAGAACCCTTACAAATGGACCTTTGTGCCTCGGGTAAGACACAAGGTTAAAAAGTACAAATTGCTTGAGCATTATTACAAATTAACATAAATGTTTAAAAGATAAATTACTGATTTATGAAAGTAATAGGAACAAAGTCCTTTTCCTCCCAGTTGTTTAGTCCTCCTTCAATAGTCGGGAAAATCCAATCTTCAAAGTTGCTCTCATCTTCACCATCCTCCAAAGCATTAACTCCATCATGGGTGATCTTCAATGGTGGCCCTCCAGCCCGGGAACAGCGTACAGCCTTTTGAGCAGAAGCAATAAAACCCAAGCCGAATTTATCTGCCTTGAAAGGAAAGTCTGGTAGCTGACCCCATACTATGCTTCCCCCTTCTTCAATCACAACCTTCACATCTTTAAGGGATGACATCCGGGACACAGGTGTGGTAATGATGGGTACAAAAGTCATTGTCTTGGTTACTGCAACTTCAGGAGAAACCTCTTCAAAGTGCTGAAAGGGGGTCTCGATGAATTCACCATCCAATTCAACATAGCGGAATGAATTTAGATGGCTTATCATGTACTCCTCCTCGCCATGAACTATTATAATTTTCCCCTGAATAGGGTACTTGAGAATTTGGTGCAGAGTTGAAGTAACGACTCCAACATGATGAATCCAGGGTCTTCCCCACAAGCAAGAGTAGGAGGGACGAATATCCATGACATAGAATGTGGAATTGAAAGTTTCAGTACCCACTTTAATCGGGATGTCCACCTCCTCGTGGACCATCCGTTTAGAACCATCGAAGGCTCTGACAATGATGTTGCTGGGCTTCAAAGTTAAACCTTCACAATCTAGTCTGTCTAATGCCTTCTTTGGTAGGACGTTCAACGATGAACCAGTGTCTACCAGAACATGTGCCAGAGTAGTCCCTCTGTATTCCACCGATACATGCAGCGCATCATTATGTTTTCTCCCTTTTGATGTTAAATCGGAATTGGAGAATCCTAGACCATTGTATGCTGTTAGGCTTGCTACACATTCCTGAAACTGATCCACGGAGGTTTCCTGGGGCACATGTGCCGTCTTCAAGAATTTGATCAAAGCTTTGGCGTGAGCTTCTGAACAAAGCAGCAAGGCTAGCATAGAGATTTTTGAGGGGGTTTGCCCCAGTTGCTCCACAACATTATAATCGCTTCTCTTGACTATTTTCAAAATCTCTTCCATTTCTTTTTGAGAGGTCTCGGGGATGATCAACGGCTGAGCCCTTGTCCTGACAGGCTCTTCTTGGATCCCTTTCCCTCTATTATCAGCAACAGCAGAGGGTACAACTTTAGGAGTCACAACTTCTTCAATAACTGGAGTTCTCATAGATATGTTGACTGGAACAGGAGTAACTTTATGAGCATTTGAGGGTCCGAAGATTTCCCTTAGAGGAGCAATATCCGGAGAGAAAATTCTCCCGCTGCGGGTGATTTTACTCGCCCCAGCAATATTTCCTAAATCAGAAGTATCTTCATCAGAACTTTCTTCAACTGATTCAATGTGCTTAACACCATGGTAGAAGATCTCTCCCTCATAGTTCCACGGTATTGATTTGTTGGTCTTGTATGGGATAGGCCCCGACATAGTTATCTTCAGAGGTACAATCTTTGGATCGGATGTAATCTTAACAGGTCTTTTGGAGACCTTGGAAAGATTGGCGGAAATGGTAATTATGGCAACATCATTGACAGGAGTAAGAGTAACAGGAGTTTTCTCAAAAAGGATTTCTTAATTATCCATTAGGCGTTGGATGCCTAATTTTAACAACGGACAGTCAGTTGGTAAGGATGAACAAATACAACAATCTTCTTCACAACCTGGGAAAATCCCAGACTTCAACAAATTCAGCTTGATTACCGGTAGCGGAGTTATCAAATCATCAACAGTAGCAACAAAAAGGTCTTCTTCAACAAAATGGACATTGTGACCATGTTTTGGCATTGGAGCAGATATCACGTTAGGCTTTTCAGGGGCGTCGAATTCCACCTCTTTAGCATCTATCAAGTCCTGGATCTTATTTTCGAGGGCCCAACAATTGTTGATGTCATGCCCCAGGCTGTCTGAATGGTAAGCACACTTTGCATTTGCATGGTAGTAAGGAGAAGATGTATTCGGATTCTTCGGCGCCTCTTTCAAACTAGCAAGGTTTAACTTTAATAGATGAGGGAGAACCTGCGCATGAGTCATGTTTATCTGGGTGAATTTCCGCACATGCCTTTCCACCCTTGCTTGACTGGTTCTGGGTTGATTGTTTCTAGGCTGATCAGTTGCAGACTTCTGAATCATTACATCCCCCACCGCTGGCTGGCGCTCAACTCTTTCTTGACTCATTTAGGAGTAGACAACCGATACTTATTTCTTTGCTGGGAAAAGCTTCTTGATAGCAGCAGAAGTAGATGTATCCTTTTGAATTTTTCCACTCTTGATTCTAGCCTAAACTCTCTCACTAGTCATAATTAACTCGGTGAACCCCGCAGACAAACTTCCTATCAGGTGATTGAAGAATGGACCTGACATAGTCCTTAAAAACATATCAACAAGCTCCCTCTCAGACAATGGTGGTTGCACCCTTCCAGCCAAGTCTCTCCATTTCTGGGCATACTCTTTGAAACCTTCATTTGATACCATGCCCATACTCTAATTGAGTACGGGTTGGTGCTAAATCCGCATTATATTGATATTGTCTGTAGAAGGCAACAACCAAATCCTCCCAGTTGTGCACATCAGACCTCTCTAGCTAATAAAACCAATCTAATTGCGTCCCCGAAAGACTGTCTTGGAAGAAATGAAACCACAGGTCCTTATCACAAGAATGCGGTTGGATTTTTCTGATGTAAGACCGTAGATGCATCTTTGGACAAGACAAACCATCGTACTTAGAAAATATAGGCACCTTAAACTTAGGGGGAATCACAATTCCAGAGACCAACCCTAGATCTTCAAAGTCCAGCCCAGGCACTCTCTGCACCTCCATGGATGCCAGACGCTCTTCCAGATTCTTGTATTTGTCGTCTGCAGGAGGGTACTGCTGTTCAGAATAGTCTTCATCTTCCTCCTCTTCTTCTTCTTCCTCAAACTCAGTTGGTACTGCAACTCCCTTTCCTTTTCCTACCCCTTCATCAGATGTTGAGGGAAAATCCAGGACCCTTCTAGCTTGACCTTCAAATCTTCTACCCAGAGTAGCCACACCAACTCTCTTCTTTTTCTTTTTCTCCTTTTCCTTTTCCAGCAAGGTTTTGAGCTCCTTCTGACCCTTTGCCAAGGTCATGAGTAGCTGCTGAAATTGTGCATTCTGTGCTTGTAAGTCTTTAACCGTCTGCTCAATATCCATCTTGCTGGAATAAACAGCAGAGAGATAAGGAAACCTGGTGTGAAGACCTGCTTATGCATATGATGAATGAAGATGCGATATGCAAATGATTTCAAGGAAATTTAGAAGATTTAAATTTGCCCAAACCAAAATAGAATGCACGTCATATTAAATAAAACCAAGTTTGAATACATCATGCCTCCTCGGGCTTACAAAGAAAGAAATTAAAATACAACAAAATTCTTAAGACAAAAAGACCGAACGCATCCTTTTGGGAGCAATGTAAGTATTCATATTCTTCTCTTCATGAAGCAGCTTGTTGAGCTCCAGAACCTTCTTCTCACTGGCGTAGTACTGAGTTTCAAAGGTGTCTCGTTCCTCCTTCAACTAAATCCAGGCTTTCTGCAGGTCCTCGAGAGAGGTAGGCATGTCTGGATGAAGAACAATGCACGGGACGTCTCCTTCAATAACAGGCTCAATGATGACAGGAAGGATGGGAGGGTAAAGCATTAAGAGACTCTGGGCACGAGCCCATACCCACTTAAGGTAAGACTCGAGAGGGATAGAGTTTTTATGTCCCAAAGTCCTACTGTCCACTTTGTTCACCATTCCCCAAGCTCGTGTAAACCTCTAGCGGTAACCTTGGTCTTCTATGTCATAGTCAAACACCAGACCTCGGACGAGCATCTCATGAGGGCCGTCCCTTCGGAAATACCCAAATTGCCGAAGAGCTAAACACGGGTTATAGGTGATACCTCCCCTAATACATAGCAAAGGTACGTTAGGGAACTCACCACAGCGGTCGATGATAGAGATATCTTCCAAGGATCTTGAGCACCAACGGATATCTGAGTGGGTGAGAGACATCATCCTTTGAGACCAAGTCAATATTTGCTCGTTCTTCAATGCGGACTGAGGTAAGTGTGAAGTGAACCACTTAGCAAGTAGAGGTATACAACACAAAAGGGTACCTCTTTTCTTCATGGTACGAGTATGAAGGCAATGCAAGATATCTCCTAGTAAGGTGGGTATAGGATTGCGTGAGAGAAAGAATTTGATGGCATTAACGTCTATGAATTGGTCTGAGTTAGGAAACAGAACCAAACCATAAATGAGGAGAGCTAGAATTTCTTCCAAAGCTTGGAAATCCATGTCATCCCAGAATGAACGAGCTTTTTCCAACAGAAACTTAGCTAAAAATCCTTTAACCCCACTTCTTGTCTCCCAATTGGCTGTGACGTCGGCCCTCTTCATATGTAAAGCTTCGGCGATGACTTCGGATTTTGGAATCCCTTCTAGACCGGTGAACGATATCTGATTAAGCACGGGTACTTCTAAGAGCAGAGAGAACTCTTCCAATGTTGGTACCAACTGATATTCTGGAAAAGTTAAACAATGATGTATGGGATCAAAGAACTAGAATAATACACACATCATCTCTTCTTGGAAGTTGGATGTAGCCAAACTGAGAAGTCGACCATACTTCTTGGTAAAAGGAGAATCCCCGGGCACTCTTGAGGCTAGCTCTTAAAGTTGAGGATGTGCTTTCACAAAGCTGATTCAGATGGTGTTTCTTCGGAGAGGATTCATTTCCTATAAAACAAAAACAAAGATAAATTTCTAAATCCTTGAAATGGTTAGTGAGCATGCATATGATGTTGATGATGTTTATGATGTTTATGTTCAAGCAAACATATATACACACAACAAATAGATCCCTATGTTTCAGGCTTGCATGAGTTTGTAGGTAAATACCCCTTGGAAGTTTTAGTGGGCTCAACCTGTCCTAGAAATAAAGATCGGGTTCTAAAGGATCTCAATATCACCGACCTTTCTTTTAGGCATTGTCTCAGCACAATCAATCTTTTCTTGCGGTCGAGATATCCCAAAAGTCTAGCCTCAATGAGTGTAGTATCGAGTGTCAACCAATTTTCAGCTTTACACCGAAACTGGTTACCTCACTATGTCCTAATGGCCAAGTTTGTTCAATTAAAGTTCTAAAGTCAATTAGTGCTTCACGATGCCACTCAACGGCCCCGTATTCTCCTCGATTCACCATGAGGGATACCGATACCCACAAATGTGTCACACTAACATAGCTACTGTTTCAACCATATCGGTCTATGCCATACAGTCTCCACAATCTATTGCTATTTACCTAAAAAGGTGCCCCAAATCCGGGTAGAGGATTCAAAACCCAAACAAATAGAACCAAAAGATAAAGCTTACAAGTCAAGCAAGATAAGCATGTACAGGTGATCTAAAACCCTAAGGTAACCCCACTTTATAGCTACTCCCCAGCAGAGTCGCCAGTTCTGTGATACAGTGGAAGAACTGACTCGAGGTTTTGCATTTCGTTCGCACTTGTGCGGTTAGCAAGAGTCACCATCGACTTTTCTTTTATCCAAAGGAAAGGTAAAAAAGCACAGGAAAGACCTTTCGAGAATTTTCTCGGGTTCGGGGGGTAGATTATGAAAAGGGAAGGTGTTAGCACCCTTTTCATCCATGGTTTTCCATGGGATCTTAGTTACTCGTTTAGATCACTTGCTTTTGTTTAATTGTGTGCTTGTGGTGTGGGTTTTGAAAGTATTTTTGGAAAGTCTCTTTGTAATGGTTCTCGTCTCTATAAGAACGTATACAAAGCTTTGTTTCAAAAATTGGTTCGAAGATGTGTTTGTGAATCGTGTTTTGAGAAGCATTTTGAAAAAGAGGTTTTGTAATGATTCTCGTCTCTATAAGAATGTATACAAAAAATTTTATCTTTTGAAAATATTTTTTTGAAATGGAAGTGTAGGTGTGAAAGTTTTTTGTTGTTGTGAGCAAGCGAGTAACTAAGAGCGAATCTATCTACTCGAAAAGTCTTAAATTGTTATTTTTTTTCTTCCTTTTAATGGTGCTATCTTACCATTAATTTGGTAAGAAGCCCCATCCTTGGAGATGAAGGGACAGGCGCGGGTCAATTTTACAATCATTGAAGGCAACTTGTTAGACGCTCTAGCAATTTTGTAAGGGACGAGATCGTTTTATCGAAGGCAACATCGAGGGTCATCGAGGGACTACGATCTTTGTTTGTTGAAGGGTCATTTGCTAGAGTGTCTCATATTCGAGGGACATGATTGTATTTCCGAGGCAACAAGCGTGGTTACCCTAGAGGTGCACGTGTGAGAAATGTGTTGATTTCAAGTTATTTATTCTTGGATTAGGTCATCTAGCGATTGATTTTTGAATCTTGCCATACATGCCTAATTACTACACAATATATGGAAAGCAATAAATTACGGGAATTAAAAGTCTAAGCTATTACAAAAGTATCCGGGAATGGGGGTACAATTATTACAAATGGGGATGAATCACATAAAAAATAGCAATGTCCAAATAATACAACCAAATCGAATTATTGTGCGATTCAATATAAAGCTATGACAAATTATGAAATAAAGAAATCAATAAAGTATGAAGTGCATGTATTTACTTGAAAAGGGAGAAATAAAATTTATTCTAAAAAAGAAAGATTAAAATTGTTATTATTATTATACTTTGTATTTTTATTAATTATGAGCTATCTTTTAAAGAAAGAAATTAAATCAAATTAAATGTTTTTTTAGTGTTTTTTTATTAAGTGTAAGAAAATTAATAAAAAGAAAATGAAAAAGAAAACTAATTAAATAAAATCAAATTAATTTTACAAAAGTGGAGTTTTAAAAATCATTATTAGCATATCATCAACACAAAGAAATAAAACAAACAAATTAAAATAATAAAAAAAGAACAAAAGAAAGGATGGGCTTGGAAGATTCAAAGAGGGTTAGGCCCAAAGGAAATTTAATGTTGATGCTGAAACCAAAAACAAAAGGCAAAAGGGGGGGGGGTGCCAGTATGCGTGTGTGGGCCTTGAGGCTTTGCCAAAGAAATGGCCCAAAGCCTTAAACTTGCATAATTGTTCTGATTAGGGTTAATGGGAATTAGGGTTTGTGAACCCGTTCCTCACAGCGGCGCTGTTGTCTCTCTCGTTCTCCCTCACTTCTTTCTCTCATTCATCTTCCTCGTTCTGAGTCCCTAATCGCTACTGATTCAAACTGGTTTACGTTATTCTTTCTGGAAATCCCTAATTTGAAGAGCAATCATCTAAGGGTTTGACATGCATTCTCTGATCTTCTCTTCACTCTCAAGTTGCTGGAGCACTCTTTTCTTCTCTCACCTCCTCACAATGATCAATGGTTTTGCTTAAAAAAGGTATGGTTCTGCTTTGGTTTTTGGACTTGACAGTTTCATAGATTTCGCATGCTTTGTTCATGTTTAGTTTGTTTAACCTATTGTGCTATATGTCTGAGTTGCAGTAAATGATTTGAAGGGATACGAAGTGGTCATACCTATGGGATTTTCTCTGTGAAAAGAAGAGTAAAGGTGAGATGGAAAAATAAGGCTCCCTGGTGGCCGGAGGAGTGAGGGATGAGATGATGGCGGATGTTCTAGGTGACCTTCGCTCTTTTCTTTGAACCACGATGATGTTTGCTTCTGAGACTTTGTTTTCTTGTAAGTTTTAATGATGCTGTTGATGGCTTCTGAGACTTTGTTATTTTGTGTTTTGAATGATGCTGTTTGATGATGATGATGCTCGTTTCTGTGATTGTTTCCTTGTAAGTTTGCTGGATATTGCTATGTTTTTGGATGGCTGGATGTTGGACTGTTTTTGTTTGTTTTTGGTTACAGTTTGAATGTTTCGGTTGATTTTCTGGTTTACAGTTTGTTTGAGGAATGTTGTTGTTACAGTCGCAGGTTTCGAATACTTTTGACAGTTTACAAGTTTTTGTTGGTGTTTGGGACTGAGATACAGGTTTGGCTGTTTGTGAGAGTTGGTTCACAGGTTTGGAGGTTTGTTGTTGTTGGACTTGCTATGCAGGTTTTTGTGTTTTTGGGAGATGATAGTTTTTGATACTTGGTTTGAACTGGTTTTTTCATTTTGGAAGTTTGAAAATTGTTTTTTGATGGTTTTGTTATTATTGTTGTTTGTTTGACAGTTTGGTTAGGCTTGTTGACAGGTTGGGAGTTTTTGTGGTTTGAAAACTTGTAATAGCTTTCAAATGGTTCTGTTTGAAACTGTTATGTAGTTTTTTTATTGTTGCTTGTTTGTTTGACAGTATTTAAGGTTGGTTGAGGAAGATGGCAGTTTGGTTTTTTGTATGCTTGAAAATTTGTAATAGTTTTCAAATGGTTTTGAGCTGTTTTGTGATTTTGGTCATGGTTTAACAGGTTTTTTGTGTTTGAGGGAAGATGGCAGTTTTTGTTTGGTAATCTTTTTTTGTCTTAATGACCCTCTCTACTGTTATATTGGCTTCTTTCTTTACAGCTTATTCAAAATGGTGGGAAACCACCAAATTTTGAATACTTTGGGATTTTCTTCTTAGGCTCTTTTCCTTGCAGTTTTGTTTGCTAGCATTTTTTGTGCAATTATGACAGCATGCAACATCCCCTAGGTGACTTCTTACCTCTTCCTCTCTTAATGACTCTAAGCCCAAATATTTTTTGAAAAGTTTGCAATTTTTAACTTGGAAAATGATTAAAAAGGCTTAAGAACAAGCCTCTTTCTTGTTGACTTGGTTTTATATTTTCTTCTTGCTGATGCCCTTTTGTCTTCTTATGCTGTTTGTATTTTGTTTGCATCTAATATGCTGCTGTATATCTTGGCTTGTTTGGGCAATTTGCGCGCCTGTTTGGCCATGCTGCTGTCTTGTTCTAGGAAGCCTTGTTGCATGCTTGCCTTTGGTACACTGATGCTGCTTGGCATTTGCATTTTGCACGCCTGCTGCCTGCTTGGCCATGATGCTTGTATATTTTCCCTTGTTTGGGAAATTTTGCTTGTACTTGGATAAATTGCTTGCCTTTTTATTTGGACAACTTTGCTTACATTTTTATTTTTCTTTTTTATGAACCAAGAAGAGCAATCTTCTTGTGATTTGCAAAAACAGAAAAATAAAAACGTGATGAATTAAAAATAGGCCTCTGATTCCAAATTGCAAACTTTAATGATGAACCATTTTTTTCTTTTGAAAATTCTTAAACATATCCAATTGACTGTACTGATCAATTTTCTATCTTTTGTTTTTCCATGTGAGCGCAAACTGGATGGTGGCAAAGCAGAGGAAGCAGAATATTCTTTGGCATGCATGGAAGCAATGGAAGCTTAGTCACTCTTAGGCTTAAATTTTTTCTTTGTAATTTAGATATGAATACGCAAATAATTGTACTAATTTATTTTTTTAAATACAATAAGTTGTAAAACTTAAAGCATTTAAATAATAAATTGTAATGTAACAATTATTTGAAATAAATGAAAGAAAAATCTTATGAGGTATTCTGATATCCAATAAAATATTCTACTATCAATAACTTGCAATTTTCTTTGCATCTTCACCAATTCTTTAAGATTCCTGATTAAGATAATTGAAACTGTATTCCAATAATTCCAGCCAAGATAACTTAAATTCTAAGCCATCCAATAACTCTGTAATCTTGCAACTGTATTCCAAATAAACACGCACTGTGTATTCCCTAAATAAATGTTCATTCCATAAACCAGCAAATGTCTTATTCCATTAACAGGAAAATGTCTTAACAAACGCACGTTATCTGGTTAACCTGGATCAAACAAAACGTGAACATTCCAAATGACAGTCTCAGATTCCAATTCTTGTCCCAAATAAACATACCTTGAGAACAAACAGTAATCTTTCAGTAAACTTGAAAAAGCATGAAAACATGTGACCTTTAATTGAATTTATGAGAATTCAATTCTTTTGAGAAATGCAAGAAAAACCCTAATTCCTGATTTACTGCCAAAGGAGAAAATCTGTCTGATTGATTCCTGAGCCATTCTTGCATACCTGAGGAACCCTAGGGTTGCGATTTTCTGTGAAAAATGGGAGGGGAAATTTTGGGGTACAACAGCTACATAGAAACCTTTGCTCCAGTCGCCAGGTTAGAATCTATCAGACTCTTAATCTCTTTAGCTGTAAATAATGGCATCACTCTGTATCAGATGGATGTCAAAAGTGCATTCTTAAATGGTTACATTGATGAATAGGTATATGTACACCAACCTCCTGGGTTTGAAAATTCTAAACACCCAGAATATGTTTTCAAACTAAAAAAGTTACTTTATGGTCTGAAACAAGCTCCCAAAGCTTGGTAAAAAAGGCTAAGTAACTTTCTGTTAGAAAAGGAATTCACCAGAGGGAAAGTGAACACAACCCTGTTCTATAAGACATTTAAGAATGACACTTTAGTTTGTCAAATTTACGTAGATGACATTATTTTTGGATCTGCTAAACCTTCTCTGGGAAGAAAATTCGCTAAGTGCATGCAGGAAGAGTTTGAGATGAGCTTAATGGGGGAACTTAAATTCTTTCTGGGCATTCAGATCAACCAGACTCCAGAAGGAACTTACATTCACCAGAGCAAATACGTCAGAGAACTTCTGAAGAAATTTGACCTCTCAGAATGTAAGCCCTCAAAGACTCCAATTCATCCCACATGCATTCTGGAAAAGGAAGAGGTAAGTAAAAAGGTAGAGAAGAAGATCTACAGAGGTATGATTGGTTCTCTCCTTTATCTGACAGCTTCAAGGCCTGATATTTTATTCAACGTTTGTTTATGTGCTAGATTCCAATCAGATCCTAGAGAATCTCACTTAACAGCAGTTAAGAGAATTTTCAAGTATTTGAAAGGTACTACTAACCTGGTTTTTTTTATAGAAAATCCAATGAATACAGCTTAGTAGGATACTGTGATGCTGATTTTACTGGAGACAAAGTAGAGCGTAAAAGACAATCTGATCTCATGGACCAGCAAGAGATAGTCCACAATTGCATTGTCAACAGCAGAAGCTGAATACATAGCAGCTGCTAGATGTAGCACACATATGCTCTGGATGAAAACTCAGCTTGAAGACTTCAACATATTTGAGAGTAACATCCCTATTTTCTGTGATAATACTTCTGCTATATGTTTTTCCAGAAATACCATTCTGCATTCTAGGGCTAAGCATATCGAAATAAAACATCATTTTATTAGGGATTATATTCAGAAAGGAATTCTCACTTTAAAATTTATTGACACAGACCATCAATGGGTTGATGTGTTTACAAAACCCCTTTCTGAAGATAGATTCAATTTCATTCTGAAACATCTTAGCATGAAATTATGTCTAGAATAAAATGTTTTATTTGCATATTCTAACCCTCAGAATTTTATTGTTTTCTGTGAACATCTGATCAACTTGTCTTCAGAAGTTAGGAGTACAGTTGCCTCAGAATCTATCTATGAAGATCTGAACTTTTCATTTCAAAGATAGAGGCGTGTAGTTCTCACCATTAAACATCTGTCATCCTCTCATAAACTACCTTTTGAGGTTGAACACGCGTTCAAATTCTAAAGGGTCCAAGTCTCTGATTGGATGAATTGAGACACTTGTCAATGGTAACTGTTCAGTATCTACACGAAATCCCCTAATTTCAGGTTTCATTAATTCAGTATAATCATTACTCATTTTATCTTTCTTACTGATTAAGTTTTCAAAAGTGTTTATAAACTCAAAATTTTCTATTTCATTCACTTCTTACTGCTTTCACTATTCTCTCTCGCTCTAGTTTTTCAAAAACCTTTTTCTTAGTTTTATTCAACGAATCCGTGTGAACAATGGCATCCTCATCAAGCATCAAAAATCTAGTCATGCAAACTCTGGAAGAGTTGAAGAAGGAGAATGCTTTAATCCATGCAAGGTTGGATAAGCAAGAAGACACATACAAATAGATAAGGGATATATTGGATAAGAAAGAAGATACAACAAAATGAATCAAGGATATTCTGGGAAAGCAAAAAGAATCAAGCACTCAGATTAAGAGCTTGCTGGAAGCATTGTTCACACGACTTTCCCTCCATCTTAGATTTTCTTTAACTTATTTTCTATATTCTTCATCTTATCCTCTTTGTTTCTGAAAAATGTCATTGCAATCTGTTTTTAATACAAATCATCATCTTTTTTACTCTGATTATATTTCTTTTTGATACCTGACAAAAAGGGGGAGAACGTAAGATATTTTCAATAACAGTTTACCGAGACAAAGTCTCAAACATTCTGAATATCTTAACTTTTATTTTTCTCTGAAAGCATGAACAGGAACATATTATGATAAAGACAGAAGGAGATGCATCAAAAGCTCTGATGAGAAGGAACTTCAGGAAAGTAATTCATCTCTATCTGAGTACTAAACTCAGGGGGAGACTCTCTTAAGCTCTTTGTTCTGTATATTTTTTATTGAAAATCCTAGTTTTTGTCATCATCAAAAAGGGGGAGATTGTTAGAACATAGTTTGATTCTACAACCCTTATAAGATTTTTGATGATAACAAACACAAAGAACAAATATGCATTCTAAATTTGTGTTGTATGTTGTACAGAAGTTCTGACTGAAACGGAATCAGAAGTTAAGCCACATAAGCTTTCAAGCTGAGCAATCAGAATGTTCTAAAGAATGATAATCATAATCTGCGCTAAAGTAAAAGATATTCTGATTCTGAACAGAAGTCTAACGCGCCAATAGATCCTCATGTCTCTGAGTTATCAAAGTTCTGAAGTAAAGCAGCATGCAAGATTCCCAAGTTCTGAAGCGTTACTTTTCCATTAAGACAATATCATATGCAATAGATTCATTCAGACAAGAATCTTCTCAGTATTGAAAGTGCATTAAGTGTCCATTATCACGTTTCAATTTGGACAGATTTCCACGCCTATATAAACAAGCTCAAAGGCTAAATCGTTTACTATTTTTGCTAACAACTGCTCCATACAATCTCAAAAAGCTGCAAATATTCATATTTATTTTATACTCAAATTGTGTAATACATCACATTAGTGATACCGTTTTTGTAACAAAAAAACAAATAGTACACAGTAAATTTTTCTTTGATTAAGATATTGTTCCTTGAGATAAATCGGGTTGTGGTTATACTCAAGAAGACTTTAGCAGTTGTCAAAGTAGATTTGTAATCTGTTTGGTTAGTGAATTAAGTTCACGTTGGAGAGAGGCGAAATCACCTTGGCAGGTGGACTGAAGTAGTTTGAGATCAAGCGAACCAGGATAAAAATATTGAGTCTATTGCATTTGATTTTTAAGTTTCAATTCAACCCCCCTTCTTGTGATTTTCACTTCTTCAGAAGAATCTCAGAAACCCCACGCGCAGGGTGTTTGGAGGTTGAAGACGACCCACATGTCATTCTTCAACCAATGAACGTTTGACATTTGTTTTATTTTCATTGGTTGTTTGTTTTTTAGTTCAGCGTGTTTTGAATGAGGGTCCATGATATGTACAGTGCGCCAGGTCCTTTGGATCTGTTTACTAACGCATTTTGACTTTTCATCCAATGGACCATATTTTTTTTCTTTTATTTTATTAAAATATGATTTAATAATTGATTTGGTGTGATTTCCAATATTGAACATATCATGCACAACGCGTCAGATCCCTTGGATCGGCTTACTAATGCGTTTTGACAATGATCCAGTGGTCCCTATTTTTTTGGCTTTATTTTATTTTCTGATTTTTTATATTTATTTGTTTTAAAATTCAAAAATCCATAAAAAATGCATTTCAGGTCAAAAAATTATGAAAAAATTCACAAAAATATTTTAGAATATTATCTTTCTGATTTTTAATTTTCATAACTATTGCGTTAGCTTCCTAGAGGTTCAAGGAGGCTAACTCAATCATCACAACACCTTGAAAGGTCCTCTAACTCAAAACACGATCTTCAGTTGTAAGGTGATTTTTTTGACTTTTCATCTCATTATTTAGGCATTGTTAAGCTTGCATTTTCATAGACAAAATGTAGATATCATTGCCCTGAAACTGACCATGTCCTTAGAATTCATTTATATTGCTTGAGTAGAGAGAATTTTAGACTTGAAGTTTCTGAAAAATTAGGTTAGGTTTGGCATCATTCAAAATTCATGCTTATCTTTGATTTATAGTTTTAATGAGTTACATTTCTGAATTCGTGATGAAATTTTCCATAAGTTTCATGTTTACATTTTTTATTTTGGTTGAGAAATGAATGAGATACAGTTGGTCTGGCTGGACGTGAGGTTGGAGATAAAGTAGAGGTTTAGGAATGGATTTGCAATGTATATTTATGGTTTTGTTTAAGTTAACGGATGTATAGCCACCCTAGTGGTAGAGAGCGCACGCGTAAGGCATTTATGTCAAAGGGTCCTTGGTTCGAGCCCTAAGAGCACCTTTTGCTTTTATTTCTTAACATTTTTGTTAACAGCTAGCGCTTGGGCCTTACATGTTGGGCTTGTCCCATTTCTTCTACAACATACCCCCTGTTTCAATTTACAACACAACCCATTTATATATTTTTATTTTTCTGACTTCCAAACAAAATCAAACTTGGGCTTGGACTTAAAATTGTTTCTCACTTCAAAAACATTCCAAATTCAAAATTTAAAACTACCCTTCTTAACAAAATTCAAATAAAATCCATTCCTTATCCATTTATACTTGTACATTATATTCATTTCATTTCTTGTACATTTATTCAAATTCAATATGGTTGTAATAGATAATTAGGATTTAATTTCTTGCCATCCCCATTTGTAAATTTGTATACCACAACCCATATTGATGTAATAGCGTAGGATATTTACTTTCCGCAATTTACCGTTTTCAAATATAAATGCTAGTAAATTAGGGTTTGTATGGAAAGATGAAATCAATGCTAGAAAACCCTAATTCAAGACAAAACAATGCATGAAACCAAAACACTTGCACACTTGAACCTCTAGGGTTAACTCCACTTTGTTGCCTTGAGAAAAATGGTCATGTTATGCATGTGAGACATCTTAGCAAAAATAAACAAAATACAAGATCATAGTCCCTCAATGATGCTTAAAATGTTTCCTTCAAAATGATCTTAGACCCTTAATAAATATGCTAAAATATCTCACAGTATTACATTTTTATGACTATGCGATGACCCACGTCCGTCCCTTCACATCGAAAGATAGGGTTACTTACCAATCAATGGTGAGATAACAATATCAAAGGAAGAGAGAAATGAACAAAATACTTTTGAGTAGGTAGAATGTTCTTAGTTGTTTTCTCACAATCCATCTTCAAAAACAAAAATATTTTCAAAAACACCAAACACTTTCAAAAACATAAAATATTTTCAAAAGTCCAACACTTTATATGCATTCTTATAGAGACGAGAATCATTACAAAGTTTTTCCAAACGAAGGTGCTTTTCAAAAATACTTTCAAAATCCACCACAAACACATTTCAAACAAAGCAATTTCAAAAGTGAAGCTAGCAAGCAACTAAGAGCCCATAGATAACTATGGATAAAAAAGGTGCTAACACCTTCCCTTTTCATAACCTACCCCCCGAACTTAAGAAAATATCTCAAAGGTATTTCCTGTTCTTTTCACCCTTTCCTTATTGGATAAAAGAAAAGTCGATGACGACTCTTGCTATCTGCAACAATTGCAAGAAAACACAAAACAACCAAGTCAATTCTCTCACCATAATTACACGTGTGATAATGGAAATCAGGTTGTCAGAGGATGAATGGGTTCAGAACATATTTGACCAATTGAATTTGATTGAAGAAAAGAGAATGACAACCTTGTGTCACGATCATTTATACCATAAGAGAATGAAGAAAGCTTTTGATAAGAAGGTCAAGCCTCGTGAATTTAGAGAAGGCGACCTCATGCTCAGAAAGGTCATGTCTTTTAACGTTGATTCTAAGGGCAATTGGACTCCCAATTTTGGAGGCCCATATGTTGTCAAAAAGCCTTCTCTGGCAGTGCATTGATTCTTGAAACTATGGATGGAGAGGAGTTCCCACATCCTATGAATGCTAATGTAGTCAAGAAATACTTCACCTAAAGAAATAAAAGAACAACTCTCTAAGTCGAAAACCCGAAAGGGAGGCTTAGGCAAAAAATAGTTTCTCGGTAGGCTGAAAACCCGAAAGGATAGTCTAGGCAAACATAAGAGACATAAATAGAATAAACTCTTTCTGCTAGGTTGAGAACCCACAAGGGCAACCTAGGAAAAATTTAGGGATTTCTTGGAAAGTAACTACGTCAGACAAGACTTGATCATTGAAGCAACAATCTTCTCGGATCCTCACCATACTTCAACATAATTCGTTGCTCAGGAATTCAGAGTTGTTAGGGAGAACAATGGTCATTGTATTTCAATGTATCTTTTCCAATATATTACCATTTTCCAAACTTTATAATCATCAATGGGGTCTCGCCATCCGCAGACTACAATTCTATTAATAAAGTTTGAGCTTTTATCCATTTCTTTGCAATTCTTATTTTATTCTTCTTAAAAAGACTCCATTTATTATTGATAGTAATTTTCAAAACAAAGAGATTTAATAATAAAGTTGTTTTTGAAAATAATTTACAAATTACTTTTTACCTTAGATTTTGTGACCCAAGAAAAACAAAAATAGTGATTCCAATGATAGACGAACTCTGAAATTTTGGAAGTACATATTTCCCCAAGAAAGTTCTTTCAGGTCACTTTCATTGATATGTGTATGATCTTCTTGTTTTTCTCAAATAGTTGGGGATGATACCAATTGATGTATAATGCGGTGTTGGGTTTGCGATCCCATTTTCCCCAGTCTATTCTTGCTCCAGTTTTTCTCCAGGATGATTATTTTGATTTCAAGTTTTGCATAGTCTGAAGCCTCTATCCCAGATTCCCCAGTAATGTCTTTGCACATGAAGAAAGGCCCTTTGTGCGCTGAGGTGGAGTCGTTTGCAAAATGTCGCCCTTTAAAATGATGGAATTATTGTTTATTGTTTCCCTAGAAACTAGAAAAAGACAATATCTTTTATAAAAAGTGTTGAAACAATTGTCAACTTTTTGGGTTTTCTCCCGCCAAGTGCTGGGTTTGATTTAAAATCCCTATAATTTTGATTTTCTTATTGTATGATTTGACTTCTTAAATCCCCTATTAAAGCTGAGATAATATTTCTCTCTGAAAATTGTTATCCCCATGTGGTTTCATAATGCCTCCCTAGGAAATTTGAGTAAACATCACTCTTGGTATTGAAGAATGTGTTTTGGGACTCCCCTTTACAATGTGCTATTGTCCTCCTCAATGAAGTAAACATGAGATCCCCAGTTGATATCTCAATGATGTAGTTTTTATCTTCCATAGTGAAGTCAGTATTATAATCTCCAACAAAAGTATAGACGTTGAAACATTGTTTTCCCTAGTGAAGTCTATATGATATTCCCTGGTGAAGCCTGATGGAGGATGTTACATCCCTGTATATATTTTGATTTACTGTTTTGACTTGATTATTTTTCAGATTATGTTTCTTCCTAGTGGATTTAAGCCGTGAAGTGGAAATTTATTTCCTCAGTTAGTGCTTATTTTCTTATGAAATTTTCCTCCTGGATGTGATTTAGCCGAGTATTGACTTTACCCAAAATGGTTTTGTATGGTTATTCCCAGTGTTGTATGTCGGTTTTGTCAGCATATATGTGATAACATTCATACATTCATACATACATCATGCATAGCTAAATTTAAAATTCTTTGCTCATCTGCATTCATTAATGTTTTTGTTGACACATTACCCTATTTTGTAGAGTTATGTTACCCTCTCTCCAATAGATTGTCAACCTTAAGCAGAAAGTGTATATCCTTTCATTCTCCCCACTGAGTTATCCCTCGTGGAAGAATGTTTCGTTAACCTTCTTATTCGGCTCATTATCTGGTTAGATCCGTTTTCCCTTTTGAGTTTATTTCTCATCAGGTGCTATCTTGGTTGACTGTTTCACTCCGGTTTATTTCTGGTTTGAATTTGTGGTTCCCGACAACATTATTATTCCGTTTTTGGCAGGCTTTGAGTCCTAGTTTGAGAATGTGCATTTATTTTGCATGAGAAGACTTTATCTCCTTAGTAGGAATATATTGGCATTTCTACAGAGAAGCCAAGATTCATTTCCTAGCAGTATTGTTGCACTTCCTTCTCATAGAAGCCAGTGGAAGGTCTCTTTATTTGAGCAAACTGTTCTTCCCCAGTAAGTATGTTAATTCCAAGAGAAGGTTCATTTTTTACTCCAATATATGGTAGTCTCGTCATTATGTGAGATAGTTCATTGTTGAGATTTGTTACTCTAATGGATGGTAATCTCGTCATTATTGGAAATAGTTCATTGTTGAGATTTGTTACTCCAATAGATTGTAGTCTCGTCATTATGGAAGATAGTTCATTGTTGATATTTGTTACTCAGATGGATGGTAGTCTCGTCATTATGGGAGATAGTTAGTTGATGATATTTGTTACTCCGATGAATGGTAGTATCGTCATTATGGTAGATAGTTCATCATTGAGATTCACTTTTCTATGAAGAATTCGTATGTTTCCAGTTATAAGTACTGATGCTGGCCATTTGTGACCTACCCTAATATTGGTATTTGCTAGTATTATCCTACCATTTCTTTCTCCCAGTAGGTCGGTGTTACCCTTTTTTTGCTATCTTCTCAGTGAGTTGATAGTTTACAGTTATCTGGCGATCACTATTATCCTTTAATTTTGCTCCTCCATATTTGAGTTGATGTTGCTTTATCTCCTCCTTGGGCTTTACCCCAATAGAGTCGAGTCTTTTGTTCACCAGTGATTTATTTTCCTGGTCGAATTTTCTTTTGATTCTTTACTTTATTTTTTGTTTCCCCAGCGGTGTCTCGTGTCACCTTTGGATCTTTTTGTTTGCATGCACAATCATAAGCATCACATGGCCTCTTAGGGACAAAAATAGGGCTTATTTTATATTTAAGTATCTTCAATCACGTCGACACGAAGATTTTAACCTTCGTATCTCCAGATAAAATACAACTTTAATAAGGGAAACTGTTGTACCCCAATATTTTCCTCTAAGATTCCTATATCATCTCATATAAACTCAATCATATCAAGATCACACTAGGGTTTGGTTATTCTCCCTATCTTTAGGTTTGCTCATGAGGAATCACCAAGCACCTTGGTTTTTATATGTTTTGTATTGATTAACTTTTAACTAACAAATACATTGAATGTTTGCTCTAATTGATGACACTATAGGTGAGGGCACAAGACACTTCATCAGATTGAGTCATAGGTTCATGAGTTTATTTCCATGCATTCTTCAACAAAGCTTCATTGATATTAAACTTCATCATTGAAGATGCTTTAAATTAATATCATGACAAGGTCTACTATGATTCACCATGCCTCAATTTGTCAAAGAAAGTAAAAAGATAGAAGGGTTGATTGAGAAAGTTTGACCTAATTAGACAAGTTCATGATTTCTGGATCAGAAGTGCATAACTCTCTCAACTCGTAATATTTGGAATAGGTTTTTGGTGCTATGGGTTCTTATTATCATCCAAAAAAGCTTCTATTCACATGGTAAAAGTGATTATGCAAGAAAGGTTGTCAAAATTAAAAGGGGTTTCCAAGTCATTTTAGTGCTTTAGGAGTTAGGGTTTTGAGTGATTCCAAAGATATGCTTCTCTTTAAAGGGTTATCAACTAATTAATTCAAAAGTTTCAAAAAAAAATTGTGTGGAAGATTCCTAATGATTGAGAAATTTTACAAGTCCTCTAAATACGCCATCAAAGTCCCTTATATGACTTCAAAAGATCATAACTTGGTCAATTTTTATCTCCTTGAACCCATTATTTTTCCATAATAATCTTAAGGAATGTGAACTTCAATTCTTCTTTTATGTGCAATGCTTGAAAATAAGTGGAAGATTCCCTAAGAACTCAAAAGATTATAGGTCTCCTCATGAATTTTCACCAATTTTACAAGGCCATAACTTTTTCAATACTTGGTATTTTTTTGAGTGATTCAAGTTTCACAATGCTGTTTTGGGAAGTCTACTTCAAGATTGAATCAATGATAAAATCTCTGTGATACGGTGGGAGAACTGACTTGAGGGTTTTGCGTTTTATCGCAAATGTTTCCGTTAGCAAGAGTCGCCACCGTCTTTTCTTTTATCCAAAAGGAAAGGCGAAAAAGTACAGGAAAGACCTTTGAGATTATTTATTGAGCTCGGGGGGTAGATTATGAAAAGGGAAGGTGTTAGCACCCTTTTCATCCATGGTTTTCCATGGGCTCTTAATTACTTGCTAGATCACTTGCTTTTGTTTTGAAATTGTGCTTCGTGTGGTTTTGAAAGTATTTTGTAAAAGAGGCCATTTGTTTAGGCAATCTTTGTAATGATTCTCGTTCGTAAGAATGAATACAAAGATGTTTGTCTTTTTGAAAATGTTTTCAATGTTTGTAAGATGTTTGGAAATGTGTGTGTTTGTTTTGAAAATAGCAAGGATAGTTGTTTTGAAGTGAAGCAAGTAACTAGAAGTAATCTACCTACTCAAATGTCTTTCTTGTTCATTTTCTTTTCCCTTGACATTGTTATCTTACCATTGATTTGGTAAGCAACCCTATCTTTGGATGTAAACGGGACGGGCGTGGGTCATCGTATAACCATGATTAGCAATGTTGCAAAGTATCTTAGCATTTTTTGAGGGACTAAGATCATTTTATAAGGCAACTTTGAATAGCGTCATCGAGGGACTATGATCTTATACTTGTTTGTTTTTTCCAAGATACTTCGCATGCGTAATATGGTCATTTTTTGTGTAAGGCAACCAAGTGGAGTAATCCTAAGGGTGCTTGTGTGCAAGTGTGTTATTTTCATGCTTGATTTTGTCTTGGATTAGGATTTTATATTTCATTTGTTTTGATCTTGCCATTCAAACCCAAATTACTAGCATGATATATAAAAGTAGTAAATTGCGTAATTCAAAGATTACTACGCTATTACAACATTTTATGGGAGGAGAGTATACAAGTTATGAATGGGGGTTTGCGATAATGTAAACTTAATTCAATCTATTACAACCAAATCAAATTTTTACAAGTATTTGAATAAATAATATACAATATAAATTAAATATGTAATGGTATGTATATGCAAGAAAAAGATTTTTTTTTTGTTTTTTATATGAAAAAGAGTTTTTGAACTCAACCTAATAAATTAAGAAAATGAAATTATTATTTTTTAATAAATTTGTTAACCCTAATTCTAGTTTATTAAAAAAAATCAAGTTCTTTAACTATTATTTTTGTGCATTTTTGGCTTTGAAAATAATAAATATTATTTATGAAAATATTTAGTCTTTTTTATATGTTAGGAAAAGATATTTACAAGTGTGAAAAAAAAGAAATAAAAAATTATCCTAAGTCTATTTTATTTTACAAACTTATTTAAGAAAAATAGTTAATATACAATTTAATAAAAATATTTTTTATGTGAAAATAAAATAAAATAAACCAAATGCAATATTTATCATGTTTTATATTTTTTATGCTAAGGAAAAATATTTAATGAAATAAATAAAAATAAAATAAATGAATGAAAATAAATTGGGCCAGGGGTGTCTTGAGTAATCAGGAGGTAATATAAGAAAAAAACATAAGCCCAAATGAAAAAGAGCCTTGCAGCATATGCAAAAGGTAGCGCCAAGGTTCGAACCCATGACCTATGCATTTTCAGCGCGCTACCTTGCCACTGGGGTGACTGTACATCCGTTAGTTCATATGAAATAAAAAACAAATAACATATAACGCTTCCTTGCCATGTACTTCATCTTCTTCCTCAAGCTAGCCAGAACCTCTATGTCTTTCTCATTTCTCCATGAAAATGGAAACTTCAAACATGAAAATGGTAGTACTTTTTCCCACGATTTCAACCATATAACTCATGTAAACTAACAATCAATGATCAAAGCTAATTTCAATGGCCCTAATTTTAAACCTAATTTTTATAGAAATTTGAAAATCTAAAATTCTCCATACATAATGAACATAAATGAAATCTATGCACATGGTTGGCTTTAGCACAATAATATCTACATTTTCCTTTTACAAATCGTGACCAAGGGATGTCTGTATAAAGAGATAGAAGTTAGAGTTCTTACCTCCTTCAGTTGAGATCGTGAATGGAGTTTGAGTGAGTTTTATGAAGGCCTGGAGATCCTTTTAGCTTGCATGAACCTCCCTGAGTATGTTCCAATCTTTACCTTGTCTTGAAAGTACCTGAATCTCCCTATCCAAGTCAACCTGCAAGCTTGAAAAACAAAAATGGAAGATGGAGAAGGAGGAGTTACAGTGAAGGGGTGATGGTCTGGAACACTTAGATATAATGTAGGTTAAGTGTTTAGGTGATTAGAACTTGAAATGCACGAGTGGATTTTTGGATTGCTATGCTTGGTACAAAACTGCAAGTTTTTGGTAGGTTTTTGGTGATAGAGATTTTGAGAGAGTTTCTGGCCCTTAGCAATCGTGTGTTAGGTTGCAATGTGTTTGTGTATAAGTATAGAGAAGGTTTCAAGTCAGCTCCACAACAGATTTCTCAATTGTAGGCTTTTTGCTCTATTGCTTGCTTTTTTAAGAAAGGTGAGGAGACAACTCTCTACATGCTTGTACAGGCCTGCTTGGAGTTGGTACAAGTCCTAGACAATTTGCTTTTGGTTTATAGGACTTGTGTGTGTAGAGAGAACAGATGCAAAGCTCAAGAAGTTGACAAATGCAAAAGTGGTGCTTTTCTAAAATGGTAATGGCAACTTTGTGCCATTTATGGAATTAAAGCTTGGACAAAGACTCTTATGCTTGGATTAAGGCTTTATCAACTGTGTAAGAATTAAATTATAAAGTGAGAAACAAGTTTGAGGCCTGTAGAGCAAGGATTATGAAGCCTAGGTTCAAATTTGAATTTTGTTCTTCATGAAATGGCTTGAAATCAAAGTGAGAAATTGCCAACTTCATCTCTTCGATTCTCCCTACTCAAGAATGATCTCAAGGAGTTCTTGGACATTTTGGAAAGCTTGCAATGTTCTCTATAACTCATCTTTGAAATCCATTTCAATATTCCTCTTGGACCTAGGTGAAAAGTTGCCATGAAGTTAGGTCACAAACCTGCCTAAATTAGGGCAAAATTTCACTAAGTTATTTTAGTTCATGGGCATGTATTCACAAAATTATATCTTGAGATCCAAGCATCTTTATGGAAAAATGTGTGAAGAAAAGTTGTAGATTTCATGGAGATCTACAACTTTCATGTTGGGAACTTTCTTTGAATCATCTTGTATCATGGTGGAAATTTGACTTAAAGTTGAGAAAAAATAAGAAATTTTCTATACTTAGAAAAATTTCTAAGTTAAGAAAATTTCAAATTTCAAAAAAAAATCTTCAATATTTGATTTCTTGATGAACAAGTTTCACATTTTGACATGTTTTGATGAATTGTGATCCTTGGCACTTGATTTTGACCAAAAAGTCAAAGTTTGACTTTTCAGTATACAGTTGACTTTTGATCAGTTGACTGCAAATTTCATCTGTCAATCCAATGGATTTGCAATGTTTTGAACCATGTCATTAGGTCATGATGATGCAATTGAGCCCTTTAAATCATGATTCAAACCAATTGGTCATTTGCTAGGTCAAAAATCAGAAATTTCCCTTTCTCAATCAAAACCCTAATTTTGACCATTTTGCCCTTTTGATGATTTGATCAAATTTCTTGAGGAATTGTGATCCAAACTTGATCAAATGATACATGTGAGTCTAAGATGTTGATGTGGATAAAAAATTATGAAGTTTGACTGTAAATTGGCCATGGTTGACTTTTTCCCTAATACAGCTGATTTTTAGGTCATTGTCCAATTGATTTATCAAAAATGTGATTCAAAGCTTGAAACTTGACAAGAGTAATCTTAGGGGTCTACATTGATACTTGAAAGCCATATGAAGCATTGATAGTCCAAAAATCTTTGTGAAATCCCAAACCCTAATTTTGGGTTATCAGGGCATGATGAGATGTCTTGAGCTGGTCAGACCCTAATCCAGTCTTGAGTCAAAGAGATCTTGTGAGAAGAGTCTTGATAAAAGAGAGGGAAAATTTTGGGGTACAACAATCTCCATTTTGGAGGAAGACCTTGTTTGGAATCAAAACATTCGAAGTCAGTTTTGAAGAAAAACTTGGAATTTTTCTAAGTACAAAAAGTCAACCTCTTTTTCTCAACTTAGACTCATCACAATTCTTAGCTCAAGTATTCATTTGATATCATTATTGGCACATTGTAAATATGGTGACCTTATCTTTCAAATGCATCAAGAATCAGATCATAAGGTTCCCTAAATCGTGCACACCATGAATTCAAAGTCAGCTACTTGAAGTTGAGTTTTCCTTCCAAGTCAGAATTTGAAATCCATATTTTGCCCTCTAAACACAAAGTTCACACACATTTTTTCTTCTAATCATGTTTAGAAATTTTCCAAAAGCATTTAGCATCATAAAATGCAGGATTTGGATGGGTTCTGATGCTAAACAAGTCACATATTTCTCATTGTTCAGGTTCACACGAATTCAGTCAATTACACTCTCATTCGCACGCTTAAGCATTGCCTCGTCCTCTCCTATAAATAAGATGCATATTCCACATATTTTGACAAGCTTTTGATAACCAATTAATCCCTATTCAAATCCCACACGAACTCTGAATTTGAATTTCTTATTTCTTTCATTCTCACTCCAAAACACCAAAAGCCCCATTCAATTAGCTTCATTGAACTTCTCTGAAGCTAACCATACTCTTACCTTCAAGAATTGTTACCTATATTGATATACAAAAGTCCAGTTTCAGAGCCACTTTTTTCTACTTCGTTCAGGTAGATTTCTTGGTCAAATCGATCCAAATAAAAGACTAATCTACTCTCTGCATCCTTCTGATTCTCATGCTTTTTACAATTCGTAATTTCATTGAGATTTGAGTGAGATATTATAGAATTTCGTGCTCGCTATTATTTATTCATTTTCTCAATTTAAGCCTTGCCCAGTTTATATAAATTTGGTGCGGGGGTACCATTAGAATTGTCTTGAAGAGACGAATCTAATGGTACCGATTTGGTTTGCTAGTTTTACAGTTTGTGGAATTTCATTTTAGGGTGGCTGGAGGTTGAAGATGATGACATGTCTCGCCTTCAACCAATAATAGCGTGCCACCCTTTTTGTTTGAAATATATGCAGTGTGTTTGTTTTACCATGCGCGTGTCTCAAGAGTCCTTGGATCTGATTACTTTAGTGAGTCAGACTCCATCCAAAAAAGTCCATGATATGTACAGTACATCAGATCCACTGGATCTGTTTACTAACACGTTTTGACAATGATCAGATGGTCCATATTTTTTTGATTTGTTATTTTATTTTCGGATTTTTTGATTTTAATTGTTTTAAACTTTAAAAAATTATAAAAAATTCATTTGACTCAAAAATTATGAAAAAATTCATAAAAATATTTTCAAATATTCTATTTCTGATTTTTTTCTTCATGATTTTATTTTTAGATTTGACATTTTTTAAATAATTTTTCCCTTATTATGACTTGTTTCTAATTATTTAAAAATAATTTTTGATATTTTTTAAATTCTAATTTTTTTTATAAAAACCATTTTCATTATTTCTGACTTTTTGAAATTTTTCTAGAATTTTATTTATATTTCTACTTTTTTGATCATTTTTCCATTTATTTGAATGATTTTAATTAATTTAAAAATGTTTTTTCTATTTAAAAAATTACCAAAAAATTTAGAAAAATATTTTAGATCATTTCTGACTTTTCTATAGTCTCTTTCAATTTTTCTTTGATACTTTGAATATAGTTAGATATTTTGCCTTTTATTTCCACTAAAAAACAATTTAAAAACTATTTTTCCCTTTTATTTTGTTCATTAAATGTAATTTATTTTTTTAATATATTCTGGCTATGTGATTGTTGATCATGAACTGCATTAACATCATTAGCTATTAGGTGTTGAGTTTAACTCACCAAAATGGATGAATGATTTTATTGATAGTTTGATTAAAATATTTGATTCAAATATTCCCCCTCCCTCTTCATCTTATCCTTTTCTTACATGTGCTACATGTTGTTAGAAGATTATCTACATATCATCTCTCCAAACATATGGTACATAGATTGCTATTGACCAGCCTCAAAATAGGTGCGACTTCTATATAAGTCCACTTACGATTTCTTAACATAGCACTAAATTTTATCCTGATTCGAGAAATTATAATTCGTGGCCTAAACCGATGTTTGCAATCCCAAATATGTTTAATTTGAAAAGTTTGATCCAATAACCTTGTGGTTCATTGTTAGGAGGCTTTGGTCTTATCAATCCTCTAATGGACTTTCATAAAATTTGGTCTAAGTGGATAATTTAAACACCGTTGACCATTTGTTGTTGCCTTGAGAATTTGAAATGAATGATATACTTGAAACTCATTTGCTTTCATAAAAGTCATTTATGTTTACTTGGACTATTTGGTTACTTGGACTATTTGGTTACTATCCTTGGCATTTTAGAGTTATGGACTTCTTGGACTTAGGAGTAGAGACCTTAACCTACCCTGAGACATTGTTGACTTCTATTATTATTTTTTCTGGAGTTCTTGAGGTTTACCCTGAGACATTGGGTTGTTTGTTTTCTTTGTGTGAAGGTTATTCTGATTATGCGTTTTGTCTGTGATTGGGAATTCATCTATATACCGTCGTTACTCTGTCCAATTTTTGTGAAGACTTAATGCATTTGGAGCTTGGTTTTATTAAGAGGTTTATTACCTTTCCTTAGTTTCAATCTAAAGGATGGGAATTTTATATTGACTCATTGTGTCAAGTGTTGACTTCTTGTTGGTTAGACAATTCGTTTCCCTAGCTTTTACCTTATGCTTTAGGATAGTCCCTTCATCTCCTCCCATCTTCTTTAATTTCAAAAATCTTCTCCCTCTTTTTCAAAACTATTCTTGTTTTATAAACTTTAACAACTTTCACAATAAACTTGGACTTAGGTCCATGCATTTTCAAAATATTTCCTTAATTAAACTTTAACCAACTTAATCATACTTTGACATTTTTTTGTGAGAAGACAAAATTCAATCAATCTCATTCAAACTATTTTCCCATTTTGGCTTTTATCCTTAAAACTTTCTCAAAAGATTAGACTCTTGTCAATCCTTGTAGTGATGCAAGCTACTATACTTCTACAATATATAGTGAAGTGAGATATTTTCCTCTTGGGTGTTGAGTGAGGCTTTGTTGATTTTAAAATCCAAGCCATATCTTCCACTTTGAGATGATGCAAATTCTCCTTTCTCATAATTGTGGGTAGTAAGTATGTTCTCCACTCGGATAAGACGATGATGTCTCTTCTCTTAAAATTAACAAATACACGTGTGTTTTAAAATTTTTAAAGGTGAACTACGAGTACCCGAATCCCTTATTGCACTGAAGATGGTACGTAGGCACTAAAGGCTCGCAACTACGGCGGGTTCAAAAATTGTAAAAAATACTTCTTTTCTCTTCCCCACAATCTTTTTTTTGTATACAACACTTAAAGCTAAAATACAAAAATTATCAAAGAGGTTCGTGTGGAGTACCATAGATGTTTAGGGTTCTAATACCTTCCCTTTGCATAACCAACCCCCAAACTTAGATTCTCTCCCCCTCTTTTGGGTTACTCGCTCTTTTCCCATTCCTTTGGAAATAATAAAGCGCGGTGGCGATTTTCATTTGATATGTCTGAGTCAAGTCAATCCAATGACTTAGTCTCAACATTTCCGCCGCTATAATAGTCTTCTAAAAACAACGAAAACTCATTAGTTACTCACAGGACCGACTAGGACATGTTGAGACTAATGTGTTCTTATTGGTTTCTATCTAGGACATGTGTTCTTATTGGTTTCTATCTAGGACATGTGTTCTATCTAGAAACCAATACTACCTAGGACATGTGTTCTTATTTAAACTTTGTTGTTTAAAATGAAGAACACTTCAACAATATACATAGTTTTTTGATAATATTGGTTTCTATCTAAATAACTCTCTAAAGTAAACCTATGAAACTTGTAATGAAAGTGCAATAAAAGCAATTGGAAGTAAATTTCTAAAAGTAAATTTCTAGAATGATAACTTGTAATTAAATAAAAGATGGTGTTTACACATACATTTCTCAGAGGATTTTTTTCTCAATAGCAGATACTTTGAGTTTATGTGAGGTTTTTTACAAATGAATGAACTCACTGAATCATATCACTAAGATTCTTATATATACTAATTTGACCTTAACGGTCTTTCTACATCTAGATGCCACGTTCGTGACATGCAAATTCTTCAACTACTAAACCTCAATGTGTCTTCTGGATAAGATTAAAGACTTGAATTTCGAATCCTTCTATTGCAGAGAGCGCCACATCCAATATGATAATTCGAATTCTAATTCAAATACTTCGAATTCCTTTTAAAACAAAGGCTTCCTTTAATCTTTATTTAGTTGATTTTAGACCGTCCACTTAGGATTAGATAGTCAAAACTTTCAGAAGACACCTCTTTTAAAAAATAACTTGGTCTTCGACTTTTGACCCTTTATATCCTATTATCAAAATTTTCAGCTAACACACACCCAAACAGCCACATTTCACAAGTTATACTTCAACAAACTTAATTTACATGATTCTAAATAACATATTTTAATTTTCCAAGTAGAATAATGGATTAAGATAAAGTTACTCAAATTCGAAGCTTTGAAGTGTTGTTGAAATACGTTGAAAATGTGATTTGCTTCTTGAAAATGTACTTTGGTCTTGAATTGAGTTGAAAGTGTTGCTCAAAGATTGCAAAAGAGAGAGTTGGATTAGAGAGATTTGGAATAGAGAGAGTTGGAATATAGAGAGTAATGGGAAATAGAAGTTTTTTTCGAAATTTTATATATATTTAACACGTTTCGAATATGCATCTCGGAAACCCCATGTACTTAAATTATGGGGTTGATTCATATATGCAATATCTGAAACACCCCTGATGTTAAATAAAAGGTTGTTTTGGAAATCCATATCCGACTCAACCCCTCTAATATGTAACGTGGTGAGTTCAGATATGCATATCTGAGTTCAGGTGGTATTATGGGAATTTCTCCAAGGGCCTCTAAGAAGGTACAAGGGTGTATTAAGAAATTATAAAATAATTAGAGCTGGTAAAAGGGGCTACCCGACACGTTTTAGGCTGGCCCATGACAGGTTCGGGCTTTTACCGGGCCGTGCCTAAAAGCCGGGATTTTAAACAGGCTACAATTTAGTCTTTAAAGCCAGACCATTTATGATCCTCGGTTAATTGGGTCGGCTCGGATTATATTTTACATTCATTTTTTAATTAAAAAATGATTTTAAAAAAAAAAACGAAACTAAAAAAATCAATAAACCATAAACTAAAATGTAAAACATATATATATATATATATATATATATATATATATATATATATATATATATATATATATATATATATATATATATATATATATATATATATATATATATATATATATATATATATATATATATATATATATATATATATATATATATATATATATATATATATATATATATATATTGAACACTAAAGACAATATAACTCAATTACATACATACCATCTAACATAAAATATCTTTAAAATAAACTACGCAATTAAATAACCAGTTATTTATACTATTTTGATTTAGAAATAAATTCCAATAAAGTTTCGAATGTGCTTATCCGAAAATGATCAGAGGGGATTTCGGATATGTACATCCAAAACAAGCTGTGAATGTCATTTTCGAGTAGTTGGGGTTTCTTGCCCTAAATCACCAAAAGAATTTCCTTTTCACACCCAAACAACCACATTTCACAAGTTATACTTCAACCAACTTAATTTACATGAATCTAAATAACATATTTTACATTTTCCAAGTAGAACAATGGATTCAGATAAACTTACTCAAACTCGGAGCTTTTAAGTGTTGTTGAAATGGGTTGAAAATGTGCTTTGCTTCTCGAAAATGTACTTTGGTCTTGAATTAAGTTGAAAGTGTTGCTCAAAGATTGCAAAAGAGAGAGTTGGAGTAGATAGAGTTGGAATAGAGAGAGTTGGAATATAGAGAGTAATAGAAAATAAATGTTTTGTTTCGAAATTTTGTATATATATATTTAACACGTTTCGAATATGCATCTCTGAAAACCCCATGTACTTAAATTATGAGGTTGATTAGGATATGCAATATCTGAAACTCCCCTGATGTTGAATAAAAGGTTATTTCGGGCATGCATATCTGAATCAACCCCTCTAATATGTAATATGGTGAGTTCGGATATGCATATCCGAATTCATAGGGTATTAAGGGAATTTCGCAAAGGGCCACTAAGAAGGTACATGGGTGTGTTAAGAAATTCCCTAAAATAATTAGAACTGACAAAACGGGCTACCAGGGCCTTTAAAAGGGTTCGAGCTTTTAGCAGACCGTGCCTAAAAGTTTGAATTCTAAACGGGCTACAGTTTAGTTGTTCAAACCCGACCCTTTACGATCCTCGATTAATCAGGCCTGCCCGAATTATATTTAATATTTATTTTTTAATTAAAAAAATATGTTTTTTTTTTTAAAATTAAACTAAAAAAATCAATAAATCATAAACTAAAAAGTAAAAAATATATAAGTATTGAACACTAAAGACAACATAACTCAATTACATACATAACATCTAAGATAAAATATCTTTAAAATAAACTATGCAATTAAATAACTAATAGTATCGTATCGCGAGGATTCTTATATTGTTATTAACCAACATAAACGATTATGAGGGATTTAATTCAGGATCAATTTTTAAAGAGCTGAACAAATAAGAGATTAAAATAAGTGATTATAAAAATAAGTCGATATACTGTTTTCAGGTTCCTGCTAATCGTTGGTTTTTACCTTACCAATTCCCTAAGAGGCTTCGACCTCTATTCAATTTCAATACCATTTGACAAGTGCAATAGATATAAAACAGATTGAATTCTCATTATGAATTAAGCAAACAGATTAACACAGTCGTGAATTAAGCAAACACGATATATAACGCAATTTAACAACTAAGCGACGTAAACAACGATTAAAGATTAGGAATACAATCATACGAATTTAATCAAGACATTCCATGAAATAACAGATTAAGCAAATGAAATTTCATAAAATATAATTGAAAGAGAAACAAAATTGAATTGATAAATTAAAAACCTTAAAGCGTCGGAACGCGATTATAGTAGATCAACTCTGGATGATTAGTTCTTCATTCAAGCGTACCAGCAAAAGTAATTTTTTATCGTGAATAGAAGGTGAAAAACCCCACCAAGAATAATAGCGGCTGCCCTAGTTATAAGAGCATAAGGGTTACAACAAAAATCTGAACCGAGTTGGAAATTACAAACCAGCCCAATAAATTTGACCCAAAACAAAATGTATCTAATGCTGCAACTTCAACGAATTATTCAAGCCTGCTACAGTCTGAATCAGCTTCTGAATCCAACATGAAAGCTGTATCTCTTTCTTTTAGCTTTCCAACTCATATTAGAACGCCTCGATCCGATTCCTGTAACTCTAGTTATGAATTTTTCAATAAAAGCTCCCAAAACTGAAAATTAAATACGAAAATCAAATTAAACAAAAAATAAACTAAATTAGAAAAACATTATAAAACATAAAAATAAATAAAGTAAAACATAGAAATGCTTAAGTACAACAGGGAAGAATATGCATCAAATTGCACTGACCAAATCCCCCCATACTTGAGTTTTTGCACTCCGAGCAAAATAAAATCAAAAGAAACACAACAGCATCATCAACTACTCATTCTAAGCTACAAACTCTTCTTCGGTTAAGATTACATCGATAGGTATTAATCTTGCATACTAAAGATATCGTAAGAATACCACTCTTCAATTGTGCAGTTATAAGCCTCCTGAATATACAACCCAATTTGAATCATGTTATTATGCCAAAGCCTAACTTACTCATCCTCCTTTTTGCTCTCTTTCATTCTGGCGCAATCACATTAAGCCTGTTATCTCCACACACTCATAGTAAGGCGGCCAGTTAGTAACTCTTATCCTTTTTGCATGGGGTTCTGGTACATAAGTGGTATATAACCCTTTGCTTACCCAATTGTAGTTGTGAAGGATCAGACCGTAATCCACCCTATCAAATTCAGCACCAAAAACCTCTGAACCAACCAACCGCAGATCTGATATACTATTATGTTTTAGAATTAAATTTGAATAAAATTTATTTATAAATAATCATTTATTAATTATCAAACGGAGCAAAGAATATTAAGATTCTTTTTAATGATATTAGATGTTCAAATTATATCCAATAAATTAATATTTTATTTGAATTTTTTTATAAACTATGAACAACTATATTATGCATTTAATATATATTAGTTAGCAATTTAAATGGTATCTTCATTAAAAAATAACATAAATATATTGTATTAGAATTCTTGTCAAAAAAAATTAAATAACTGAACAGATTATGCGTAATCCGGTTTAACTACCTCGATTAATATCATACATTTAATTAATTGGGCTTAAAAACCTGAATAATAAACATATTTAATTTTTTTTTCAAATCCAGATTTTTTTTACAGACTTGAATCAATCCAATTGATTCGATCCGTTTTGTCGACTCTAAAAATAATGCTGCCCTATAAACCGAGTAAAGAAGTCACTTGATAAAAATTAAAAGAATCATACAATATAGGCGTATAATCTCACGAGTGGTGAAAGGAGTGTGGGTAAACGAGTGTTTATGACATCCCTTAGAGAGAGAGAGAGAAATAGGGAGCTTGACAATTCAACATTATATACTGTCTTACATTAGTCAAATCCACTATAGCAGAAAATTATATTCGAAGTACATATTGAAGATAAAAATGACATCAAAATGATAAAATTATTTTCCAGAATCCATCATGTGTAACTGTAGATCCAAGTGATAAGGCAATTTCTTTATCAATTGTCTTTACTTATTTTTTGATAGTTAAATATAGGTTTGTGTTGACTTACGTTTGAAGCTTTCACACTAAACATTCTATAGATAGGTAAATATAATTTTGTGTTGACTAATGCTTAGATTTTTCACTAAACATAGTATAGAGTTTGTTATTACATAATATATAGTAATTATTTATTACAGTAGAGGTACACTTAAAGTAGTAAATTTAGTAATTCAACTATTTTATATCGTGTGAATTTTCAAAAATTAATTTATTAAAAATAAATTAAAATTTAAAAATATATTAATCTAAAAAGTATTTGTATATCATCAAACTCAAAAGAATTTAAATGTTTTTTATACATCTCATCAAAATAAAAATTAAATGATCAATACATTTTTTTATGTAAAAAATATATAAACTCGAAAATAAAAATCAAATCAATAAAATAAATAAAGTAAAATATATGTGGTTTTTTTTTATAGTTTTCACCACTGGTATAGTCCGGTTCGTAGGTCAGTTATGACATCAAGGGGTTACAACTCTCTCCCAATCACAGTTGCGGGAAATTGAATCGTGGTCCTCCCTACCAAGTCCAACACCAATCACCACTGGATCAACTAACGATGGATAAACATATGTGATCTTAGTTAAACAAAAAGTAACTTTCAAGACAATTAAGAAAAATCATAGCTGACAATTTAGTGTGATTAAACAACTAGATGAAACTCTGATTGCTTCTTACGCAAGCAACAGTGTACCCGTATCTCAAGCTCAATATGATCAAGTGCATACCATAGTCCAAAATCAAGTTTGAATGCCTCAAATGAAGTTTTCATTACCATTCAAATTATTATAAGTCATACATTTGTTGAGTCTTCATCAAATATCATGTACAACACCATTTCCTAGATTCAAGAGCCAATGACCATGTATGTTCGTCATTAATTTTGTTTATTTCTTATTATAAGATCAATCCAATCGAAGTCACCTTAGTCAATGGTTATTGTGTTATAGTATAATATGTTGGTACCATCATTTTTTTCCACATATCCTTTATCTCATTTATGGGTCGTAAAGCGGGTGGTCCGCCCCATTTAGGCTACAATTTTATGCCCGTCCAAAAGTGGGGCACGACAGGACATAACAACTTAGGTGTTCGTATTCAAAAATCAAGTCTGCCTCATTTACTAACGAGTTGGTGGGTTAGAGGACCTGTCTACCTTTTTTTTTTTACAATTTGATTTCAAACATATTTTACAAAATTGTTAATCATTACTAAAGAGAACAACAAATTTTAACAACGCATACAAGAAAAATATACAATGAAAACAAGCAATATACCGTACCGTACAACAACACCAAAATGAGTAACTTTATCGATGGAAGCATCTAAAAAATGAAACAATCCAAATAAAATCAAAGTTTCATTATTTAGTAATTATCTAGACAAATAATAAGCACTTAGTTGACTATTTTAGTGTAAAAACATATTTGAAATGAGAACTCAATTAGAACAATATACCAATCCAACCTTTATTATCTTAATGAGAAACAAACCCCACCGTGCAAAAATCACCTTAAAGCTTTAACCCAGCTCCAATGACAACGAGTAATAGAAAAGGGAAAATAATGGATTCTCTATATTTTGCAATACATACTTTTCCTTCTGTGAGTGAAGATGAAGAAAGATGTAGAGACCAGTTAATGTCTTCAAAAGGTGGTGTATATGGTTATGTGAAAAGTGAATATTAGGATGTGAAGAAATGATGGTTGTTTTAAAAGGAGGTAAAGCTGACCAAAACCTTCCCCGTCCCATTTTAAAAGCGGGTTAGGCGAAGCTGACCAATTTAAGACACCGAGTGACCTGACCCGTTTTACCACCCCTAATATCACTCATGTCTTATATGCACTATATTTTGTCTCAATCTTATTTTCATTTCTAAAATATGCCAATCTTTGAAATGCTCAACTATTTTTTCTAATAGTTGTTGCACTCCCACCTCCTCCAAAAATCCCAAAGGAAGAAGAAATTCCCGATAAAGGTTTCCAAGCCATGGAAATCACTGAAAATTATGAAGTTCCCCAAAAAAGTTACTCTCTTGCTGAATCATTAGCACAAAAAGAAGACGAGTCCTCCTCGGATGATGACAAAGACTCTTGTCAAGAAACGTCTAATGATGAAACACCAAGATCCTTTTCATCAAAATCTGAAGTAAACTACATCCCAAGACTCTTCATGGCAAATATAAAAGAGGAAGATTCATTTTTCGAAGAATCTCCTGAAGAAACTCTAGTCCCTGAAAGGACTAAACCAAATGGAGGTCCTTGGTTCAGATTTCATGATATACCACCTAGTTGTTGGAGATGGAGACTACTCGAATTTGGAGCATGGCTTGATACCCAGATGATGAAAACAAATGCAGATAGTTATAAGGTCATTGAAGAATTTTGCTATAGAATGACAGGTACGATAAAGGAATGGTATCACAATCTTGGGGATTTCAAACAAGATAAGTTACATCATTTAGAAAGCACATCTAATATCCTTGGCATACGCCACCAGGAGTTTATCGAAGATATGGATATGTTCGATAGAAAAAACAGACATGAATTCTTTGAGATGAAGTGTTGTTCCCTCAAAACAAAAGACCTCGACAAATACTATCACAGGATGGAACAAGTGTTTTATCTCTTCAATGGGTACAACGATCCTAGTATCAAGAATACCTATGTATCGTCTCTACCACATGAACTCCAGCAAGAAATCCATAGGATGGTAGAAACAACTAAAGATGATATTGCAATAATGAGTCTTGGCCAGATCCAGAGATGTTGGAAGAACTTGAAAAGCTTTGCAGCTTTCATCATCAATTTCAAGAAGTTATACAACAAAAGTCAAAGTTCACCAAGGCTTGCAAAAAACCTTATATGGAGATTAAGTGTAAAGATAAAAGGTGCAGTTGTGCAAAAAAAAAAGAAACATCATCATCAAGAGTACTCAAAATCTCATAGGACCTTTAAAGGAAAGAAAAAGAAGACTACGGAGTTCTTTAAAAGAAAATATTTCAGAGGAAAGGGGAAAATCAGAGATGCTTTATTTGTGGGAAAAATGGGCACTTTTCTAAGGAATCTCCTAATAATACTCACAAAGCCGCAAAACGGATCAACTCTCTTCCACCTCTAGATGGAGACCTAGAATCTTTGTATTCTGAACAAAGCTCTGCTGATGAAGAAACAAAATTTGCCCTTCAAGACTCTACATCTGATGAAGCATCATTTTCTGAATCAGAAGATGACAAACATTTCCCTATTTTCTCCTTCAAAGAGATAGGAAGTTCTCTTCCTACTCCACCACTCCCATGTATTGAAGCTCATGTCCCCGCGGCAAAGATTTCCTGTCTGAAGAAAGTTATAGATTATATGGACACTGGGGCCCAGATTACAATGATAAATCCTAGCATTCTCCCAACAAAATCATGGGTAACACATGCTGCATACTTTGTAGCAGTAGATGGTAAAGTCTTCAGGACAAATTTAATGACCAAGGAAAAGATAGGAATCAAATTCTTCCCCGACTGCATAGTTTGGATCAAGGTCATTGGAAGCAATCTTCTAAATAAAGATATTGTAGTAGGGATGAATGTATATTCAGCAGCCAATAGACTCCATATTCTTCTCACGGGAATAAAATTCAAAAGAGAATTCAAACCTTATTCTGGGATATTGAAGTTATATTCACTATTTGTGCAAACAGCCATGGAACATTTCACCATCCAAAACCTCTATGGAAGAATAAAGACTTTTTTGTTCAACTTCCTTTTAAGATCAATGAAGATGTTAATCCAACCAAGGACACTCATCCAGGAATGAGCCCATCAGATTATACATTGGCCAAAGAAGAATGCAACTAGTTTCTCGAACATGGTCTGATAGAACCCACCAAATCAGAATGGGCTCGCCAAGCATTTTATGTAGAAAAGAGATCTAAAAAGTTATGAGGAGAAAAGAGGCTAGTAATTGATTATAAACCTCTAAATCATTTCCTCAAGGATGATAAATCTCCTATTCCAAAGGCCTCGTCCTTAAATGTTTTCATCAAAGATGCCCAAATCTATTCCAAGTTCGATCTTAAGTCAGGATTTTGGCAATTGGGTATCGACCCCGAGGACCTTTACAAAGCGACGTATGCATTCCTAACGCCTAATACAAATGGACTGTGTTACCATTTGGGATTAAGGTAGCTCCATCACTTTTTCAAAAGGCCATGACTAGAATTTTTGAGCCCATTCTCAATAGTATCCTCATATATATTAATGATGTGCTCTTATTCTCAAAAGATGAAAAATCCCATAAACAATTATTGGGACAATTCCTTCAAATGACCGAACGACATAGAATGATGCTCTCTAAAAAGAAAAGCCAATTGGGCCAAATAGAAATTGACTTTCTAGGAGTTCATTTTTCTCAAGGGAAGTATCAAACTCAACCTCATATTGCTCAAGAATTGTTAAACTTTCCCGATGAAAATCTCACTGTTGAGCAGATTCAACAATTTCTTGGTATAATTAATTATATAAGAGATTTCTTACCAAAACTGGCAAGATACAAGAGTCCTCTATCTCAAATGGTGAAGAAAAAACCCCAGCATGGGAAATAAAGCAAACTGAAGCAGTAAGAGCCTTGAAAAAGATTGCACAAACCCAACTTGCCTTAAAGATCTAGGGAGATGGTAAAAGAATCTTACAGATGGATGCCAATGATCATTATTGGGGAGCCGTCTTCAGAGAAGAAATTGATGGAATAAAGTATTACTGTGGTCATGCTAGTGGTCAGTTCAAAGAAGCTGAAAAACATTATTATACCACTTTTAAGGAAGATCTTGCAGTTAAGATGGGTATCCAAAAGTTTTAATTTCACCTGAGAGGTCATCAGTTTGAAGTCCAGATGGATAATTCCTCTTTCCTTAAGATCCTCGAATTCAAAAATAAGATGCCTCCTGATCCTCAAACTCTTAGGCTTAAAGATTGGTTTTCTAGATATGATTTTATTGTGAAACATATCAAAGGAACTTAAAATGTGATTCTTGATTTACATTCTAGGCCTATGAAACCCATCCAGATCATTACTACCAAGCACACTTTTCCTTTGATTCTCATGGACAAACCATTTCCCACCCGTGCCTCCAGGACCAAAGACTTTCCTCCAAGAGTAATTGTATCATCTTCACCCTCACAGCTCAAGCAGTATTCCAGGTATAATATTTTTTATTATATGACAAAAATAATGAGGAATAAACTCTCTGAACATACTCCTTATTTCCCAGACACACCATTTCTCCTACCAATTTATATAAACCCTAATGCTAAATTAACAAAAAAACATTTATGGTATATCTGGTGTGCCACTGCTTTGTATTTTACGACTGTCCTCATACCCACCGAAGCCATGTATGAACACATTATGGATCCTAAGAACCACAAATCCATGATTTGGACTACTCTTGAATGGTACTCTCCACTAACATGGTGGAGAAATCAATTAAAACGAATCTTAGACGAGGTCAAAGAAAGAGGGTTAGCCTCAAACAGATCCTGCCACTAAGTTACTTAGTTGTAAGAATTATGTTCATATATAGGAAACCATTGATGATTATCCTCCAAATCTAAAAGTTACAAGAGAATTAATGGAATATGTTAACTTCATCAACCTCCATGAACCAGACAAGATGAATGATAATTCCACTTGTATAAGTCATCAAGCTCAGTATAAAAGTCAAGAGGTTGGAGAAAGCTCAGTTCAATCCACACAACAAAAAGAAGATTCCCCAATGGAAGCTGAATTCTCAGAAGGACACATGGAAGAAGTTCATAGAAAAATATCATATCACGCTTACATGATGGATGACGTGTGGGAAAAAGAGGCATCTCGATACGGAGACTGCTTTCCAGAAGAATACTTATTCGATCAGAATAAGTCTCCAAGTCATGAACCTATCTTTAAAGACTAATTGGACAAGTGTCTCTTATTTATCACAATAATGTTTATAAATAGTTAAATTTCGTCCTTTTGTGTAATAATACTACAATAATTTATCCATAAGGGATAACGGTGTCAGACTTTTGAAAGAAGGCATTAATGATGCCATGTTTGTAAATAGTGTGGTTTTTTCTTTTGTGAATCTCCTTGGCTATAAAAGGAGACCTCTTGTAATATTTTAGGACAAAATCAATAAGAATAAAAACCATCTTGTGTGCTTAAGAACAAAATGTTCTAACTCTCTTTTATTTCTCACTAAAAGCTTTAGTTATTGTATTCATGTCATAATTCCCCACACAGATGCAAGTATGCTCTACACTTGCCTCAACACGAGGATCTTGTGTATCAAAAAACACTTGACCGTCGATCCATACTATGGTCCTCGCTATTATGGAATGTTAGTTTTAATTGTTAGGCTATGTTATGCCTATGGTTGGCTATTTAATGACGATACAATTAAGGTTGGTTTCATAGTATGTGAGGCTCCCGGACAGTGTGTTTAGTGACATTTTGAACTCTTTTGTGACTCGAGTTTGATTTTGATTGAATATCATTGAATATGGCCCATCAATTTCATTTTATATCTTGATTTGAACATGTTTGAGATGCAATTTTTGAGTGTTTCTACATATCATTTATTGTTGTCCGAATTTTGTAAAAGTGCTAAAACCTCAATTTAATTTCTTGTTTCATTCTTGTTTCAATTTGAGATATCACGAGATTATTCATAATTGTTGATTGATTTTGATGATTAAAATATGTGTTTGTGCTCCTAATGTGGATTGAATTTTGTTTTGAAGCTTAGATGCTTACGTGAGGCTTAAAGTTGCAATTGCTTATTCTTGAGACTTCACATCTGTTACCATGTTTCTTGTTAACTCACAAGTGAATTTAATAGCCAATTGATTCATATTTTTATTTTACTCAGTGTATGTGATTCTTTGGTTGAGGGAAATATGCCAATATCCTTTGATTCGATGAAATTTCCACTTGTCCTTTAATCCTTCTTGTGTTACTAACAATTTTGCTATTGTGAAGGATTCCAAGGAAGGTTCAAACGATCATTTCCTCTTAGCGTCTTTTTGTTGCTTGTTAAATTAATTTAGACATTTCTTTCATATTTAGTTTATCTTGGTTTTGTCTGGTTGCGCTATTTTTCATCTGATGTCGGAACTGGAATTCTTATCTGATGCCTCAGATTTATATGACGTATTTTCTACTTGCGTTTTATTCTTACTCGATGTTGATCGTTGATGCAATATTTGGGCATTTGAATACATATTCAGTTTCTTGTTGGTGAAGCTTCAGTGAGGATTCTTGAGTTTAACGCGCATTTGTAAAGGCAACAGACCTCCTCCGTTTGGTATCCCTTGAGATCTCTTTACTATCTCATTCTTGCATCACTTTCAATCAATATTTCAATGAGAAGTAGGATAGAGATGCATGACTGGAAGTCTTACCGTTGTAGGTAATGTTTGATCTGAGTCTCTCTCTCAAGGGAAATATATTTCCGTAGTTATGAATTCACGTGTGATTGATGTATTATCATCTTCCATTCTTACTTGGTAATTGATGACTTAAGGAATCTTAGAGTTTTGACTCTTGTTGGTTTGTACTTGATTGATGTTTGATTCTTACACTTAGGTGTTTTCTTAGCTCTTAAGCCATATCTTTTGAGGTTTATACTCATGTTTGTTTCTTTGTTATTTTCTTGTGATAACATGTTTCCTTAGGATTTTAGTTCCATCTTCTTTAAGATGTGAGCTGGATAGACCTTAGGTTCTAAACTAAGCATGACAACACTAGGTAGGTCCATTTAACCTTAATCATAGGTTCATATTTGCATGCTAACTTAGGTAGATGTTCCCCCTTTTATCCTAACTTTAGGACCATTGTACATGACAACATTAGAACTCTAATCTCCTTTAGAATTTTTTTCATTCCCCTTTGGCATCCTTAAAACTAAAACTTCTTTTTCTTCTTAAACTTCTCAAAACAATTAATAAATAATGACGAGAATCACACTTCCACGAGTCTTAAGAAGTGGAGAAGGATGAGTGGTACCATTCCCGAAGCTTGTCCTTCATTTCATTCATAGTCTTTTAATGTGGTTCAAATCATCAAATCCATTTTCAAGGTAAAAAAAATACAAATCAATTCAAACTTTTTTGCCTTCGGACTTTTCTTTTGAAAATATTTTCACAAAAAGGATGTGTTATTTCCATTCTGCATAAAATGATGCATAAGTCCCCAAAGGTAGGACTGCAATATGTCAACTGCTAGAGTGCGAATGTAACATTATTCGCCTTAAAAATACAAAACAAACCAAAATACCTTTTTAGGTGAACAACAAGTGCCCTGATCTCTCATTGTACAAAGAGGGTACATGGGCACAAAGGTTCATAACTGCGGCAGAAACAATAATAAAAACATTTCTTTTTGTATATACTCTGCATTCATGCATTCATTTTGGCTTGTTAGATTTAGATTTAATAACAATATTTGATTAGAACATCAAGAGTGGATCCCGTGGAGTACCAAATGTGGTTGACCTAACTCAACCTTATAAAACCGGCTTGTAGGGTGAGGATTGTCTCAACTTATAAGCATATGTTTATGCAATATATTATCCAATATGGGACTCTTAACACTCTCTCCTACTTAGGATTGGACATCTGAAGCATGAAAATAATTGGTGGATGGTCTAATAGAGGAAACCTGAGTATAGGCGGCCTGCCGGATCTTAAACCAGACTCTAATTCCATGTAATCAAATTTGGTTGGGTCTAATTCAACCTTATAAGATCAACATCTTCTAAATATTGGCATTACCCTTCTTTATCATTCCAAATTGCCTAAACATTATTGGTATTATGCCATTAAATGTGCCACATTCATTATAATCAGAGTTCCTACCCCTATTTTCCCATTAATCACCATACTATGTTATGCATAACAAGATACCTGATATTGATTCATTTAGAGTCTTCAGCTCATTATATTATGCTTTAAATCTCAAAGCTCACATAATTAACTTGACCAAAATTCACACCCGTATTCAAACTCTTCTTCATCTTCATCTTGAAATCAACACATTCAATCCTAACCTTTCACTTAAAACATCTTCAGGGGTGAGACATCATCCCTCTTATTTGCAATACTACATATGCAATTCTAATACTAATCCAAAACAAGCATCCCAAGGTATTATTTATGCCATGTCCAATTACATTTCAAATCATAAATTGTCTCTATTACATTCACATTTCTCTGTCTCTAGTGTCTAACATTGAACCTAAAACTTATACTAAGGCATCCAAACATGAATGTTACAATCAAGTAATGCTGCTTAAAATTAGTTCTCTTGAGAAAATAAGTACATGGGAAGCTTGTGGATTTGCCACCAAGAATTACACCAATTGGCTGCACGTGGGTCTATAAGATCAAATACTTAGCACTTGGTTACATTTGATAGGTAGAAAAATGTTAATACCAGATTGAAAGCCTTGACTACTTTGATACTTACCCACTTGTTGCCAAACATACCATTGTAAGTACTATCATTGCTTTAGCATCTTTACATAATTGGAATTTACATCAATCAAACCCATCAAAGTATGTAAGCTTTCTTAGTCCCTCTATGGACTTCAGCAAGCTAGGAGACTATGGCATAACAAACTTACTCAGTTTCTTATTGAACACCATTACAAACAACCTGGACCAGATCATTCACTATTTGTCAAAATTAATAAATCTTCATTTACCATCTTATTAGTTTATGTAAATGATGTGATTTTTGTAGGAAATGATTTATATTCATTCAAATATATTAAAGAAGCTTTACATACTATGTTAAAAATCAAGGATCTTAGCAAACTAAAATACTTCTTAGTTATTGAAGTTGCACATTCAAAGGAGGGAATTTATCTATGTCAAAATAATTGTTTTGATCTCTTGGAAGACTCGAGTTTCATAGGTTCCAAATGTGTCTCAATACCATATGATCCTTCAATAAAGCTGCAACAATAGTCCAATAATCCTTATCAAAATATACCTACTTACCAAAGTCTTGTAGGGATATTGTTACATTTAAATGCACCAAGGCCTGATCTTACCTTTTGCACTCAACAACTAAGCCAATTTATGTCAACATAATGGATAGTTAGATGCAGACTAGACAAGATGTGTGGGTACTCAAAGATCAATATTAGGTAAATTTTTCATCCTTGACGAGTCAATCATCTCACGTAGAAATATAATGAAAATAATAGTCTCAAGATCATCATTTGAAGCAAGTATCATGCACTTGAAACAATAACTTGTGAATTGTAGTGGTTTCTCGATTTATTAAACGATCGTTAAATTGAATGTGTAAGAACAACTATAGTTTATTGTGACAGTCAAAGTTCCTTGCATATTATAGCTAATCCGTTTTCCAAGAAAGAACAAACACTTAGAGATTGATTGTCGCACTGAGTGAGTGAGAGAGAGAGAGAGAGAGAGAGAGAGAGAGAGAGAGAGAGAGAGAGAGAGAGAGAGAGAGAGAGAGAGAGAGAGATAAGTCAAGGAACCATGAAACCTCTTCTTGTTAAATTGAAGGACCACCTCACATATTTTTTTTAAGGCACTACAATCTTAAACATTTAATTCACTCATAACCAAGTTGAGGTTGGTATACATATATCAACCTCAAATTTTTAGAGATATTGAAACATGAAGTTTAAAATAATAATGAAATTCTGGTACAACAGACTCAGATGTCCTATAAAAATGTTGAGACATCTGATCTGACACAACATACATGCAAGATAAAATAGTACTGAAAAGATAAAGAAAACACCAGAATTGTTTACCCAGTTCGGTGTACAACAACACCTACTCTGGGGGCTACCAAGCCAGGAATTAAGTCCACTATCAACAATATCAATTTGCAGACCCTACAGTCAACACACCCGTTGACGATCTACGCACTTAATCACTACCCAATGAACCTTCTACCTAGGTCCTCCCTATATATGGAATATCCCTATCCAACTTCCAATCATCACAATGATGTCTAGCAGTCAACACCCCAGTCACTGCATCGACGACCCTTCACCATGATTCTGATCACACAGATAGACAATTTGGAAGACACATTTCCAGGACAACCTAGCTAAGTCTCCAAGCTAAACTCCACTGTTTGTTTTCTTTGATCCTAACACATCCTGGAGTTGCTTCAAAGCTTCATCCAAGAATAATACATCTCTTACCTACAGGCTTCAAGGTGAACATGGTAACCTTCCCACAACCCGAGAGGTTTACCTTAACAAAACGCTAGACTTCTACATATTAAGCCATGTGTTTTCTAGGTTAAAAACCCTTCTATTTATAACCTATTACCCAGCTGGTTTTGGGCCTTCAATCACAGCAAATCAGTTGTAACAAACTGTAGAAACTTCTGCCCCAAGAAAGGTCTTCAATCTTTACTTTCCTAAATAATCTCCTTATTTACATAGTCTTCATTCGCCTTGGTTTCTGATTGAATTTTCTGGACCTTTAAATATGCGCCACATAGGATGCATAATATTCTCCTGAATATTCTGAAGAAGTGAAAAACACAAGAAAGGGGGTTGAATTGTAAAAACTGGAAATCAATTGCAATCAACACGATATTTTTATCCCGGTTCGTTTGATCTCAAACTACTCCAGTCCACCCGTCAAGGTGATTTCGCCTCTCTCTAACGAGGTCTTAATCCACTATATTCAACTGAATATTACAATCTGCTTTAACAACTGCTAAAGCCTTCTTGATGCAAACCACAAACCGGTTTCTCAAGGAATTACTTTCTTACAAAGAATTGAAATCTAGGTGTGTGAATGTTTTCTACAAAACTGTTTATCACAACTGTGATACTACACAAATTAAGCTTAAGAGAACTAGATTGCTAAAATAATTGAGTAAGGAATTTTGGAGCTTTTAGCAAACTGAGAGTGAGGAAGATGATGAATAGCTTTTTGGCGTGTAGATTGTTGTAGAGCATTAGCCAATTCAATCTTCATTGACTTCTTTATATAGCATTGGAAATAGTGTACGTTGGAGTAATAATTCTGTTTCAATGCCAATAACATTCTTTCCTTATTAAGCAGATCTTGTCTGGAATGATGCCGTTGGTAATAAATCATCTTGAATGCACATTACCGTTGCCACTTGAGCGTGTTCTGGCTTTGGCTCATTCTGACGCTGCTTAGGTGCTGATGAACTGTTGTTGTCTTTATCAGAGTTCAGATGGTTAAGCGCAGATCTGTTCATCAAGCTTCAGCATAAGCGCAAGTTGATCTTCTGATTCTGGTATCTGATATTACATCTTCTGATGCTGATGTTGATATCCAATTTTCTGATGCTGATGAGGATGTTCTCATGCTGATACCCATCAGAGTTTCTGTAAAACAGAATGTAATTTTTAGATAGCATATATGTCTTACATGAATCATACAATTAATGTATCTTAGCATTTTGTTATCATCAAAACTTAAACTTAGGGTAGTAGATTAAAACTTTGTTCTAACAATCTCCCCCTTTTTGATGATGACAAAAACTAGATATTTTTTAATTGAAGATTAGCATGAAAAGTATCAGAGATAACTAAATAATAAGTTGTATCAAAATTAAATAGTAAGTTATCAAATATAAGGGATAAAGAGATATCAGAGTTTAGATCGGAGATACTCCCCCTGAATTTATTACTTCCCTTTTTAATTCCAAGAGTTCTTCAGGATCAGATCTTTATTGACTTTCTTTGAACATCATAATATCAGAGCTTCAGATCAGTATATCAGAGCAGCTTCATTGTATCAGAGATGATTAACTTCTTGTACCTGTAAGCTTATGCAAAAACAGAAAACATTCAAGTATATCAGAGTGTTAGAATGTTTGAGAATTTTTGTCTCAGTAATCCGTTATTGAAAAGTATCATTCTTGTTCTCCCCCTTTTTGTCAGCAACCAAAAAGTGTAAGTAATATAAGCTAAAACGATCAGAGCAGAAAAACTTGTTATATTAAATTCAGAGCCAGAAAAACAGTACAGATGATATGCAAAGAAAACAATGAAAATATCATGAATGAAAAACTAAGGTTGGGGTGGAAGGCGTGTGAACAGAGTCTCCAGCATTGTCTTAATCTGATCAGCAGTTTCATTCTGCTTGTGCACCATGCTGACTACTGTATCAATCTTGTTGTCTTGCACATCCATCCTTTCCTTCATCTTCTGATCATTTTCATCCATTCTTTGCTGCAGACGAATATCATTCTGCTTCAGCTCTTCCAGAGTCTGCCTGTCCAAGGCAGCTTGAGAAACGTCAGAAGCAGGAAGCTTCTGAGAGCTTTCTGCAACATCTTCAGCTTGACTAACCTCTTCAGCTTGAGTTGTCTGATCCTCTTCTGGCTGCACTATTGAAGCTGAACGCTTCTCAGACCATGGCTCGCTATCCAGAAAGAGCACTTCTTCCTTCAGCAGCTGACTTCTAACTTCCTTCAGCAGCTTGCTGAAGTTCTGTTGTGCCTGCTCATAATTGATATCTTGCAATTTGAGGGCTTCAACATGTACCCATATTCTGAATCGTGTCCAGAGTTGGTCTGAAGCAGCAGGGTGTTGGCTGAAGATTTTGATAGTGTTATTTAGAATTCAAAAAGAGCTAGAAGTTCTGATCGAAATGGAATTAAAACACCACGCTTCGAAATTGCAGAAGCAGTGTTTCGAATGAGTGTGTCAAAGCTTGAAGCTTCGAACGGTGATCATGGGAGCGTATCCAAAGGGGTCTCGAAACAGCAGCGAGGCTAGGTCTGAGAAGAGCGTTCGAAACAGAGAAACACCAAGGCATTTAAAATTTAAATTAAAGCGGGACTTTCAAAGTTTGAAAGTTATGTGTTGGAGCATTTGGGGACACGTGGAAAGATGAAAGGAGCATTGTCTTGCATGTTCGAAACGTGGCATGATCTTGTAGTGAGACCGTTAGGGTCGAGTTAGTATAAATAGAAGTCTTAGTGTTAGGATTTCAGTGTGTCATATCTGTTATACAAAATACTCAATAACATTCAAACTACCACATGGCAAGGGAAACGAATGCAAGAGAGATGTATGTATGATAGCACCATGTATTTCTAATTTAATAAAAGCCTTTTTACTATTTTCAGCACTTTCCTTCTTTTTCTTTCTGTCGAATAACATTTGCAAGTTTCTTTATCTACTGTCTTTTCATTTCAAAGTCTTTTCTTCAAAGTTTTACATTTTACTGCTTTCTTTATATTTCGAGCACTCTATATTTCAGAGAACTTTTACGCTCTCAATACCTTTACTTTCAAGTATTATTCTTCAAACATGTACTTTCACTTAAAGTCATTTCTAGATTTCTTGCATTAAACGCTTTCTTCACATTTTAAACTTCCACATTCCAGAAACCTTTTGTGTTAAATGTTTTATGGGTCGAAACCAGTTACTTCATTTTCCATACAGTTTTATATGTCTTTTCAATCAGCATTACAATTAGCAATTATTCGTATAACTTAGTTTTCACATACATTTTAACCACATTTTTAAACTCTTAGAGAGAGGGATCGAAATAAACCAAACATTTGTACAATAGCACCCATGAATAATTGTTCGATTGTGAGAGTAACCTTAATATCCAAGGAGTCCTAGGATCAATCTAGTCGATCCTGTGAGTTACCAAAGAGATTGAGTAGCGTTAATAAAGATTATTCGATAGTTTGGAAGACTAGCGGTTGTTTACCAGAAATCACTGGAAACAAATTGGCACACCCGGTGGGACCAATAGTTGGATATCAGAATTAAGGATTGTCGAGACATAGCCATCCCAGAAACGTAGGAACCTAAGAAGTTTGCTGTTTTATGAACCTGAGAAGTGGTAAGATAACCAACAGCAACCAACCTTTATCCAGAAGAAAACGTTTGGACAAAATGTCTAATTCAGACAATCAACAGGGAGACCAAGGTGGCCCACAGGCAACAGGCACTAACGCGTCCATTTCGAGCGGAGCATCTAATGTAATCCCTTCGAATGCACAGGCTGTTGCATCTTCAACCAGTAACATGGCCACCAACGGAGTAAGTGGCATATCAACCAACAGTTCGATCTTAGGAAATACTGGAACTATGGGCTACCCTGGGGGATTCGTTCCGCCACCTGGGACACAATCCCATTTCGCCACTCCATCAACTAGACCACCCCGCTTCGATGGGAATAGAATTAGAAGTTCTTCTTACGGAATGCCAACATCTTTTATGGCAGGTTTACACAATTCCACATCGAATTCATCCCCACAACTAGGATCTGGGTCTGGGGCAAACCAATTTATGTCAAATAACCAAGGGTCAGTGGGTTATAGCACGTTGCCTATCCTAACCACAGATAACCAGTTGGCTTTTAGGCAATTGATGGATGACAGCAACCACAATATGATAGGGGTGTTAGCGCAAACCATGCAGGAAATATTCGCCCCAATAGTTCAGAATGTGACTGTGACGAACAGGGAAAACGCTGACAATATGAGTCGAATAGCAGATTTCTTTGCTCCCACAGAAAGGCGTAGGCAGAACCAGGCGGGATTTCGAACAAACGTGCCTGTTATAGAACAAATTGCCAACGACCCAATTCATAGACCACCCAGAGAAGAGGTTAACTTAGGGGCCAGAGCACCAAGGTTAGAAGCCCCAATAATTCCGGGCCCACAAAGGGAAGTGATGGAACCAGGGGCAAGGATCGAAAGACCAGAAGCCCCAGAATTTCGAGGAGAACAACCTAGGGGAGTTGTTTTGGTTGATCGAAACCAAGATGCCGATGCTGTCGTTCATAGGATTCGAAACGATAACATCTTGGCAGAAAATAATCTGACCACCATGATAGAGAGGATCATGACCCAAAACGGCCTCAATATGGGAATGAGGAGGCCAAATTACGCTTCTCCTATATTAGATTGTATAATGCATACTGATTTACCAAGGGGATACAAAGTCCCTAAATTTACAAAGTTCGCTGGGGATACCAACGAGTCAACAGTCGAACACATAGCGAGATATTTAACCGAAGCGGGGGATATAGCCAATAATGAAGATCTCAGAATCAAATATTTCCCAAGTTCCTTGACAAAAAATGCCTTCACTTGGTTTACCACGTTGCCTCCTGGGTCTGTTGACACTTGGACCCTTTTAGAGAGATTATTCCATGAACAATTTTACATGGGACAATCGAAAATAAGTCTGAAGGAATTGGCCAGTGTTAAGAGAAAGTTCACTGAACCCATTGATGACTATTTGAATAGATTTAGGCTGTTAAAATCCAGATGTTACACAGTAGTGCCTGAGCATGAGTTAGTCGAAATGGCCGCTGGGGGATTGGATTACTCTATTCGAAAGAAATTAGATACTCAGCATTTGAGGGATATGGCTCAGTTAGCCGATAGGGTTCGACAGGTCGAAAGACTAAAAGCCGAAAAAGCCCGAGTCTTTAAGAATAGTAAGAAAGAAAGAATTTCCTATGTTGGAACTGAGGAAGTAGAAGAATATCCTGAATTCGAATTCGAAGAGGTCGAAATCGACCTCGCTGAATTAAAACAGGCCCCGCCTTACTCCTGCAAAATGTTAGTTCCTACGAAAGGGAAAGATATTGTTGAAAATGAGAAAAGTGATAAGTTTCCAAAGAAGGTTTACACCTTCGATGTCACTAAATGTGACGAAATCTTTGACTTGCTTGTCAAAGATGGCCAACTAATTGTGCCATCAAATGTCAAAATACCCCCTTTGGACCAGAGGAAGAAAGGGGGATTTTGCAAATATCATAGTTTCCTAGGCCACAAGACCTCACAATGTTTTCTTTTCAGGGATTTGATTCAAAACGCAATCAAAGATGGCAGATTAAAGTTTGCTGATAAGGTGAAGATGAAAGTGGACGAAGATCCTTTGGACGTCGCAGACACCAACTACTCCGAGCCTGCATGCATTGGAGAAGTCAACATGGTGGAAATTGATCGAAGCGACACCCTGACAGGAGAGAAGGACATTGGGGTCGAAAACTGGGTGATGGTCGAAGTCAACGAGGAAGTCATTGAAGGCATCCAGAATACACCAGACACTTCGATTGCTGGACCTGTGGCTGTTGCAGGAGAAACCCAGGCTACTGAAGGCCAAGGGGATCACAACGAAGGATTTACACAAGTCACTGAGGGCTTGAGGTTGGAATTAGAGAAAGTCCAAATTACGCAGCCAGTCCCCTCTCAGAAGGAAATATGGGACACTCTAGGGGAACCCAGTGGAAAATATGACTATCTGGTCAAATATTCTGCCCCAGAAAGTTCGAGGGTCCAGATCGAAGATATAAAGCCCACAGGATGGGGCGATGACGAAACAAAAGAGGGGGATTTGGAAATAAATATGGTGGGCATGGAAAGACCCCGTTCTGAGATGAAGGAAGTGGAAAAATACTTAGAAAAAGAAAAGCATAGGATGGGGGACAATCACACTGGAGATGATACTCTCAAAGACTATCTCATGTCATGCCACAAAGGAGATCCAGGCATGATACTGTGCCCTAGGTGCAGCATCCTCTGCAACCAAAGAATTGCTGCAAATTTCGAAAGGGTACAGAGGGCTCGAACTGGCAACAATTGGCGCCAGGATAACCAACTTTTTAGATGCTACCCCAAGGCTGGAGAGAGTTTATTGGAGTTTGTTTTTCGCTGCTACAAGGGGGCAACTAAGTGCTTGGTGTGCCCAAGATGTTCTGCTGTGTATGACCAAAGCATGGCTAGGGCCTTCGAAACGATCCCCTTCGCCCCTTGCTGGAGCCATCAAGAAACTGCCCAGATGGGTCCGCGTTTCGACAGCAGATACAAACAGCGAAGACCTGATAGCCCTCACCCCAAAGTTGCTCGAAGAGTGACTTTCAAACTCCCTGCTGAAGTACCAACCGATAGATGGCTGCAAGCCAGAAATGACAAAGGCAAAGACAAATGGAGGAATGCTGAACGAAATGCACGCCATGCTGTGACATACAGGAGGCAATTCAACACACAAAAAAGGGAGGAAGTCAGATTAGAAAATTACAAAGGAAGGAACCCCATGTCAAGATCCCAGTGGCGCAGACAGCAAAGGATTCGAAAGGCTGAAAGAGAAGCTGTGGCAAACAAAGGGGATACTTCAACAAAGATACAAGGTGAATCGAGCACCAACAAACCAAAAAGCCAGACGGAAGAGAAACCTCCAGTCAACAGAAGGCTTTTTTCTGAAGACCAACAAGACGGACCAAAGGAATACACTCCAGGCCCGGAAGAGGACGAAGATATGATAACAGATAACTTCGAATCGGAGGGGGAGTCTTCATTTAACCTGAACTGTAACGTAGTGTCTGTGCTTCCCTGCGAATTCGGGCAGGAAACCGAAATCAATGAATATGAGGAAGAAGACACCACAGATTTAATGAAACATAGGCCCGTATGCTACTACGTGATGGACAATGGGGCTGTTGAAGAACAAAATGCGTTCTTCGAACGTCCAGAGCCTACAATGAAGAATCATCTCAAGCCACTTTTCATTCGGGCGAAAGTAGGTGTCCATGGTGTGAACAAAGTTCTAGTGGATGGGGGTGCTGCAGTCAATCTGATTCCCCATTTCATGCTAAAAAGGTTGGAAATCCGCGAAGGGGATATCAAGCCCCATAATATGGTTCTATCCAATTATGAAGGAAAAGTGGGTAAAACACTGGGGGTGGTCCAGTTGGAATTGACAATAGGATCAAGTTGCAGGCTCACCATGTTTATGGTTGTCGAAGCCAAGGCCAACTATAACCTACTGCTAGGAAGAGAGTGGATCCATGGCGTGGGAGCAGTTCCTTCGTCAATGCATCAACGACTAGTCCTGTGGAGAGATGACGGAATCGTGGAAAACATCGAAGCAGACCAGAGTTACTTTATGTCAACTGTCAATTTAGTTGACAAAAGGGATTATGATAAAAATCTGGCAAAGATTGCTCCATGTGTTCCAAATGATGAGATGAATGAAACTAGAAATGCCCACTACTACATGACACTTCGTCACGATGGACTTTACTGGGATAGAACAATAATTAGTAAAGAAGAGGAAGTTGAAGGTGCTATACCAAAACGGCCAGCAGGCTGGGACTTCGACAACCTTAACAATGACTGAGTCTACCTTTTTCGAAAGGATTTCGGCCTATATGGCTGAGAATGAATCGAAAGCGGCCTTAGAGGCTGAAATAAATGAATCATTTGAAAAAACGAATGAAGTTAGTGGGGGGGGGTTCGAAATGCTCACCCAGCGAAGAGTTGGAGATGGATCAAAGGTTGGATGCCATCTATGACAAAGAACCCTTAGGCTTCGAAAGGGATCCCATAAACTCAGGTGTCAAAATGTTGGCACAGGACCCACTCGAAGAAGTCAACTTAGGGGATGACAAGACGAAAAGAGTAACTTACGTAAGTGCTAAACTTAGCCCAGGCCTCAAGGAAAAAGTGATCGAAATCCTTAAGGAGAACAAAGATTGTTTCGCATGGGATTATGATGAGATGTCTGGTTTAAAGAGGGAGTTGGTCGAACATAGGCTGCCAATCAAAGATGGCAAGAGGCCCATCAAACAAACTCCCAGAAGATTCGCGCCAGCGGTTCTCACAAAAATTAAAGCTGAGATCGAAAGGTTGCTGCGTTGCAAATTCATCAGAACAACAAGGCTGGAGATTTTCTTGGTTTTGTGGTCCACAAGAAAGGAATTGAAATCAACCAGAACAAAACCAAAGCCATAATGGAGACGAAAGCACCTGCGTCAAAAAGGGAGTTGCAATCTCTGCTAGGGAAAGTTAACTTCCTCAGAAGATTCATTTCGAACCTGAGTGGAAGGACTCAAGCTTTCTCTCCGTTACTTCGTCTGAAGCAAGGTCAAGCCTTCGAATGGAACGAAGCTCACCAGGAGGCGTTTGACAAAATAAAAGAATATCTTTCTCAGCCTCCTATGTTGTCTCCACCATCATGGGGGAAGCCCATGAGATTGTACATATCTGCCTCTGAAGTTAGCATAGGTAGTATGTTAGCACAAGAGGATAACAATGGCGTCGAAAGAGCCATATACTATCTAAGTAGAGTGCTGAATGATGCTGAGACCAGATATAGCAATTTAGAAAAGCTATGTCTCTGTTTATATTTCTCTTGTATGAAACTCAAGTATTATATAAAACCTGTTGATGTTTATGTTTCGTCTCACTTCGATGTCATTAAACATATGCTTTCAAAGCCAATAATGCATAGTAGAGTTGGAAAGTGGGCTCTGGCCTTAACAGAATATTCATTGACGTTCATGCCCTTAAAAGCTATGAAAGGTCAAGTGATTTCCGATTTCATTGTGGATCATTCGTTGGTTGAGCAGACAAGCATGAGTTACGTCGAAATGCAACCATGGAAATTGTACTTTGATGGTTCAACCCACAAGAATGGAAGTGGTGTTGGAGTCCTTCTAATTTCTCCTGAAGGAATTCCAACAAAATTCAAGTATAAATTGGATGGTCCTCGTTGTTCGAACAACGAAGCTGAGTATGAAGCGCTCATTGTTGGACTTGAAGCTTTGTTAGAATTGGGGGCAACCAGAGTCGAAATTAAAGGAGATTCTGAGTTGGTGGTCAAACAAATCACAAAAGAATATAAGTGCATAAAGGAAAATCTAATGATATACTTCGTCATAGTCAATAGGCTATTGAGAAAGTTTGAATACATGGATATTCAACACATACCAAGATTAGAAAACCAAGAAGCAAATGACTTAGCGCAGTTGGCTTCAGGTTATAGAGTATCTACCAAGAATCTTAAGGATTTGGTCGAAATAAGGGGAAGAGTTATGGCTACTAGATTCACACCATCGGATCTGGAAAGTATGAGATTGGGATATGCCGAGAAACAGGGATTCGAAATTCTAGCCATAAATACTTTGTCAGATACAGATTGGCGAAGTCCATTAAAGAGTTATTTAGCAGACCCAACTCTAAAAGTAGATAGAAAAACAAAATATAGAGCATTGTCATATCTCCTCATGGGGAACGAATTGTTCAAAAAGACCCAAGAAGGTGTTTTATTGAAATGCCTAGGAGAAAGTGAGGCATATTTAGCATTGTCTGAAGTCCATAATGGGGCATGTGGGGCACACCAAGCAGGCCATAAAATGAAATGGTTGCTATTTCGATATGGTTTGTATTGGCCTAGCATGCTCAAAGATTGCATAGACTTTGCGAAAGGATGTGAGGAATGTCAGAAACATGCAGGAATTCAACACGCCCCTGCAAGTGAGCTGCATTCGATCATCAAACCATGGCCATTCAGAGGATGGGCATTAGATCTGATAGGCGAAATAAATCCTGCTTCGTCCAAAGGTCAGAAATATATCTTGGTAGGAGTAGATTATTTTACCAAATGGATCGAAGCTATACCTTTGGTAGTTGCTGATCAAGAGGCAATTATCGAATTTATACAAAAGCACATTATCTATAGGTTTGGATTACCAGAAAGTATAACTACAGACCAAGGTTCTGTATTTACTGGTAGAAAGATGCAAGGATTTGCCCAAGAAATGGGGTTTAGATTGCTAACTTCAACACCATATTATGCTCAAGCAAACGGACAAGTCGAAGCGGCAAACAAAGTAATAATAGGATTAATCAAGAAGCATATTGGCAAGAAGCCAAGAAATTGGCACAAAACTCTGGACCAAGTATTATGGGCTTGTAGAACATCCCCAAAGGAAGCCACTAACACTACTCCTTTCCAACTTACATTCGGCCATGATGCAGTGTTACCAGTAGAAATTCATCTGCAATCAGTTCGAATACAGAAACAAAACGAAATTCCAGCCGCGTTATATTGGGAAATGATGATGAATGAATTAGTTGAATTGGACGAAATTAGATTACGTGCGTTGGAGATTTTGATGAGGCAAAAAGAAAGAGTGGCCAGAACATACAATAAGAGGGTGAAGAAAAAAGTATTCGTTATTAATGACTTGGTTTGGAGAGTCATATTGCCTATGGATAAGAAGAACAAAGAATTAGGTAAATGGTCACCTCATTGGGAAGGACCTTTTCGAGTATTAAAAGTTTTCTCAAACAATGCCTACGAAGTCGAAGAACTCTTGGATGATAAACGTGTCCTAAAGGTTAATGGGAAATATTTAAAGAAATATAAACCAAGCCCGCGGGAAATTCGAATAGTAACAACGTAAACAAAATATTATAAAAAAAAAAAAAAGCCAAGATGGCAAGATAAGAATGCCAAAATGGCGTTGTTCGAATATTACATTGAAAGAACCAAAGTTATGGTCAGATAGACAAAAAATCTAGAAATAAACATTATTTTTCAATCGAGTAAAGGTACTTCGAAATGTTTCAAGTTTCTGCTGAGCAAACCGCCTGGCACCTTCCAAGGTTGCCACTTCTCCTTTAAGTTGTTCTGCAGTCTCCATTTCTGCAAGCCCCCGGTTGAGAAGCTCTTCGAATTGGTTACCTGCAGGATTAGTTTCGAAGGCTAGTTGTTGTTCCTTAGCCTCCTTAACTTTCTGCTGAAGTTCCAGAATCTGCCTTTCCCAAATAAGAATGGACTCAGCTCGAGCCTCATATTCAGTTTTTGCCTGCTTCAGATGCATAGCCTGATCTTCAGCTTCTTGAGAAAGCTTCGAAGCTTGTTCATAGGCGGCATCCATAGCAATGCGTTTCTCGTGAACCTTCTTGGCAGCAGATTCGTCTTGGAGAAGATAGCCAGTTACGTTGTCCAGCAAATTCTGAAGATCAAACAAGAGAGTACTAACTGGCAAAGAGCAGCTGGAAAGATTAACCTTTGTAAGCAGCTCCTTCATAGTATAGCAAGCAGTACTATCTTGCTTAAGCACTTCTAAGATATCCACATTGAGAATAGTTCTCCTAATTTTGTTGAGAAGAACAACTCTTTCATCTGTGGGAAGAGGATAGCTGGTTGAACTTGTGCCAGCCCTAGCGAGTGGGATGTCCCTCTGGGCCAACTTTGCCTTCATGTACCCAATAGGGTCATTTCGCCTCAGAAGTGCCAGTTCCTCGTCAGTCATTCGAGACGGAGAGGATTGGGGGAATTCCACGCGTAGGGGAACCGCGTTTGTTTCAACCTCTGGGTTTTCGTTGATTGTATCACCATCCCCTTCATTTGCTTCGTGCTCTTGGTCTTCTTCATCCTCGTCCAAATCTACCACTTCGATACCATCCTTTTCACCGCTATGTGCATTAGACTCCATCCCGGCAGTCGAACCATCATTGTCGTTTTCCCCATCATTGGCGTTTTCCTCCTCAGATTCTTCGTCTGCAGATTCTTCGAATCCTTGCCCAGAATCAGCTTTTTCCTCTTCAGTCTGAGTATCCTTTGGATCCTCTTGAAGAGTTTCAAGAGGGGACTTTTGAAGAACCCTTTGTGAATCCTCTGCAGACGTTTGAGGTATGGTTTCGTTTACCTCTTTCAGAGGAATGGAGGTACCTTGGTCATCTGGCTGCTCAGAAGTTCCAGCCAAAACCGCCACGTTGGAAGAACCTTTGTTTTGGACCAAATTGCTGGAATCTCCTTGAGGAGAGGAGTTAAGCGGAACAGCAGCCCTGGACGGTGAGGTCGAAATAGTAGAAGTGGGATTCAGGATGTTCTGCAAGGAGCAGCAAAATGTTAGAGGATGACACTCCCCAAGGTAATAAGAAGTTAAACATTTTAAAGAAGTTCGATTTACCTGTGGGCCCTCAGAAGAGAGGTTACTAGCTATGCGTTCCAACTGTGGGTTGGAGGTCGAAGGTGGATTTTTGGATTTTGGTAAGGGAGCAGCATCCCTGGAGTCGAGTCCAGAGACACTAGTAGGAACAGTACTTTTGGGTGTAGCTTTCTTTAGCTTCTTCTTCGAAGCAGTGTTTGAGTTTCCTCCAGCAATCAGATCTTCCCCAGTGGTGCTTGGTTTCCGCTTCTTGGGAGTAGTGGGGGGAAGCTTGTTGGTCTGAACGAATTTTAACGAAGTTAGATATAAAAGGATTGAGTGAATTCGAAGCATCAAAAACTAAGTGATTACCGTTGGAATTGGGGCACTTGTTGTTGTTGGCGTTGTTGTTGTTGGTGTAGTTGCAGCAGCAGTAGTCGTTTCGGGTGGATTAGCCTTTTCGGTAGTTTCGATGGAGGCTTGAGAGGCACTCCCTTCCTTCGATTTCGAGGCAGTGGTCTTTATCCTGATAGCTGAAAATCAAAACATTTAAAGCAAAGGTTAAAGATTTGGAAAATAAAAGATATTTGGGAGTTTTTCCCAAGCATTCGCACCTGTGCCTTGATCAGATTTAATTGACATGGCAGAAAGGTCATATCGAAGATGTCCTGGGAAATCATGAAGCCAGTGTCGAGCCCATGTCACAGTCTCAGATGGCTTTGGTTTCCTTTGAAGATATTTGAACATCTCTTTGCAAGTAAACCACCATGGATATGGGGGAAACCAAGCCAGAGCCAGTTCTGAGGTAGGCAATCTGGGAAATTTAGGTGGATGCATTTCGAATGCCAACCTATACCTATCCTCAGGTGACAGCCCTGAAGGAAGTTTTAGCTTAGAAACTTTTTGTTTAAAATTTTCCTTCAAGGTCTCAGCCGCTTGATGCACAGTGGAGTCCAAGCGTGTGGGGTCGTAAGTAGTTTCGAAGTAATTTTGAAAAGCTTTTATTTCTTTGGCATGAGTAAACATACCTTTCTTTGCTGGTACCTGCACATCGAAGGCATCAATTAGTTTCTGTCGAATAGTAAGTGTATCGAACATACAAGTTTGATAAAACTTAATCCACCACTCCAGAAATCCTTTGGCCGCGAGATGGGTAGGTTCGAAGGCTATCAGTTCAAATTGGGCAAAGCCCTGATATTGTTCTTGTTGGATCTTGGCTTCCCTTGCCTTGAAAGTTCGACCAGATGTGATGGCGCTCTCAGTCTGGAACAAAGGTTCAGGAATCAGTTGGCATAGGCCAAACTGCCTCGAAACGAAGTTTGGTTGGTAGGCAAAGAGAAGAATTTGGTTTTTAGCTGGGGTTATCCTTGAAGAGATAAGTCTAGGAAGCAAGAAGGCTCTCTACACATCTTGGATTTCCTTACTCTTGATGGCTTCTGAGAGAGCCATGGTGAACCAAGAAGGTCCATGAGCCCTCGAAGCAAAGGGCGCCATGCTCTCTTCGAACTTATGTCTTTTTGAGAGTATCAAGATGTACTTCGAAAATTGAACCTTGAAGTCGTCCTTGTCATCATTAGGGGTTAGTCTTCGAAGCCTAGTGCCTTCGACTATCCTATCACTTATTTCTGAATCTTGTTCATCTATGGTGTTGGCGGTTGATAAAGAAGGTTCGAACATGGCGTTGAGCCATAATTGAAGTAACCAAAATGGGCCAGCTAAGAGAATGTTTTTGGAAGTGTGGGATTTGAGGCTCGAAACAGCTGACCTCAGGCTCTCATAGAGGTCAACTAAGAGTAATTCACTTAGGCACACTTTGCGATTTTCATGTAAATCCCTAGCTAAAGGAATGAACCTACTAGCTACCTGCAGGGATCTACTGCAGAAAACGTACCTAGACAGCCACAGGGTTAAGAAAGCAATGTGCTCTGTGTCAGACACATTATCCCCTTCAGCATGATAATGGCCGATAAATTTGGAGAAGCTGGCTAACTTGACTTCGAAGTCAATTATGCTTGAGTGCTCTTCATTGTCAGGAACATAAGTTTCCCCTACTGGCGACAGCCCAGTAATGGCTGCTATATCAAAGAAGGTTGGGGTGATCATTCCACCTGGAAGATGGAAAGTGTTGTAGGTACTATCCCAGAAATAGAGGGACGCAAATAGCAGAGGATGACTATAGGTGAATCCAGGTTTCGATAGCTTAATAAGGTTATAAATGCCTAGTTCTTCCCATTGCTGGGATTTTTTGGCTTCTACTTTCGTGAACCAGTTTTGATAAGCAACATCAGCAGTAGGGCAAGATCGGAATGGTTTAAAATTGCTTTTTACATAATCCAAGATAAATGGGTCCTTAGGATAAACAGTTGAGGTTTCTGTGGTATTCGGATTAAGAAATTCTACTGCCCTAGGGGCATCCATTTTGTTGAATAAAGGTTTGAAGTTATAACACACGGGAAAAATGGTCCTGGTGTCCTTTAGTATTTCAAAAACTGTAAGAGGGCCGTTTAAGGCTAACCTCTTACCAGCAACATGGGTAGGGATGAGTACCTGTGATGCGTACAGCATTTCTTTTTCTTTGGAAATCATTTGAGGAGCAAGAGCAGATTGGCCTTGAATGGTGACGATTTTACTCTCCATAGTTGCTCCTGTAGTTTTTCCTTTCTTCTTGGAGACTTTCTTGAGTTGGGATGATGTGGAAGAAGACATTTTTGTTGTTTGAGAGCTTAGATTGTTTATAAGAGAAGAAGAGTAAAATTCCAGAGTTTGAAAGGTTTAGAGTGTAAAGAAGGAAAAAGGAAGGTTAAATTGACGTTTTATAATAAGAAGATTAAACATCCACCGAGTGAAAGTATGATACGTGGAGATCATGGATTGGTGTGATGAAGAGGTGGCGAGAAGTTGATATAGGTAATAGGCGTGATTTTAAAAACAATCATTACTTATAACTGCACCATGCTGTGAAGTGACTCTGGGCGGTTAAGGTACCCAAAGGGTGCTATGATTGATGTGACTAGGGTCAAACGCATTAAATGCTATAATGATTCGAAAATCCCATCAAAATCTTGTATAAATGTTTAAAATAGGTATTTCTCAGAGAGATCGAAATACATATTTTAAAGGGGCAATTTGTTGGCTGAAGATTTTGATAGTGTTATTTAGAATTCAAAAAGAGCTAGAAGTTCTGATCGAAATGGAATTAAAACACCACGCTTCGAAATTGCAGAAGCAGTGTTTCGAATGAGTGTGTCAAAGCTTGAAGCTTCGAACGGTGATCATGGGAGCGTATCCAAAGGGGTCTCGAAACAGCAGCGAGGCTAGGTCTGAGAAGAGCGTTCGAAACAGAGAAACACCAAGGCATTTAAAATTTAAATGAAAGCGGGACTTTCAAAGTTTGAAAGTTATGTGTTGGAGCATTTGGGGACACGTGGAAAGATGAAAGGAGCATTGTCTTGCATGTTCGAAACGTGGCATGATCTTGTAGTGAGACCGTTAGGGTCGAGTTAGTATAAATAGAAGTCTTAGTGTTAGGATTTCAGTGTGTCATATCTGTTATACAAAATACTCAATAACATTCAAACTACCACATGGCAAGGGAAACGAATGCAAGAGAGATGTATGTATGATAGCACCATGTATTTCTAATTTAATAAAAGCCTTTTTACTATTTTCAGCACTTTCCTTCTTTTTCTTTCTGTCGAATAACATTTGCAAGTTTCTTTATCTACTGTCTTTTCATTTCAAAGTCTTTTCTTCAAAGTTTTACATTTTACTGCTTTCTTTATATTTCGAGCACTCTATATTTCAGAGAACTTTTACGCTCTCAATACCTTTACTTTCAAGTATTATTCTTCAAACATGTACTTTCACTTAAAGTCATTTCTAGATTTCTTGCATTAAACGCTTTCTTCACATTTTAAACTTCCACATTCCAGAAACCTTTTGTGTTAAATGTTTTATGGGTCGAAACCAGTTACTTCATTTTCCATACAGTTTTATATGTCTTTTCAATCAGCATTACAATTAGCAATTATTCGTATAACTTAGTTTTCACATACATTTTAACCACATTTTTAAACTCTTAGAGAGAGGGATCGAAATAAACCAAACATTTGTACAATAGCACCCATGAATAATTGTTCGATTGTGAGAGTAACCTTAATATCCAAGGAGTCCTAGGATCAATCTAGTCGATCCTGTGAGTTACCAAAGAGATTGAGTAGCGTTAATAAAGATTATTCGATAGTTTGGAAGACTAGCGGTTGTTTACCAGAAATCACTGGAAACACAGGGTCAATCATTCCAGGGCAAACTTGCTTTAGAGAAACAATCCATTGCTGCAAGCCTGTTTCAAAATTCTCAATGCCAGAGCCAACATCTGGCTGTTTTGGTTTGGGGATGGCTATTTTGTTTTTGAGATCAGCAAGACGGTCAAGGATTGTTAAATCGATGAAGGTACTTCTGTGGTATTCTGTAGTTTGTTTGGGAGATGGAGTGGGAGAATCAGAAATAATAATTGGACTGTTGGAGTATTTGGAGGGGTAGTTTCTGGTGAGGATGGCAGCTGGGGTATGTTTATAGTTGTATCACATGGCAGCTGAATTGCCAAGGGTTGTGGCTCAGAGGATTGAGGAGAATGAGGTTCAGGTGATGGAGTTTCAGAATGATGAAACTCAGGTTGTGGACGTGATGGTTGAGGTGATGGTGGATGAAGTTCTGGTTGAGGAGAGGGAGGAGGAATTGCTGGTTGTGGAGAAGGAGGTGGAATTTCTGGTTGAATTTCTGGTTGTTGTGGAATTTGTGGTTCTTCTGGTATGGGTGAGAGAGTATGTTCTGGTTGAGGAGAGTGGGCAATCTCTGGTTGAGTGTTTGGATTGTTTGAGAGGTGAGCGGAAACACGTTCATCAATTTTAGATAGAACTTTGTCAAGTTCTGATTCTTTTGATGGTGTGGGTTTTGGATTTTTGGTGAGGGGTCTCCTGAGAGTCAATGACTCAGAAGGGTCATCTTCTGGTTCGGTTTCATCAATAGTTGGTATGGGGATTGGAATTGATGTTGGAATAGCAGAAGAATTTAAAACAGTAGCAGCAGATAGATTACCTCTTTTCTTAGGGGTCTGCTGGGATGGTCCTTCTGAAGTGGCCTTTCTTTTCTTCGTCTTCTTCATAGTAACTTCTGGTTGTTGTTGGTGAAGATCTTTAATATTCAGTTTGGGATCTATACCATCAGCCTTGCAAGCGTCCAAGTATCTGAGAACCACAACTAGTTTTGATTCAATCTCAGAAAATAGTGGAAATTCGTCCAGAGGGACTCTTCTGCTGGTGATGTCAGCAAGAGGAGTAACGCTGGGCTCCTTTCTGATATTCTCTATCAGTTTCATTTTCTTCAGATTCTTGGCATTCAGAGGCTTGCCAACAGTAGGTTCAATAGAACTTAATTCCTGAGCTTCTGTGAGGTGTTCTATCAGCCTATTCTCAGTCAGAATATCTGATATTAACCTGCCAAAGGGTATCCAATCCCTTTTTGTCCTTTCTTCTTCCCTTGTCTCCTTGACGCTGGTCCTGAGGTGATTAAACAGAAGATGAGCCAAGTTAATCTTTACCTTCTAATTAATAAAATAGATCAGAAACTGCTGATCTATATTTATATAATCAGGAGAACTTGTGGGCTTCCTGTGATTAAAGCACCCCAGAATAATCTTCGCCCATATTCTGTCCTGATCCTTTAAGTCTCTGATTTTGCTGCTGGGAACCCCATGGGTGAAAATCTGCCTTGCAATGACAGCAACATCAGAGCATCTTTCCGCCATGTCGATACAGCGGATACCACCACCACTGTATCCAATCAATCTTGCAATGTGATCCTCAGTGATCACAATCTTCTTTCCCATTATGTAGGAGGTGACTTGATGCGTTGATGAGTACGCATGAATCCAGAACTCCTTGACCAAGACTGGGAATGTTGGTCCAACCAACTTATCAAAATATCTCTCCCATCCCTGTGCCCTAACTTCTTCTGTTAAATCGAATCCATTATCTTTCAGACTGGAGAAGTCAACAATTAGTTCAGACATCACTTCTAAATTCTTCACTGGTGTAAGCAGTGTTCTGAAGGGAACTTGGTATTGTTCAGATGAAGCCTCCTTCTGAGAACATGCAGAAACATTGTTGGAGGTTGCCATGTTCACACTTAGGGTTTTCTAAGAAAACTTAAAAAAAAATGGGTTTCTTTTGAGAGAGATGAACACACAAGGAAAATGCAGAAAATATTTGTAAGAATGTAAGAAACGGTAAAAGATTAATGTGTGATGTTAATGTGCTTAAATAGATTTCAAAATAATTTTTGAAAGCGTAAACGGTTTTAAGAAAGAGAAATAATTCATGATTACGTTTTAAAACATGATTACGTGCATTTAATGCTTGCTGATTTTGGGGGATTTGAGAAAGATACTTGAAATGGTTACCAGACATGTGTCTCAATGCACCCAATCAGCATTTTGCCTTCTCAGAAGCGTGCACGCGTATTCTGCTTCAGAGATTTGCTGATGATTGGATGACATCTGTTTGATTTAGTGAACAGCACGCCTATTCTTGAACTGAACCGCTCAGATCTTCAGGAATAGAATCTGATACAATCTGCATGTCTATCTTTCTGAAAGAAGATTGATCAGAAGTTCACAGTAAAAAGAAAACACATTCTGAAGGTTAGTATATAAAATTAAAACATTTTCACTCTGGGCAGAGTTTCATGCTGAGATGTTTCAGAATGAAATTGAACCTATCTTCAGAAAGGGGTTTAGTGAAGATATCAGCCCATTGATGGTCTGTATCAATAAATTTTAAGTTCAAAATTCCTTTCTGAATATAGTCCCTAATGAAGTGATGTTTTATTTCTATATGCTTAGCCCTAGAATGTAAAATGGGATTCTTACTTAAGAAAATAGGAGAAGTATTGTCACAGAGTATAGGGATGTTACTCTCAAAAATCTGGAAGTCTTCAAGCTGACTTTTCATCCAAAGCATTTGTGTGCTACATCCTGCTGCTGCTATGTACTCAGCTTCTGTTGTTGATAGCGCAATTGTGGATTGCCTTTTGCTGGACCAAGAGATTAGATTTTCTCCCAGAAACTGGCAGCTTCCAGAAGTACTTTTACGCTCTACTCTGTCTCCAGCAAAGTCAGCATCGCAGTAGCCTACTAAGCTATAGTCACTAGATTTTCTATAAAAGAAACCCAGATTAGTAGTACCTTTCAGATAATTGAAAATTCGCTTAACAACTGTTAAATGAGATTCTCTAGGATCTGATTGGAATCTAGCACAAATACATACGCTGAATAAGATATCAGGCCTTGAAGCTATCAGATAAAGGAGAGAACCAATCATACCTTTGTAGACCTTCTATTCTACCTTTTTGCTTACCTCTTCTCTTTCCAGAATGCACGTGGGATGCATTGGAATCTTTGATGGCTTACATTCTGAGAGGTCAAATTTCTTCATAAGATCTATGACATATTTGCTCTGATGAATGTAAGTTCCCTCTGGAGTTTGATTGATCTGAATTCCTAGAAAGAATTTCAGTTCCCCCATGAGGCTCATCTCAAATTCTGCCTGCATACACTTAGCAAATTTTCTTCCAAGAGAAGGATTAGTAGATCCAAAAATAATATCATCAACATAAATTTGACAGACTAAGATGTCATTCTTAACTGACTTACAGAATAAGGTAGTGTCCACCTTCCCTCTGGTGAATTCATTTTCTAACAGAAAGTTACTTAGTCTTTCATACCAAGCTCTGGGAGCTTGTTTCAGGCCATATAGTGACTTCTTTAGTTTGAAAACATGTTCTGGATGTTTTGTATTTTCAAAACCAGGGGGTTGGTGCACATAAACCTCTTCTTCTATATAATCGTTTAAGAATGCACTCTTGACATCCATCTGATACAGAGTGATGCCTCTATTAACAGCAAATGAAATTAAAAGTCTGATAGATTCTAACCTGGCGACTGGAGCAAAGGTTTCTGTATAGTCTATCCCCTCTTGCTGACTATAACCTTGTGCTACAAGTCGTGCTTTGTTTCTGATGACTTCACCTTGTTCATTTAGCTTGTTTCTGAACACCCATCTTGTTCCAATGACGTTGAATCCTTTTGGTCTGGGAACAAGATCCCATACGTCATTTCTGGTGAATTGATTCAGCTCTTATTGCATTGCTAGAATCCAGTCGTTGTCCAGAAGTGCTTCATCAATAGAAGAAGGTTCAATTAGAGACACAAGTCCCATGAGGGTTTCTTCAGAGTTTCTGAAGCTTGCTCTTGTTCTGATTGGATCTTCCTTTCTTCCTAAGATAGTTTATTCTGGGTGATCCAAGCTGCTTCTGGGTAGTCTCTTCTGAGGTTGATCAGCAGCTGTTGTAGGATTGCTAGCAGTGCTCCTTTCAGATGTTGAAGGAGTGTCTGTGTTGAGAGCTTCTGATGACTTGTCTTCAGAACCTGTAATTCAATTTCCATACCTGCAAAAACTTCATTCTGCTTTGACTTTTCAGAGTCAAGCTTATCATCAAAACGAACACTGATTGATTCTTCCACAATCTGTGTTTCTGTATTGTATACTTTGTACCCTCTTGAGCGTTCAGAGTATCCTAACATAATACACTTATGTGCTTTAGAGTCAAACTTGTTCAAATAATTTTTTGTATTTAACATAAAACAAGTACATCCAAATGGATGAAAATATGAAATGTTGGGCTTTCTGTTCTTCCACAATTCATATGGAGTCTTTTCCAGAATAGGTCTTATTGAGATTCTATTCTGAATGTAGCACGCTGTGTTTATTGCCTCTGCCCAGAAGATCTTAGCAACGTTTGTCTCATTGATCATGGTTCTGGCCATTTCTTGCAATGTTCTGTTCTTTCGTTCTACAACTCCATTTTGTTGGGGAGTTCTAGGACAAGAGAAATCATGCAGAATGCCTCTGTCATTAAAGAATGACTCAAAATCTTTGTTTTCAAATTCTCCACCATGATCACTTCTGACTTTAACGATTCTAAGATCCTTTTCGTTCTGAACTTGTGTGATCGGTGGATCTGGAACTGATTGTTTAACGCTGGTTCGCGAAATGTCGCGGAAGCAAGAGTCGCCACCGTCTTTTATTTTCTCCAAATGGAAAGGACAAAAGCACAGAAAAATTCCTTATAGAGATTGCTCTCGGTTCGGGAGGTAGATTATAGAAAGGGAAGGTGTTAGTACCCTTTCTATCCATGGTTATCCATGGGCTCTTAGATACTTGCTCATTTGTGTTTTCAAAATGGTTTGTTTGCTTTTCAACTGTGGGTTTTAAAAAGTTTCTTTGAAAATTCCAGTTCGACTCTTGTATCGGTCCTCAAGAGTGTTTGAAAATTTGCTTTCGAAAGCTTTTTGAAAAGGTGTCAGTGTGAAAAGTATTTTTGATTTGTTTTGAAATTAGAGCAAGTATCTAGAGTCGTCTACCTACCCTAAGGAATTCGTCTGTGTAAATGCCCTTGAAGTAGTGCCATCCCACCATTGAGGGGTAGGTAGCACCATCGTTGGAGGTGTTCGGGTCAATTCGAGGTTCGGGACATGGTGATCACCAGAGCAATGGGAAGACACCTCAGAAGCTACCCTCATGCCAGGTTCCCGGATCATGAGGACTTACTAAGACATCCTCTACTCGACGACCACCTTTCGAGGCAAGGCAACAGTGAGGCGTACCCTAGGGGTGGTGTGTGCGATTTGTGTGTCAGATTCATTTGCATTTATCTTGTCATGTTAAAGGTGATCTACGCTTTTGTTTTTATTTAATCATTCATTCTTGCATGCATTTATTTAACAGTTAAAATATTGCGAGAAATAACAGTTCTAAACTATTACAAAAGGCGCGGGTCCACATCGCCAAAATTTCCAGAACCCGATTTGACGGAAAATAAAGAATTAAAATAAAAGTGCGAGAGATTATGAAATTACACGGCTTTGGGAGAAGTACATGAATATTAAAAGAAAAAGAAATAAATACGCGAATTGAAATTTAAATTAGAAACGAGGGCGTTGGACCCTTTTAACGAAATTAAATTAACTGATTAAATTAATTAAAATTAAAAAGAAAAAGAAATTATTTTTTTTGAGTTTTTGGTATTTATGTTTTTTATGTATTTTTATGAGAAAGATTAAATGAAATTAAAATATTAACCCTAATTCTAATTTTTTTATTTATTAAGAAAAACATGTTAAAATTAAACCTAAAATTAATCTAATTATTTACATGCAATTTTGATTTATAAAAATAAATAATTAATTATTAGTGAAATTTATTTACAAAAAATATTAATTAAATAAATATATTTTGATTTTTATGACTTTTCTGTTTTTTACTATTTTTTATATTTTATGAAAATAAGTTAAATTAAAGGAATTAATTAAAAAAAGAAATAATTGAAATAAATAAAATAAGGAAAAGAAAGAAAATACAATACCTTGGGGGGTTTCTGTCCCCTTTTTGGAGGTGAATTGGAGTGGTTTGACCATTTGTGTTCTGGCCTTATCATGCATAAGTTGTTCTACTTTGGCCATTTGGCTTTTGGCTTTTGGCCATTTGCGTTTTGGCCTCAACGTTCCTTAATCTTCTCAGGATGTCTGTCTCTCCATGTATTGTTGTCATGCATAAGTTTTTCTACTTTGGTCATTTGGCTTTTGGCTTTTGGCCATTTGGCTTTTGGCCTCAACGTTCCTTAATGAACCTGGGATCCTGTCTAAATCTGCAGTTGAATCTCACGAACACATTAAATAAAATCATAAAATGCAAATAAAGCCAATATATGAATAAATTTAATGTTTAGGCACAATATGGCATATATGAATGATTATACCCTTTTGATCATGGAGATCAAATCAATCTTACCCTTACTAGAAAAGTAGTGACATGAATGCTTTTATGCCCTTTTGATCATGGAGATCAAGCCAGCCTTACCCTTACTGAAGAAGTAGTGAGGTGTTGGTTTGTAACTGTGATGGCTTGTTTGTAGTGAGAGGGGGATTTGTAATAAGGATTTCAAGGTTTTAGGGTTCTTGAAAGAATTTGATATTCTAACAGTGTTGTGGCAAGATTTTTTTCTCTCTTTTTTTCCTCTCTGGTTTGTGTGAAAAGAAGGTGATTATATAATGGAAATTAGGGTAAAGAAAATGGGCTTTGAATGTGCAATTGGGCCTCCAATGTTCACTTGAGTTCGTCACTTTCCAAGCAAAATCGCAGGGACTTAAGTGCAATTTTTGAAGTTGAAATGTGAAAACAAAATGTAGCCGACATCGATAACTAACTCCTGTCCGAAAATCGGCTCAATCAGATAAACGGTGAATTAGTTATGAATTTTTGAAGTTTCAGCTCAGACAAACTTATTTTGGGCTCCAGTGTCGACTCTGACACGTTCTTCAATAAAAAACTGGTATTGATCGGAGCATAATCTGGTCTCGACTTTTGAAGCAAAGTTGTAGATCTATGAATCAATGACTTTGTGTAAAAATATGAGCCCAATCCGATAAAAATTGACCGAGTTATGAATTTTCGAAGTTTCGGCCCACATGAAATAATATTCAGCATTCAGGATTTTCAGCGTGTCACGCACTCTGAGCAAAAAACGAAGGCCTTTTGAATACCGTTTGAACTCAATACCTTCTGTGAAAATGTAGCCAACTCAATTTGTGAAATTTTGGCGCCAGAACCAGCTCGATACGATGAAAATCGACCAAGTTATGATTTTCTGAACATGACGCAAATAAACTTCTGTCACAAATTTTCTGTGCGAAAATACTTGATAAATACACATTTTTGAAGACCTTCTGATCGAAATTGGCTTCCATCCGTGAGAGATGAAAACGTAGATAATGTCAAGACGGAATTTAGGCCACCGGAACGGGTTCAAAACGAGTCACGATCTTCAAGTTATGAATTTTTTAGCGCGTAAAAACTGCACTTTCAGCACACTTTTTCACCATATTTCTTCGAGAAAACTCACACATTCGGATACCTTCTTTAAAGAATTGACTCTTGAGCCGAACTTGAATTTGAGAATATGTTATCAGAGATATCTTGGTGAAAGAATACCTGAATATGACGCGCCGGGTTGGACTTGTGAATTTTTCTTGAAATATTTTGAGAAATATGGGAGGGCAAATTTTGGGGTACAACAGTTGCCCCTGTTCAATCTTCTTAAACCTGAGGATGTAGATTGGCTTGCGTGCCTTTCGTGATCCGAAGGTGGAAGATGATTGAACACTAGAGTGCCCAAAAATTTGCACTCGCATAGTAGAGTATCAGCAACGTGATGGCGGGAATGGGTTTACAGATGCCATTTGGAGAGATGATGGATAGGAGGATGGGCTTATAGATGCCATTTGGAGTTGTGAAAGAGCCTTGTCGGGAATGGGCTTATAGATGCCATTTGGAGACTGTTGGTATGTGGATGGGCTTATAGATGCCATCTAGGTGTCGATCGCGTAAGAGATTCCTTAGCGAGAACTTGCGTACCTGAGAAAAGAAAATAATTACCTGGCCTGTTACAGGAGTTGATCTTCAAACTCTTTGTATAGATGTGCCCTGGCTGGATATAGGAATCGAATCTTTAAACTCTTCAGACGTGCCCTGGCAAGATACAGGAATCGAGTCCGGAGAATATAGTCGTCAACAGATACACCCTGGCAAGATACAGGAATCGGATCTTCGAACTCTTCAGACGTGCCCTGGCAAGATACAAGAATCGAGTCTGGAATATAGTCGTCAACAGATACATCCTGGCAAGATACAGGAATCATATCTTCAAACTCTTCAGACGTGCCCTGGCAAGATACAGGAATCGAGTTTGGTAATGTTAGTCGTCAACAGATACACCCTGGCGAAATACAGGAATCGGATCTTCGAACTCTTCAGACGTGCCCTGGCAAGATACAGGAATCGAGTCTGGTAATGTTAGTCGTCAACAGATACACCCTGGCGAGATACAGGAATCGGATCTTCGAACTCTTCAGACGTGCCCTGGCAAGATACAGGAATCGAGTTTGGTAATGTTAGTCGTCAACAGATACACCCTGGCAAGATACAGGAATCGGATCCTCAAACTCTTCAGACGTGCCCTGGCAAGATACAGGAATCGAGTCTGGTAATGTTAGTCGTCAACAGATACACACTAGCGAGATACAGGAATCGGATCTTCGAACTCTTCAGACGTGCCCTGGCAAGATACAGGAATCGAGTATGGTAATATTAGTCGTCAACAGATACACCCTAGCGAGATACAGGAATCGGATCTTCGAACTCTTCAGACGTGCCCTGGCAGGATACAGGAATCGAGTCTGGTAATGTTAGTCGTCAACAGATACACCCTGGCGAGATACAGGAATCAGATCTTCGAACTCTTCAGACGTGCCCTGGCAAGATACAGGAATCGAGTCTGGTAATGTTAGTCGTCAACAGATACACCCTGGCAAGATACAGGAATCAGATCCTCAAACTCTTCAGATGTTCCCTGGAAAGATACAGGAATCGAGTCTGGTAATGTTAGTCGTCAACAGATACACCCTGGCAAGATACAGGAATCGGATCTTCGAACTCTTCAGACGTGCCCTGGCAGGATACAGGAATCGAGTCTGGTAATGTTAGTCGTCAACAGATACACCCTGGCAAGATACAAGAATCAGATCTTTAGTTGCGACCGTTGATAGTAATTATCTTTGTATTAACCTTTGTCCTGAAAAGACAAATCGTTAGTTGTATGCGATGTCAGGATGTATGACATGCGTGATGTTCTCAGAATGAATGAGATTGTATGTTCATGATGCGTATATGCATGCTATAATGTATGAAGATGTGATATTCATGAATGTATTTTCGTCTAGGAAAGTAAATCCTTGACGTGTGCCGGGAAGTTAAATCTTGGGCTTGATATGGGAGAATAGAGCTTCGTTGTTTCCGCTGGGGATGATGATTGCAAGAATACCGGTAGGAGAAGATGACTCCGTTGGGGAATAAACTTGGCGAATAGATTCCTCTGCGGGGAGTGCTCTGTGGGAAGAGATGTACTTTGCTGAGATGTTGATGATAACTCCGCTGGGGATACCATTGATGTATTATGTTGGAAGATAAACTCCGCTGGGGATAGGAAGACTTCGCCGGGGACGATCTTTCCGTGGTTTTCAGCTGAGGATAACCCAGTTATAAGCTCCGGTGGAGAATAACCTTTGAATAAAGCTGGGGGAGCGTTCGTACTCTGCGAGTGACAAGCTTCCAGAATCTACTGGGGATAAGCTTTAAGTCCTGCTGGGGAGATTGATTCCACTTTCCTGGGGAAGCTTTTCAGATTGCACTGGGGAATGGCTCCACTGAATGTCTGGTATACCGTCGGGGAAACAATCTTAGATCAAGACTGTCGGGGATGCTTGTTAAGAATGTTTGTATACTCCTCTGAGGAATGTTGAGATCTGCTGGGGATACCCAATTTCCTTAAGGCTGACAGTGGACTAACTCTGCTTGGGGAGAGCGTCGCTGACTTGCTAGGAGATACTGTGCCTTGTAGGGCTGATGGGAGATCAACTGCTTGGGAGAATTGTTGAATTTTGGCTCACTCTCTGGGGAATGGAGGTATCCGGTCGTTCTTCAGCTGAACCTACCTTGGTACCTTGGTGGACAGAGCAACTAGACCGCTCAGACAACTCATTATTGCCCCTGTTTCTGTGGGAGAAGATACTGGTGGAGGCCTGATGATGAGCTCATGTACAACTGCATCTTTGGAGGGAGGAAACCTGTGTAGGGTTTACTGATAATGAGTCCGTATAAGACTGCATCTGAAATGGAGAAGGAACCTGTGTAGGGTTACTTTGATGACGAGTCAGTGTGAAACCGTATCTAGAGCTGGGAAGGAAACCTATGTAGGGTTTACTGATGACGAGTCCGTGTAAAACTACGTCTAGAGTTTGATAAGGGAACCTGTGTGGGGTTACTTCGGGATAAGTTCGTGTAAAACTTCTGGAGGAACCGGGGTAAGGTTACTTGGTGATGAGTCCGCGTAAGACTTCTGGAGGAACCGGGGTAAGGTTACCTTGGGATAAGTCCGTGTAAGACTTCTGGAGGAACCGGGGTAAGGTCATTTGGTGATGAGTCCGCGTAAGACTTCTGGAGGAACCGGGGTGAGGTTATCTTGAGATAAGTTCGTGTAAAACTTCTGGATGAACCGGGGTAAGGTCATCTTGAGATAAGTCCATGTAAGACTTCGTCTGGAGATTGAGAAGGAAACCGGTGTAGGGTTGCCTGATGATGAGTTCGTGTGAAACTACATCTGAGGTTGAGAAGGAACCGGTGTAGGGTCGCCTGAGGATGATCAAATAGATAATTGTCCTGTTTGGTTTCGGATATTAACCCACGATCAGTCGTTCACCGAATTTTCCTGGCTTGTTACCAGTGTTGATCTGAAGCTGTAAAGGTAGATGGTAATCATCTTTTGATTGACCTTTCCTTGGTACTTTGGTTGACAGAGCAACTGGATCGCCTGGACCACTCATTATTGCCCATGTTTCTGATGTTACCTGTGGAGGTGCTTGGTGACTGCCGATTGACAAATCTTCTTCTGGTAGGCAAGTGACGAGATGACGGGACACAGTCGTACGCTTTGATCCCTAATTTTTGCCTGGACCGCCCTTTCGGGTTTTCAGTCCACCGAGATACCCATTTTTGCCCAAGCCGCCTTTTCAGGTTTTCAACTTGCCGGGTGTACAAAATTTTCTTTTTCATCCCTTATTTTTGCCCGAACCCTTTTGGTTCGCCGGGAAGCCCTTATTTTTGCCTAGGTGTGTCAACCTAGCGGGTCTTTGATTATGCGTAGTATTTTTTCGACTATGCCCATGCTCTCAGGATGTAGGGAGGTTCCCCTGTTGCTATGTTGCCATGTGACCAGAAGATCTTCGATCATGCAGGATTCGTTGTTGGAATTCGTGTCCAATGCCCCAAGTGACTCAGGCGGAGATTTGCCCCAAGCTGGTTGGCCTTTTGAGAGATTCTCTGAATCTTGACTTAACTGCCCCAGATGACGGACAATGATCATGCCTGCCCCTTGGTTGGAAGTACTTTTGTTCACTTAGATATTCGTCGTGCGACTTTCTCTGCTGTTCGAACAAATAGTCATATGCAAACAATGTTATTTTTTAAAAATGCAAAGCTTATGTCTGTCTTGAAGATTTTGAAAATGCAGTTTTTTCATAAAACACGCGAATTTTTGTAAAATGTGATGTCAACTCGTTGTTTTACCGTAGGCCTTAAGGAGTCAGGATACCTTTCGTAACAGTATGCTTCCGAACTAACCCATGCTTCAGCTAGGACTTTTAAGGGTTATAACGTGGCCTGGTTCACGGTTTTAAGAAACAAAGGATAAAGGCTCAAAATTTATTTGTACCCACCCGCTCTTCATGATGTTCTTCAAACCTAAACTCAGCTAATCGTGCGTTAGACCTTGTTTGAGTATTTGCTTTGATATACCAGTGATGGTTCGGATATTGACAATTTATTTTGGATATGCAGTCATTTTGTTTTTGTTGAGGGTTCGTAGGACCTCTTTCTTTTTGGTTTTATTATCCCTATTTTTTGCCTGAACTGTTTCTTTTGTGATTACAGTCAGCGGGATGCCCCAGTTTTATAAGTCTCCTTCTTAGGTTTTGACTTATTGGGTTTTTATTTTTTGAAAGATAATAACTGTCTGTCTTTACGATTATACGGAACCATCACTATATTTTGTTTTGTAAGGACCTCTTTTGATGTTGTTCCTTGTGCACTTGGATCAACTGAGAAAACTACCCTGCCCCAGGTTATGATTAAGGGTTTTAAAAATTTTCGAAAACAAAAACTCCTACTTCTTTGGCTCGAAGGGGTTGACGAGGGATTATCTTCCTTATAACTCCAGTGTTTAGGATTTGAAACAATGCCTGTACCTCATCAGCGGGGTCTGTTCAAAAGCATACTGTAAAGATCGTGGTATCGTTTTCGTCATCCTCCCTCAAGAGGCTTAGAGTTTTCAATCAAGAGTTGATCATCATGAAATATGAAAACAGTTTGAATGTAGAGAATGCGAATATATTGATTCAAAACAGACATATGCGATGCATTGATAAAGTAACAACGTTTGACATGAATAAATGTTTAAACAATCAAAGAAAAATACAGCTTGAACATTCGAATGAACAAAAGTTTTCTAGTCTCAGGACTTGTCACTTCAAATGGTGAACCTTGGAGGGATGGCAGAAAAACTCAGCCTGACCATCTTATGTGAACTCCAATGCTCCTTCATCAATCAGGTCCTGGATCTTGTTCTTCAGAGCCCAACACTCATTTGTGTCATGTCCTGGACTGGCAGAGTGGTAGGCACACCTTTTATTGGGATGATAGGTAGGAGATGATGTGTTGGGATTCCGGAGAGGAGCCCTTAATGTGATCAGATTCAATCTCAACAGGCGTTGTAAAGCTTGAAACAGCGACATGTTGAGCTGGGTGAATTGCCTCCTGGGCTTGTCTGGCTTGCTCTGATCAACCCATTGTTCTTGGTGAAGTTGCTGTTGGAGTTGTGAAGTGGTAGCAATCTGGAGAGGTCTATTCTTCCCAATACCAGACTCTTGTCCTCTTGGAAGCTGATCAGTGACTTAGTTCCTGACTTGGACTGGTTGCTTCATGTCTTGATGAAGCTGACTGATCATGGTCCTCAACTCTTCTTGCTCCCGAGCTAAGCCTTGGATGAGAGCCATTTGCCCCAGCATCTGGGTTCTCATTGTATCCACTTCAGCTTGCAGATGTTTCAGTCGTTCGTCCTTGTCGTCATCAGAACTTTTTCTGATCAAATTCCCCATGAGGAGTGTCCTCAACTCTTCCTGCCCCTTGGATAGGCTTAGGAAGATCTCCCTGAACTGAGTTTCTTGAGTACGAAGCTCCTGGTTATCTTGTTGGGAAGCCATTGATGAAATAAACAGCGAAGAAGGTAAGTGACCTGTAAAGAAGGGTACCTGTAATGCAATGATATGTATGTATGCATGCGATGTTTTCAAGGACCTCGCGGGGTAAACAGAGAAAATTGTTAGAGTTGGAATCCGGTAGCTTGATTGAAGGAACTTCAGGTTGTTGAGAGTTCTTCTTCAAGAGTCAAGGCTCGCCATATCGAGTGGGTCATAGCCCCTGACTCAAGTCATCATCCTTGTTTTGATTTTCAAACAACCTTGGCTAGGGGAACCTTCTTCAAGAGTCAATAGCTCACCATATCAAGTGGGTCATAGCCCCTGACCCATGTTTTGATCTCCAAACAACCTTGGCTAGAGGAAAATAAATCCTCTTTGTCCCTTTCTAGACATTTTGGTTTATCATGACCTGCATCACAAGGCCTTGAGATCCTTAAAATGGGTTAGTCCTTATGCAGGATGTATGCAATGGTATGATGTTATGCACGTGGATGCAAAGGTGCGAGGTGTAAGTAAGCCCTGTAATAAGTCCAGTTTAAGGACTGTAAACAAAACCTGCAAGAAACTCATGTGTCAGATAACAAGCATGCAAATAGTCAAGTTTGAAGGCACACAAGTCACACAGAGAGCCCTTAGAGTTTAGGCCAGCATGAAGTTTGGGGTACTACCCTCTTGAAGTTGGTGGGCTCAAAACCTGTCCTATCAGAAGTAACCGGGTTCTAAGGGTCCCAATATCATTGGATTGCTTTCTGTGTTCATCGTTTCGATTTAGCCACTGAACTGGCGACCGAAATATTCCAAGAAAACAACCCTCAATTGAGTGTAGTATCGAGTATCAACCAACCTCGGACTGCACCAAAGTCAGTTATCTCACTACCCTAAAGAGGCCAAGATGGTTCAATTAAGGTTCCTAAGGTCAGTTGATGCTTCACGACACCACGCGGCGGCCCCGTACTCTCCTTGACTGGACTCAAGGGTTACCGGTACTCACCAAAGTGCCACATCAATGTAGCAGACTGCTTCAACCATGTCGGTATACCCCACACAGTTCCCTCACAGCCTTGTTGCTACTTTCTAAGAAGGTATCCCCCAAATCCGGGTTAGGATTTATAGAACTCCCAAGACAGTACCCACAATAATAAAGCTAACAAAACACGGCAATTGAAAACACAGGTGATCTTAGTCCTAAGGTACACCTCACTTAAAAAATTCCCCAGCAGAGTCGCCAGTTCTGTGATTGGTGGATCTGGAACTGACTGTTTAACGCTGGTTCGCGAAATCTCACGGAAGCAAGAGTCGCCACCGTCTTTTATTTTCTCCAAATGGAAAGGACAAAAGCACAGAAAAATTCCTTATAGAGATTGCTCTCGGTTCGGGAGGTAGATTATAGAAAGGGAAGGTGTTAGCACCCTTTCTATCCATGGTTATCCATGGGCTCTTAGATACTTGCTCATTTGTGTTTTCAAAATGGTTTGTTTGCTTTTCAACTGTGGGTTTTAAAAAGTTTCTTTGAAAATTCCATTTCGACTCTTGTATCGGTCCTCAAGAGTGTTTGAAAATTTGCTTTCGAAAGCTTTTTGAAAAGGTGTCGGTGTGAAAAGTATTTTTGATTTGTTTTGAAATTAGAGCAAGTATCTAGAGTCGTCTACCTACCCTAAGGAATTCGTCTGTGTAAATGCCCTTGAAGTAGTGCCATCCCACCATTGAGGGGTAGGTAGCACCACCGTTGGAGGTGTTCGGGTCAATTCGAGGTTCGGGTCATGGTGATCACCAGAGCAATGGGAAGACACCTCAGAAGCTACCCTCATGCCAGGTTCCCGGATCATGAGGACTTACTAAGACATCCTCTACTCGATGACCACCTTTCGAGGCAAGGCAACAGTGAGGCGTACCCTAGGGGTGGTGTGTGCGATTTGTGTGTCAAATTCATTTTCATTTATCTTGTCATGTTAAAGGTGATCTACGCTTTTGTTTTTATTTAATCATTCATTCTTGCATGCATTTATTTAACAGTTAAAATATTGCGAGAAATAACAGTTCTAAACTATTACAAAAGACGCGGGTCCACATCGCCAAAATTTCCAGAACCCGATTTGACGGAAAATAAAGAATTAAAATAAAAGTGCGAGAGATTATGAAATTACACGGCTTTGGGAGAAGTACATGAATATTAAAAGAAAAAGAAATAAATACGCGAATTGAAATTTAAATTAGAAACGAGGGCGTTGGACCCTTTTAACGAAATTAAATTAACTGATTAAATTAATTAAAATTAAAAAGAAAAAGAAATTATTTTTTTTTGAGTTTTTGGTATTTATGTTTTTTATGTATTTTTATGAGAAAGATTAAATGAAATTAAAATATTAACCCTAATTCTAATTTTTTTTATTTATTAAGAAAAACATGTTAAAATTAAACCTAAAATTAATCTAATTATTTACATGCAATTTTGATTTATAAAAATAAATAATTAATTATTAGTGAAATTTATTTACAAAAAATATTAATTAAATAAATATATTTTGATTTTTATGACTTTCCTGTTTTTTACTATTTTTTATATTTTATGAAAATAAGTTAAATTAAAGGAATTAATTAAAAAAAAAAATTGAAATAAATAAAATAAGGAAAAGAAAGAAAATACAATACCTTGGGGGGTTTCTGTCCCCTTTTTGGAGGTGAATTGGAGTGGTTTGGCCATTTGTGTTCTGGCCTCATCATGCATAAGTTGTTCTACTTTGGCCATTTGGCTTTTGGCTTTTGGCCATTTGCGTTTTGGCCTCAACGTTCCTTAATCTTCTCAGGATGTCTGTCTCGCCATGTATTGTTGTCATGCATAAGTTTTTCTACTTTGGCCATTTGGCTTTTGGCTTTTGGCCATTTGGCTTTTAGCCTCAACGTTCCTTAATGAACCTGGGATCCTGTCTAAATCTGTAGTTGAATCTCACGAACACATTAAATAAAATCATAAAATGTAAATAAAGCCAATATATGAAGAAATTTAATGTTTAGGCACAATATGGCATGTATGAATGATTATACCCTTTTGATCATGGAGATCAAATCAATCTTACCCTTACTAGAAAAGTAGTGACATGAATGCTTTTATGCCCTTTTGATCATGGAGATCAAGCCAGCCTTACCCTTACTGAAGAAGTAGTGAGGTGTTGGTTTGTAACTGTGATGGCTTGTTTGTAGTGAGAGGGGGATTTGTAATAAGGATTTCAAGGTTTTAGGGTTCTTGAAAGAATTTGATATTCTAACAGTGTTGTGGCAAAATTTTTTTCTCTCTTTTTTTCCTCTCTTGTTTGTGTGAAAAGAAGGTGATTATATAATGGAAATTAGGGTAAAGAAAATGGGCTTTGAATGTGCAATTGGGCCTCCAATGTTCACTTGAGTTCGTCACTTTCCAGGCTAAATCGCAGGGACTTAAGTGCAATTTTTGAAGTTGAAATGTGAAAACAAAATGTAGCCGACATCGATAACTAACTCCTGTCCGAAAATAGGCTCAATCAGATAAACGTTGAATTAGTTATGAATTTTTGAAGTTTCAGCTCAGACAAACTTATTTTGGGCTCCAGTGTCGACTCTGACACGTTCTTCAATAAAAAACTGGTATTGATCGGAGCATAATATGGTCTCGACTTTTGAAGCAAAGTTGTAGATCTATGAATCAGTGACTTTGTGTAAAAATATGAGCCCAATCCGATAAAAATTGACCGAGTTATGAATTTTCGAAGTTTCGGCCCACATGAAATAATATTCAGCATTCAGGATTTTCAGCGTGTCACGCACTCTGAGCAAAAAACGAAGACCTTTTGAATACCGTTTGAACTCAATACCTTCTGTGAAAATGTAGCCAACTCAATTTGTGAAATTTTGGCGCCAGAACCAGCTCGATACGATGAAAATCGACCAAGTTATGATTTTCTGAACATGACGCAAATAAACTTCTGTCACAAATTTTCTGTGCGAAAATACTTGATAAATACACATTTTTGAAGACCTTCTGATCGAAATTGGCTTCCATCCATGAGAGATGAAAACGTAGATAATGTCAAGACGGAATTTAGGCCACCGGAACGGGTTCAAAACGAGTCACGATCTTCAAGTTATGAATTTTTTAGCGCGTAAAAACTGCACTTTCAGCACACTTTTTCACCATATTTCTTCGAGAAAACTCACACATTCGGATACCTTCTTTAAAGAATTGAATCTTGAGCCGAACTTGAATTTGAGAATATGTTATCAGAGATATCTTGGCGAAAGAATACCTGAATATGACGCGCCGGGTTGGACTTGTGAATTTTTCTTGAAATATTTTGAGAAATATGGGAGGGCAAATTTTGGGGTACAACAGTTGCCCCTGTTCAATCTTCTTAAACCTGAGGATGTAGATTGGCTTGCGTGCCTTTCGTGATCCGAAGGTGGAAGATGATTGAACACTAGAGTGCCCAAAAATTTGCACTCGCATAGTAGAGTATCAGCAACGTGATGGCGGGAATGGGTTTACAGATGCCATTTGGAGAGATGATGGATAGGAGGATGGGCTTATAGATGCCATTTGGAGTTGTGAAAGAGCCTTGTCGGGAATGGGCTTATAGATGCCATTTGGAGACTGTTGGTATGTGGATGGGCTTATAGATGCCATCTAGGTGTCGATCGCGTAAGAGATTCCTTAGCGAGAACTTGCGTACCTGAGAAAAGAAAATAATTACCTGGCCTGTTACAGGAGTTGATCTTCAAACTCTTTGTATAGATGTGCCCTGGCTGGATATAGGAATCGAATCTTTAAACTCTTCAGACGTGCCCTGGCAAGATACAGGAATCGAGTCCGGAGAATATAGTCGTCAACAGATACACCCTGGCAAGATACAGGAATCGGATCTTCGAACTCTTCAGACGTGCCCTGGCAAGATACAAGAATCGAGTCTGGAATATAGTCGTCAACAGATACATCCTGGCAAGATACAGGAATCATATCTTTAAACTCTTCAGACGTGCCCTGGCAAGATACAGGAATCGAGTTTGGTAATGTTAGTCGTCAACAGATACACCCTGGCGAAATACAGGAATCGGATCTTCGAACTCTTCAGACGTGCCCTGGCAAGATACAGGAATCGAGTCTGGTAATGTTAGTCGTCAACAGATACACCCTGGCGAGATACAGGAATCGGATCTTCGAACTCTTCAGACGTGCCCTGGCAAGATACAGGAATCGAGTTTGGTAATGTTAGTCGTCAACAGATACACCCTGGCAAGATACAGGAATCGGATCCTCAAACTCTTCAGACGTGCCCTGGCAAGATACAGGAATCGAGTCTGGTAATGTTAGTCGTCAACAGATACACACTAGCGAGATACAGGAATCGGATCTTCGAACTCTTCAGACGTGCCCTGGCAAGATACAGGAATCGAGTATGGTAATATTAGTCGTCAACAGATACACCCTAGCGAGATACAGGAATCGGATCTTCGAACTCTTCAGACGTGCCCTGGCAGGATACAGGAATCAAGTCTGGTAATGTTAGTCGTCAACAGATACACCCTGGCGAGATACAGGAATCGGATCTTCGAACTCTTCAGACGTGCCCTGGCAAGATACAGGAATCGAGTCTGGTAATGTTAGTCGTCAACAGATACACCCTGGCAAGATACAGGAATCAGATCCTCAAACTCTTCAGATGTTCCCTGGAAAGATACAGGAATCGAGTCTGGTAATGTTAGTCGTCAACAGATACACCCTGGCAAGATACAGGAATCGGATCTTCGAACTCTTCAGACGTGCCCTGGCAGGATACAGGAATCGAGTCTGGTAATGTTAGTCGTCAACAGATACACCCTGGCAAGATACAAGAATCGGATCTTTAGTTGCGACCGTTGATAGTAATTATCTTTGTATTAACCTTTGTCCTGAAAAGACAAATCGTTAGTTGTATGCGATGTCAGGATGTATGACATGCGTGATGTTCTCAGAATGAATGAGATTGTATGTTCATGATGCGTATATGCATGCTATAATGTATGAAGATGTGATATTCATGAATGTATTTTCGTCTAGGAAAGTAAATCCTTGACGTGTGCCGGGAAGTTAAATCTTGGGCTTGATATGGGAGAATAGAGCTTCGTTGTTTCCGCTGGGGATGATGATTGCAAGAATACCGGTAGGAGAAGATGACTCCGTTGGGGAATAAACTTGGCGAATAGATTCCTCTGCGGGGAGTGCTCTGTGGGAAGAGATGTACTTTGCTGAGATGTTGATGATAACTCCGCTGGGGATACCATTGATGTATTATGTTGGAAGATGAACTCCGCTGGGGATAGGAAGACTTCGCCGGGGACGATCTTTCCGTGGTTTTCAGCTGAGGATAACCCAGTTATAAGCTCCGGTGGAGAATAACCTTTGAATAAAGCTGGGGGAGCATTCGTACTCTGCGAGTGACAAGCTTCCAGAATCTACTGGGGATAAGCTTTAAGTCCTGCTGGGGAGATTGATTCCACTTTCCTGGGGAAGCTTTTCAGATTGCACTGGGGAATGGCTCCACTGAATGTCTGGTATACCGTCGAGGAAACAATCTTAGATCAAGACTGTCGGGGATGCTTGTTAAGAATGTTTGTATACTCCTCTGAGGAATGTTGAGATCTGCTGGGGATACCCAATTTCCTTAAGGCTGACAGTGGACTAACTCTGCTTGGGGAGAGCGTCGCTGACTTGCTAGGAGATACTGTGCCTTGTAGGGCTGATGGGAGATCAACTGCTTGGGAGAATTGTTGAATTTTGGCTCACTCTCTGGGGAATGGAGGTATCCGGTCGTTCTTCAGCTGAACCTACCTTGGTACCTTGGTGGACAGAGCAACTAGACCGCTCAGACAACTCATTATTGCCCCTGTTTCTGTGGGAGAAGATACTGGTGGAGGCCTGATGATGAGCTCATGTACAACTGCATCTTTGGAGGGAGGAAACCTGTGTAGGGTTTACTGATAATAAGTCCGTATAAGACTGCATCTGAAATGGAGAAGGAACCTGTGTAGGGTTACTTTGATGACGAGTCAGTGTGAAACCGTATCTAGAGCTGGGAAGGAAACCTATGTAGGGTTTACTGATGACGAGTCCGTGTAAAACTACGTCTAGAGTTTGATAAGGGAACCTGTGTGGGGTTACTTCGGGATAAGTTCGTGTAAAACTTCTGGAGGAACCGGGGTAAGGTTACTTGGTGATGAGTCCGCGTAAGACTTCTGGAGGAACCGGGGTAAGGTTACCTTGGGATAAGTCCGTGTAAGACTTCTGGAGGAACCGGGGTAAGGTCATTTGGTGATGAGTCCGCGTAAGACTTCTGGAGGAACCGGGGTGAGGTTATCTTGAGATAAGTTCGTGTAAAACTTCTGGATGAACCGGGGTAAGGTCATCTTGAGATAAGTCCATGTAAGACTTCGTCTGGAGATTGAGAAGGAAACCGGTGTAGGGTTGCCTGATGATGAGTTCGTGTGAAACTACATCTGAGGTTGAGAAGGAACCGGTGTAGGGTCGCCTGAGGATGATCAAATAGATAATTGTCCTGTTTGGTTTCGGATATTAACCCACGATCAGTCGTTCACCGAATTTTCCTGGCTTGTTACCAGTGTTGATCTGAAGCTGTAAAGGTAGATGGTAATCATCTTTTGATTGACCTTTCCTTGGTACTTTGGTTGACAGAGCAACTGGATCGCCTGGACCACTCATTATTGCCCATGTTTCTGATGTTACCTGTGGAGGTGCTTGGTGACTGCCGATTGACAAATCTTCTTCTGGTAGGCAAGTGACGAGATGACGGGACACAGTCGTACGCTTTGATCCCTAATTTTTGCCTGGACCGCCCTTTCGGGTTTTCAGTCCACCGAGATACCCATTTTTGCCCAAGCCGCCTTTTCAGGTTTTCAACTTGCCGGGTGTACAAAATTTTCTTTTTCATCCCTTATTTTTGCCCGAACCCTTTTGGTTCGCCGGGAAGCCCTTATTTTTGCCTAGGTGTGTCAACCTAGCGGGTCTTTGATTATGCGTAGTATTTTTTCGACTATGCCCATGCTCTCAGGATGTAGGGAGGTTCCCCTGTTGCTATGTTGCCATGTGACCAGAAGATCTTCGATCATGCAGGATTCGTTGTTGGAATTCGTGTCCAATGCCCCAAGTGACTCAGGCGGAGATTTGCCCCAAGCTGGTTGGCCTTTTGAGAGATTCTCTGAATCTTGACTTAACTGCCCCAGATGACGGACAATGATCATGCCTGCCCCTTGGTTGGAAGTACTTTTGTTCACTTAGATATTCGTCGTGCGACTTTCTCTGCTGTTCGAACAAATAGTCATATGCAAACAATGTTATTTTTTAAAAATGCAAAGCTTATGTCTGTCTTGAAGATTTTGAAAATGCAGTTTTTTCATAAAACACGCGAATTTTTGTAAAATGTGATGTCAACTCGTTGTTTTACCGTAGGCCTTAAGGAGTCAGGATACCTTTCGTAACAGTATGCTTCCGAACTAACCCATGCTTCAGCTAGGACTTTTAAGGGTTATAACGTGGCCTGGTTCACGGTTTTAAGAAACAAAGGATAAAGGCTCAAAATTTATTTGTACCCACCCGCTCTTCATGATGTTCTTCAAACCTAAACTCAGCTAATCGTGCGTTAGACCTTGTTTGAGTATTTGCTTTGATATACCAGTGATGGTTCGGATATTGACAATTTATTTTGGATATGCAGTCATTTTGTTTTTGTTGAGGGTTCGTAGGACCTCTTTCTTTTTGGTTTTATTATCCCTATTTTTTGCCTGAACTGTTTCTTTTGTGATTACAGTCAGCGGGATGCCCCAGTTTTATAAGTCTCCTTCTTAGGTTTTGACTTATTGGGTTTTTATTTTTTGAAAGATAATAACTGTCTGTCTTTACGATTATACGGAACCATCACTATATTTTGTTTTGTAAGGACCTCTTTTGATGTTGTTCCTTGTGCACTTGGATCAACTGAGAAAACTACCCTGCCCCAGGTTATGATTAAGGGTTTTAAAAATTTTCGAAAACAAAAACTCCTACTTCTTTGGCTCGAAGGGGTTGACGAGGGATTATCTTCCTTATAACTCCAGTGTTTAGGATTTGAAACAATGCCTGTACCTCATCAGCGGGGTCTGTTCAAAAGCATACTGTAAAGATCGTGGTATCGTTTTCGTCATCCTCCCTCAAGAGGCTTAGAGTTTTCAATCAAGAGTTGATCATCATGAAATATGAAAACAGTTTGAATGTAGAGAATGCGAATATATTGATTCAAAACAGACATATGTGATGCATTGATAAAGTAACAACGTTTGACATGAATAAATGTTTAAACAATCAAAGAAAAATACAGCTTGAACATTCGAATGAACAAAAGTTTTCTAGTCTCAGGACTTGTCACTTCAAATGGTGAACCTTGGAGGGATGGCAGAAAAACTCAGCCTGACCATCTTATGTGAACTCCAATGCTCCTTCATCAATCAGGTCCTGGATCTTGTTCTTCAGAGCCCAACACTCATTTGTGTCATGTCCTGGACTGGCAGAGTGGTAGGCACACCTTTTATTGGGATGATAGGTAGGAGCTGATGTGTTGGGATTCCGGAGAGGAGCCCTTAATGTGATCAGATTCAATCTCAACAGGCGTTGTAAAGCTTGAAACAGCGACATGTTGAGCTGGGTGAATTGCCTCCTGGGCTTGTCTGGCTTGCTCTGATCAACCCATTGTTCTTGGTGAAGTTGCTGTTGGAGTTGTGAAGTGGTAGCAATCTGGAGAGGTCTATTCTTCCCAATACCAGACTCTTGTCCTCTTGGAAGCTGATCAGTGACTTAGTTCCTGACTTGGACTGGTTGCTTCATGTCTTGATGAAGCTGACTGATCATGGTCCTCAACTCTTCTTGCTCCCGAGCTAAGCCTTGGATGAGAGCCATTTGCCCCAGCATCTGGGTTCTCATTGTATCCACTTCAGCTTGCAGATGTTTCAGTCGTTCGTCCTTGTCGTCATCAGAACTTTTTCTGATCAAATTCCCCATGAGGAGTGTCCTCAACTCTTCCTGCCCCTTGGATAGGCTTAGGAAGATCTCCCTGAACTGAGTTTCTTGAGTACGAAGCTCCTGGTTATCTTGTTGGGAAGCCATTGATGAAATAAACAGCGAAGAAGGTAAGTGACCTGTAAAGAAGGGTACCTGTAATGCAATGATATGTATGTATGCATGCGATGTTTTCAAGGACCTCGCGGGGTAAACAGAGAAAATTGTTAGAGTTGGAATCCGGTAGCTTGATTGAAGGAACTTCAGGTTGTTGAGAGTTCTTCTTCAAGAGTCAAGGCTCGCCATATCGAGTGGGTCATAGCCCCTGACTCAAGTCATCATCCTTGTTTTGATTTTCAAACAACCTTGGCTAGGAGAACCTTCTTCAAGAGTCAATAGCTCACCATATCAAGTGGGTCATAGCCCCTGACCCATGTTTTGATCTCCAAACAACCTTGGCTAGAGGAAAATAAATCCTCTTTGTCCCTTTCTAGACATTTTGGTTCATCATGACCTGCATCACAAGGCCTTGAGATCCTTAAAATGGGTTAGTCCTTATGCAGGATGTATGCAATGGTATGATGTTATGCACGTGGATGCAAAGGTGCGAGGTGTAAGTAAGCCCTGTAATAAGTCCAGTTTAAGGACTGTAAACAAAACCTGCAAGAAACTCATGTGTCAGATAACAAGCATGCAAATAGTCAAGTTTGAAGGCACACAAGTCACACAGAGAGCCCTTAGAGTTTAGGCCAGCATGAAGTTTGGGGTACTACCCTCTTGAAGTTGGTGGGCTCAAAACCTGTCCTATCAGAAGTAACCGGGTTCTAAGGGTCCCAATATCATTGGATTGCTTTCTGTGTTCATCGTTTCGATTTAGCCACTGAACTGGCGACCGAAATATTCCAAGAAAACAACCCTCAATTGAGTGTAGTATCGAGTATCAACCAACCTCGGACTGCACCAAAGTCAGTTATCTCACTACCCTAAAGAGGCCAAGATGGTTCAATTAAGGTTCCTAAGGTCAGTTGATGCTTCACGACACCACGCGGCGGCCCCGTACTCTCCTTGACTGGACTCAAGGGTTACCGGTACTCACCAAAGTGCCACATCAATGTAGCAGACTGCTTCAACCATGTCGGTATACCCCACACAGTTCCCTCACAGCCTTGTTGCTACTTTCTAAGAAGGTATCCCCCAAATCCGGGTTAGGATTTATAGAACTCCCAAGACAGTACCCACAATAATAAAGCTAACAAAACACGGCAATTGAAAACACAGGTGATCTTAGTCCTAAGGTACACCTCACTTAAAAAATTCCCCAGCAGAGTCGCCAGTTCTGTGATTGGTGGATCTGGAACTGACTGTTTAACGCTGGTTCGCGAAATCTCACGGAAGCAAGAGTCGCCACCGTCTTTTATTTTCTCCAAATGGAAAGGACAAAAGCACAGAAAAATTCCTTATAGAGATTGCTCTCGGTTCGGGAGGTAGATTATAGAAAGGGAAGGTGTTAGCACCCTTTCTATCCATGGTTATCCATGGGCTCTTAGATACTTGCTCATTTGTGTTTTCAAAATGGTTTGTTTGCTTTTCAACTGTGGGTTTTAAAAAGTTTCTTTGAAAATTCCAGTTCGACTCTTGTATCGGTCCTCAAGAGTGTTTGAAAATTTGCTTTCGAAAGCTTTTTGAAAAGGTGTCGGTGTGAAAAGTATTTTTGATTTGTTTTGAAATTAGAGCAAGTATCTAGAGTCGTCTACCTACCCTAAGGAATTCGTCTGTGTAAATGCCCTTGAAGTAGTGCCATCCCACCATTGAGGGGTAGGTAGCACCACCGTTGGAGGTGTTCGGGTCAATTCGAGGTTCGGGACATGGTGATCACCAGAGCAATGGGAAGACACCTCAGAAGCTACCCTCATGCCAGGTTCCCGGATCATGAGGACTTACTAAGACATCCTCTACTCGATGACCACCTTTCGAGGCAAGGCAACAGTGAGGCGTACCCTAGGGGTGGTGTGTGCGATTTGTGTGTCAAATTCATTTTCATTTATCTTGTCATGTTAAAGGTGATCTACGCTTTTGTTTTTATTTAATCATTCATTCTTGCATGCATTTATTTAACAGTTAAAATATTGCGAGAAATAACAGTTCTAAACTATTACAAAAGACGCGGGTCCACATCGCCAAAATTTCCAGAACCCGATTTGACGGAAAATAAAGAATTAAAATAAAAGTGCGAGAGATTATGAAATTACACGGCTTTGGGAGAAGTACATGAATATTAAAAGAAAAAGAAATAAATACGCGAATTGAAATTTAAATTAGAAACGAGGGCGTTGGACCCTTTTAACGAAATTAAATTAACTGATTAAATTAATTAAAATTAAAAAGAAAAAGAAATTATTTTTTTTTGAGTTTTTGGTATTTATGTTTTTTATGTATTTTTATGAGAAAGATTAAATGAAATTAAAATATTAACCCTAATTCTAATTTTTTTTATTTATTAAGAAAAACATGTTAAAATTAAACCTAAAATTAATCTAATTATTTACATGCAATTTTGATTTATAAAAATAAATAATTAATTATTAGTGAAATTTATTTACAAAAAATATTAATTAAATAAATATATTTTGATTTTTATGACTTTCCTGTTTTTTACTATTTTTTATATTTTATGAAAATAAGTTAAATTAAAGGAATTAATTAAAAAAAGAAATAATTGAAATAAATAAAATAAGGAAAAGAAAGAAAATACAATACCTTGGGGGGTTTCTGTCCCCTTTTTGGAGGTGAATTGGAGTGGTTTGGCCATTTGTGTTCTGGCCTCATCATGCATAAGTTGTTCTACTTTGGCCATTTGGCTTTTGGCTTTTGGCCATTTGCGTTTTGGCCTCAACGTTCCTTAATCTTCTCAGGATGTCTGTCTCGCCATGTATTGTTGTCATGCATAAGTTTTTCTACTTTGGCCATTTGGCTTTTGGCTTTTGGCCATTTGGCTTTTGGCCTCAACGTTCCTTAATGAACCTGGGATCCTGTCTAAATCTGTAGTTGAATCTCACGAACACATTAAATAAAATCATAAAATGTAAATAAAGCCAATATATGAAGAAATTTAATGTTTAGGCACAATATGGCATGTATGAATGATTATACCCTTTTGATCATGGAGATCAAATCAATCTTACCCTTACTAGAAAAGTAGTGACATGAATGCTTTTATGCCCTTTTGATCATGGAGATCAAGCCAGCCTTACCCTTACTGAAGAAGTAGTGAGGTGTTGGTTTGTAACTGTGATGGCTTGTTTGTAGTGAGAGGGGGATTTGTAATAAGGATTTCAAGGTTTTAGGGTTCTTGAAAGAATTTGATATTCTAACAGTGTTGTGGCAAAAATTTTTTCTCTCTTTTTTTCCACTCTGGTTTGTGTGAAAAGAAGGTGATTATATAATGGAAATTAGGGTAAAGAAAATGGGCTTTGAATGTGCAATTGGGCCTCCAATGTTCACTTGAGTTCGTCACTTTCCAGGCTAAATCGCAGGGACTTAAGTGCAATTTTTGAAGTTGAAATGTGAAAACAAAATGTAGCCGACATCGATAACTAACTCCTGTCCGAAAATCGGCTCAATCAGATAAACGTTGAATTAGTTATGAATTTTTGAAGTTTCAGCTCAGACAAACTTATTTTGGGCTCCAGTGTCGACTCTGACACGTTCTTCAATAAAAAACTGGTATTGATCGGAGCATAATATGGTCTCGACTTTTGAGGCAAAGTTGTAGATCTATGAATCAGTGACTTTGTGTAAAAATATGAGCCCAATCCGATAAAAATTGACCGAGTTATGAATTTTCGAAGTTTCGGCCCACATGAAATAATATTCAGCATTCAGGATTTTCAGCGTGTCACGCACTCTGAGCAAAAAACGAAGGCCTTTTGAATACCGTTTGAACTCAATACCTTCTGTGAAAATGTAGCCAACTCAATTTGTGAAATTTTGGCGCCAGAACCAGCTCGATACGATGAAAATCGACCAAGTTATGATTTTCTGAACATGACGCAAATAAACTTCTGTCACAAATTTTCTGTGCGAAAATACTTGATAAATACACATTTTTGAAGACCTTCTGATCGAAATTGGCTTCCATCCGTGAGAGATGAAAACGTAGATAATGTCAAGACGGAATTTAGGCCACCGGAACGGGTTCAAAACGAGTCACGATCTTCAAGTTATGAATTTTTTAGCGCGTAAAAACTGCACTTTCAGCACACTTTTTCACCATATTTCTTCGAGAAAACTCACACATTCGGATACCTTCTTTAAAGAATTGACTCTTGAGTCGAACCTGAATTTGAGAATATGTTATCAGAGATATCTTGGCGAAAGAATACCTGAATATGACGCGCCGGGTTGGACTTGTGAATTTTTCTTGAAATATTTTGAGAAATATGGGAGGGCAAATTTTGGGGTACAACAACTTGGTTACAGAAGGTAACAAACACAGAGTGTGACTCGTCCTTGTGTCTTAAGAACTTTACCCATGTCCATCTGCTATAGTCATCTACGATTACTAACCCATACTTCTTGCCACTGACTGAAGCAGTTTTAACTGGTCCAAATAAGTCAATGTGAAGAAGTTCTAATGGCTTAGAGGTAGAAACAACATTTTTAGATTTGAAAGAAGGTTTTGCAAACTTGCCTTTCTGACATGCTTCACACAGAGCATCTGAATTGAACTTCAAATTAGGAAGTCCTCTGACCAGATTGAGTTTGTTAATCTGAGATATTCTTCTCATACTGACATACCCCAATCTTCTGTGCCAGATCCACTGCTCGTTGTTAACAGACAGAAGACACTTTACATTCTGACTTTTCAGTTCAGAAAGTTTGATTTTATATATGTTGTTTTTCCTCTTTCCATTAAACAGGATAGTCCCATCTTTCTGACTAACAGCTTTACATGATTTTTGATTAAAGATTATATCATAACCGTTATCACTTAATTGACTTATGGATAACAGATTATGCATTAATCCATCTACTAGAAGAACATTATTTATAGAGGGAAGATTTCCATTACCTATAGTTCCAGAGCCAATTATCTTTCCCCTCTGATTGCCTCCAAAGCCAACGTGGCCTCCAGGCTTAAGTTCCAGGCTTTGGAACACATGCCTTCTTCCCGTCATGTATCGCGAGCAGCCAGAGTCCAGGTACCATGACCGGTGTTTCTGATTTGCTGCTAAAGATATCTGCAACATGTATTATTTTATCCTTAGGTACCCAGATTTTCTTCGGTCCTGATTTGTTAGATTTACCAAAACTCTGGTTGAATTTTGGTTTCACAGAATACTTACTGCTAGTGTATTTAATATCATGTGTGTGACCATACACAAAATGTGAGTTCAGAGGAGTGTGTTTAATGGTTAAATCCATGACATTCTTTGGTGTAGGAACCTTACCTTGGTATCCTATTCCCTTCCTGCCGTTTCTGCTAACTCCATAGATCATTGAAGCCATTTTGCTTCTATCTATGCTTTTAGCAAGGGACTTCTGGAAATTGTGATCATACTCCTTGATGATCTCATCAGCGCTGCTGGGAGTTTCAGAAATTGGTTCCTTCTGAGAGTTTTTGTAAAACATTTTCTAATTTTGAAATTTTATTTCTCAGCTCAGAATTTTCCAATTTAAGACTCTCAGTATTATCAGAGTCAGATTCAAGATTCCTTTTCAGGTTTCTGAATTTAACTCTAATCTGCTGGTACCTTTCCATAATTTCATTAAGGCTTTCAGCAAGTTCAGCCTTAGTAAAATTAATTGCAAAGTCAGGAAATACCTCTTCAGTATCTGATTCTGAGTCTGATTCAGAAGCTTCACTCTCTTCTGAAATGTTGGCCATGAGAGCTATGTTTGCTCTCTCATCATCTAATTCTGAGTCAGTTTCAGACGAGTCAGAGTCATCCCATGTAGCCATGAGACTTTTCTTCTTTTCTCTTCCAAATTTCTTTTTGGGCTTTTCCCTCTGAAGCTTTGGACAGTCACTCTTGTAGTGTCCTTGCTCATTGCATTCATAGCAGATGATGTCCTTGGTGTTTGGCTTTCTGCTTCCTGAAGAGCCTTCAGATCTTTTGGGATTCCTGAACTTCCTTTGCCTCTGCTTCCATAGTTGGTTCACTCTTCTGGAGAGGAGGGAAAGTTCGTCTTCTTCTGATGAGGACCCATCAGAGGTTTCTTCAACAGCCTGTAAAACTTTAGACTCAGATTTTTTGTTAGATTTTAATGCTAAAGGCTTACCTTTCTTCTGAGGTTCGTCAGCTTCTAGCTCTATCTCATGACTTCTGAGGGAGCTGATAAGTTCCTCCAGAGAAATTTTGTTGAGATCTTTTGCTAGCTTCAGTGATGTAACCATTGGTCTCCACTGCTTTGGTAAGCTTCTGATGATCTTCTTGACATGATCAGCAGTAGAGTATCCTTTGTCCAGAACCTTGAGACCAGCCACCAGAATTTGGAATCTTGAGAACATTGTTTCAATGGATTCAGTTTCTTCCATTTTAAATGCCTCATACTTCTGAATGAGCGCAAGAGCTTTGGTTTCTTTGACCTGAACGTTGCCTTCATGCGTCATTCTGAGTGAGTCAAACATGTCCTTTGCTGTGTCTCTATTAGAGATCTTTTCATATTCAGCATAAGAGATGGCGCTGAGAAGTATGGTTCTGGCCTTGTGGTGATTTTTGAAGTCACGCTTTTGTTGGTCAGACATTGCTTTCCTGTCAATCTTCTGACCGCTTGCATTCACTGGGTGCGTATATCCATCTGTCACCATGTCCCACAGATCAGCATCATGTGCCAGAAAGAAGCTTTCAATTCTGTCTTTCCAGTAATCAAAATTTTCTCCATCAAAGACTGGAGGTTTGCCGCTGAATCTGTCTCTGTCTTCATGGTTGTCATTGCTGGTGTGTTGATAGTTTCCTACCATTGTGTTTTTCTGACGCTGGATCTTGTACTGACACGGTTAAGTGTTTTAGCTCAGAACCAGGCGCTCTGATACCAATTGAAGAAGTGAAAAACACAAGAAGGGGGGTTGAATTGTAAAAACTGGAAATCAATTGCAATCAACATGATATTTTTATCCTGGTTCGTTTGATCTCAAACTACTCCAGTCCACCCGTCAAGGTGATTTCGCCTCTCTCCAACGAGGTCTTCATCCACTATATTCAACTGAATATTACAATCTGCTTTAACAACTGCTAAAGCCTTCTTGATGCAAACCACAAACCGGTTTCTCAAGGAATTACTTTCTTACAAAGAATTGAAATCTAGGTGTGTGAATGTTTTCTACAAAACTGTTTATCACAACTGTGATACTACACAAATTAAGCTTAAGAGAACTAGATTGCTAAAATAATTGAGTAAGGAATTTTGGAGCTTTTAGCAAACTGAGAGTGAGGAAGATGATGAATAGCTTTTTGGCGTGTAGATTGTTGTAGAGCATTAGCCAATTCAATCTTCATTGACTTGTTTATATAGCATTGGAAATAGTGTACGTTGGAGTAATAATTCTGTTTCAATGCCAATAACATTCTTTCCTTATTAAGCAGATCTTGTCTGGAATGATGCCGTTGGTAATAAATCATCTTGAATGCACAGTACCGTTGCCACTTGAGCGTGTTCTGGCTTTGGCTCATTCTGACGCTGCTTAGGTGCTGATGAACTGTTGTTGTCTTTATCAGAGTTCAGATGGTTAAGCGCAGATCTGTTCATCAAGCTTCAACATAAGCGCAAGTTGATCTTCTGATTCTAGTATCTGATATTACATCTTCTGATGCTGATGTTGATATCCAATTTTCTGATGCTGATGAGGATGTTCTCATGCTGATACCCATCAGAGTTTCTATAAAACAGAATGTAATTTTTAGATAGCATATGTGTCTTACATGAATCATACAATTAATGTATCTTAGCATTTTGTTATCATCAAAACTTAAACTTAGGGTAGTAGATTCAAACTTTGTTCTAACATATTCTGCCAATATTGAGAACAAACTGAATCTCATTAATCCAGCTCAGCCGGTGCGATGTCAAGACATCTTCTTCGACATGATGTTCCAGTTGTTGAAAAATTTCATCACAACATGTTCTTCTTATTGTACCCGTTCTTATTATCCTATTCTTCATTTCTGCTAATATTTTTTTTACAAAAAATTAAGCCAATCCTAAAACAAGAGAACTAACAAATAAGATCATGGAGCATGTGGAAGAAGTAGATGGGAAAAGCAAGTGATAAATAAATTAACAAAATAAATTGAGTAACAACTTAACTAACTTCTATTTTAAAATATAACTATTTAAAAATATTTAGGTTAGTTACTTGGAACCTAAGCAATAATATAGTGTAGCTAGAACACTATAACTCATAATAGAAGTTACCACACAAGTATAAATGGATCAATATATTTGATGTTCATAATTGAGAATCAATTTCTCTTTCATGTCCATCTTTATCTTTCACTATGGCATCAGAGTTTTCACTAAACACAGTATACACTTTGTTATTACAGTAGTTATTATTGGAAATCCACCAAACCTATGGAGAATTTATATCAATCTTGATGAATAAGATTGTTATCAATACACAATAAGGTTGAAAAGAAAATTAAAGAAGAAAAGAGATTAGGGTTTTTGTAGAGTTTCTCTGCCCACAAACTGTGGAAAATCTTTATTCACTTGCAATTATAAATTCTGTGAATAGTCTTTCTGAGTTTGTTATTGTAACACAGTGGGAGAACTGACTTGGGTGTTTTATGTTTGATCACAATTGTTGCTGATAGAAAGAGTAGCCACCGACTTTTCTTTTATCTCAAAGGAAAGGTTGAAAAGAACAGGAAAGACCTTTCGAGATTATTTCTTAAGTTCCGGGGGTAGGTTATGAAAAGGGAAGGTGTTAACACCCTTTTCATCCTTAGTTATATACGGGCTCTTAGTTGCTTGCTAGATCACTTTATTTTGTTTGAAAATGTGCTTGTGGTGTGAGTTTTGAAAGTATTTTGAAAATGTCTTTGTAATGGTTCTCATTTCTATAAGAACGCGTACAAAGTGTTGGTTTTGAAAATAGTTCAAAGAGGTGTCTGTGGAATGTGTTTTTGAAAAGGTGTCTTTGTAATGATTCTTGTTTCTATAAGAATGTGTACAAAGTGTTTTAACTTTTGAAAATGTTTCAAATGAGAGTGTTTGGTGCATAAAATGTTTTTGTTGTGAACAAGCGAGTAACTAGGAGCATCCTACCTACTTTAAAGGTCTTAATGTTCTTTTCCTCCTCCTTTAGATGTTTCTATCTTACCATTGATTTAGTAAGAAGCCCCACCATTGGATGTGAATGGACGGGCGTGTGACATTTGTATAGTCATAGAAGGCAACCTATGGATGTTTTAGCAATATCGTTTAGGGACTAGATCATTTACCGAAGGCAACATTAAGGGTCATCGAGGGACTACGATCTTTTATCGGGGGTCTTTTCTAAAACGCCCATATTCGAGGGACATGACTATTTTTTTGAGGCAACAAGTGAGATTACCCTAAGGGTGCATGTGTGAATAGTGTGTTTGATTTGCATGTATTTTGTCTTTGAACTTTAGGTTATCTACTTGTTATTTTTATCTTATCATAGATCCTAATTACTAACATTTATACAAAAGTAATAAAAATGCATAAAATAAATCCTACACTATTACAACCATATTAAATAGCAAGAAAAATGTAAAGACAAAACAAAAATGAAAGAAAGAAAAATGAATATTTCGATCTAGGCAGAAAAACCCTTTGATTCTGCCATTTCTGGCTTCCTTCGATTTGGGTATAGAGTCAGTGAAGTCATGCCATTTGATTTGGGCTTAGCCTGAGGCATGAGATGCAGCCTTCGATTCTGCCTATCTGCCTCCTTCGACTCGGGCCTGGAATCAGCATGGCCATCCTTCTGGCTGCCTCTTTCGTCCAGCATGGAGTGTCCTCTTCACCTTAAGTCCCTTGCTGCCTCCTTCGATTGGGGCTTGGAAGTCAGTGAGGAAGCCTAAGGCTTCGTTTCATACTCCTGTTTCTTTTGTTTGGGATTTTAACTAGCAACATGGCCTGAGGCCATGCTAGCATGGTCTTATGGCTAGGTTAGTTCTTAAAGCATATTTAATAAACCAAGAAACAAAACCAAAAGGATTAGAAATGAAAACAAACTAAAAGGGTGGAAACGAAAAGAACAAAAATGTTATGTACATGTTTGAAACGAAAGGAAAGATTATTCACATGTTATGCTAGAAACGGAAGATTCAAGGTTAAGAGTGACTTACCTTGCCTGGAGTTGGGGTATGTGAGTTGTACCTTTAGCTACTGCCTTGGATACTTCTAAGTTCGAAGGGAAGAAATGAAGGTGACGTTTCTGATGCTAGATTCGAAGGAGAAGAACAAGTGTGATGTTCTTTCTACTGATTCAAAGGAAAAAAAGTATGGGGGATTGCGTCAGATTCGAAAGAGGAAAATGTTTAGATTCTAGGATTGTGTTTGAAAATTTATTTAAGTGTTTGAGAGTTTGATGATTTTTCTCCATGCCCCAAAGTCTTTGGATGTGTGTCCAACCCCCTATACATGTTATGGAGCTTCTTATTTATAGGCAAAGCTGGCTAAGGTATTAGGAGGGAAAACAAAACAATTTGAACAATTTGAGTAAACTGCTTTTTGTAGCTTTCGAGGGACAATATTCGTATGCCATTTTGGTGCAAGAATGGGGTAGTGTTTCAGGACTGCTGTGCAGCAGTTTTGGAGCATTATGGGCAGTGTATCAAGCCTGAACTTGGAAACAAGCATCTTTTGACTATTTTATCTTTCGTTTTGACCTCTTTTGACTAGACTCTCCTCCAAACAGCATTCTTTGATTTTCACCCAACAAGTGTCTTTCGAATGGTTCACTTTTGTGCATCCTTCGGAGGATCCAAATGTGTGCCCCTTGAATGGGTCACAAAAGTATGCCTTAAGGTGGGCCTTGGAAATCCTTCGAGTGGGCCATCAAACACGTCCTTCGAATGGGACATCAAACATGTCCTTCGAATGGGACACCCAGACATGTCCTTTGAATGGGTCATGTATGTATTTTTGAAAGGGCCAAATGTGTTCTTCAAATGGACTATGCAATTCTTTGAATGGGCTAGTAAGGTATATCCTTCGACGGGGACTCCTATGTATGCCCTTCAAATCCACCAACCACGTGTGCTGAAGGTTGTCAAGGGTGGAATTGAAGCATACTAAAGGTAAATGTATCCAGTCGAAGCTAGTGTAAACATGGCCAATGTCCTGTCGAAGCCTGCATGCAGGAGGTCTAAACTTTGTGACTCCAAGCAAGCATACAAGAGGCCAATGCTCAAACGAAGACTTGCATGAAGGGAGCCACATGCCCAAATGAAAGAGGCATGCTAGGCTGTCATCAAAGGAGGGCCACATGCCCTAATGAAAGAGGCATGCAGGAAGCAAAATTGACCAGATAAAAGAGGCATTCAAGAGGAAAAAATGTGCAATCGAAGGATGCCAAAAGGAGGATTTTTTTCCTTGGAATCGAAGGAGGCTACAGGAGGCTTTTTGCCTTGTGTCTGCTGTCCTGGTGGAAGCCTCTTATGTGCAAGAAGGAATCCATGGCTCAATCGAAGGCTTCATGCAGCCAGTCATCAACTTGTCTATACAAACATCAAATGTACAATTGAAAGCAGGTATCCAGGCCATCATTACATTGTGAACCATGTGAGGTCAAAGATGCAGTCGAAGGTTGCATGCAGGAAGCTCCTGCCTTGTGAATTAAAGCCAGCGTGTTAGAGGCCAACGCCCAGTCGAAGGATGCAAGCTAAGCTTGCATCGGAAGAGGCCAAAAGGAGAATCGAAGGAGGTGAATCGAAGAAGACTTATTTTTCTCCAATTTGTCCAAAATATTATTTTTTATCTATTTTCCTCTTTTTTAACAGCTCCCTCTTTAATTTGATGCTGAAAAAAATCCAATTGTACTTGTGCAAGCTTGAAATTATAGAATCCTTGTGAGAAATTCTTTGAGAAATGAGAGTGAAAATTTTAAGGTACAACACTGCCCCTGTTCAATCTTCTTAAACCTGAAGAGTTAGATTGGCGAGTCCGTCATTCGTTACTTGAAGGTGGAAGATGATTGAACACTAGAGTGCCCATAAATTTGCACTCGATCATGTGGTGGTTGATTGTATAGGGAATGGGCTTAAAGATGCCATTTGGAGAGATGATGGAGAGTTGTCGGAGATGGGCTTATAGATGTCATTCAAAGGTGATTGTTGACAAAAATTAGACTAAGTCTAATTTTGACTTCAACTGCAAAAGAATAAGAATAAATCTTGGAGCGATTAATATGAACCAGAGAAAATGTCTACCGGAAAGGAATCAAGATAAACCATTGATCGATTTAAACTGAACCAGCAGAGGTCTTGAATATTCTTTAACTGGAAAGAATCAGAATAAAACTTGGAGTGATTTATCTGGACCAGAGAAAATGTCTACCGGAAAGGAATCAGGATAAACCATTAATCAATTTAAGCTGAACTAGCAGAGGTCTTGAATATTATTTAAACTGGAAAGAATCAGAATAAATCTTGGAGCGATTTATCTGAACCAGAGAAAATGTTAATCAGAAAGGAATCAAGATAAACCATTGATCGATTTAAACTGAACCAGCAGAGTTCTTGAATATTCTTTAATTGGAAAGAATCATAATAAATCTTGGAGCGATTTATCTGAACCAGAGAAAATGTCTACTGGAAAGGAATCAGAATAAACCATTGATCAATTTAAACTAAACCAGGAGATGTCTTAAATATCCTTTAACTGGAAAGAATCGGTATAAATCTTGGAGTGATTTATCTGAACCATAGAAAATGTCTACTAGAAAGGAATCAGGATAAACCATTGATCGATTTAAACTAAACCAACAGAGGTCTTGAATATTCTTTAACTAGAAAGAATTAGAATAAATCTTGGAGCGATTTATCTGAACCAGTGAAAATGTCTACTGGGAAGGAATCGGGATAAACTATTGATCAATTTAAACTGAACCAGCAGAGGTCTTGAATATCCTTTAACTGGAAAGAATCAAAATAAATCTTGGAGCGATTTATCTAAACCAGAGAAAATGTCTACCGGAAAGGAATCAGGATAAACCATTGATCGATTTAAACTCAACTAGAAGAGGTCTGGAAAGGAATTAGTTTAAATCTTTGGAGTGATTTATCTGAACCAGAAGAAGTGTCTAACAGAAAGGAATCAGGATAAACCATTGATAGATTTAAACTGAACCAACCGAGGTTTGGAAAAGAAGTGTTTGTCATGTAGATAGTTTTCCTGGCTTGTTACAAGTATTAATCTGGAACTGTTGAAAATTATTGATGATAGTTATTTATTGATTGATCTTTCTTGAAAAGGTAAAGAGTTAGTTGTATGCAATGTCATGATGTATGAAATGCATGGCGTAATGATGTTCTCAAAATAAATGAGATTATGCTGTATGCATTTATCATGTATGTAAATATGAAATGTTGTTGGAATGTAATTTTGTCTTGGAAAATAAATCCTTAACAAGTGCTTGGGAGTTTTGGGAGGCTAAATCTCGGACGGTCGTTGGGGATGAAGAGTATGCACACCTTTCCAGACCTTGTTTTTTAGAATGTTTCGGCCAGGGATTCCTGTTTTGTTGTTTGAGGAGAACTTCGTTGGGGAATGTTGAGTTTTCTTGAGAAGAAAACTCCGTGGAGAGTGTTGATTTCTGCTTGGGGATTCCTGTTTTGTTGTTTAAAGAAAACTTTATGGAGAGTGTTGATTTTCGCTTGGGGAAAAGAGTTCAGGAGTTTCAGTTGTCCGTTGCTCTACTGGGGAGCTATCTCTTGATGGAAGAGAAAGGGAGTTAACAACTTGTTAGGGACAAATAAATTAACTATTATCCCGTTGTCTCCTAGGTTTTACAGCAACTCACTGGGGATTATAGAGCAGTCTACTGGGGAAGAGGAGTTGTGGTCCCTTGATTTGTGATAGTCTGAGAGGAAAATTCAAGCTGGGGAATCTCTAGTTTGTTGGGGAGATAAACTCGGTTGCCAATTTGCTGGAGAGGTGTTTTCTTTTGGCAGAACTCCTCGAGGATTCTTCTTGAGACCAACTCAGCTGGGAAGAAGGTTTTCCAGAGATTTAAACTCTGGCTGAGAGTTTCCTGGATCCAACTTTATGGGGACTTGACTGGGGGTCATCCTATGAAAAGGACTTTATGGGAATTTGTCACTGCCCCAAGTAACAAGTGTCGATAGCACTGCCAGGAAATGTTTTTCTTGACCGTACGTAACCCTTTATAGGAATTTCAATGTTCAATGCCCCCAATGACTCAAATGCAGATCTCCCCTGGTATATTCAGCATTTCTTGAGAGATTTCTTGGAATCTTGACTTGACTGCCCCCAGACGAGTTGGACAGTGATATGTCATGCCCCTTGTTTAGAGGAGATCTGTCATTGGAAGTGTCTTCCTATTTGAAGTGGTTATGTTCACTGAGAGAGTTTTTGTTCACTAGAAATTCGTTGTGTGAATTTCTCCGTTGCCAAACAAATAGCCATATGCAAACAACGATATTCAAATAATGCAAAGTTTATGCTTGTCTTGAAATTTTGAAAACGCGTTTTAGCAGATATAAGAATTTTGTAAAAATGTCACTTCAACTCAGGATTTATAGTAAACCTTACAGGTGTCAGGATACCCTTTGTAACATTATGCTTTTGAACTAACCCATGCTTTAATTAGGACTTTGAAAGGTTGTATCATGGTTTGGTTCACAGTTTAAGAAACAAAGGATAAGGCTCAAAGTGTATTTGTACCCGCCCGTTCTTCGTGATGTTCTCCAGTCCTAAACTCAGTTAATTGTGCGTTTGAACTCCTATTGAATCTGGAATGATGGTTCATGTGTTTGGAAGTTTATTTATTGGAAGTCAATCATTTTTGCAACACTTTTCATGTTGTTGAGGATTTGTAGTGACCTTTTTTTATTGTTTATCCTTGATTTTTGCCTGGCTGTTCTTGTTTTGAGATTACAGTCAGCGGGATGCCCCGGTTTTTCTTAAGTCTCCTTCGTAGGTTTTGACTTAGTGGGATTTTCTCTTGGGAGATAATGACTGCCTAGCTTATGGGATGAACCATCATCGTCTTTTGATTCAGAAGGTTGTTTTTGGTATCATTCATTGTGAAGTGAAAGTCTGCGACCGAACGCGCGTTTGAATTAACTGAGAAATTATCCTGCCCCAGGTTTTGATTAAAGGTTTCAATTTTGTGTGAAAAAGAAAACTCCTACTTTTTTGGCTCAAAGGAGTTGACTACAGATTATCTTCCTTATAACTCATGTGTTTAGGAATTGAAAGAAACGCCTGCACATCGTCAGCAAGGTCTGTCTAATAGCATACTGTATGAGATTATGGCATTGTTTTCGTCATCCTCCCTGTAAAGGCTTGCAACTTTTAAAACGAAAAGTTGAATATCATAAAGGGAGTAAAAAGCATAGTTTAAATAGAATTAAAATGAATGGCTTAATTCAAAACAAACATATTCAATGCATGAATGAAAGTAACCAAAGTCTGACATATAGATAAGTGTTTAAGTAAACAAAGAAATTACAATTGAAAATTTGAATAAACAGAAATTTTCCTTGCCCAGGGTTTCAATTTCAAGTAAGATGTGTGAGTCCCAAGAATCCAAAATGTTCTCCATTGTCCTAATATGTCCTCAAGATCATCCATGCCAAATTTCATGCCTTGCACAACAAGTTTGCTCAGTCAACTGCTCAAATGCCTGGAAATCAACTATATTAGGTCAAAAGTCAACTGTGGCCCAAATACAATCAAACTTCAAGATTTTTGATCAACATCAACATTTTGAAGTGATATCCATCATTTGATAAAGGATTTATCACGATTCCTCAAGAAATGCTCCTAACTTATCAAAAGTCAAAAATGGAAAATTAGGGTTTCTATTGGAAAAGTCAACCAAACTTTGACCAGGCATAACTTTCTCATACTTTATCAGAAATTTTTCCACAAAAGCTCATTTTGAAGATAATCCAATTCCATACAACTTCTCTTCATCCCTCAATTTCAAGAAATGACCCAATCAAAAGATACAAGCTCATACATTATAGATCCTTTCAAAAAGTCAACAAAAACACCTTTTGGGTCAAAGCTCCTTACATGAACATGGAAGATCCAATTGAGATGGAAAAAAAAGCTTGTTTAGATGAAATCCTAATATATCTAAAATGTATAAGAGCACCCTCTTAGGGTTAAAAATGAGAGAGATATGCATTGCTAAAGTTGACCAATTTTTGGAAATGTGCATGAATCCAATATTGACATAACTTGAATATTTTTTCCAAATGGGTCCATGTTTTCATGCTTGAAACTTGTTTCTAACATGGCCCACGACCTCTGAGCTCACTCGTACATTATTTAATTATTTTTATTATTTGTTTGTATTTTTTATTCATTAAAAGTAAAAATTTAATAAAGAAATAATGGAAATTATGTAAGATTTGATTTGGGATCTTTTTCTCATCAAATAAGGGATAAGATATGCTGGCAAATAAAAGGTAAATCGTGGAGGGAAAGAAAGATTGGATTTGTTCTAAACATGGCCAAAAAACACATAATTGAAAGAAGATTTTTTCTCATCAAAACATGGATATTCTTCCACATTTGTTACCCTAATGAGATACATTATATATGCATAAAAATTCCAGACCTAGAGGGCATGCACAACTTGTCTCAAAAGAACCCTAATATTTCACAAAAAAAATAAAAAAGTGTGCCATTCGTATTCACCTTTCCAGCCAATTTCAAATCCTTCTAATCACTCCTTGGTATTCTTGAGGTAAGCATTGGTAAGTATGGATCATCATGCATGGCCATAGCACGCTGAAACTCACCATGCATGATTCATATTTTCATACTTTTTTTGTTTTTTGTATTTTTAATTATAGCTGGTTTCAATGCATTCTAACTCCATTAAAATGATCAAAAGAGGGAAAGGAACAGGTCTGGGCAATCGTTGATAAGCTTTGATGGCTAAATAGCCATTTGCCATTATTAGGGCGTAGAGAACGACAAGCTTTGTATCTCCCTGTATAGGGATTTCCAGACCAAATGGACACCACCACTAGGTTCGCAGCCCTCGAATTAGGGGGGTAGGGTCCTTATTTTGGGTTTAATGTGGCTATTTTGCAAGTGTTTTACCCCAAAATTTGCCCTATCATTTTATCAAGGTTTCCCCTCACAAGACTTCTTGGACTCCAGACCAGATTAGGGTTTTCTCAGCTCAAGACCTCTCCTTGCACTGATGACTTGAAATTAGGGTTTAAGTTTGTACATGGATTTTTGGACTTCCAGTGCCTCATGTGACTTTTATACTTCATGCTGGACCTATAATATTGCCCATACCAAGTTTCAAGCATTGAATCACTTTTTTGCCCAGTCAATTGGACAATTGACCTAAAAATCAGCTGTATTGGGGAAAAAGTCAACCATGGCCAATTTACAGTCAAACCTCATATTTTTTGATCCACATCAACATTATAGAATCATATGAACCATTTGATCAAGTTTGGACCACAACTCCTCAAGAAATATTATCAGATCATCAAAAGGGCAAAATGGTCAAAATTAGGGTTTTGACTGGAGAAAGGCAATTTCTGATTTTTCACCTAGCCAATGGCAAATTGGGTTCAAGCATGGTTTCAAGGACTCAATGGCACAATCTTGACCTAATCACATGGTTCAAAAGATCTCAAAATCATTGGATTGACAGATGAATTTTCCAGTCAACTGATCAAAAATCAACAATACACTGAAAAGTCAAACTTTGACTTTTTGGTCAAAATCAAGTGCCAAGGTTCATTTTTCATTAAGATGTGTCAAAACATGAAACTTATTCACCAAGAAACCTAATTTTGAAAATTAGGGTTTAAGTTTGAAATTTTTCATAACTTAGAAATTTTCTAAGTTATGAAAATTTCTTATTTTTTCCCCAACTTTTTCACCATGATAAAATTATATTCAAAGAAAACTTCCAACATGAAAGTTGTAGTCCTCCACAAAATCTACAAATTTGATTAACAAAGTTTTCCCAAAAGATGCTTGGATCTCAAGTTATGATTTTGTGAATAAGGGTCCATGAAACTTTTAACTTCGTGAAATTTTGCCCTAGTTTAGGCAGATTTTTAACCTAACTTCATAGCAACCTTTCACCTAGTTCCAAGAGGAATCTCAAAATGAATTTCAAATATGGATTGTAGATCATATTACAAGCTTTCCAAAATGTCCAAGAACTCTCCAAGATCATTTATGGTTAGGGAGAATCGAAGAAATGAAAATGGCAAATTATCACTTTTGTTCAAGGCATTTTGCACAAAGTTACAACTTGCAAATCTGTCCTAAGCATGTTTGTACTTGGCTTACATGTTCTAATCCTTTTTACACTCCAAAATTGAATGCAAATACATTGGAAAATGGCTTTGTTCTGAGATATGGAGCATTGCACAAGGAATTATTCCAAAAATGGCATAAAGGTTACAATGCTACTTTGATAAAGCATACTTTTAGCAACTTTGTTTATCTTGAGCCATGGACCTAACCTTTTGCTGCAAACAAAGTCCACAAATACCAGGCAATTTGTACCAACTCTCCTCAGGCCTTGAGCTAGCCTGTACAGGCTTTGGCATTGTCACTTCCCACCTTTTCTTCCAAAGCAAGTAAACTTGCAAAAGTCCACACCACTCGTGTATCTAATAAAACAAAGCCTTGGCATTATTCTAGACAACCTCAGCATATTGTAACAAGCATAAGACACGATTTGATAACCTCTCAAATACCCTCTAACACAAAAAACCACATTTCTGCCCAAAATAGGGCCATCTCTGCAAATCACAAGCCATTTCCATATTGCCTCGTGTGTTTTGCTTGGAACCACTTCAAACACATTCCATACATCACACCTAAGTTGTCCAGGCCTTTGTTCAGCAATTGTAACCCCTGTTTCGAGCTTCACTATTTTCACTTTCTAAGTTTGCAGGTTGAGTTCTACAAGGAGTTTCAGGCAACTTCAAGACAAGCTGAGCATTGGGAATGGTTGAGGGAACTTCAAGCAAGCTCACGAGACCTTCATGCCTCATTCAAAACTCCTACATTTCCATATCCAAACTCAACTGAACAAGGTATTTGTTAAGTTTCTATCTCTCTATTTAGACATCCTTAGGCTTAGGTTTGTGAAGCAAAAATGTAGTCTGTAACGTGCTTGAACTGCACATATGCATAGCTTCCATTTATATTAACTGAGCTAGGAGTATTTGATAGTTGAAGTTGCTGAAAAAACTAGGTCAGGAATTAGGACAATTAAAATTCTCTTTGGTGTTTGAGAGTTAGATCATGTTTTTTTATATCATTAGAATCGTGAGTTCATAAGCTATAATTTTTGTGTTATGAGTTTTGGATTTTGTGCAAGCATGAGCAAGAACAGGTTTGAAGCAGGGCGCGCGCGTTTTCTTTTTTTCTGGAGAACAGGGATGAAGTTTGTATGGACCTAGCGCTTTGGGCTTGGTTCTATTTGCACCCCCTGTTTACTTTCTACACCCCCTTGGCCCATTTTCTTTATTTTGTATATTTTTTTCATTTCATTTATATTTTCTGACTTTATTTATTTTTTCTGAACATTTAAAATCACAAAAAATATTTTCTTTATTTTTTACATTTTATCATATTTTATTTTTTATTTTTTGCATAATAAATAAATTATTAGGTTAATATACTTTTCTTTTCTTAAATAAAACTTGAAAATAATATAAAAATATCATACATTTTTATTTTTATTATTTATACACTTAAAATAATATTTTCATACAATATTCATTTTTTAACATTTTGTATATATTATTATTATTACTTTTTCTTGAACAAAAAATGAAATAAATAAATAATATAGCATATTTTCTTTTAAAACAAATTTGGGTTTTCACCCTTTCAAAAATAATCATTTTATTTTCTTATTTTTAAGACATAAATAAATTTATTTTTCCATACATAAAATTAATACAAAAAAAAACATTTTTGCATATTTACATTTAGTTGCATATTTAAATAATTTTTCATTTATTTATTGTATAAATTCAATTGGGTTGTAATAGTAAATTAGGGTTTTATTTTGTGCAAATATCCCCTATTAAAACTTGTACCCCCCTTCCCATAATATTGTTGTAATAGTTTAGATTTACTTTACGCATTTTATCGCTTTCATATACCATGATAGTAAACTAGGGTTTTGTATGCAAAGACCAAAAATCAAAACAAATAGCAAGACTTAACACAAGACAAAAATGCATGAAAAATGACAACACATTGCACACAAGCACCCCTAGGGTTTCATCCACTTTGTTGACTTAAAATGGCCATGGTATGCATGCTAGGTATCTTGGCAAAATCAATCAAAACAAAAAGATCATAGTCCCTTGATGACGCTATCAAAATGTTGCCTAAAAACAAATGATCTCAGTCCCTTAAACTTGCCAAGATACTTGACACCATTGCTATCATGGTCATACGATGACCCACGCCCGTCCCGTTTAACATCCAAAGATAGGGTTGTTTACCAAATACAATGGTAAAACAACAATGTCAAAGGAATAAAAAATGTGTAGGAAAGACTTTTGAGTAGGTAGATGCTTCTAGTTACTTGATCAATTTGCAAACCATCCTTGCTATTTTCAAACAAACACACACAAATTCAAAACATTTTCCAAACAAACTTTCAAACATTGGAACATTTTTTTCAAAAGACAAACATCTTTGTATACATTCTTACGAACGAGAATCATTACAAAATTTGCCTAAACGATGGCCTCTTTTCAAAATATTTTCAAAACCACACAAAGCACTATTTAAAACAATTGAAAAGAAAAAGCAAGTGATCTAAAACAAGTAACTAAGAGCCCATGGAAAACCATGGATGAAAAGGGTGCTAGCACCTTCCCTTTTCATAATCTACCCCCCGAACCCAAAAACAATCTCAAAGGTCTTTCATGTGCTTTTTTACCTTTCCTTTTGGATAAAATAAAAGACGGTGGCGACTCTTGCTAAACCGAAACATTTGCAAACACAAACACAAAACCTCAAGTCAGTTCTCACACCGCATCACAGCAGGATTGGTGGTGGAGGCCTGCCAGAGAAGACGAACAAAGTGTTGTCTCCGGTGTCCCTAGGGTTTTGACTCAGGCGAGGCATTGCGTGGCACGAACCCTTTATTCCATTGGTCCATTCAAATTCCCAAGGGCCCACCTCAGCGCGTGTTTTGACACTTCACCATACTCCACTCATTTCATATACATATTATTGTGTTTATTTGTATAAACGAATGAACATGATGGCTGAGTGGTAGGAGGAACGCGAGCAAAGGGAAGAGACCTGGATTCGATTCCCAAGTCTTGAATTTTATTTTTCTAATGAGTTTCCTCCAAATCTAGTATAGACAGGCTATTTACGCTTATCATGGGCTAGCAGGTCTACACCATCAGATCAATCATCCTCCAGATCCAGCGCCCAGTGATGCTTCCCCATGGTGGACCTCCCTAACACAGCAACACCAAATCACACGCTTGCATTGGGCTTGCACATATCTGAGCCTTGAAATTCAGCAGCATACTCCCCAGTTTGGGTTTCTCACCACCTCAGGCCCATCTTTTTTTAATTATTTTATTTTCCTTTTTAATTAGTTTATACTTTTTGTTTATTCATTTTTTTAAAATCATAAAATTAGAAAATCATAAAAATAGGATTTAGAGTTTTTTCAAGAAAAATTAATTTTTGCAAATTGATTTAATTTAATTAACTTTAATTTGTTTTCCTTAATTTAAAATTAATTAGAGATTATGTTAAATTTCAAATCTTTTTCATAAAAAACATCCAAATATTTTTAATAGGCAATTATATTTTTACAGTTTAGAACTTATTCTCGTCTCAATTTTTGCGTGTTATTTTTCATACGATTATTTTTTATTATGTAATTGTGCCCGGTTTGTAATAGTTTAATTAGGGTTTTTAATTTCTGCACTTTACTTTTCAGTCATTATTTATGTAACTACACCAAAGCCTTGTAATAGCTGTAGGAACTTTATTTCCCGCCTTTAAATTTCTTATATGCTTGTATATAAACTGTTAGTAAATTAGGCGTGCATGACAAGAATTAATCAATCAATCATTAGATCACTAACCTCAAGATAAAATACCTGAAAAAAGCACATTGTTGCACACTTGCAATCCTAAGGTATTTCCCACTTTGGTTGCCTTCGGAAATGGTCATGTCCCTCGGACGTAGGGATACTCTTAGCAAAGACCCTCAGTTTAAAAGTCATTATAAAGATCATAGTCCTTTAATGTCCCTCGAGTTGCCTACGAGAAATGATCTTGTCCCTCGATGTTGCCTATATGATGACAGTCCCTTCGAACTGATAAGGCATCTCTACATGTTGCCTTGAATGACCATAAACGTCCCTTTCGATAGTCCTTCAACATCCAACGATAGGGCTACCTACTCACTAATAGTGGGATAACACTATCTAAAGGAAAGGATGAAAATAACGTCTTTTTTGAGTAGGTAGATAGCTGTTAAGTACTTGCTCAAATCTGATTCCTTTTTACACTTACACACTTTCCAAATTCTTTTCAAAAATGCTTTATCACACTCTTGAGGACTGATACAAGAGTTACCATAAAGCAAACAAAATATTTCAAAACACACAAACACGAAAACAGTTTTCAAAAATGAGCCAGTACCTAAGAGCCCGTGGAAAACCATAGATGGAAAGGGTGATAACACCTTCCCTTTCCATAATCTACCCCCCTTACTCAGAAAATCTCGAAAAAGGTCTTTTTCTGTTCTTTTCACCCTTTCCTTTGTTGGATAAAAGAAAAGTCGGGGGCGACTCTTGCTTACCGCGACTCTTGTTTCAGTTATTTAATCTTGGCACATTAGATGATCTACCGTTTTAATTTCAAGCAATCTTCCCATACAATCCTATAGCATACATCTAGTCAGTTAAATATTTGCAGAAATTTAAAGTGCGAAAAATAAACCTAGCTATTACAAGGATTTGACAGTTACATAATTAGCTTGGCTGAAAATAAAATGCGGAAGCTTAAAACCCTAATTACTATTACAATCCCGAAGCAATTACAATAATAATAAAACAAATTAAAATGCGCGCGGCAAATTAAATGCGAGAAAAATTGAGAACCCTAGAATCTAATTGAAAAATATTTAAACTATTTTTGAGAAAAGACTTAATTAGGTTATGTACGACTAAAACCCTAATTCTAATCATTTTTTAATTATAAAAAGAAATTGAAATTAACCTAATTTAAACTAAATTAAATAATTCAAGAAAATAAAATATTTTGTAAAAGAGATTTTATGTGTTTTTGAGGTTTTTTATTTGAGAAAAAGAAACAATTTAATTTCAAAATTTAAAAACTAATTTCTATTTAATTAAAACAAATAATCAAATAAACTAATTAACCTAATTTATTTCCAAAAATATTAATTTGAATAAATAATATTTACTTCTGTATTTTTGTGACTTTTTTAGTTTTATAAAAAATAATAATTTGTGTTAATTAATTAAAACAATCAAAGAAATTAATTAAAGAAATTAAAAAAAGTAGAAAGTAAAGCAAACTGGGCCTGTATGTTGTTAGGAAATAGGGGGTGCAAATCTGAATTAATTTTGGGCCCAAGGCTGATGGCCCAACCCCTGCGCTGAATCCCGTGTGCTGGTCTTTTGATCGTGCACCATGATCTCTTATCTGGAGCGTGCTAGATCTCATGCTAGGCTGATCCAGTGGCTGGATGTTGGGGATGTATGGTAGACATCTAGATGAGAGCTACACACGATCTGTTGAGAGAAAATAAAATAAAGAGAAACGCTGGGACCTGGGATCGAACCCAAGTCCTTATGCTTGCCAACAACACGCCTCTGCCAACTGGGCTATGCTGGTTAGTTGTTAAAGAAATAAGAACAATATATAATATATCAAAACAAATTCCATGAGACTGAAACAAAATCACGCGCGCTATTTTCAAATGCACCAATAGGGTTATGCCAAATGACCTTCTTCTACCTCCAGCCCGTCGTCTTAGGTATATGACCTATACCTACAAACCATGTCCATTTCTACAACCTGCGTGCTTCAAACATCACAAATATACATGATAAATGAATTCAAAGACCATTGATCAATTGGTCTTGATGTCACGATTGTCCCAGTATCCAATTCTTGGCATAATTTTTCCTATATCAAGAAACCCCAAAACATGCTTCAAACCCTAGCCATGGCAATTATCAGCATACACGTTAAAACATCAATTAAACATAACCAATACGTTGCAAACATGATAACAAACACATATATGCCATTAAAACATGTTGATGATGCGTGAATCACAGTAATCGAGTTTAGAAAAACAGGGAAAACCGTGTGACTTCTACGTGATGATTCTAGACCTGGGGCGGCTTTCAATTGATTGGGATACGTTCCTAGGATGTCCAGCAAGCTATTGGTAATGTTGGAACGACTTAACCTGGCCTCTAGAATGGAAATCGAATCACCACTTTTCTTTGAAATTTTGAAGTTTTGTTCTGCCTCTTTTCACGTCTGCCACCCTTGTCTCATGCCTTGTACATGTTTAATATATATCTAGGAATGAATTCGGGTTACAAACTTGGATTAAATCTTACAATTATGAGAGATTTGATTTGATTTTCATGCTACATGTAAACTTGATATTTTGAGCCAAATCATCCCTTTCTTGTACCAATTATGCTTGATGCGATTTTGTCTTGATATTTCAGCATATTTTGATTGCCAACCTATCCAAAAACCAAATCAAAACATATCTTTGCTATTATTCACCAATTATTTGATTTAATTCAATTTTTAATTAATAAAAAATAAAAATAAATTGAAAAATGAAGAAAATAATGTGTGGGTGAATATTTGGATCTTGGAACATATTATAAGTGAGGTGCAAGCATAAAAAGTTAGGGCCATTTGGCAAAAAGTGCATTTTTGAGCACATTTGACTTTTGACAATTTTGCAAAAAAGGTCAACTTTGACAAGGCATATCTCCTCCAATGTTAACCCTAGAGAGTTTTTCTTTGACTTTTAAAAATCTTAGGATGTCTCCTAAGCAACCTTTTTGGTCTCATCTCAATTGAGTCTTCCATGTTCATGTAAGAAGCTTTGACCCAAAAAGGTGTTTTTGTTGAATTTTCAAAAGGACCCATAATGTAAAAATTCATATCCTTTTGTGGGTGCATATTTTGAACTTGTGGGATGAAGATGAATTGTAGGGAATTGCATCCTATTCAACATTAGCTTTGGATGGAAAATTGATGATAAAGCATGTGGAAGTTATGCTTGGTCAAAGTTTGGTTGACTTTTCCTAAGAAACCCTAATTTAGCAACTTTTGGGTTTTGATGAATTTGGAGTATTCCTTGAAGAATCATGATCAACCCTTGATAAAATGATTAAATACACTTAAAAATGTTAATTTTGACCAAAAATCTTGAAGTTTGACTGTATGTGGGTCACAATTGACTTTTGACCTAATACAGTCGACTCTCAAGCATCTGAGCAGTTGACTGAGCAAACTTCTTGTGCAAGGCATGAAACATGATATGTAGGGTCTTGAGAACATATTTAGACCATGGATAGCATATTATGTCTCTAGAGTCCACCTATCTTGATGAAAGTGGAAACCCTAATTTGAGACACCCTGCCTTAGGAGAGAGTTTGTCTGGTCAACTCTTGGGCAAACTTGAGCAAATTGATGATCTCAAGGAGTATGTGTTGAGTAAAATGAGAGGGAAAATTTTGGGGTACAACAACTGCCCTTGTTCAATCTTCTTAAACCTGAGGATGTAGATTGGTCCGTCCGCCTTTCGTGATCTGAAGGTGGAAGATGATTTAACACTAGAGTGCCTAGAAATTTGCACTTGTATGAAGTGATACTTGATTGGTGATATCGGGAATGGGCTTATGGATGCCATTCGGAAGCTGCTAGTGAATTGTCGGAGATGGGATTAAAGATGCCATTCAAGATGTGGCGAAATACCGTCGAATATGGGCTTAAAGATGCCATCTAGAGGATGTTGATTTCCTGAGACATTCCTTCGATGAGTGTTCCTATTACTGTTGTTGACGAGGAATCTGCTGAGGAACATTGGTATCTGTCTTGGGAGAAATAAAATTTTAGGAGCTTCAGTTGTCCATTACTCTACTAGGGAAATAACTCCGGCTTGAGGAAGCGGAAGTGAACTGCATATCTGGTCAGGGTATATGCTGCCCCGCGACTTACTGGGGAATTGCGCAACCAATCGTGTTTGATCGGGTCTCGGTCTTACAGTGTTGTGGACTGCTGTCTGGAAACCTGGATGGTAAGGTTATGAGAAGGAACCTGGATAGTAGGGTTACTTCGAAATGAAAGCCTGGATAGTAGGGTTGTGAGAAGGAACATGGGTTGTAGGGTTACTTTGATATGAAAGCCTGGATAGTAGGGCTGTAAGAAGGAAACTGGATAGTAGGGTTACTTCGATATGAAAGCCTGGACAGTAGGGCTGTGAGAAGGAACTTGGATAGGAGGGTTACTTCGAAATGAAAGCCTGGATAGTAGGGCTATAAGAAGGAACCTGGATAATAGGGTTACTTCGATATGAAAGCCTGGATAATAGGGCTGTGAGAAGGAACCTGGATAGTAGGGTTACTTCGATATGAAAGCCTGGATAGTAGGGCTGTGAGAAGGAACCTGTATAGTAGGGTTACTTCGATATAAAAGCCTGGATAGTAGGGCTGTGAGAAGGAACCTGGATAGTAGGGTTACTTCGATATGAAGGCCTGGATAGTAGGGCTGTGAGAACGAACCTGGATAGTAGGGTTACTTCGATATGAATGGCTAGATAGTCAGGTTGTGAGAAGGAACCTGGATAGTAGGGTTACTTCAATATAAAATCCTGGATAGTAGGGCTGTGAGAAGGAACCTGAATATTAGGGTTACTTTGATATGAAAGCATGGATAGTAGGGTTGTGAGAAGGAACCTGGATAGTAGGGTTAATTCGATATGAAAGCCTAAATAGTATGGTTGTGAGAAGGAACCTGGATAGTAGGGTTACTTCGATATGAAATCCTGGATAGCAGGGCTATGAGAAGGAACCTGGATAGCAGGGTTACTTTGATATGAAAGCCTGGATAATAGGGTTGTGAGACGGAACCTGGATAGCAGGGTTACTTCGATATGAAAGCCTGGATAGTAAGGCTGTGAGAAGGAACCTGGATAGTAGGGTTACTTCGATATGAAGGCCTGAATAATAGGGCTGTGAGAAGGAACCTGGATAGTAGGGTTACTTCGATATGAAAGCCTGGATAGTAGGGCTACGAGAAGGAACCAGGATAGTAGGGTTACTTCGATATAAAAGCCTGGATAGTAGGGCTGTGAGAAGGAACCTGGATAGTAGGGTTACTTCGATATGAAAGCCTGGATAGTAGGGTTGTGATAGTATTGTTACTTCGATATGAAAGCCTGGATATTAGGGATGTGAGAAGGAACCTGGATAGTAGGGTTACTTCGATATAAAATCCAGGATAGTAGGGCTGTGAGAAGGAACCTGGATAATAGGGTTACTTCGATATGAAAGCCTGGATAGTAGGGCTGTGATAAGGAACCTGGGTCGTAGGGTTACTTCGATAAGAAAGCCTGAATAGTAGGGCTGTGAGAAGGAACCTGGGTCGTAGGGTTACTTCGATATGAAAGCCTGAATAGTAGGGATGTGAGAAGAAACCTAGATAGTAGGGTTACTTCGATATGAAAGCCTGGATAGTAGGGCTGTGAGAAGGAACCTGGTTCATAGGGTTACTTCGATATGAAAGCCTAGATAGTAGGGCTATGAGAAGGAACCTGGGTCGTAGGGTTACTTCGATATGAAAGCCTGGATCGTAGGGTTATGAGAAGGAACCTGGGTCGTAGGATTACTTCGATATGAAAGTCTGGATTAGTTGACCCATTTGGTTTCAGGAACTGAGTTTCTGTTAGTCGTCTGCAGATGTGACTTGCATAACTGCTGGATTTGTTGAAGCTAAACGTCTTTTCCTGAAAAGATATCAGGGTTAGTTATATGTGATGCATGAAATGCAGGGTGAGATGATGTTCTCAAAATAAATGAGATTATTATGTATATGATATGTATGTGTATGTCAGGATGTATGTTCATGAAATGCTATCGGGGTATGCTCGCGTCTGGAAAATAAATCTCTGACGGTCGCTGGAGATTTATAAATATTCTATCGGGAAGACATGTTGGAGAATAACTTTGCGAGGACCAAACTTAGGGGGAAGAGATACTCTGTTGGTAGACCTGCTGATCTGGAGGAATAAACTCAGCCGGGGATGAAATTTCGTTTCTATAGATGTTGAGCTTTGTTGGAGATTGAGCTTCTGTATCTGGAGAAATAAACTCGGCTTAGGGGATGAAATTTACTGACTCGCCCGCGATTATGAACCTCGGATGGGGATAGTTATGTCATGTTTCAGGGAAGCTGAAATCAATGCCTTTGGATACTTTTACTCTGTGGGGGGAGTGTATGTACCAATAATTATGTTCCCAAGCTGGCTCCGTCCCGGTACCTGCTCGGCAGAGTAACTGTAGGGTTTGGCACTTCTTGTTTTCTCCTGTTTCTGGAATTACGAGTAATTGTCTTTTGTTTCTTATGTAAATATTTATGAGCAGCAATCATTTTCAAATGCATATATCAAAAATAAATCATTGGACATTCTTGCAAAACAAAACACAAATAAAAAATGAATTGAAGTTTCTTGTGAAAATGATTTATATTGATTTTTGAAGTTGGCCTGTAATAGGCGTTTTTGTACAAAGAGGCTGAGGCACTAGTAAGATAACGCTGCCGAAAGAAATTACAATTTGTGTAAAATAAAGAAAAAACAACTATGTGAAACAACCCCATTGGGTTCCAACTCTGCTATTGCCTTTATATCTTCAAGCGTCTCATCACTTTGTTACTTGGCCGAAGGTTGATCAGATTGGTTGGCGCCGTCTGAGCTTGATAGTTGATACCGAAGTCTGGTCCCAAGATGATCCAATGAGACATAGTGATACGCTTCAATCCCTAAATTTTGCCTGGATTTCCCTTTCGTGTTTTCAATCCACCGGGATACCCTTTTTTTGCACAAACCTCCCTTTTGGGTTTTCGACTTGTCGGGTGTACATATTTTTTCATTTTCATCCCTTACTTTTTCCTGAACCCTTTTGGTTCGCCGGGAATCCCTTATTTTTGCCTAGGTCAGTCGACCTAGTGGGTCTTTGATTAGGCGTATTATCTTTTCACTATGTCTGCATTGACAGAGTGAGGAAGGTCATCACCGTCCATGGTGGTTAGAATCATAGCTCACCCCGAGAAAATGTTCTTAACCACAAATGACCCTTCGTACGTGGGGGTCCATTTTCCCCTGGGATCACCTTGTGGAAGTATGATGCGTTTGATCACTAGATCCCTAACTTGATATTCTTGACGCCTGACTTTCTTGTTAAAATCCTTGACCATTCGCTTTTGATAGGTCTGACCATGGTAGATAGCAGTAAGTCTCTTTTCATCGATTAGATTTAACTGATCAAGTAGGGTTCGGATCCAGTCGTCCTCGTTTAAACCCGCATCCTTCATAATCCTAAGAGAAGGTATCTGGACTTCAATGGGTAGGACTGCCTCCATGCCATATACCAGAGAGTAGGGTGTTTCCCCTGTCTACGTCCGTGCTGAGGTACGGTACCCATGAAGAGAAAATGGCAACATCTCATGCCAGTCTTTGTATGTCACCGTCATCTTCTGTACAATCTTCTTGATGTTCTTGTTAGCTGTTTCAACAATGCCATTCATATTCGTCCGGTAGAGAGAAGAGTTATCATGCTGTATCTTGAACTGTTTACAGAGCTCGATGATCATTGTGTTGTTGATATTCATACCATTGTCGGTAATAATTCTCTCTGGCACACCATATCGACAAATCAGGTTATGTCGAATAAACCACGCCACGACGTTCTTGGTTACTATAGCAAAAGAGGCTACCTTAACCCACTTCATGAAGTAATCAATGGCTACTAAGATGAAGCGATGTCCATTGGAGGCGGTGGGCCTGATTTCTCCGATCATGTCGATGCCCCACATTACAAAGGGCCACGGAGCGGTCAAAACGTTTAAGGGGACCGAAGGCACATGCACCTTATCAGTGTAGATTTGGCACTTATGACAAGTTCGAGAGTGTTGATAACAATCGGCTTCCATAATGGACCAGTAGTATCTTGCCCATAGGATCTTTTTAGTAATGGTATATCCACTAGAATGGGTTCCGAAGGTGCCTTCATGTAGATCTGTCATGATCCTCTCTGCTTCGCTCTTGTCTACACACCGTAGTAGTGTGAAGTCATGGTTGCATTTATAGAGGATTCCATTACTGAGGAAGAACTTTGCAGCGAATCTTCTCAGAAACTTCCTATCATTGACAGATGCCCCTTCGGGATACTCCTGAACTTCAAGATACCTTTTGACTTCGTGAAACCAGGGTTTGTCTTCCACTTCTTCGATAACGATCTCACAGCAGTGTGTTGTTTCATCCAACCTCTCAATGGTGATTTGGGGATCTTCATTGTCTCACCTAACTTTGAACATAGAAGACATGGTAGCTAGCGCGTCCTCTAACTAGTTCTCCTATCGTGGGAAATGTTCAAAGGTTACCTCCTGAAAGTGTGGGAGCAATGTCAGTACATAATCTTTGTATGGAATGAGATTCGGGTGCTTTGTATCCCACTCGCCTTTGATCTGACTTATTACCATAGTGGAATCCCTGAATACACTTAAGAACTTGATCCTGAGGTCAATAGAAGCTCGAAGACCCATAATACATGCTTCATACTCCGCCATGTTGTTGGTGCAGTTAACACATAATCGGGAAGTGAATGGAGTATGACATCCCTCGGGAGATATGATTATAGCGCCAATGTTGTTACCCAGTTCGTTCGAGGCTCCATCAAAATACATAGACCATCGGGATCCTTCCTCAGGTCCTTCACCCGGTCCAGGATCTTCATAGTCAGTCACCAACATAATATTCTCATCAAGGAACTCGAAATTCATGGACTGGTAGTCATCGACGGCCTGATGAGCCAAATGATCAGCCAATATACTCCCCTTTATTGCTTTTTGGGTTGTATATTGTATGTCGTATTCAGTAAAGATCAGTTTCCACCTAGCTATCCTTCCGGAGAGAGCGGGCTTCTCGAAAGTATACTTGATTAGATCCAACATCAATATCAATAAGGTAGTGTGAGTCAGCATATACTGTCTCAGTCGACGAGCAGCCCATGCCAAAGCGCAACAAGTTTTCTCGAGCAATGAGTATCGTGTATCACAGTCGGTAAAATTTTTGCTAAGGTAATAAATTGCGTGCTCTTTTCGACCAGACTCGTCATGCTGCCTCAACACACACCCCATTGAATTGTCTAGTGTGATACGGTGGGAGAACTAACTTTAAGGTTTTGCGTTTGTGTTTGCAAATGTTGCGGTTGAGCAATAGTCGCCACCGACATTTCTTTTATCCAATAAGGAAAGGTGAAAAAGCACAGGAAAGACCTTTAGAGATGTTTTCTTGAGTTCGGGGGGTAGATTATGAAAAGGGAAGGTATTAGCACCCTTTTCATCCATGGGTTTCCATGGGCTCTTAGTTACTCGCTAGATCACTTGCTTTTTGTTTGAAAATTTGTGCTTTATGTGGCTTTGGAAGTATTTTGAAAAGGTGCCATCATTTAGGCGAACTTTGCAATGATTCCCGTTCGTAAGAATGTATGCAAAGTGTTAAGCTTTTGAAAATATTTCAAGGTTTGGAAAGATGTTTGGAAAGTGCATGTGAATGTTTTGAAAATAGCAAGGATATTTGTTTCGAAAGTGAGCAAGTAACTAAAAGTAATCTACCTACTCAAAAGGTCTTAGATGTGCATTTCCTCTTCCTTTAGATGTTGCTATCTTACCATTGACTTGGTAAGAAGCCTCATCGTTGGATGTGAAGGGACAAACATGGGTCATCGTATGACCATGATAGCAATGTTGCGAGATGACTTAGCACTTTTCTTTTATGGACTAAGATCATTTTGAAAGGCAACTTTGATAGCGTCATCGAGGGACTATGATCTTTTTTCGATTCGTTTGTGCTAAGACATCCCAAATGCATAACATGGCCATTTTTGTAAGGCAACAAGTGGAATTACCCTAGGGGTGTAAATGTGCGAGTGTGTTTGATTGCATGCATAATTAGTCTTGATTAGGGTGATCTATTTGTCCATTTTCATGTCTTGTCATGCACCCTAATTACTAGCAAATATTGAAAGCAATAACAGTGCAGAAATGTAAAGTCCTACTCTATTACAATATTTTGGGAATGGGGGTACATTTTTGTGAATGGGGATTGCAAGTTAAAATTCTAGGTTATTATTACAACATATTGAAATAGATAAGAATGTACTGGAAATGTGAAATGGTTGTCTGTTTAAAAGAGAAAATAACTTTGGTTTAAGAAAATATTTTTTGTATTTTTTTTATTAAAAGAAAATATACCATGCAAAAATGAAAAATGTTTTTGGTGTTTTTTGACTAATATAATATGATGCTAAAAATAAGAAAAGGAGAAAACGTAACCAGCGCAAAAATAGAAGAGGTTAGAAGTTCTGACTCTATCTTTCTGCACAAACAGAAACATGTTAGCAAAATATGGAAGTTCAGAAGTTCTGGACTTTCTGAAGATTTATAAATTTTCAGAAGTTCTGACGCAACTGTCAGAACTTTGCCTCTCTCCTGACCAGTCAGAACATTTACGGAATAGAAGTTGCGTGCGTAATAGTTACGACAAATTTCATGAAATATCAAAAGCAAAAATCAGAAGCAACATGTATCTGCTAGTTCTAATTCTGAGTCTTATTTTCTTTATGAAGCTCTGAACTAGGACTTCCTCTACTTAGGCAGGCAAATGCATGAATATCAGAATATGTACATCCTCAGAATCAGAATATCTACATTGTGCTAAATATGCAAAATTTGACAATGCTTAATCAGTTATGATGAGGGTCAGCAGAAGACTTACCTTGCAGCTGGACAAGATTCTGTGAACTGGATATTGGTCTTGAATTCTGGTGATGTTCTGAGCAACTCCTTCACATACTCAACAGGAAATTTGCAATTCCTGGAACAGTCAAGGGGTGATATTCTGACTCCTTTGTGGTGAAAGTGAATGGAGAGTGTATGGAAATAGGAATACAAAAGTTAAGGTAGCTTATAATGTATGAATCAGAAACTACGTGGATGGCTTTAGTTAAGAACACTTGAGGAAAAATAAGGTTTGAATATAAGGAATCAATGCTAGGATTTTTGGTACTTTATGTTTATAGTTTCCTGGGTTCTTGGAATTTTTGCAGTGGTTCAAAGCTAGTTCTTAATTTTCTTGTTTCTTTCACAAATTTTTATGGTCAAAGGGAGCGGGGGGTAAGAGAGCTTTCAGTGTGCAAATGGTATCCTATTTATAGGCAAAGTTTTGCAGTTGGGGCGGTCAAGTGCCGCCAACATCATATGCTAGATGCTGACTTACTCTTGAAGTAATATTAACAAGTGGGGGTTCAATGCATTCAAGTTGGATGGTTAACAACGCCTCAGCTGGATTTGGCAGTGTGAATTAATGAAAAGTAGAGGCAGCGTGTGGGTCTAGCATACTTTTGCACAGAAATTTGTCTTCCCAAAGCAGTAGGGGTACACGTGGGGAAAATCCCTTGAATACAAACTCAGAGGCGGTTGTGAGCATTAAATGAGTTCCCATGTGAAACTCTGGATCCTTGCTTGACTCTGGATTAGAAGTTCTGCTTCAGCGTAGCATCTCATCTTCTGACCCTCTTATCTTCTGACTTCAGCATGTTCTGAAGAATCCTTCAGAACTTACAGTATACTTACAACACGCTTTGTTACCTTCTTTGACTTAACCTCTGCAAATTCTGACTGGACCTTTGTGAATACTGGCTCAGAAGTTCTGACTGAACTCTATCTTGAGAACATCTAGAATTTGCTGACTGTGAACACTGGCTCAGAAGTTCTGAAATTGTCATATTTCTTAAATACTTCGAAAAATTTCTAAGTCTTTAGAATTTGATTCTTCCAAAGTAAAATTTGACTTTTGAGATTCTTGATGAAGAAAACTTCATATTCCAACATGTCTTGATGAAATATGATTTTTGAGATTTGATTTTGATCCAAAAGTCAAAGTTAGATTCCTCGGTGTGTAAATGAGCATTTTGCCCTTGTGAATGGTTTGCTTGGAAAACTTGTTAATTCAAGGCCTGGGGACTTGATGAAAGCAAACATGAGGATTCAAGGTGATCCCTTGAGAAATGAGAGGGCAAATTTTTGGGTGCAACAGCTGCTCCTGTTCAAACTTCTTGAACTTGGAGAGTTTAGATTGGCGGATCTGCCATTCGTGACTTGAAGGTGAAAAATGATTGAACACTAAAGTACCCAAAAATGTGCACTCGAAGATGGATGGTGAATGGGCTTATAGATGCCATTTGGAGGAATGTTGGTAAACTCTGGATGAAGTATCAGCACAAATCTCTTGTTGATTTATACTAAACTTGACGTTTTACTTGGGAGAAGAGGGGTTAGTAAAATGCAAATGCTTGCATGATGTTCACCAGATGTGGTATCATGCTAAATGCATATGGTATGTACATGCTATGATGTATGAATGTGAGATGTGTGTTTTTGTCTGGGAAAATAAATCCTTGACTGCTGCTGTGGAAATTCTGGGAAGTTGAATCCCTGATTGCCTGTTGGAAATGAAGAACATGCATGTCTTCGAATTTTGTTGAAAGGGATGCTTTTGCTGGGGAACGTCACTTAGATGTCATCTGTTATCTGGTCGGATCCAGGCTTCACAGTTGCTGAGGATGAAGTAGTTGGTTGCTATCTGGTCGGATCCAGGTTTCATGGCAACTTACTGGGAGAAGAGATGAATTAACTGTTATCTGGTCGAATCTAGGCTTTACAGAAAATTCCTTGAAATTGAATAGTCATCTGGTCGGGTCCAGGTTTCATAACAACTTGCTGGGAATATGGAGGTTAACTATCATCTGGTCGGATCCAGACTTCACAGTAACCTGTTGGAGGTAAGGATGAATTAACTATTATCTGGTCGGATCCAGGCTTCACAATATACCGTTCGAAAACTGCTATCTGGTCGGGTCCAGGCTTTGCAGATTTCTGAGGTTTGATGAGGTCAATTGCTATCTGTTCCGGTCCAGGCTTCACAATAAACTGCTTTAAAAACTGTTATCTGGTCGGGTCTAGGCTTCGCAGATTTCTGAGGTTGATGAGGTCAATTGCTATCTAGTCGGGTCCAGGCTTCACAATATACCATTCGAAAATTGTTATCTGGTCGGGTCCAGGCTTCGCAGATTTCTGATGAAGCTAATTGTTATCTGGTCGGGTCCAGGCTTCACAATATACCGTTCGAAAACTGTTATCTGGACCAGTCCAGGCTTTTCAGATTTCTGATGAAGTTAATTCTTATCTGATCGGGTCCAGGCTTCACAATATACCGTTCAAAAACTGTTATCTGGTCGGGTCCAGGCTTTGCAGATTTCTGATGAAGTTAATTGTTATTTGGTCGGGTCCAGGCTTCACAATGAACTGGTTGAAAACTGTTATCTAGTCGGGTCCAGGCTTCGCAAATTTCTAAAGTAGAAGTTTAATTGTTATCTGGTCGGGTCCAGGCTTCACAATAAACTGCTTGGGGATTTAGTTGTTATCTGGTCGGTTTCTAGGTTTCACAACGAGTCTTCTGAGGATGATTACTATCTGGTCGGATCCAGGCTTCGCAATGGATTTCTTGAAAAGATGGAAATGAGGAATGATATCTGGTCGGATCCAGGTTTCTCAATCCTGTTTCGGGGATAGAGGGGCAACTCTACTGGGGAAAAGAAGTTAAAACCTTGTTCGGATTGATTTCAGGTTTTTCTATATATTTGAAGAGTTAGGCTATTATCTGGTCGGGTCCAGGTTTATAGCATTTTGAAAAATGAGATCAACTGGTATCTGGTCGGGTCCAGGCTTCAGCAACTCAAGAAGTCAAATTGTTATCTGGTCGAGTCCTGGCATCAGTAATTGAAGAAGTCAAACTGTTATCTGGTCGGGTCCAGGCTTCAGTAATAACTTGAAAATTGTGCTAATATCTGGTCGGATCCGGGCTTCATAGAATTTCTTGGTAATAATAAAGGCTTTGTTGAAGACTTTACTAGGGATTAGGGGTCGTGGCCCTGTGATTTGCAGTTTTTGAAAGGGAGATTCTAACTAGAGAGTATAGACTCAATCGGGTGAGGCAGACTCGGTTTGGGGAGGATATGCCCCACTGGGGCTGACGGGCTCAGCCGGGGATGGTGGGCTCATATGGAGAGGATAGATTTTGTTTGAAGAAAATAGCCTTGGTTGGAGAAGATGTACTCAGCTGGGCGATTCAGACTCAACTGGGGAATTTGGGTTCCGCTGGGGAAGATGGACTCGGCTGAGGAAGATGGACTCAACTTGGGGAATAAAATCTTAATATACTCTGCTGGGGATGAAAACCTCGACTGGGAGATATACTCCATTGGGGATGAAAACCTCGGTTGGGAGATATACTCCACTGGGGAAGATGGGCTCAGCTGGGAAATTTTGGACTCACTGGGGAGTGTTTACTCAGCTGGGGAATTCGGGGTGTCTTGTACATTGAGAATCTTGCACTTGGTTGGGGGAAATAACTCTGTTGGAGAAATAAACCCTATTGAGGAGATTAATTTCCTTTAGACAGAGACCCCTAGGCTTCAATTTTGACTTAGCTGTAGAAAGTTGCCAAGAGATTGAGATTCTGGCCGGGGGTTTATCCTATGTGAAGAAATTTTGTAGGCAACTCCGTTGGGGAAAGGTTGCATTGGGGGTTGTCCCTATAGGGGTAATGATGATGAGATAACTCTATGGGGAATAAAATCTGCTGAGGAGGTGAATTCCCTTTAGGAAGAGATCTCCTAGGCTTTAACTGGGGAGAAAGTTGTCAAGAGGTTGAGACTCTGGCCAGGGATCATCCCGTGTAAGGAGATTTTATGGGCGACTCCGTTGGGGAAAGGTTTGTTGTCATAGTATTGGTGGGGATAATGATGATGAGATAACTCTGTGGGGCTATTTCACATACATTAAAGGGATGTTTACTACTGTTGTGCACTAATGCCTTGTTGAGGCTGCTGCTTGGCAGGACACATGTGCCAAATGGTTTTAATTATGTTCACATGCATATGTCCATTCAATTTTAGTCATTGGACAAATTTGCATTCAAAACAGAGATAGAAAATTTTGCACTTCAAAGTGCATTTGTATTGATACTTTGCCAATGAATAGCCGTTTTTGTACATATAGACGGAAATCCTAGTAAGAGAAAATCACCAAAAAAAGGAAAAAAAAAAAGAGAAATGAAAACAAATAGCCATGTGAAATGATCTCATTGCCTTCCATCTCTATTATTGCCCCTAATGTCTTTGAACGTCCCTTGCCGTTGATCGAAGTCGATTAGATTGATCCTGGACCATTTGAACTTGGACCTTGGGGATAGCATGGACCATGTTGACTTCGTGGGACATAGTCGTACGCTTTTAATCCTTAATTTTTGCCTGAACCGCCCTTTCGGGTTTTCGGTCCACCAGGATACCCTTTTTTGCCCAAGTCGCCCTTTCGGGTTTTCAACTTGCTGGGTGTATAATATTTTGCATATATCCCTAATTTTTTCCTAAACCTTTTTGTTTGTCGGGATGCCCCTTTTTGCTTAGGTGTGTCAACCTAACGGGTCTCTTATGCGTAGTATTTTTTGACTATGTCCGCATTTATAGGATGTGGGAAATCTTCACCATCCATGGTGGTCAGTATCATGGCACCGCCAGAGAAAAATCTCTTGACAACAAACGGCCCTTCATAGGTGGGGGTCCAATTTCCTCTGGGGTCACCTTGTGGTAAAATAATGCATTTTATCACCAAGTCACCAACTTGATATACTCGAGGCTTGACCTTTTTGTTGAAAGCCTTGATCATCTGTTTTTGATACGTCTGACCATGGAAAATAGCAGCTAATCGTTTTTCATCGATTAAGTTCAGTTGATCCAATCTCGTTTGAATCCATTCATCTTCGCCTAGACCTGCCTCAATCATAATCCTCAACGAGGTAATTTGAATCTCCACTGGTAAAACAGCTTCCATGCCATAGACCAGAGAGAAGGGAGTTGCCCCAGTTGATGTTCTAGCTGAAGTACGGTAGCCATGTAGAGCAAATGGTAACATCTCATGCCAATCCTTATAGGTCACTACCATTTTCTACACAATCTTCTTGATATTTTTGTTGGCTGTTTCGACTGCGCCATTCATTTTTGGTCTATACGGAGAAGAATTGTGATGCTTGATCTTAAATTGAGTGCACAATTCCCTGATCATGACATTGTTGAGGTTAGTCCCATTGTCAGTGATGATCCTTTTGGGGATACCATAACGACAAATGAGATTGTGTCTGATGAATCTGGCTACCACATTCTTGGTGACTGAGGAGAATGAGGCGGCTTCGACCCATTTGGTAAAATAATCGATGGCGACAAGAATGAAACAATATCCGTTGGAAGCAGTAGGTTTTATTTCTCCGATCATGTTAATACCCCACATCGCAAATGGCCATGGAGCCGTCATGACATTCAGATGGATTGGAGGTACATGGACCTTGTCAGCATAGATTTGGCATTTGTGACAAGTTCTAGAATGTTGATGGCAATCGGTCTCCATTATTGACCAATAGTAACCTACTCTTAAGATTTTCTTAGCCATCGTATGTCCACTTGAGTGAGTACCAAAAAGGCCATCGTGCATGTCTTTCATGATTTCCTCTGCCTCCCTCTTACCCACACATCGGAGTAGAGTCGAATCATGGTTGCGCTTGTACAATATCCCATTACTTAGGAAGAATTTGGCTGCAAATCTTTGCAAGAACTTACTGTCATTGATGGATGTTCCCTCTGGATACTCTTGTGCTTCAAGGTATCTCATTACCTCATGGTACCATGGCTTTTCTGCATCGGTGTCAAGATCATAGCAATGTGCAGGTTCATCAAATCTTTCAATTGTTACTATAGGGGATTCGTTGTCCCATCTGACTTTGAACATTGAGGACATGGTTTCTAGAGCGTCAGCCAACTGGTTTTCTTCTCTAGGGAAGTGTTTAAAAGTGATTTCTTCGAAATGAGAGATCAGGGATAGAACAAGTTCCTTGTAAGGGATAAGATTAGGGTGTTTAGTGTCCCAATCTCGTTTTAGTTGGCTGATTACCAAGGCAGAATCTCCAAACACATCCAAATGCTTGATCCTTAAGTCAATGGCAGCTTTCAAACCTAAGGTACATGCTCCATACTCAGCCATATTATTTGTGCAATCGAAGCATAGTCGAGCAGTGAAAGGAGTGTGGAAACCTTCAGGAGAGATGATCACAACACCAATTTTGTTACCTAAGGTGTTGGAAGCCCCATCAAATACCATAGCCCTTCGGGATCCTTGTTCAGGTCCGTCATACGATTCAGGTTTCGCACAGTCGGTTACCAGCATAATATTCTCGTCAGGGAAGTCGAAGTTCATTGACTGATAATCATCCACAGCTTGATGGTCCAAATGATCTGCTAGTACACTTCCTTTGATGGCTTTTTGATTTGTGTATTGAATGTCATACTCAGTCAAGATCATTTGCCATATGGCTATTCGTTCGGAAAGGGCAGATCTTTCGAAGATGTACTTAATCAGATCCATCTTGGAAATCAACAAAGTGGTATGAGTCAACATGTACTGCCTTAGCCAGTGAGCAGCCCACGCTAGAGCATAACAAGATTTCTCGAGCAGTGAATATCTAGTTTCACAGTCGGTAAACTTTTTGCTTAGGTAGTAAATTTCATGCTCTTTTCGGCCAGACTCGTCATGTTGGCCCAAAACACACCCCATAGAATTCTCTAGTACTGTAAAGTACATGATAAAGGGTCTTCCTTCAACTGGAGGCATGAGAATATGAGGTTCTTGTAGGTATTCCTTGATCTTGTCAAATGCAATCTGGCATTCATCGTTCCATTTTACTACCTGATCTTTCTTCAAGAGTTTGAAAAGTGGCTCACAAGTAGCTGTTGAGTGTGATATGAAACGGGCAATGTAATTGAGACGAACCAAGAATCCTCTGATTTCTTTTTCAGAACGAGGGGCTGGAATTTCTTGGATGGCCCTTATCTTGGTAGGATCAACTTCAATGCCTTTATTGCTGACAACAAAACCTAGAAGCTTTCCCGAGCGTACCCCGAATGTGCACTTGTTAGGGTTTAACCTCAGTTTGTACTTCTTTAGCCTCTCGAATAGTTTTTATAAGTGACCGAGATGTTCTTCTTCGGTTTGTGACCTGGCAATCATATCATCCACATATACTTCTATCTCATGATGAATCATGTCATGAAATAAAGTAACATAGCCCTTTGATATGTTGCCCCTGCATTCTTTAACCCGAACGACATGACCTTGTAGCAGAAGGTGCCCCATTGCGTAACGAAAGTAGTTTTTTCCATATCTTCGGGAGCCATCTTTATTTGATTATAGCCTGAGAAGCCATCCATGAATGAGAAAACCTTATGCTGAGCGGTATTGTCGACTAAGACATCAATGTGTGGTAGAGGGAAATCATCCTTGGGGCTTGCCCTATTCAGATCCCTATAGTCTACGCACATGCAAACTTTCCCGTCATTCTTTGGCACCGGAACTATGTTGGCCACCCATTAAGGATAGGATGTTACAGCTAGGAATCCTGCATCAAACTGTTTCATTACTTCGTCTTTGATCTTTTCAGACATGTAAGGCCTCATGCGACGAACTTTTTGTTTTACAGGAGGGCATTCTTCTTTAGTTGGAAAACAATGAACCACGATGTCGGTATCTAACCCAGGCATATCTTCATAAGACCAAGCAAATACTTCCATATAATCGTGCAACATCTGAACCAAGCGGCTCTTGACACTGCTTTCCAAATTAGCACCGATCCTGATTTCCTTCTTATCTGACTCAGTACCCAAGTTGATAATCTCAAGTGACTCTTCATGTGGTTGAATAGCTTTTTCCTCTTGTAACAGAAGTCTGGCTAGTTCTCCTGGTATGTCACAATCTTCCTCGCTTTCTTCTTCGGCTTAGTTGATAGGACATTCAAATTCATAGTCGGCAATAATAGAGTTGTTGACAATAGGATCCAGAGTGGATGTAGACCTGCAAGAGTGTGTGTGTATGCATGTAAGATACATGGCTATTTTTGACAATGTATTTGAAAGAAAAGAAAGACAATGAACACAAATATTTGAATGCAAAAGAGTCCAGTGTGCTGAATGATCATATGATTGGATGAACATAAATAAAACCCTTGACAAAAGGACCAAAGTTCCCCGGGCAAGGCACATAACTTTAAAAGTCATTATCAAAATATTACAGACAACGAGTTCTTGAACTGATTAAAAAGAAAAAACAAGTAGATTACTCCTCAATGAAGGAGATGGGCACAAAGTTTTTGTATGACAATTGTTGAGCTTCCCTTTGGTTGTTGGGTAGACCCAGTCTTTAAAAGCACACTCATCATTGGAGTCTTCTACAGCATTCACTTCATGATTTTTGAGGTGGAGAGCCGGCTTTCCAGTACGAGCACCTCTAACTTCTTTCTGAGCTTTGGAGGTGAAACCTATCCCAAACTTATCTGTCTTTAGTGGGATGTCGAGGAGTTGACCCCACATCTCATTATTTCCTTCTTCTACCACAGCACGGGCATCCTTTAGCGAAACCATTATGGGGGTAACTTTTTCGGCTCTTCGAGTGCCGGAGGAGATTTTGGTAGTGGCTACAACTTCAAACGTCTGGCAAGGAGTTTCTATAAATTCGCCGTCCATTTCTACGTATTTAAAAGAATTGAGATGGCTTACCATAAATTCTTCTTCACCGCAAACAGTGACAACCTTCCCTTGAACTGGGTATTTTAACTTCTGGTGGAGAGTAGAAGTGACCGCTCCTGCCCATGGATCCATGGGCGTCCAAGCAAACAAGAATACGCAGGCCGTATGTCCATTATATAGAATGTGGAGTTGAAAATATGCGAACCAACCTTAATTGGGAGATCCACCTCTCCATGAACCATCCTTTTCGACCCATCAAATGCCCTCACAACAATATCAATTGGCTTCAAAACCAAACCTTCACAGTCTAGCCGATCTAAAGCGCCTTTAGGTAACACGTTTAAAGATGAGCCTGTGTTCACCAAAACATGTGCCAGAGTGGTCCCCTTACATTCAACAGAAACACACAAGGCTTTATGATGATTCTTTCCCATGGGAGTTAAATCTGCACCGGAGAACCCCAAACCATTGTCAGCTGTCAGACTTGCTACGCAGTTCTCAAACTGGTCGGCTGTGGTTTCTTGAGGCACGTGAGCCTTGTTCAAGAACTTAATCAAAGCTTGTGCATGGGCGTCGGAACATAGCAATAGGGACAACATTTATATTTTAGAAGGGGTTTGTCCCAACTGCTATATTATTTTGAAGTCTCTTTTCTTGATGATTTTCAGAACCTCCTCCACCTCTTGAATGGATGATTCTTCCATAACAGATTTTTTAGCAGGTGCCTCTTCCTTGGCAGGCTCACTTTCTTTCCCTTTCCCTTTAGTACTGGCACCAGCATTGTCGTTGGTTATGCGAATTGGAACCGTGGTAGTGGTTGGTGGTGAGATATCAGGGGAGAAGACTCTTCCTATTCTTGTGACTTTACTAGAACCAGTAATATTACTAATACCAACTTTGTTATCATCAATCCAAGAATCTTGCTTTACCCCATGGTAATAAACCTCGGTACCATAATTCCATGGTACCGCTTTATTAGAGGTGTATGGAATAGGTCCAACAACAGTGATATGAGAGGAGTAATGATTGGTTTGTTCGAAATCCTGATAGGACCTTTGGATGAGATCCTAAGAGGTTTGTTTGAAATTGTTATGATGGCCAAGTCTTCAACTTGGTCGATTGAATTTTTGATGGCGGGATTATTTTTGAATGGAATTTCGCGGCTATCCATTAGGCGCTGTATACCTTTCCTCAGTTCTTCACACCCATCAGATTGTCTCATACAACCCACACAGTCTTTTTCACAGCCAGGGAAAGTCCCAGCTTTCAACAGATTGCTCTTGATTACATTCAATGGAGTAGTTAACTCTTCAACAGAGGCAATGAAAGTTGTATCTTCGATGACATTAACACCTTTGTCGTGCTTTGGCATTGGAGCGGTAATTACATTTAGCGTCGAAGGAGGATCAAATTCAATAGTCTTGTTGTCAATTAAATCCTGGATTTTGTTCTTTAAGGCCCAACACTGATCAGTCTAATGCCCGAGGCTGTTTGAATGATAAGCACACTTTGCATTTGGATTATATCTCGGGGAAGAGGTGTCAGAGTTGGCGGGAGGATCCCGCAATGCCCTGAGCAGATGTTGAAGGGCTTGAGATAATGACATGCCTAACCTTGTAAACTGTCTTCTTGGAGCTTCAACCCGTTGATGATTGGTAGATGGTCTTTGAGTAGCAGTCGGACTGGAGATTCGGACAACATTGATAGATAGATGATTATTCACTTTGGTATGGGCTTTTTCTCTATACACAACATTAACTTCTTTCTTCGCGGCAAAAGGTTTCTTGATAGGATTCGGAGTGGAAGTAGATGCCACAGAGATCTTTCCACTTTTAATGCCACTTTCAACTCTCTCACCGGTTAGGATCAATTTGGTGAAACTAGAAGAAGAGCAGCCAACCAACAGATTAAAGAAAGGACCAGATAATATGCTCATGAACATGTCAATGTGTTCCCTATCAGTCAAGGGGGGTTGGACCCTACTAGCAAGGTCTCTCCACTTCTGCGCATACTCCTTAAATCCTTCATCCTTTCCCATGGTCATACCTTGCAATTGAACCCTCATTGGCGCCAAGTCGGTGTTGTACTGATATTGATGGTAGAAGGCAGTAGCTAGACCCTCCCAAGTATTGATGCGAGAGCCATCCAACTGATTAAACCATTCAAGTTGTGTTCCAGCCAGACTCTCTTGGAAAAAGTGAATCCAGAGTTTTTTATCTGCAGTGTGGGTTTGTATCTTGCGCACATAGGACTTTAAATGGAGCTTTGGGAAAGAAACCCCATCGTATTTTGCAAAGGTTGGTACTTTGAACTTGTGGGGAATGACTACCCCAGAGATTAAGCCCAAATCGTCAAAATTCAAACCGGGAATAGCTTGGATTTCAACTGCTTTCAATTTGTCTTCTAGCTGCATGTATTTGACGTCTGTGGGTGGATATTGTTCATTGAAATAATCATCATCAGATTCTTGGTCATTTATACAGTCGGCCTGAGTACTCTTGACCTCACCAATTTGGTTCTCATCTTCTTAGGATGAATCCTCCTCTATTGGAATTTGACGGATTGTCTCCTTTAACCTTTTACCCATGTTGAGTAGAGCTTTCTTCTTTGGTTTTTTCTTAGCGGTCAGCAAGGCCATCATATCCTGCTGCCCCTTGGCCAGGGCGAGTAAAGTTTCCTGAAATTGAGAATTCTGGGCTTGGAGTTCCGTCACTGTTTTCTCCAGATCCATCTTACTGAAATAAACAGTGGAGAGATGAGGAAACCGATTATGCGGCAGCCTGTTATGTCATGATGCATGAATATGCAATATGCAAATGATTTCAAGGATTTAAGGAATTTAAATTTGTAGAGACAAAAAGTGGACAAACGTTATCTTGCATTTAAAGAGTTCTGATTTGAATACAAACTTGTCTCTTGGGCTCACAACAACATAAATAAGCATAAAGTAAACTCCTAAGACGGAAAAGTTGTGTGCATCTTCTTTGGCGCAATGTAGGCGTTTAAGCTCCTTTCTTCATGAAGTTCCATTGTAAGCTCCAATACCTTCTTCTTTCTCTCATAGAACATAGCTTCAAAGGTGTCTCGCTCTCCTTTTAACTGAATCCAAGCATTTTGCAAATCTTCAAGAGAAGTAGGCATATCAGGATAGAGGATCGTATGTGGAGTGTTTCCCTCGACTACTGGCTCCATGATAACAGGTAAGACGACTTCATAAGGCATCTTAAGACTTTGAGCGCGAGTCCTCACCCATTTAAGATAAGGTTCCAAAGGAATGGGATTCCTACGCCCCAACGTCTTTCTATCTACTTTGTTAACCATACCCCAAGCTCGTATAAGTCTTTGATGGTAGCCTTGGATATCGCTTTCGTAGTCAAATGCAATTCCTTGGATGAGTATCTCATGAGGGCCATCTCTCTTAGCGTATCCAAATTGTCGCAAAGCTAAACAAGGGTTGTAAGTAATGCCTCCCCTAATGCCAAGAATAGGGACATTAGGGAATTCTCCACAGTGGTCAACGATGGTAATGTCTTCTAAAGAGCGATAATACCAATGGATATCAACATGTGAAAGTGACATCAATCTTCTAGACCATCTCATACCTTATTCATTATTCACCACGGATCAAGGTAGGTGCGAAATAAACCACTTAGCCAATAGAGGAGTGCAACACATCAAAGTCCCCCTTTTCTTCAAAGTGCGAGAGTGAAGAGAATGCAAGATTTCTCCAAGCAATGTAGGCACCAGATTGCGAGATATGAAAACTTTGATCGCATTCACATCTATAAATTGGTCGGGATTGGGAAATAGTACCAATCCATAGATGAGAAGAGCCAAAATTTCCTCGAAGGCTTGTAGATCCAAAGTATTCCAACACTCTTGAGTCTTCTCCAACAAAAACTTTGCTAGTAACCCTTTAACACCACTCCTTGTTACCCAATTTTCTACTATGTCATATGGTTGCAAATGTAGAGCTCGAGAAATTTCCTCAGGTTTAGGGTCTCTTTCAATACCGTTGAAAGGTAACTGATTAAGAATATGGATCCTCCAAAGTGGGCACAAGTTGGTAATCAGGAAAAGTGAAGCAATGATGCAAAGGGTCGAAGAATTGGACAAACACCTTTACCATATCTTCTTCAATACTTGAGGTGACCAAACTAAGGAGTCTACCATGTCTTTTCGTGAACGGATAATCTTCAGGGACCCTTGATACTAAATCCTTGAGTTGTGGAGGTATCCTCACAAGACTGACTTGAATAGTGCTCCTACGAGCGGAAGCCATGTCCTACAAAACAGAACAAAGATAAATCCAAAAATCCTTGAAATGGTTAGTGAGAATGCTTATGATATGATGTTTATGATGTAATGTACAAGTGTATAACAAAGCAAACAAGTCCTCAGTTTAGGCTTGCATGGGTTTTCAGGTAAGTACCCTCTTGAAGTTTAGTTGGCTCAACCTGTCCTAGTCAATAGTAATCGGGTTCTAAGGGATCTCAATATCACTTATCTTTCCCCCCAAGTTTCGTTCAATAAGCGATTGACTCACAACCAAACAAAATTCAAGAGTCAAACCTCAATGAGTGTAGCATCTAATATCAACCAACTTCGGACTGCACCAAAGCCGGTCATCTCACTACGTCCTAATGGCCAAGTTAGTCAAGTAAGGTTATAAGGTCAGTTGATGCTTTATGACACCACGCGGCGGCCCCGTACTCTCCTTGACTGACTCAAGGGTTACTGATACCAACCAAAGTGCCACATCAATGCAGCTACTGTAACACCCCTTCTAAATACCCTAATTAAAGGTAAAGATTAAAAATCAGAGAGATAAAATTGCACGGAAGGGATGCCACAACACACATCACATTCCAAAGTTTTTAAGGAAAAACGGACAGGGTATGTTTGAAAGTATAAGCATTCCAACACAAAACAAACATACAATAAATATTTACTTCATTCTCTCATGCAAACGCAACGGAGTTTCATAATTTCACATCATCTCCATTTATGGAGGAATCAAAACATAATTCAAGGCATCAAGCCATCATAATTCACATAAGCATATGTTATCAAGTCTCACATATACAAAACATCATATACACGAATAAGGATTATATACATCATAATCCAAATACAAAATAATCGAGTTCGATACTAAATAAATCCCCCCCCATGTGTTACTACCAGAGCATCGACTCGACTCTAATCAAAATAAAACAAATTGCAATCCAATGCATCAGTTAGCTAGTGCCTCGCGCTACCGTCCTCGGTACCTGCACAATGCCATCAAAAGCATTGGCCAACAAAAGGGTAAGAATTCCAATAATCATATAACATGTAATTTTAAGTAAATGAAATGGAAATAAATAAAGCAATACATAATGATCATGTTCATTTTATCACCTGTAGTATCCTTACTCAAGGAATCCATTTCCAACACATTAACCATGTAAACCGATTATCCGAATACTCACATCCTTGGCACATAACCATAATTCAAACAACAACAATATTGGCACATAATCAAACACATCAACACACATACATAACATGCACAAATATACATGTGACTCACAACACGACTCAACGTATGCGAATGCGGTACCGACTCGTGGACCCTAAAGTTCCACCACCTATGTTTCCCTTCCGGATCAAGGTCACTACGTCTTTTCCCACAATAGGGTCACCGTCTAGATATTGTGGACCCAAAGTTCCACCACCTATATTTCCCTTCCAGATCAAGGTCACTACGTCTTTTCCCACAATAGGGTCACCGTCTATAAAATCACATGAACCCACAGTTTTATCGTCTCTGTTTCAAGACCAACCATGCCATGTAATGTACAATATAACCAATGCATGCAATTGAGATTCACAATAATCTTAACATACACATGCCATCAAATCCAACCAATGCAACCTCAACTATTGTACATGCATGCATACATATAATTTAACAATCACAACGTCAAGTAAAATGTATACAAACAAGTTACTTACTCAACCAAAACACAAACCATCAACTATCAAATAATTCCAAATCGGAAAATCGGAACACAATCGGGTTCCAAAGAAAGTGCGAAAATCAGAATTTTGGAGGCTACAGACGCATCAACACGGGCCCCCGTGTGCATCAACACGGCCCGTGTTGAGAGGCCACCAGAACGAGCAAAAAAAATGCCAAGTCAGAGCATCAACACGGGCACCCGTGTGCTGCAACACGGCCCGTGTTGAGAAGCCTGCGTGAAAACTCCACTCTTTTGAGTTTTTCTCAATCTACTACCATGGTTTTCTTTCCCACTTCAATACTCTTAATTTCTACAAGCTAGCACCTAATACACCCATAAACCATACTCCTAATCCAACTTTTCTAAACCATTCTAACAATCAACCAACAAAACCCTATAAATCAACTATCAATTTTACCCCCAAATCCAAAATATATCATACAAAACCTAACAATATGAGATGGAGAATCAAACCCCTTACCTTGGTGTAGGTTTTCTTGAAACAAGATGATGAAGATGTTACAACTCCAAACCTAGCTTCCTTTCTTCTCTTCTCCTCTTTCTCTCTTCTTTTCTTTCTTCATTCTCTTCTTACCAACTACTCTTACTAACTCTCCTTTTCTATTTTATAAAACTATCCTTCTACTACTAACTTTCCTCCCTCTATCTTTCTAAAATTAAAATTTGGCCCCAACAATTATTTAATTCAAATTATATCATATAATTCTATTAAAACCATATTACATTTAATTAATATTTATTCCATAAAAACTAAATTATACCGATAAATCAAACGAAGCCAAATACACACCAAAATAATATTACTCAAAATAGTATTTTATCATTATGAATATTTTTATTTCAAATAACTGAATTAACATTTAATCAAAAACGGGGTGTTACAACTCTCCCCCACTTAAAAGATTTTCGGCCTCGAAAATTTTGACCAAAACGAACAAATCGGGACATGCCTACGCATTCGTCCACTCAATCCTTGCGTTAATTAAACAACATACAAAATACACCTAACACAAGGGAATCTCCCTAGCCATAACGTTTAGACAAGAACAACCATGCCGAGATGCGAAGCCCATACAATGCACTCGACAATCAACTAACACCCAACAACTAAACAAGTCGCAGACACACCGGTTCGCTCGAGAACTAAACAAACAAGATCGATACCATCCTAACGTCTCATCCATAGAATTAGTCATACACTCGAACCGACGCCTCAGAAACGATTCACCAAAGGTAGGAACATAAAGTCCTACGACACAACACCGACACCATCGCTAAAACAAAAACAACAAAATGGTTATACAAACCAAAACTGAAACAATCAGAAAGGATAAAACCACGCGTGCTACGCAAACACGAAAAGATGCCATCATTCACGCATAAGTATGAACTCAAGAATTACACTTGCAGTTATCGCTCTCATTCCAGAAAAATCACAAGGTCACATCGTCCTTGTAGATTACCAACGTACCACCCTTGAACAATAACAAGTTACCCAAACATAACTGAACTGTGACACACCACTCATCCTAGGACGTATACTGACGACTTGCGACTATAACTCACTAGCCCAAATCCAACAATCCCGCATACTCCCTAAAACTCAATGCTCGATATCTAAACCATGTTGTGTCACTTTTATGCATAAGATGCCAACCGTAAAACAACTTGGTTAATCCTCAACTTCACAATCACCCAAAATGGATACGTTCAAAGCGTACACCCATCAAGACACCTTGCAACATCAGCTTCATCAACTCGAAGAATCACTCTTTCATTCTCGATTGATCAACGTCCATTGATCCTCTGAAATACACGACATAGTTTGACCTCTTCAAATACTGTCCAAATATTTCACTTGTGAAACTTCGATGTATACACTTGACTTCCACGAAGTCTTCCCTTATAACAATTCAATTCCCAAAAATTAATTAAGTAATCACCATCCTCGCATCGTCGCAACGATTAATACACTGGTTTCTTATTCGAAACATCTCTCATATCTTTCAATCTTATAAAGTGGTAATCCAAACCAAAACACTCTCTCAAGAACTCGACTCATCAATTTCGTCTCATACTCCTGAAATTACAACATAGTTTGGACTTAGAACCATAACATCAATTTCTATGGAATCCAACATGAACACCGTCGCGACCGACTTCAGTCACAAATATAACATCTTCCTCTATAAAACATCAATCATCTTTAAGTACCTGTGGTTACCAAACCATCACCAAATTCCTTACCGTCAAGACTTATTTTAGTCGTAATCTAATAATCCACCGCGACCATTAGTATCCGGCGAAATCCATATGGTAGTAGTGAACGAATCCTTAATAACCTTCTGAGTTTAATCTCAACAAGCGTCTCAAAACAAACATGCAACATTCTTTCAAAATAATAAATCTCAAATAAGATATTCTTGGGTTATCCTCAATATCAACTTAATAAACTCAACAACAGACGAAGTCTCTTTATAGATCATACTCAACTTGAATTGTCTTCAACAATTCCAATCTCCTTGTCGTTAACATCTGTACTTATAAGATTCCAATGAGCATAACTGCATCAAACTCTAACTCCCGCATCCGATAATTTTCCATAAGAAAAATCAAATCGTTCCAAGGTAGTAATACACTTTTCCAACTCTATGTCGAAATACATCTTACGTCCAAAACAAAATATCACAACACGTCGCACCAGGTTCTTCAGTACAAAACAAAACCAAAATCAAGGCATTCGCTAAACTTTTCACCGGCTAAAACAAATTCGCTTCCCATTGCGAAGTCCAATTAGTGACTCAACCATTTCGGGTCAAAATACTCACGACCAATACCAACTCATAAAAATATCTTCCATCAAACTCACAAAGTTAACCATCCAAAACAAAAGAACTTCTAAACTATGAATTAGCCCCTTAAAGTCTTCGACAAGACACAAAATAAATCTTCACGGAACTGTCCAAAATATTGCCGTCTAAGTTTCTTACTTAAGACACTCACGTCCAACAGTTCCAAAACTCCTTCTTTAGAGGACTCAACATATACCAATCTAACTCCACTACTGATAACGCAACACTCGGATGCTTGCCACAATCCCTTAACTTGATGTAAACCAAATAATATCCATGAACACGAAACAACTCTTCAGCTACTCATGAGAGTACTGTTGGAACATTCCAAAATCTTACCTGACGTATTAGTCACACTAATGACATCAGCTTATACTCGCCCGGACCATACACTATCTTGAAAAACATTGCCTGAACATCTTCAACCCTCACACTAACCCATAGGCAGCCATACTTCAAAACGATCTCACTAAACACATAGACTCCAAATAACTGCTTCACTTAAATATCAATCCTCCGAAGCAGACACTCGTCCTCAACATCCGCTTCGTTCCTTGACTACAAACGACACACCAACTTGGGTAACCTTTGCTCTTCTCGAACAATAGAATCGGCGCACTCCACGGCGAACCACTCAAACAAACAAACTCTACTAAAACCAATATTCAAGTTGACTCTTCAACTCTAATTCAGAAACAAACATCCCTTAAGGATACTTCGAATCCCAACTAGTTCCAGAAACTAAATCCATCAAAACTTCACCTCGCACTACAGCGGTAATTCACTCACATTTCCACAAAAGGTTTCGGAAGAATCACAACAAGAAGCTCGCTTGCCAAAAATATTATTTCTCACCAAAATCCAAATTCGCCCACAACTCAAGTAACCATGCATTCCCTTGTGCCAACTCATCTGCTTCACACACTATTAAGTTGGCAAGACAAGTCTATCCCAAACAACACAATTCCCGACTACTATCAACAAGAGAGTAAGGATGATCAGTCCCTCAATTTTTCAATAGACAATCGACAATCATGAGGTGGCATCAACCATCGTTACCCAACCACAACAGCATCTTCAATCTTACCCCTCAAGCTACTTAAACATAACCGTGCTTGAAGCATCAACTGCTCGGCAATACTTACATCTTACAATCGGCGGTATACTGAACCAACCTCTTGCACAAAACTTCAGAGAAGAAACTTCTCCCCCACTTATTTCACATGTACCTCTGCAGACAACAAAAAGGAAACAATCAAGTACCGACAGTGTTTCACACACATGTCGCGTACCAAAAGGGATTAAACACATAAACAACCTGGCCGATAGACCGACCTGCTCTGATACCACTATTGTAACACCCCTTCTAAATACCCCAATTAAAGGTAAAGATTAAAAATCAGAGAAATAAAATTGCACGGAAGGGATGCCACAACACACATCAAATTCCAAAGTTTTTAAGGAAAAACGGACAGGGTATGTTTGAAAGTATAAGCATTCCAACACAAAACAAACATACAATAAATATTTACTTTATTCTCTCGTGCAAACGCAACGGAGTTTCATAATTTCACATCATCTCCATTTATGGAGGAATCAAAACATAATTCAAGGCATCAAGCCATCATAATTCACATAAGCATATGTTATCAAGTCTCACATATACAAAACATCATATACACGAATTAGGATTATATACATCATAATCCAAATACAAAATAATCGAGTTCGATACTAAATAAATCCCCCCCATGTGTTACTACCAGAGCATCGACTCGACTCTAATCAAAATAAAACAGATTGCAATCCAATGCATCCCTTAGCTAGCGCCTCGCGCTACCGTCCTCGGTACCTGCACAATGCCATCAAAAGCATTGGCCAACAAAAGGGTAAGAATTCCAATAATCATATAACATGTAATTTTAAGTAAATGAAATGGCAATAAATAAAGCAATACATAATGATCATGTTCATTTTATCACCTGTATTATCCTTACTCAAGGAATCCATTTCCAACACATTAACCATGTAAACCGATTATCCGAATACTCACATCCTTGGCACATAACCATAATTCAAACAACAACAATATTGGCACATAATCAAACACATCAACACACATACATAACATGCACAAATATACATGTGACTCACAACACGACTCAACGTATGCGAATGCGGTACCGACTCGTGGACCCTAAAGTTCCACCACCTATGTTTCCCTTCCGGATCAAGGTCACTACGTCTTTTCCCACAATAGGGTCACCGTCTAGATATTGTGGACCCAAAGTTCCACCACCTATATTTCCCTTCCGGATCAAGGTCACTACGTCTTTTCCCAAAATAGGGTCACCGTCTATAAAATCACGTGAACCCACAGTTTCACCGTCTCTGTTTCAAGACCAACCATGCCATGCAATGTACAATATAACCAATGCATGCAATTGAGATTCACAATAATCTTAACATACACATGCCATCAAATCCAACCAATGGAACCTCAACTATTGTACATGCATGCATACATATAATTTAACAATCACAACGTCAAGTAAAATGTATACAAACAAGTTACTTACTCAACTGAAACATAAACCATCAACTATAAAATAATTCCAAATCGGAAAATCGGAACACAATCGGGTTCCAAAGAAAGTGCGAAAATCAGAATTTTGGAGGCTACAGACGCATCAACACGGGCCCACATGTGCATCAACACGGCCCGTGTTGAGAGGCCACCAGAACGAGCAAAAAAATGCCAAGTCAGAGCATCAACACGGGCACCCGTGTGCTGCAACACGGCCCGTGTTGAGAAGCCTGCGTGAAAACTCCACTCTTTTGAGTTTTTCTCAATCTACTACCATGGTTTTCTTTCCCACTTTAATACTCTTAATTCCTACAAGCTAGCACCTAATAAACCCATAAACCATACTCCTAATCCAACTTTTCTAAACCATTCTAACAATCAACCAACAAAACCCTATAAATCAACTATCAATTTTACCCCCAAATCCAAAATATATCATACAAAACCTAACAATATGAGATGGAGAATCAAACCCCTTACCTTGGTGTGGGTTTTCTTGAAACAAGATGATGAAGATGTTGCAACTCCAAACCTAGCTTCCTTTCTTCTCTTCTCCTCTTTCTCTCTTCTTTTCTTTCTTCATTCTCTTCTTACCAACTACTCTTACTAATTCTCCTTTTCTATTTTATAAAACTATCCTTCTACTACTAACTTTCCTCCATCTATCTTTCTAAAATTATAATTTGGCCCCAACAATTATATAATTCAAATTATATCATATAATTCTATTAAAACCATATTACATTTAATTAACATTTATTCCATAAAAACTAAATTATACCGATAAATCAAACGAAGCCAAATACACACCAAAATAATATTACTCAAAATAGTATTTTATCATTATGAATATTTTTATTTCAAATAACCGAATTAACATTTTATCAAAAACGGGGTGTTACAGCTACTTCTTCAACCGTGTCGGTATACCCTGCATAGTTCCCTCATAGTTTATTGCTACTTACCTAAAAGGTATCCCCAAATCTCGGTGTAGGATTTAAAACAAACCCAAACAAGGAACAAAAATATAAAGCAAACAAATCAAACAATGTAAGCAAGTAAATGTGATCTAACCCTAAGGTAACCTCACTTTTAGAATCAGATTCCCCAACAGAGTCACCAGTTCTGGGATACAGTGGGAGAACTGACTTTGAGGTTTTGCGTTTGTGTTTGCAAATATTGCGGTTGAGCAAGAGTCGCCACCGACTTTTATTTTATCCAATAAGGAAAGGTGAAAAAGCACAGGAAAGACCTTTAGAGATGTTTTCTTGAGTTCGGGGGGTAGATTATGAAAAGGGAAGGTATTAGCACCGTTTTCATCCATCGTTTTCCATGGGCTCTTAGTTACTCGCTAGATCACTTGCTTTTTGTTTGAAAATTTATGCTTTGTGTGGATTTGAAAGTATTTTGAAAAGGTGCCATCCTTTAGGCGAACTTTGCAATGATTCTCGTTCGTAAGAATGTATGAAAAGTGTTGAGCTTTTGAAACTATTTCAAGGTTTTGAAAGATGTTTGGAAAGTGTATGTGAATGTTTTGAAAATAGAAAGGATATTTGTTTCGAAAGTGAGCAAGTAACTAAAAGTAATCTACCTACTCAAAAGGTCTTAGATGTGTATTTCCTCTTCCTTTAGATGTTGCTATCTTACCATTGACTTGGTAAGAAGCCTCATCGTTGGATGTGAAGGGATGGGCATGGGTCATCGTATGACCATGATAGCGATGTTGCGAGATGACTTAGCACTTTTCTTTTAGGGACTAAGATCATTTTGAAAGGCAACTTTGATAGAGTCATCGAGGGACTATGATATTTTTTCGATTCGTTTGTGCTAAGACATCCCACATGCATAACATAACCATTTTTGTAAGGAAACAAGTGGAATTACCCTAGGGGTCTAAGTGTGCGAGTGTGTTTAATTGCATGCATAATTGGTCTTGATTAGGGTGATCTATTTGTCCATTTTCATGTCTTGTCATGTACCCTAATTACTAGCATATATTGAAGGCAATAATAGTGCAGAAATGTAAAGTCCTACACTATTACAATATTTTGGGAATGGGGGTACATTTTTGTGAATGGGGATTGCAAGTTAAAATTCTAGGTTACTATTACAACATATTGAAATAGATAAGAATGTACAAGAAATGTGAAATGGTTGTCTGTTTAAAAGAGAAAATAACTTTGGTTTAAGAAAATATTTTTTGTCTTTTTTTATTAAAAGAAAATATACCATGCAAAAATGAAAAATGTTTTTGGTGTTTTTTGACTAATATAATATGATGGAAAAAATAAGAAAAGGAGAAAACGTAACCAGCGCAAAAATAGAAGAGGTTAGAAGTTCTGACTCTAACTTGCTGCACAAACAGAAACATGTTAGCAAAATATGGAAGTTCAGAAGTTCTGGACCTTCTGAAGATTCAGAAATTTTCAGAAGTTCTGACGCAACTGTCAGAACTTTGCCTCTCTCCTGGCCAGTCAGAACATCTGCAGCTTGGTCATTTACGGAATAGAAGTTGCATGCGTAATAGTTACGACAAATTTCATGAAATATCAGAAGCACAAATCAGAAGCAACATGTATATGCTAGTTCTAATTCTGAGTCCTATTTTCTTTATGAAGCTCTGAACTAGGATTTCCTCTACTTAGGCAGGCAAATGCATGAATTTCAGAATATGTACATCCTCAGAATCAGAATATCTACATTGTGCTAAATATGCAAAATCTGACAATGCTTAATCAGTTATGATGAGGGTCAGCAGAAAACATACCTTGCAGCTAGATAAGATTCTGTGAATTGGATATTGGTCTTGAATTCTGGTGATGTTCTGAGCAACTCCTTCACGTACTCAGCAAGAAGTTTGCAATTCCTGGAACAATCAAGGGGTGATATTCTGACTCCTTTGTGGTGAAAGTGAATGGAGAGTGTATGGAAATAGGAATACAGAAGTAAAGGTAGCTTCTAATGTATGAATCAGCAACTATGTGGATGGCTTTAGTTAAGAAAAGTTGAGTAAAAATGAGGTTTTAATATAAGGAATCAATGCTAGGATTTTTGGTACTTTATGTTTATAGTTTCCTGGGTTCTTGGAATTTTTGCAGTGGTTCAAAGCTAGTTCTCAATTTTCTCGTTTCCTTCATAAATTTTTCTGGTCAAGGGGAGAGGGGGGTAAGAGATCTTTCAGTGTGCAAATGGTGTCCTATTTATAGGCAAAGTTTTGTAGTTGGTGCGGTCAAGTGGCACCAACATCATATGTTAGATACTGACTTACTCTTGAAGTAATCTTAACAAGTGGGGGTTCAATGCATTCAAGTTGGATGGTTAACAGTGCCTCAACTGGATTTGGCAGCGTGAATTAATGAGAAGTAGAGGCAGCGTGTGGGTCTAGCATACTTTTGCACAGAAATTTGTCTTCCAAAAGCAGTAGGGGTACACGTGGGGAAAATCCCTTGAGTACAAACTCAGAGGCGGTTGTGAGCATTAAATGAGTTCCCATGTGAAACTCTGGATCCTTGCTTGACTCTGGATTAGAAGTTCTACTTCAGCGTAGTATCTCATCTTCTGACCCTCTTATCTTCTGACTTCAGCATGTTCTGAAGAATCCTTCAGATCTTCCAGTATACTTACAGCACGCTTTGTTACCTTCTTTGACTTAACCTCTGCAAACTTTGACTGGACCTTTGTGAATACTGGCTCAAAAGTTCTGACTGAACTCTGTCTTGAGAACATCCAAAATTTGGTGACTGTGAACACTGACTCAGAAGTTCTGAAATTGTCATATTTCTTAAATACTTAGAAAAATTTCTAAGTCTTTAGAATTTGATTCTTCCAAAGTAAAATTTGACTTTTGAGATTCTTGATGAAGCAAACTTCATATTCCAACATGTCTTGATGAAATATGATTTTTGAGATTTTATTTTGATCCAAAAGTCAAAGTTAGACTCCTCGGTGTGTAAATGATCATTTTGCCCTCGTGAATGGTTTGCTTGGAAAAATTGTTAATTCAAGGCCTGGGGACTTTATGAAAGCAAACCTGAGGATCCAGGGTGATCCCTTGAGAAATGAGAGGGCAAATTTTTGGGTGCAACATCTAGCACTGTCAAGTATAATATCAACGGTCTTCCTTCAACTAGAGGCATCAGAATTGGCAGTTCTTGAAGGTATTCTTTGATTCTTTCGAAAGCGGTCTGGCATTCATCATTCCACTTTACCACTTGATCTTTCTTCAGAAGCTTGAAGATTGGCTCACAAGTAGCAGTCAGATGTGAAATGAAACTGATGATGTAATTCATACGTCCCAAGAAGCCTCTAACTTCCTTCTTTGTAAGGGGAGCTGGCATCTCTTGTATGGCTTTTACCTTTACAGGGTCTACCTGAATACCCTTGTCATTGATAATGAAACCCAGAAGCTTACCAGACCTTACCCCGAAGGTGCACTTGTTCGGATTCAACCTCAACTTATATATCTTCAACCTGTTGAACAACTCTTGGAGATGATCAAGGTGCTCTTCCTCAGTCTGAGACCTGGCTATCATGTTGTCAACATAAACTTCGATCTCATGGTGAATCATATCATGGAACAAAGCGACCATAGCATGCTGATAGGTTTCCCCAGCGTTCTTCAACCGAAAAGGAATCACGTTGTAGCAGAAGGTGCCCCACTGTGTAACGAAGATTGTCTTCTCCATGTCTTCAGGAGCCATCTTGATCTGGTTGTAGCCAAAGAAACCATCCATGAAGGAGAAGATTTTGTGTTATGCGGTATTGTCGACCAGAACATCAATGTGAGGAAGTGGGAAGTCATCTTTGGGGCTTGCCCAGTTCAGGTCTCTGTAATCTACGCACATTCGTACCTTACCTTCCTTCTTAGATACCAGGACGATGTTGGCAACCCACTGTGGATATGAAGTAACAGCTAAGAATCCTGCGTCGAACTATTTCATGACCTCTGCCTTGATCTTCTCTGACATTTCAAGGCGCATACGACGAACCTTCTGTTTAACCGGAGGACAGTCTTCTTTAGTCGTCAGGCGATGTACCACAATATGAGTGTCCAAACCAGGCATGTCTTCATAGGACCAAGCGAAGATCTTAACATAGTCGTGCAGCATCTGTACCAACCTCTGTTTGACGCTAAGCTCCAGATTTGCACCTATTTTAACCTCTTTTCTGTCTTCCTCAGTACCTAAATTCACTATCTCAACCGGCTCTTCATGAGGTTGTATGGCCCTTTCTTCCTGCTTTAATAGTCTAGCAAGTTCTCCAGGCACCTCACAATCATCCTCACCTTCGTCCTCGACTTGGTTGATCGGATTTTTGAAGTCATAAATGGCAATAGCAGAGCCGTTATCATAGGGATCCAGAGTGGATATGGATATGCATTATGATATGTTAGTGTGTGCAAGAGAATATCTGTTTTGATAAAGTAACAAAACAGAAAAGAAAAATAGAGAGCGCAAAATTTGTATGCAAGAAACGTCTAATGCTTTATTAATGGTATATGAAATGACAAATAATAGCCCTCACAAGCAAAGCCAAGGTGTCTCGGGCAAAGCACCAGGCCGTAAAGTTTCAAATTGTTTATTATAAATCTTAAAACAAATAATTCAATTACCTCAGAATGAAAGAAACAAGTATAAAGTCCCTAGTCGTCCAGTTACTCAATCCATAGTTGGTTGTTGGGTAGATCCAGCTGTCGATGTATGAGTCCTCCTTGCTGTCTTCAATGGCATTAATTCCCCGATTACTGATGTGTAGGGGAGGTCTTCCATCCCGAGCGCGTCGCACAGCCCTTTGAGCCCTGTAGTAAAGCCCAAACCAAGTTTGTTAGTTTTGTGAGTGAAATCAGGGAGCTAACCCCAATTGGTACACCCACCTTCTTCAACCACGACCCTGGCGTCCTTGAGGGAAGCCATCTTCGACGGAGGTTTGCTGCTAGTAGTAGTTTCAGTCGATGCCAAGATCTGTGGGACCTCTTCAAAATTTTAACAAGGAGTTTCTATGAATTCCCCGTCCATTTCTACGTAACAGAGGGCATTGAGATGGCTCACCATATACTCCTCTTCACCCTGCACTGTGACAATCTTCCCTTTTACCGGATACTTCAGCATTTGGCGGAGTGTGGAAGTAACTGTCCCAGCCTCGTGGGTCCAAGGACGACCCAGCAAACAAGAATATGATGGCCTGATATCCATCACATAGAAGGTGGACCCAAAGGTCTGAGAACCCACTTTGACAGGGATGTCCACCTCCCCGTGCACCATTCTCTTCGATCCGTCAAAATCCCTTACCATAATGTTACTAGGCTTTAGAGTTAAACCCTCACAATCCAACCGGTCCAACACCTTCTTCGGCAGAACATTCAGTGAAGACCCAGTATCTACCAGCACATGAGCCATAGTGGTGCCCCTGCATTCAATCGAGAGATGCAGAGCATCATTATGCTTCCTTCCCTTTGGTGTCAAATTTGCATCTGAAAAACCCAACCCATTATCAGCAGTCAGGCTGGCCACACAATCTTTTAACTGATCAGCTGAAGTTTCCTGCGGCACATGTACAGTTTTGGGGAATGCAATCAAAGCCTTTGCATGGGCCTTGGAGCACAACAACAAAGACAACATGGATATCTTCGATGGGGTCTGCCCCAGCTGCTCGACCATATTGTACTCGCTCTTCTTAATGATTTTCAGTATTTCCTCCATTTCTTGCTTAGAGGCTTCCACAAAAATTTTCCTAAGCTCCTCCGTCCGGGAAGGCTCACCTATAATTTCCTTGCCGCGGGTATCAAACAATTTGCCAACAGGGGTAATAACAGGAGTAAGAACAGAAACTGTAGTGGATGTACTAGCAGGAACAACAGATGGAATGACAATAGGCTTGTTGAAGGTCTTTGGGGAAATCTCGGGAGAGAAGACCCTTCTAATTCGGGTGATTTTGCTGGTTTCGACAATGTTACCAATATCAGGATCAACCTCTTCATCTTTCAGATCTTGTTTGATGCCATGATAGTACACATCGGCACCATAATGCCATGGGACAGCTTTGTCCGAGACATACGGGACAGGACCAGGAACAGTGATTATCAGCGGAGCAATTCTTGGAGCATATGTAATCCTAACAGGTCTTCTCGAGGAAACCTTGGAAGGATTAGCGAAAATGGTTATAATGGCAAGGTCTTCAGATGGAACAACGGGAACCAAAGTTTTCTCAAACAAAATTTCTTTGCTATCTATCAGGCGTTGAACACCTAATTTCAGCAAACAGCAACTAGAAGGTAGCAACGAACACATGTGGCAACCTTCACCATAACACGGAAATAAATCGGCCAACAACAAATTTTTCTTGACAGTCATGAGAGGAGTAGAAACTTCATCAACAGAGGTAACAAACAAATCAGTATCAACAACATTAACTCCATGACCGTGCTTGGGCATGGGAGCCGTTATAACATTTGGCTTATCCGGAGCATCAAACTTTATTTCCTTGGTTTCAATCAATTCTTGTACTTTGTTCCTTAGAGCCCAACAATCATTTGTATCGTGGCCAGGACTCTCAGAATGATAGGCACACCGGGCATTCGGATTATATCGGGGATATGTAGTATTTGGATTCTTGGGAGCCTCTTTAAAGGTTTCCAAGTTGGATGTCAGCAGATGAGGTAGCACTTCAGCCAATTTCATGTTGATGCGGGTAAACTGCCATTGTGGTCTTTCCACGCTTTATTTATTTTTGCATTGTGGAGCAACTGCAGGCCTAGGTATCATTACGGCACTTACTGTCTGACGATGTTCAGCCCTATTTTCGCCCCTCGGGCTATAGATGGCACTGGATTCCTTCTTACCAGCGAAAGGCTTCTTTACTGAGCTCGAAGAGGCATCCTTCTGTATCTTACGACTCTGGATCCCAGCTTCTACTCTCTCTCTCCAGTTAAAATCAGCTTAATGAAGCTAACTGACGAGCTGCCGATCAAATGATTGAAGAATGGACCAGATAGCGTCCCCAGAAACATATCAACCAACTCCCTATCAGACAACGGGGGTTGAACTCTCCCATCCAAGTCTCTCCATTTTTATGCATAGTCCTTAAAGCCTTCACTTTCACCCTTGGACATACTCTGGAGTTGAGTACGAGTAGGAGCAAGGTCAGCGTTGTATTGATATTGCTTATAGAAAGCAGCAGCCATATCTTCCCAGTTTCGGACATTGGCTCCCTCCAGCTGGTAGAACCATTCAAGTTGAGTCCCTGACAGACTATCTTGAAAGAAATGAACCCACATATTTCTATCAACGGTGTGGGGCTGAATTTTCCTGACGTAGGAACAGAGATGGAGCTTTGGGCAGGACACCCCATCATACTTAGAAAAAACTGGAGCTTTGAACTTCTGCGGGATGACCACCCCCGACACCAATCCCAATTCTTCGAAATCCAATTAAGGTATCCTCTAAACTTCCATGGCACTCAAACGGTCTTCCAACTGTTTGTATCTATCCTCACAGGAGGATATTGCTCATCATTGTAATCGGTATCATTATCAAAAACAGCAGGACTAGGGTCCTTCTCTTCTTCTTGATTCACCCCTTCCTTAGATGAAGAGGTCAGATCTACTTGTCGCTTCAACCGCTCTCCAAACCTTCTTCCCATATTCATGATACCGACAACCTTCTTATTTTTCTTCTTCTCTTTCAGTATGAGGGCTTTCAGATTCTCCTACCCTTTTTCCAGACTTATGAACATTTGTTGGAACAAGGTGTTTTGTGCTTGAAGCTTCTTGATGGTTTGTTCGGAAGAAGATGAGAAACCTCTAATGGTACTTGTAATGATGTGTATGATAATGGGATGCGTATGCAATGATTTCAAAGACTTCGAGAAATTTAAATTTGCAAACCAATATAAACAAAGATTTTATTAGCTGAATTTGAAGGTTCAAAATGCCTTTTAGGCATTACAATTAAAAATACATCTAAAACTAGAAAAAAAATCAAAATTCTCATGGATGCTTTCTCTTTGTGCCGAGATAATCATGGAGCCCTCTTTCTTCATGCAGTTGCTTTGTGAGCTCTAAAACCTTCCTCTCTTGAGCATGGAACTGATCTCTGTAAGTATCCTGCTCCTTCATCAACTGAATCCAAGACCTCTGTAGTTCTCCAAGATTAGTGGGCATGTAAGGATAGAGAACCGTGTAGGGAATACCTTCTTCAGTAGTGGGTTCCACAATCACTTGTAAAACGGACACATAGGGGATCATAAGCTTCTGGGCACGAGCTCGTACCCATTGGAGGTAAGGTTCCATAAGAATGGAAGTTTTTGGCCCCAAAGCCTTGGCGCCCGATTTGTTTACCATGCCCCAAGCTTGTATGAACCTCTGGCGATACTCGTGAGCGTCATCCTCATAGTTGAATACAATGCCCTCGATAAGTAACTCATGGGGACCATCCCATCGAGCATAACCAAATTGTCGCAGAGCTAAACAAGGATTGTAGGTTATACCTCCTATGATGCCAAGTAGAGGGACATTAGGGTACTCCCCACAGTGGTTAATAATATCAGTGTTTTCCATAGCTCGAGAACACCAAAGAATATCCGTATGAGCGAGTGACATTATCCTTTGCGACCACCCCAAACCTTCTTCATTCTCCAGTACAGACTTAGGGAGGTAAGAAATAAACCACCTCGACAGCAATGGCATGCAGCACATAAGAATCCCTCTTCTCTTCATGGTGCGAGTATGGAGAGTGTGCAGAATATCTCTGAGCAATGTAGGCACAGGGTTGTGAGAAAGGAAGATCTTGATAGCATTCATATCTATGAATGAGTTTGGATTGGGGAATAGGACTAACCCATAGATTAGAAGAGCCAAGACCTCCTCAAAAGCCTGAAAATCCATATCATCCCAATACAGTTGGGCCTTGTCTATCAGAAACTTAGCTAGAAAACCCTTGACTCGACTTCTTGTTTCCCAATTGGATACCACGTCGGCCCGTTTCAGATGCAGAGCTGAGGCAATGAGTTCTGGCTTAGGAACTTCTTCTAGACCTGTGAAAGGAAACTGTTCAAGAATGGGTATATCCAACAGCTGAGAGAATTCTTCCAAGGTAGGTACCAACTGATAGTCTGGAAAGGTGAAGCAGTGGTGCTTAGGATCAAAGAAATGAAAGAGTACACTCAACATATTTTCATCAAAATTTGACTTGACCAGATTGAGAAGTCCACCATGTCTCTTAGTGAACGCAGAAGTTTCAGAAACCCTTGATACTAGCTCTTTGACTTGGGAAGGTATCTTCACAAAGCTGATTCAGATAGTGTTTCTACAAACGGAAGCCGTGATCTACAAAACAGAACAAAGATAAATTCCTTTGGTCTTTGAAATGGTTAGTTCAATAAGAATGGATGCCATGTTATGATGCATGATGTCATGAGAAAACACAAGTATAGCAAACACAGGTATAACAAACACAGTCAAATCACACAAAGTCCTTAGGTTTAAGGCCTGCATGAGGTTAAAGGTAGTATCCTCTTGAAGTTTAGTTGGTTTCAAACCTGTCTTAAAAAGTAATCGGGTTCTAGAGGATCTCAATATCACTGACCATCCTTTATCGGGCATTGTCTCAGCTCAAGCAATCTTTTCTTGCGGCCGAAATATCCCGAAAGTTTGATCTCAATGAGTGTAGCATCGATTATCAACCAATCCTCAGCTCTACACCGAGGTCGTCTATCTCACTACTTTCTAATGGCCAAGTTTGTTCAACTAAGGTTCTAAGGTCCGTTAGTGCTTCACGACACCACACGGTGGCCCCGTATTCTCCTCGTTTCCCCACGAAGGATACCAGTACCAACCAAAGTGCCACACCAACACAGCCATCACTTAAACCATATCGGTCTATGCCGTACAGTCTCCACGATCTATTGTTGTTTACCTAAAAAAGTGCCCCCAGATGCGGGTGTAGGATATATAGTAACCCCAGCAAAACCCTTTAAGAATAAAGCAAACAAACAAGAAAGCAATTTTTTAAATGACCTAGATCCTTAGTTAAACCCCACTTTATACATTTATCCCCAGCAGAGTCTCCAGTTCTGTGATATGGTGGTAGAACCGACTGTTAATACTGGTTTGCGTTTTGCGTTTTTTGTTTGCAAAATGTCGCGGTAAGCAAGAGTCGCCACTGACTTTTATTTCATCCAATCAAGGAAAAGGAAAAAGAACAGAAAAAACCTTTTTTCGAGATATTCTGAGTACGGGGGTAGATTATAGAAAGGGAAGGTGTTAGCACCGTTTCTATCCATGGTTTTCCATGGGCTCTTAGGTACTTTCTCATTTTTAAAATTGCTTGTGTGTGTGCTTGTTTATTCTTGAAAATGTTTTACTTCGTGATAACCCTTGTATCAGTCCTCAAGGGTCCGACAAAGTCTATTTTGAAAATTTGTTTTGAAAGGTGTTTGTGTGAAAAGTTTTGTTGAGCAAGTACTTAAGATTCTACCTACTCGAAAAGAGATTGTTCGTTCTCGTTTCCTTTAGACAGTGCTATCCTACTATTAAGGAATAAGTAGCCCCATCGTTGGAGTTTGTAAGGGACGTTCGAAAGGGACAAGTACAATCACTAAAGCAACAATTAGAAAACTTTAGTAGTAACCCTAGAGTCTTAAGATCTTTCCGAGGAAACATTTCCGAGGCAACATTAAAATGGGACATTTTGATCTTTTAGACTGGAGGGCATCCACTAGAATCTCCTATGCTTAATGAGTGTTTTACCGAAGGCAACCAAAGTGAGGTAAACCCTAGGGGTGAATATGTGCATGTGAATTGTTTCAGTTATTTAATCTTGGCACATTAGGTGATCTACCGTTTTAATTTCAAGAAATCTTCCCATACAATCCTATAGCATACATCTAGTCAGTTAAATATTTGCAGGAATTTAAAGTGCAAAAAATAAACCTAGGTATTATAAGGCTTTGATAGTTACATAATTAGCTTGACTGAAAATAAAATGCGGAAGCTTAAAACCCTAATTACTATTACAATCTCGGAGCAATTACAATAATAATAAAACAAATTAAAATGCGCGCGGTAAATTAAATGCGAGAAAAATTGAGAAGCCTAGAATCTAATTGAAAAATATTTAAACTATTTTTGAGAAAAGACTTAATTAGGTTATGTACGACTAAAACCCTAATTCTAATCATTTTTTAATTATAAAAAGAAATTGAAATTAAACCTAATTTAAACTAAATTAAATAATTCAAAAAATAAAATATTTTGTAAAAGAGATTTTATGTGTTTTTGTGGTTTTTTATTTGAGAAAAAGAAACAATTTAATTTCAAAATTTAAAACCTAATTTCTATTTAATTAAAACAAATAATCAAATAAACTAATTAACCTAATTTATTTCCAAAAATATTAATTTGAATAAATAATATTTACTTTTGTATTTTTGTGATTTTTTTAGTTTTATAAAAAATAATAATTTGTGTTAATTAATTAAAACAATCAAAGAAATTAATTAAAGAAATTAAAAAAAGTAGGAGGTAAAGCAAATTGGGCATGTATGTTGTTAGAAAATGGGGGGCGCAAATCTGAATTAATTTTGGGCCCAAGGCTGATGGCCCAACCCCTGTGCTGAATCCCATGTGCTGGTCTTTTGATGGTGCACCATGATCTCTTATCTAGAGCACACTAGATCTCATGCTAGGCTGATCCAGTGGCTGGATGTTGGGGACGTATGGTAGACATCTGAATGAGAGTTACACATGATCTGTTGAGAGAAAATAAAATAAAGAGAAACATTGGGACCTAGGATCGAACCCTGGTCCTTATGCTTGCCAACAACACGCCTCTGCCAACTGGGCTATGCTGGTTAGTTGTTAAAGAAATAAGAACAATATATAATATATCAAAACAAATTCAATGAGACTGAAACAAAATCACGCGCGCTATTTTCAAATGCACCAATAGGGTGATGCCAAATCACCTTCTTCTACCTCAAGCCCGTCGTCTTAGGTATATGACCTATACCTACAGACCATGTCCATTGCTACAACCTGCGTGCTTCAAACATCACAAATATACATGATAAATGAATTCAAAGACCAGGGATCGATTGGTCTTGATGCTACGATCATCCCAGTATCCAATTCTTGGCCTAATTTTGCCTATATCAAGAAACCCCAAAACATGGCTTCAAACCCTAGCCATGGAAATTGTCAGCATATGCGTTAAAACATCAATTAAACATAACCAATACATTGCAAACATGATAACAAACACATATATGCCATTAAAACATATTGATGATGCATGAATCACAGTAATTGAGTTTAGAAAAACAGGGAAAACCGTGTGACTTCTACGTGATGATTCTGGACATGGGGCGACTTACAATTGATTTGGATACGTTCCTAGGATGTACAACAAGCTATTGGTAATGTTAGAACGGCTTGACTTGGCCTCTAGAATGGAAATCGAATCACCACTTTTCTTTGAAATTTCGAAATTTTGTTCTGCCTCTTTTCACGACTGCCACCCTTGTCTCATGCCTTGTACATGTCCAATATATACCTAGGAATGAATTAGGGTTACAAACTTGAATTGAATCTTTGCAATTATGAGATATTTGATTTGATTTTCAAGCTACATGTAAACTTTCTATTTTTAGCCAAATCATCCCTTTCTTGTACCAATTATGCTTGATGCGATTTTGTCTTGATATTTCAGCATATTTTGATTGCCAACCTGTCCAAAAACCAAATCAAAACATATCTTTGCTATTATTCACCAATTATTTGATTTAATTTAATTTTTAATTAATAAAAAATCAAAATAAATTTAAAAATGAAGAAAATAATGTGTGGGTGAATATTTGGGTCGTGGACCATATTATAAGTGAGGTGCAAGCATAAAAAGTTAGGCCCATTTGGCAAAAAGTGCATTTTTGAGCACATTTAACTTTTGGCAATTTTGCAAACAAGGTCAACTTTGACAAGGCATATCTCCTCCAATGTTAACCCTAGAGAGGTGTTCTTGGACTTTTTAGAAATCATAGGATGTCCCCTAAGCAACCTTTTTGGTCTCATCTCAATTGAGTCTTCCATGTTCATGTAAGAAGCTTTAACCCAAAAGGTGTTTTTGTTGACTTTTCAAAAGGACCCATAATGTAGAGATTCATATCTTTTTGTGGGTGCATATTTTGAACTTGTGGGCTGAAGATGAATTGTAGGGAATTGCATCCTCTTCAAAATGAGATTTGGATGGAAAATTTATGATAAAGCATGTGGAAGTTATGCTTGGTCAATGTTTGGTTGACTTTTCCTGAGAAACCCTAATTTAGGAACTTTTGGGTTTTGATGAATTTGGAGTATTCCTTTAGGAATCATGATCAACCCTTGATAAAATGATGAAAGTAACTTAAAAATGTTAATGTTTACTAAAAATCTTGAATTTTGATTGTATGTGGGTCACAATTGACTTTTGACCTAATACAGTCGATTCTCAAGATCTGAGCAGTTGACTGAGCAAACTTCTTGTGCAAGGCATGAAACTTTACATGTAGGGTCTTGAGAACATATTAAGACCATGGAGAGCATATTAGGTCTTTAGATTCCACCTATCTTGATGAAAGTGGAAACCCTAATTTGAGACACCCTGCCTTAGGAGAGAGTTTGTCTGGTCAACTCTTGGACAAACTAGAGCAAATTGAGGATCTCAAGGAGTATGTGTTGAGTAAAATGAGAGGGAAAATTTTGGGGTACAACACCATCTCTACTGAAATAAATAGTAAGCAGATGAGAGACCTGTATGGGAAAATCCTATCATGATATGATGCATAGTATGCGGATGCAATGTTTTCAAGGACATAGAAAATTTAAATTTGTTTTAGACAAAAAAGGAGAAAACATCAATTGTATTAATAATTTTAAATTGATTAAAACCATGCTCCTTGGTATTACAATGGAGGAAATAAACTCCTAAGACAAAAAGGTCGAACGCATCCTCTTTGGCGCAATGTAGGCGTTCATATTTCGCTCCTCATGAAGCTGTCTTGTAAGCTCCAGAACCTTCTTTTCACTCGCGTAGAACTGGGATTCGAAGGTGTCTCGTTCTTCCTTCAGTTGAATCCAATATCTCTATAAGTCTTCAAGAGAAGTAGGCTGGTAGAATGAAGGATAGCATAAGGAACATCTCCTTCAACTAAAGGCTCCATGATGATAGGCAAAGTGGCAGGGTATGGCATACCGAGTCTTTGAGCACGAGTTTGTACCCACTTAAGATAAGGCTCCAAAGGAATGGAGTTCTTACGCCCCAATGTCTTTCTATCCACTTTGTTTATCATTCTCCAATCTCGTATGAACCTTTGACGGCAGCCTTGGTTGTTGCCCTCATAGTCGAATACCAAACCTTGGATGAGTTCATCGTGAGGATCATTTCTTTGTAAATACCCAAATTATCATAATACAAGAGAAGGGTTATAGGTGATACCTACCCTAATTCCTAAGAGTGGGACATTATGGAATTCCCCACAACGATCAATGATAGTAGTATCTTCCAAGGATCGAGAACACCAATAAATTTTAGAGTGTGTGAGGGACATCATCCTCTGAGACCATGTCAATCCTTGCTCATTCTTCAATGTTGATTGAGGTAGGTGCGAAGTAAACCACTTGGAGAGTAGGGGAATGCAACATAAGAGAGTACCCCTTTTCTTCATGGTGCGAGTGTGGAAACAATGTAAGATGTATCCAAGAAAAGTAGGTATAGGATTACGAGAGAGGAAGACCTTGATGGCATTCATGTCTATAAATTGGTCTGGATTGGAAAACAGAACCAAGCCATAGATTAGAAGGGTTGAGACATATTCAAAAGCTTGAAAATCCATATCTTCCCAGAATGAACGATCCTTCTCCAACAGAAACTTGGATAGGAAACCCTTAACTTCTCTTATTGTCTCCCAATTTGCTATAATGTCAGCTTTCTTCAGATGCACGGCTTAGGCAATAACTTCAGGCTTTAGAGTCTCCTACAGACCGGTGAACGGTATTTAATCAAGCATGAGCACTCCTAACAGTTGAGAGAACTCTTCTAGTGTAGGCACCAACTGATAGTCAGGAAAGATGAAGCAATGATGCATAAGATCAAAGAATTGGAAGAGTACACACATCATTTCTTATTTGAATTCAGAGGTAGCCAAGCTGAGAAGTCGACCATATTTCTCGGTGAAGGGAGAATCTCCAGGCACCCTTGATGCTAATTCTTAGAGTTGAGGGTGTGCTTTCACGAAGCTGATTTGGATGGTATTCCTTCGGATGGGATTCATGGCCTATAAAACAAAGCAAAGATAAATTCCTAAATCCTTAAGATTGTTAGTGAGAATTCTTATGATGTTATTATGTTTATGATGTTATGTACAAGTATGCAAAGCAAGCAAGTTGTTATGTACAAATATTCATAGACACACAAAGCAGACAAGTCCTTAGGTTTAGGCTTGCATGGGGTTCATAGGTAAGTACCCTCTTGAAGTTTAGTTTGCTCAACCTGTCCTAGAAAGTAACTAGGTTCTAAGGGATCTCAATATCACCAACCTTTCTTTTAGGCATTGTCTCAGCTCAATCAATCTTTTCTTACAGCCGAGATATCCCAAAAGTCTGATCTCAATGAGCGTAGCATCGAGTATCTATCAATCTTAGGTCAAAACCAAAGCCGGCTATCTCACTACTTCCTAATGGCCAAGTTGTTCAATTAAGGTTCTAAAGTCAGTTAGTGCTTCATAACGCTGCTCAGTGGCCCCATATTCTCCTCGATTCAACACAAGTGATACCACTACCAACAAATGTATCATACTAACGTATCCATTTCTTCAACCGTGTCGGTCTATGCAGTATAATTTCCATAATCTATTTCTACTTACCTAAAAGGTGACCCAGATCTGGGTAGAGGATCAAAACAAGCCCAAACAAGGAACCATAATGTAAAGCAAGAAAGTCAAACAATGAAAAGCAAGTAAAGGTGATCTAGCCCTAAGGTAACCCCACTATTAACGAATCCCCAGCAGAGTCTCCAGTTTTGTAACACGGTGGGAGAACTAACTTGGGTGTTTTTTGTTTGATCGCAATTATTGCAGATAGAAAGAATCACCACCGACTTTTATTTTATCCAAAAGGAAAGTTTAAAAGGACAGGAAAGACCTTTCAAGTTTATTTCTTGAGTTCGGGGGGTAGGTTATGAAAAGGGAAGGTGTTAGCACCCTTTTCATTTGTAGTTATCTACGGGCTCTTAGTTGCTTGCTATATCACTTGCTTTTGTTTGAAAATGTTCTTGTGGTGTGGGTTTTGAAAGTATTTTGAAAACGTCTTTGTAATGGTTCTCGTTTCTATAAGAAAGCGTACAAAGTGTTGGTTTTGAAAGTAGTCCAAAGAGGTGTTTTTGGAATGTGTTTTTGTAATGTGATTTTGAAAAGGTGTCTTTGTAATGATTCTCGTTTCTATAAGAATGCGTACAAAGTGTTTTAACTTTTGAAAAATGTTTGAAATGAAAGTGTTTGGTGCATGAAATGTTTTTGTTGTGAGCAAGCGAGCAACTAGGAGCATCCTACCTACTCAAAAGGTCTTAATGTTTTTTTCCTCCTCCTTTAGATGTTGCTATCTTACCATTGATTTGGTAAGAATCCCCACCATTAGATGTGAAAGCACGGGCGTGGGACATTTGTGTAGTCATAGAAGGTAACCTATGGAACATTTTAGCAATGTCGTATAGGGACTAGATCGTTTACTGAAGGAAATATTAAGGGTCATCGAGGGACTACGATCTTTTATCGAGGGACTTTGCTAAAACGCCAATATTCAAGGGACATGACTATTTTTTCGAGGCAAAAAGTGAGATTATCCTAAGGGTGCATGTGTGAATAGTGTGTTTGATTTGCATGCATTTTGTCTTTGACTTTAGGTTATCCACTTGTTGTTTTTATATTACCATACATCCTAATTACTAACATTTATACAAAAGTAATAAAAATGCAGAAAATAAATCCTACACTATTACAACCATATTGAATAGCATGAAAAATGTAAAGACAAAACAAAAATGAAAGAAAGAAAAATGAATATTTCGATCTAGGCAGAAAAACTCTTTGATTCTGCCCTTTCTGGCTTCCTTCGATTTGGGTCTAGAGTCAATGAAGTCATGCCTTTCGATTTGGGCTTAGCCTGAGGCATGAGATGCAGCCTTTGATTCTGCCTTTATGCCTCCTTCGACTGGGGCCTGGAATCAGCATGGCCATCCTTCTATCTGTCTCTTTTGTTCAGCATAGAGTGTCCTCTTCACCTTAAGTCCCTTGCTACCTCCTTCGATTGGGACATGGAAGTCAGTGTGGAAGCCTAAGGCTTCTTTTCGTACTCCTGTTTCTTTCGTTTGGGATTTTAACTAGCAACATGGTCTGAGGCCATGCTAGCATGGTCTTATGGCTAGATTAGTTCTTAAAGCATATTTAATAAACCAAGAAACAAAACCAAAAGTATTAGCAATGAAAACAAACTAGAAGGGTGGAAACGAAAAGAACAAAAATGTTATGTACATGTTTGAAACGAAAGGAAAGATTATTCACATGTTATGCTAGAAACGGAAGATTCAAGGTTAAGAGTGACTTACCTTGCCTGAAGCTGGGGTATGTGAGTTGGACCTTTAGCTACTGTCTTGGACACTCCTAAGTTCAAAGTAAAGAAACGAAGGTGATGTTTCTGATACTGGATTCAAAGGAGAAGAGCAAGTGTGATGTTCTTTCTACTGGATTCGAAGGAAAACAAAGTATGGGGGATTGCTTCAGATTCGAAAGAGGGAAATATTTCGATTATGGGTTTGTGTTTTAAAATGTGTTTAAGTGTTTGAGAGTTTGATGACGTTTCTCCACGCCTCAAATTCTTTGGATGTGTGTCCAACCCCCTATACATGTTATGGAGCTTCTTATTTATAGGCAAAGCTGACTGAGGTTTTAGGAGGGAAAACAAAACAATTTGAACAATTTGAGTAAACTTCTTTTTGTAGCTTTCGAGGGACAATATTCATATGCCATTTTGGTGCAAGAATGAGGCAGTGTTTCAGGACTGTTGTGCAGCAGTTTTGGAGCCTTATGGCCAGTGTACTAGGCCTGAACTTGGAAGCAAGCATATTTTGACTATTTCATCTTTCATTTTGACCTCCTTCGACCAGACTGTCCTTCAAACAACATTCTTTGATTTTCACCCAACAAGTGTCTTTAGAATGAGTCACTTTTGTGCATCCTTCGAAGGAGCCAAACGTATTCCCCTTGAATGGGTCACCAAAGTATGCGTTAAGGTGGTCCTTATAAATCATTCGAATGGGACAACAAACACGTCCTTCGAATGAGACATTAAACATGTCCTTCGAATGGGACACCCAGACATGTCCTTTGAATGGGACACCCAGACATGTCCTTTGAATGCGTCATGTATGTATTTTTGAAAGGGCCAAATGTGTCCTTCAAATGGACTATGAAATTCTTTGAATGGGCTAGTAAGGTATATCCTTTCACAGGGACTCCTATGTATACCCTTCAAATCAACCAACCATGTGTGCTAAAGGTTGTCAAGGGTGGAATTGAAGCATACTAAAGGGAAATGTGTCCAGTTGAAGATAGTGTAAACATAGCCAATGCCCTGTCGAAGCCTGCATGCAGGAGGTCTAAACTTTGTGACTCCAAGCAAGCATACAAGAGGCCAATGCTCAAACGAAGACTTGCATGAAGAGAGCCACATGCCCAAATGAAAGAGGCATGCTAGGCTGGCATCAAAGGAAGGCCAAATTCCCAAATGAAAGAGGCATGCAGGAAGAAAAAATGCCCAGACGAAAGAGGCATGCAAGAGACAAAAATGTGTATCGTAGGATGCCAAAAGGAGGCTTTTTGCCTTGGAATCGAAGGAGGATACATGAGGCTTTTTGCCTTGTGCCTGCTGGCCTGGTGGGAGCCTCTTGCGTGCAAGAAGGAATCCATAGCTCAATTGAAGGCTTCATGCAACCAGTCATCAACTTGTCTATGCAAGCATCAAATGCCCAATCGAAAGCAGGTATATAGGCCATCATTACATTGTGAACCATGTGAGGTCAAATATGGATTCAAAGGTTGCATGTAGGAAGCTCCTGCCTTATAAATCAAAGCCAGTGTGTCAGAGGCCAATGCCCAACCGAAGGATGTAAGCCAAGCTTCCATCGAAAGAAGCCAAAAGGCCAATCGAAGGTGAATCGAAGAAGACTTGTTTTTCTCCAATTTGTCCAAAATATTATTTTTATATATTTTCCCCTTTTTTAACAGCTTCCTCTTTAATTTGATGCTGAAAAATCCAATTGTACTTGTGCAAGCTTGAATTTTGAGAATCTCTGTGAGAAATTTCTTTAGAAATGAGAGGGCAAATTTTGGGGTACAACAGTTATATATATTACAAAATAGGGGTTACTCCCTCTATTTGTAATGAGCTTCATTTCTCCCTAAGCCAAAAACTATAAAAGCCCAAAATACCTATTTCAGAATAAATCGAAATACTGTAGGAAACAACCTACTTCGACATTTCAATGGATAACATAACTCAAAAAACTTTGACACAGACTAATTTCGACACACCTTGTGTTCAGCAATAAAATGATTCGACACAAGGAATTACACTTTCAACACACCACCTAATCCATTGTGTCTAAGCTATCTATATTAATCATATCTCTTAGTCTTCTGAACACTTTGGAATGCACACCCTTCGTCATGATGTCTGTAATCTGATTCTCAGTTCTATAGTGTTCCAAGTTCATCTTATGATCTGATACTTCCTCTCGAAGAAAGTGGAACCTCATTTCAATGTGATTGCTTTGACCATGTGCTATCAGATTCTTCACCAGGTTGATAGTTGACATGCTATCGATCTTCATGGTATTTTCTCCATGTTATTTCCTTGTGATTTTTTTGACCAAGTTCTCTATCCATGTTGCTTGACATGCACAAAGAGAAACAAGTATGTACTCTGCTTCACACAATGATAATGCCACTACTGGTTCCTTTCTCGAACTCCAAGCAATTGGTGCACCACCTAGCATAAACACATATCTTGTTGTGAGTTTTCAATTCTCAGCATCACTACACCAACTTTAGTCAGTGTATTCCACTAAATTGCATTCTTTACCTTTATCGACTGTAAGAAATGCAATGCCATAGTCGAGAGTTCCTTTGATATACGTTAGTATCCTCTTTGTCGTTTCTAGATGTGATACCTTTGGCTTCTGCATGAATCTACTTATCATACCTACACTCTATGCTAATTCTGGCGTTGTGTGACAAAGGTATCTTTATGACCCAATTAGTCTTCTGTATTGAGTTGGGTCGATATCATCTTCGTATGAATCTTTCGACATTTCCAACCATGGTTCAGGAGGTATCAAAGTTGAGTTGCATTCTTCGATCTCAAATCTCTTATATATTCTAATTCGACCTTAACAGTCTTTCTACATTTAGATACCACGTTCATGACATGCAAATTCTTAGAACTACTAAACCTCCACGTGTCTTCTGGATAAGATTAAAGACATGAATTTTGAATCCTTCTATTGCGAAGAGTGCCACATCCAATATGACCATTCAAATTTAAATTTCAAATACTTCGAATTCTTTTTAAAACAAAGGCTTTCTTTAATCTTTATTCAGTTGATTTTTGACCGTCCACTTAGGATTAGATAGTCGAAACTTTCAGAAGACACATCTTTTCAAAAATAACATGATCTTCTACTTTTGACCCTTTATATCCTATTATCAAAATTTTCAGCGAACACACGCCCAAGCAGCCACATTTCACAAGTTATACTTCAACAAACTTAATTTACATGATTCTAAATAACGTGTTTTAAATTTTCCAAGTAGAACAATGGATTAAGATAAACTTACTCAAATTGGAGCTTTGAAGTGTTGCTGAAATGAGTTGAAAATGTGCTTTGCTTCTTGAAAATTTACTTTGGTCTTGAATTGAGTTGAAAGTGTTGCTCAAAGATTGCAAAAGAGAGAGTTGGAGTAGAGAGAGTTGGAATAGAGAGAGTCAGAATATAGAGAGTAATGGGAAATAGATGTTCTGTTTTGAAATTTTGTATATATTTAACACGTTTCGAATATGCATATCTGAAAACCCCATGTACTTAAATTATGAGGTTGATTCGGATATGCAATATCCGAAACTCCCCTAATGTTGAATAAGACGTTGTTTCGGGCATGCATATCTCAATCAACCCCTCTAATATGTAACGTGGTGAGTTCGGATATGCATATTCAAATTCATAGGGTATTAAGGGAATTTCGCAAAGAACCTCTAAAAAGGTACAAGGGTGTGCTAAGAAATTCCCTAAAATAATTAGAACTTACAAAGTGGACTACCACGCCCTTTAAAAGAATTCGGGCTTTTAGCAGACCGTGCCTAAAAGTTTAAATTTTAAACGGGCTACAATTTAGTTGTTCAAACCCGACTACAATTTATTTGAATTTTTTTATAAACTATGAACAACTATATTATGCATTTAATATATATTAGTAAGCAATTTAAATGGTATCTTCATTAAAAAATAACATAAATATATTGTATTAGAATTTTTGTCAAAAAAAATTACATAAATGAATAGATTATCCGTAATCCGGTTGAACTAACCCGATGAATATCAGGCACTTAATTAATTGGGCTTAAAAACATGAATAATAAACATATTTTAATTTTTTTTTCAAATCTAGATTTTTCTTGTAGACTTGAGAAGTCACTCGATAAAAATTAAAAAAATCATACAACATGGACGTATAATCTCACAAGTGGTGAAAGAAGTGTGAGGAAATGAGTGTTTATAGCATCTCTCCGAGAGAGAATGCATTTTTAATGGGAAATTAATATGGATCTTAACAATTGAACATTGTATATTGTCTTACATTAGTCAAATCCACTATAACATAAAAGTATATTCGAAGTACATTTTAAAGATAACTGTAGATCTAAGTGATAAGGCAATTTCTTTATCAATTTTGTCTTTACTTACTTTTTGATAGTTAAATATAGGTTTGTGTTGACTTACGTTTCAAGTTTTCACACTAAACATACTATGATAGGTAAATATAGTTGTGTTGACTAATGCTTAGATTTTTCAATGAACATAGTATACAATTTGTTATTACAATATAGTTACACTTGATCACTAAACTTAATATATAGTAATTATTTATTACAGTAGAGGTACACTTATAGTAGTAAATTTAGTAATTCAACTATTTTATATCGTGGGAATTTTTTAAAGTTAATTTATTAAAAATAAATTAAAATTTAAAAATATATTAATCTAAAAAGTATTTGTATATCATCAAACTCAAAATAATTTAAATGTTTTTTATATTTCCCATCAAAATAAAAATTAAATCATCAATACGTTTTTTTTTATGTAAAAAATATATAAACTCAAATAAAAATCAAATCAACAAAATAAATAACATAAAATATATGTGATATTTCTTTTTGGTTTTCACCACCGGTATAGTCCGGTTCGGGAGTCAGTTATGACATCAAGTGGTTTCAACCCCATTTCAATCGCAATTGTAGGGGATTGAATCGTGGTCTTCCCAATCATGTCCAACACCAATCACCATTGGATCAACTAACGATTGATAAACATATTTGATTTTAGTTAAACAAAAAGTAATTTCCTAGACAATTAAGAAAAATCATAGCTGACAATTTAGTGTGATTAAACAATTAGATGAAACTCTGGTTGCTTCTTCCGCAAGCAACAACGTACCCGTATCTCAAGCTCAATATGATCAACTGCATACCTTAGTCCAATATCAAGTTTGAATGCCTCAAATCAAGTTTTCATTACCATTTAAATTACTACAATTCATACATTTGTTGAATCTTCATCAAATATCATGTGCAACACCATTTTCAATCCAAATTTTCCGTCATAGATCCTAGATTCAAGAGCCAATGACCATGTATGTTCGTCATTAATTTTGTTTACTTCTTCTTATAAGATCAATCCAATCGAAGTCACCTTATCCAATGGTTATTGTGTTATAGTATAATATGTTGGTACCATCATTTTTTCACATATCCTTTACAACAACATCAAAATGAATAACTTTATCAATGGAAGCATCTAAAAAATGAAACAATCCAAATAAAATCAAAGTTTCATTATTTAGTAATTATCTAGACACGTAATAAGCATTTAGTTGACTATTTTACTGTAAAAACATATTAGAAATGAGAACTCAATTAGAACAATATACCAATCCAACCTTTATTATCTTAATGAGAGACAAACTCCACTGTACAAAAAATCACCTTAAAGCTTTAACCCAGCTCCAATGGCAACGGGTAATAGAAAAGGGAAAATAATGGATTCTCTATATTTTGCAATAAAGACTTTTCCTTCTATGAATGAAGATGAAGAAAGACGTAGATACCAGTTAATGTCTTCAAAAGATGGTGTATATGGTTATGTGAAAAGTGAATATTAGGGTGTGAAGAAATGATGGTTGTTTTAAAAGGAGGTAACATACAGACCATGTTAATATTGTTTTAATACCAAGTTAAAAAACCAAAAAAATTTAACAAAAACCTACCCCGTCCCATTTTAAAAGCAGGTTAGATGAAGCTGACCAACTTAAGACACTGAGTCATCCAACCCGTTTTGCCACCCCTAATATCACTCATGTCTTATATGCACCATATTTTGTATCAATCTTATTTCTATTTCTAAAATATGTCAATTTTTGAAACGCTCAACTATTTTTTCTAATAGTTGTTGTACCCTCAAAATTTGTCCTCCTAATTTTGATACTATTTGGCTTAGGCTTTACATTCATCTACATACGCTTTCATTAGATCATTTGCATAAACAGTCATTCATTCATCGCATTTGCATCATTATTCGGTTATTTATACATTTAGGTTGAGCAAAAGTCAACTTAAATGAACATTTGCATGGTTTTATAATTGAAAAATATTTGTAACTGTAGATCCAAGTGATAAGACAATTTCTTTATCAATTTTGTCTTTACTTACTTTTTGATGGTTAAATATAGGTTTGGTTGACTTACGTTTCAAGCTTTCACACTAAACATTCTATAGATAGGTAAATATAGTTTTGTGTTGACTAATGCTTAGATTTTTCACTAAACATAGTTATAGAATTTGTTATTACAATATAGTTACACTTGATCACTAAACATAATATATAGTAATTATTTATTACAGTAGAGGTACACTTAAAGTAGTAAATTTAGTAATTCAACTATTTTATATCGTGTCAAATTTTAGAAATTAATTTATTAAAAATAAATTAAAATTTAAAAATATATTAATCTAAAAAGTATTTCTATATCATCAAAATCAAAAGAATTTAAATGTTTTTTATATATTCCATCAAACATATGTGATCTTAGTTAAATAAAAAGTAACTTTCAAGACAATTAAGAAAAATCACAGCTGACAATTTAGTGTGATTAAATAATTAGATGAAACTCTGGTTGCTTCTTCCGCAAGCAACAACGTACCCGTATCTCAAGCTCAATATGATCAAGTGTATACCTTAGTCCAAAATCAAGTTTGAATGCCTCAAATGAAGTTTTCATTACCATTCAAATTACTATAAGTCATACATTTGTTGAGTCTTCATCAAATATCATGTGCAACACCATTTCCTAGATTTAAGAGCTAATGACCATGTATGTTCGTCATTAATTTTGTTTACTTCTTATTATAAGATCAATCCAATCGAAGTCACCTAACTCAATGGTTATTGTGTTATAGTATAATATGTTGGTACCATCATTTTCACATATCCTTTATCTCATTTATGAGTCGTAAAGCAGGTGGTTTGCCCCGTTTAGGCTACAATTTTATGCCCGTCCAAAAGTGGGGCGCGACAGGACATACCAACTTAGGTGTTCGTGCTCAAAAATCAAGTCTGCCTCATTTACTAACGAGTTGGCGGGTTAGAGGACCTGTCTGCCTTTTTTTTTTACAATTTTATTTCAAACATAATTTACAAAATTGTTAATCATTACTAAAGATACCAATAAAGTTTAACAACGCATACAAGCAAAATATACAATGAAAACAAGCAATATACCATACCGTACAACAACATCAAAATGAGTAACTTTATCAATGGAAGCATCTAAAAAACTAAACAATCCAAATAAAATCAAAGTTTCACTATTTAGTAATTATCTAGACAAATAATAAGCACTTAGTTTACTATTTTAGTGTAAAAACTTATTAGAAATGAGACTCAATTAGAACAATATACCAATCCAACATTTATTATCTTAATGAGAAACAAACCCCACTGTACAAAAATCACCTTAAAGCTTTAACCTAGCTCCAATGACAACGGGTAATAAAAGGGAAAATAACGGATTCTCTATATTTTGCAATAAATACTTTTCCTTCTATGAGTGAAGATGAAGAAAGATATAGAGACCAGTTAATGTCTTCAAAAGGTAGTGTATATGATTATGTGAAAAGTGAATATTAGGATGTGAAGAAATGATGGTTGTTTTAAAAGGAGGTATAATACAGACCATGTTAGTATTGTTTTAATATCAAGTTAAAAAACCAAAAAAAAATTTAACAAAAACCTGCCCCTTCCCATTTTAAAAGCGGGTTAGGCGAAGCTGGCCAATTTAAGACACTGAGTGACCTGACCCGTTTTACCACCCCTAATATCACCCATGTCTTATATGCACCATATTTTGTCTCAATCTTATTTCCATTTCTAAAATATGTCAATCTTTGAAATGCTCAACTATTTTCTCTAATAGTTCTTGCACCCCCACCTCCTCCAAAAATTCCAAAGGAAGAAGAAATTCCTGATAAAGGTTTCCAAGCCATGACAATCACTGAAAATTATGAATTTCCCCAGAAAAGTTACTCTCTTGCTGAATCATCCGCACAAAAAGAAGACGAGTCCTCCTCGAATGATGACAAAGACTCTTGTCAAGAAACGTCTAATGATGAAACACCAAGATCCTTTTCATCAAAATCACAATCTGAAGTAAACTACATCCCAATACTTTTCATGGCGAATATAGAAGAGGAAGATTCATTTATTGAATAATCTCCTGAAGAAACTCTAGTCCCTGAAAGGACTAAACTAAATGGCGGTCCTTGGTTAACATTTCATGATATACCGCCTAATCGTTGGAGAAAGAGACTACTCGAATTTGGAGCATGGCTTGATACCCAGATGATGAAAACAAATGCAGATAGGTATAAGGTCAATGAATAATTTTGCTATAGAATGACAGGCACGATAAAGGAATGGTATCAAAATCTTGGGGCTTTCAAACAAGATGAGTTACATCGTTTAAAAAGCACAATTAATATCCTTGGCATACTCCACCAGGATTTTATCAAAGATACAAATATGTTCGATAGAAAAAATAGACAGGAGTTCTTTGAGATGAAGTGTTGTTCCCTCAAAACAAAAGACCTTAATAAACACTATCACAAGATGGCACAAAGGTTTTATCTCCTTGTGATTCGGTGGGAGAACTGACTAGATGTTTTGCATTTCGTTCGCACTTGTGTGGTTAGCAAGAGTCGCCACCGACTTTTATTTTATCCAAAAAGGAAAGGTAAAAAAGCACAGGAAAGACCTTTCGAGAATTTTCTCGGGTTCGGGGGGTAGATTATGAAAAGGGAAGGTATTAGCACCCTTTTCATCCATGGTTTTCCATGGGCTCTTAATTACTCGTTTAGATCACTTGCTTTCATTTTATTGTGTGCTTGTGGTGTGGGCTTTGAAAGTATTTTGAAAAAATATCTTTGTAATGGTTCTCGTCTCTATAAGAATGTATACAAAGTCTTGTTTCAAAGATGTGTTTGTGAATCGTGTTTCGAAAAGTGTTATGAAAAGAGGTTTTGCAATAGTTCTCATCTCTATAAGAACGTATACAAAATGTTTTATCTTTTTGAAAATGTTTTGAAATGGGAGTGTAGGTGTAAAAGTTTTTGTCGTGAGCAAGCGAGTAACTAAGAGAGAATCTATCTACTCGAAAGGTCTTAAGTTGTTCTTTTCTTCCTCCTTTTAATGGTGCTATCTTACCATTGATTTGGTAAGAATCCCCACCATTGGATGTAACGGGACAGGCGCGGGTCAATTTTACAATCATTGAAGTCAACTTGTGAGACGCTTTAGCAATTTTTGTAAGGGACGAGATCGTTTTAATCGAAGGCAACATCGAGGGTCATCGAGGGACTACGATTTTTTTTTATCGAAAGGTCATTGCTAGAGTGTCTCATATTCGAGGGACATGATTGTATTTCCGAGGCAACGAGCGAGGTTACCCTAGAGGTGCGCGTGTGAAAAAGTGTGTTGGTTTCAAGTTATTTTATTCTTGGATTAGGTCATCTAGCGATTGATTTTTGAATCTTTCCATACATGCCTAGTTACTATACAGTATATGGAAAACAGTAAATTGCGGGAATTGAAATTCTACGTTATTACAAAAGTATTCGGGAACGGGGGTACAATTGTTACAAATGGGGATGAACCAAATGAAAATAGCAATGTCCAAATATCAAACAATACAACCAAATCGAGTTGTTGTGCGATTTAATATAAAGCTATGGCAATTTATGAAAATAAAATCAACAAAGTATGAAATGAAATGTATTTACTTGAAATAGAAGAATAAAACCTATTCTAAAAAAAATGATTAAATTAAAATCTTTATTATTTTTTTTTGTATTCTTATTAATTATGAATAAGTAAATTTAAAGAAAGAAACTAAACTAAATTAATTCTTTTTTATGTTTTGTCATGTCAATTAAAATTAAAGCAAAATTTAAAAAGAAACCAAACGATAAAAATTAATTTAAAAAAAAAACTTAAATCAGTTTAATAAAATATTTTAAATTATATTAGTAAATTTGTTAATAAATAAAATATAGGAAGAAGAAAAAATGAAAAAGAAAGAAGTAATATGGGCTTTAAGAAAATTGATTTGGGGTGAGGCCCAAACCAATGTATGCTATTGCTGTTAATAAAACAAGTCAGATGGGGGGTGAATTAGCAAACGCGCTTGGGCTTAAGGAGTTTGTAAATGAAACAGGCCCATGCCTTAAGCTGTTTAGTTTGTGATTAGGGAAATGCAAAACAAGATTTAGGGTTTGTGGACCCTTTGGTACAGCAGCGCTGCCTCGTCTCCTTCGTTCAATTATCCCTTCCATTTTTCGTTCATCTCTGAATCTTTGAACTAATCTCACCACTCGCCTATTCTAATTTCATGAACAAACTACTTTTGGCCTCTTTGTCTCGCCCTGATTCACGTTTTTTCTGGAAACCCTAAGTTATGATTTATGCCTAAAATGTTCGATTCTAGCTTATCTGATCTTCCCCCCCAAATTTCTGTTGCCGGAGCGCCTTCTCTCACCTCCTAACCAAGATCTAATGGCTTTGGTTCTTGAAAGGTGAAGAATTTGTAAGCTTGAAGCTTGAACGCTTTTGTTGTTGTTTTTTTTGTCTTGTTACGTTTTTTATGTTAATCAAACTTATTGTCTATTGAGATGCAGGAAATGGTTTATGAGGAAGGTGGAGAATCCATACCTTTGGAACTTTCTGTGAAATGTACAGGGGATAGTGAGACTGAGAGAGGTGCTCCTTGGTGGCCGGAGACGGGAGGAAGAAATGAAGATGAAGGCCTTGGTATTTCTGGTAACCTTTTTTCTGTCCTCTTTGCTTTGAATGATGATGAAGCTGTTTGATGTATTTTTGGGATTTTTGTGATTGTTGGATGTTGTTTTATCAGCTTGAATGGTTTACTGGTTCTGGAATTTGGCTTTGTGGATTTACTGGCTTTGAGTTAACATGTTTTTTTTTATTTGGTTCTGTTAGCTTGTTTTGATGATGTTACTATGTGTTTGGTTTTGTAATAGCTTTTGAGATGGTTGTTTAATGGTGTTTTGAATTGGTTGCTGGTTCTTTAAGGTTGTTGGTTTTGACAGTTTGGAGATTTGAGGTTTTAGAGTTTGGAGATTTGACAGTTTTTTTGTGATTTTGACAGTGATAAATGTATTTGAGATTGACAGTTTGCTGATGGTTTTTGGCCTTTGGTGATTTTTTATATTTGGCTTAGTATGTTTTGTTGATGGGTTGCAGGTTTGTGGTTTTTTGGGTGTTTATCAGAAGGTTTTTGATAGTTTGGAGGTTTGAATATTTTGGTTATGGTTCAGACTTTGGGTTTGACCATTTGGGATTTTTTGGTTTGAACTGTTTGACAGGTTTGAATATTGGTTTGACAGTTTGAAGGTTGGTTATTCTGGTTTTTGTTCACGGGTTTGGTTTGATGGTTTGAAAATTGGTGATTCGGTTCTTACTGTTGGCTTTGTAACAGTTTTTGAGGTTTTTTGGTTTGTAAATGTTTTGACAATTTTTGGACTTTGACTGTTTTCTGAGTTTGATAATTTTCTCCCTCCTGCTTGAGAGTTTTTTTACTGTTATATTATGTTGCTTCTGTTTAAATCTTATTCAAAAAAGGGGGAAAACAAAAAAATTGAATATTTTGATATGTTGTTCCTTTGGCATTTTGATGGCAGTTTTGTTTTCTAGCAGTTTCTATGCAATTGTGACAGCAGGGCAGCAGGGATGTGCATCCCTAGGTGACTTCTTTCCTCTCTTCTCTCTCAATGACCCTAAGAGTCAATTGCTCTTTTGCCTTTTTCTGAAAAGTTTGTAATAAAAATGGAAAATGATGAAATGGCTATTGAACAAGCCTCTTGCTTGTTTGACTTAGTTTACCATATTGCTATACTTATTTTGCTGCCTGCTCTAGCTTATGATGTTTGTTGCTTGTACTGCTGCCCAGTTTGCACTGTTGTTTGTTACTTTCCATTTTTCTGCTTGTTTGGCTCTGTTTTGCGCCTTCTGTTTGGAATATTTGTTTGGCTGCTATTTGGGCATCTTGTTTGTTTGGACAGCCTTGCTGCATTTGTTCTTGTTTGGATAGCTTTGCTTGCATTTCTTGTTTGGATAACTTGCTTTCCTTTCTTATTTCTTCTTTTTGTGAACCAAGAAGAATAATTTTCTTGTGATTTGCAAATAGAGAAAATAAAAATGTGATGAATTAAAAATGGCCTTCTGATTCCAAATTGCAAACTTTAATGATGAACACTTTTCTTTTGAAAATTCTTGCTCATGTCCAATTAATTTGTACTAACTTTTTCTTCTGTCTTTCATTTTCATGTGAGCACAATGGAGAGGACAAAGCAGGGGAAGCAAGAGACTCTGTGACAAGCATGGAAGCAAAGGAACCTCAGTCAACCTTAGGCATAGATTCATTTTCTTTTCTTTGTAATTTAGAGAGAAACATTCTTGTATTGTATCCAATAGTTGTACTAATTTATTTTCAAATACGATAAGTTGTAAAACCTAAAGTATTTAAATAATAAATTATTTTGTGACAACGTTTGAAAAATTGGCAAAAGTCTTATGAAATATTCTGGTGTTAATTGAAATCCTTTACTGTCAAGAACTTGTAATTTTCTCTTCGCATCCCAACTGATTCTTAATGATTCCCAATCAAGATAATTGAAACAAAATGCTCCAACCTGATAATTTAAATTCCAATATTTCTGTAATCTTGCAAATACATTCCAAACAAACACGCACTGTCTATTCCATTTCCTAAACAAGTAAATGTTTTAGAAGACGCGAATCATCTGGTTAACCTTGAGAACAAACACTGTCTTTTCAGTAAACTTGAGAAAGCATGAAAATTTGTGAAAGCCAATTGGATCTTTGAGAATTCATTTCTTTTGAGAATTGCAAGAAAAACCCTAATTGCTGGTTTACTGCCACAGAAGAAAAACTGTCTGATTGATTCCTGAGCCAACTTGAATATCTGAGAAACCCTAGGGTTGTGCTTTTCTATGAAAAATGGGAGAGAAAATTTTGGGGTACAACACTCCTCAATGTGTACAATGATCCTAGTCTCAAGATTACCTATGTATTGTCTCTACCACACGAACTCCAGCAAGAAATCCATAGGATGGTAGCAACAACTAAAAAGGATATTGCAATAATGAGTCTTGGCCAGATTCATCAGGTGACGTTGGAAGCACTTGAAAAGGTTTGCAGCTTTCATCATCAATTTCAAGAAGTTATACAGAAAAAGTCAAAGTTAACAAAGGCCTGCAAAAAACCTTATCTAGAGATTAAGTGTAAAGACAAAAGGTGCAGTTGTGCAATAAAAAAGAAACAATATCATCAAGAATACTCCAAATCTCATAGGACCTTCAAAGGAAATAAAAATAAGACTATGGAGTTCTTTAAAAGAAAATCTTTTAGAGGAAAGGGGGAAATCAGAGATGCTTTATTTGTGGGAAAAGGGGGAACTTTTCTAAGGAATGTCCTAATAATACACACAAAGCCGCAAAACTGATCAACTCTCTTCAACCTCTAGATGGAGACCTAGAATCTTTGTATTCTGAACAAAGCTCTGCTAATGAAGAAACAATTTTTTCCCTTCAAGACTCTACGTCTGATGAAGCATCATTTTCTGAATCAAAAGATGACAAATATTTCCCTATTTACTCCTTTAAAGAGATAGGAAGTTCTCTTCCTACTCCACCACTCCCATTTATTGAAGCTCATGGCCTCGCGACAAAGTTTTCCCGTCCGAAGAAAGTTATAGATTATATGGACACTGGGTCCCATATTATAATGATGAATCCTAGCATTCTCCCAACAGAATCATGGGTAACACATGCTGCATACTTTGTAGTAGTAGATGGGAAAGTCTCCAGGACATATTTAATGACCAAGGAAAAGATAGGAATCAAATTCTTCCCCTACTGCATAGTTTGGACCAAGGTCATTGGAAGTAATCTTCCAAATAAAGATATTGTAGTAGGGATGGATGTATATTCAGCAGCCAATAGACTCCAAAATCTTCCCACAGGAATAAAATTCAAAAGATAACTCATACCTTATTCTGGGATATTGAAGTTATATTCACTATCGAAAATCCCTGCTGGATATGAAGAAATCAAGTCCAACCTTCTCAAACTCTGTGCAAACAGCCATGAAACATTCTGCCATCCAAAACATCTATGGAAGAATAAAGACTTTTTTGTTCAACTTCCTTTTAAGATCAATGAAGATGTTAATACAACCAAGGCCACTCATCCAGGAATGAGTCCATCAGATTATACATTGGCCAGAGAAGAATGCAAGAAGTTGCTCAAACAAGGTCTGATAGAACCCACCAAATCAAAATGGGCTTACCAAGCATTTTATGTTAAAAAGAGATCTGAAAATTTAAGAGGAAAAAAGAGGCTAGCAATTGGTTATAAACCTCTAAATCATTTCCTCAAGGATGATAAATTTCCTATTCCAAAGGCCTCATCTTTAAATGTTATCATCAAAGATGCCCAGATCTATTCCAAGTTCGATCTTAAGTCAGGATTTTGGAAATTGGGTATCGACCCTGAGGACCGTTATAAAATGATGTTCTGCATTCCTAACGCCCAATACCAATGGACTGTGTTGCCATTTGGGCTTAAGGTAGCTCCATCACTTTTTCAAAAGGCCATGAATAGAATTTTTGTGCCCATTCTCAACAGTATCCTCGTCTATATTGATGATGTACTCTTATTCTCAAAATATGAAAAATCCCATAAAATATTATTGGGACAATTCCTTCAAATAGCCCAGCGACATGGAATGATGCTCTCTGAAAAGAAAAGCCAATTGGGCCAAACAGAAATTGACTTTCTAGGAGTGAATTTTTCCCAAGGGAAGTACCAACCTCATCCTCATATTGCTCAAGAATTGTTAAACTTTCCCAATGAAAATCTCATTGATAAGCAAATTCAGCAATTTCTTGTTATAATTAATTATATTAGAGATTTCTTGCCAAAATTAGCGAGATACACGAGCCCTCTATCTCAAATGCTGAAGAAAAAACCCCCATCATGGGGGACAAAGAAAACTAAAGCAGTAAGAGCCTTAAAAAATATCTCACAAACCCCACCTGCCTTAAAGATCCCGGGAGACGGTAAAAGAATCTTACAGACGGATGCCAGTGATCATTATTGAGGAGCCTTCTTCATAAATAAATTGTTGGAATATAGTATTATTGTGGTCATGCTAGTGGTTAGTTCAAAGAAGCTGAAAAACATTACCATACCACTTATAAGGAAGCTCTTGCAGTGAAGATGGGTATCCAAAAGGTTGACTTTCACCTGAGAGGTCATCAGTTGAAGTCCAGATGGATAATTCCTCTTTCCTTAAGATCCTCGAATTCAAAAATAAGATGCCTCCTGATCCTCAAACTTTTAGGCTCAAAGATTGGTTTTTTAGATATGATTTTCTTGTGAAACATATCAAATGAACTCAAAATGTGATTCCTGATTTACTTTCTAGGCCTATGAAACCCATCCATATCATTACTACCAAGCACACTTTTCCTTTGATTCTCATGGTCAAACCATTTCCCACCCGTGCCTCCAGGACCAAAGACTTTCCTCCAGGAGTAACTGTATCCTCTTCACCCTCACAACTCAAGTAGTATGCCAGGAATAATATTTTTTATTATATGACAAAAATTATGAGGAATAAACTCCATGACCATACTCCTTATTTCCCAGAAACACCATATCTCCTATCAATTTTAATAAACCCTAATGCTAAATTAACAAAAAACCATTCGTGGTATATCTGGTGTGCCACTTCTTTGTATTTTATACCCATCCTCATATCCACCGAAGCCATGTATGAACACATAATGGATCCTAAGAACCACAAATCCTTGATTTGGACTACTCTTGAATGGTATTCTCCACTAACATGGTGGAGAAATCAATTAAAACCAATCCTAGACAAGGTAAAAGAAAGAGGGTTAGCCTTAGAGGCTATTAGAAAATTCAAGACTGTTTTCTTCATGCACAAGACCTATCAAACAGATCCTGCCACTAAGTTATTTGGTTTTAAGAATCATGTTCATATATGGGAAACCATTTATGATTATCCTTCAAATCTAAAAGTTACAAGAGAATTAATAGAATATGTTAACTTTATCAACCTCCATGAACCAGACAAGATGAATGATAATTCCACTTGTATAAATCATCAAGCTAAGTATAAAAGTCGAGAGGTTGGAGAAAGATCAGTTCAAGCCACATAACAAAAAGCATATTCCCCAATGGAAGTTGAATTCTCAGAAGGACACGTGGAAGAAGTTCATAGAAAAATATCAGACCATGCTTACATGATGGATGACGTGTGGGAAAAAGAGACATCTCGATACAGAGATTGCTTTTCAGAAGAATACTTATCCGATCAGAATATGTCTCCAAGTCATGAACCTATCTTTAAAGACTAATTGGACAAGTGTATCTTATTTATCACAAACATGTTTATAAATAGTTAAATTTCATCCTTTTGTGTATGTAGCGGTAGAAATGTTTAAGACTAAGCCATTGGATTGACTAGACTTATACAAATCAAAATAAAAATCACCACCGTGTTTTATTGTTTCCAAAGGAATGGTAAAAGAGCGAGTAACCCAAAAAAGAGGGGGAAAGATTCAAGGTAAGGGGGTTGGTTATGAAAAGGGAAGGTATTATCACCCTAAACATCTATGGTACTCTGCAGGAACCTCTTTGTAAAATTTGTATATTTTGGCTATAAAAAATTTTGTATAAAAAAATGGATGGTGGAGGTGAGAAAAGAAATATATTTTTTACGATTTTTGCACCTGCCGCGGTTGCGAACCTTTAGTGCCTACATACCACATTTTCGTGCAATAGGGGATCAGGGTACACGTAGTTCCTCTTTTAAAAATTTTAAAACACAAATGTGTTGGTCAATTTTATGAGATAAAACATAATCGTTATTGTCCGTGTGGAAAACATACCTATTACCCACAATCATGAGAAAGGAGAATTTGCATCATCTCAAAGTGGAGGATATGGCTTGGATTTTAAAATCAACAATGCCTCACTCAACACCCAAGTTGAAAATATCTCTCTTTACTACATATTGTAGAAGTATAGTTGTTCGCATCACTACAAGGATTGACAAGAGTTCAATCTTTTTGAGAAAAGTTTAAAGATAAAAGCCAAAGTGGCAAGATGGTTTGAAATAAGATTGATTGACTTTTAGTCTTCTCACAAAAATATCAAAGTATTATTAAGTTTACTGAAGTTTATTTATGAAAATGTTTGAAAATGCATGGACCTAAGTCCAATTTTATTATGAAAGTAGTTCAAGTTTAAAACAAGAAGAGTTTTCAAAAGGAGGGAGAAGATTTTTTAAATTAAAGAAGATGAGAGGAGAAGAAGAGGCTATCCTAAAGCATAAGGTAAAAGCTAGGGATAAGAACCATCTAACCAACAAGAAGCCAATACTTGACACTATGAGCCAAGATAGAATTCTCATTCTTTGGATTGAAACCAAACAAGCAAAAATACTAGACCTCTGGAGAGAACCAAACTTCAAGTGTATTAAGCCTTCACAAAAATTGGGTAGAGTAACGGCTGTTTATGGGTGAATTCCAGATTACGAGGAAAGGGTGTAATCACAATAACCTGCATACAAAACAAACAAATAACCCAATGTCTTGAGGTAAACCTCAAGATCTCTAGACAAAATAATTAGATAAGATCACAAGGTCTCCAATCATAGGCCATGGTTTCTAATCCTAAGTCCAAAAAAAGTCCAATGCTCCATAATGCCAAGGATAGTAACCAAATAGTCCAAGTATCATTAAAGATTTTTAGGGTTTATGTTGATTATTAGATATCTTAAAAAAGAAAAGAAAAGCTCAAGTGAGCAAAATAAAAATGACAAGAAAATAAAGGGGCTCAAGTGAGCAAAGATGAAAAATAGCATGAAATGTAAATGCTAAAGTAAATGGTGCATAAAGTAAAGAGCATAAAATAAAGCATAAAGTAAAAGCATAAATGTTGCATTTAGAACTCATTAGAGGATTGATAGAACCAAAGCCTACACACAACAAGTTGCATTTACTTTTTGTCAAGTATATCATCCATTTGGAATCCTCAAAAGTACCATTTGATGATTAATGATGTTTAAGTGATCCGCATTGACCAAAGGTGTTGTAGATCCATTAGAGGATTGGTAGAACCAAAGCCTCCACACAGTGAATCTCAAGGTTATTGGATCAAAGAGATCAAACTAACATACTTGGGCCTGCAAACATAAGTTTAGGCCACGAATGATCATTTATTCGAATCGAGACAAAATTTAGCGCTATGTTAAGCAATCGTAAGTGGACTTATATAGAATTCGCACCTATTTTAAGGCCGGTCAATAGCAATCTATGCACCATTTATTTTGAGACATGATATAGAGATCATGCTCTAACAACATTTAGTGCAATAAGAAGGTGATGGGATGAAGAGGGGTGGGAAAGAATACACAAACCACATTTGAATTAAATTTTAATTAAACTATTATTAAAATCATTCATCCATTTATATGGAGTTAAAGTCAACACCATGGATCCAATGATGTTAACAAAGTTCATAATCAAAAATTCAATCCAAGATCAGCCAAAAAATAATCACAAAATAATATTGCGTTTAATATATACATTAAAAAAAGTTTTAAAATGTTTTTAAAATAGAAATAAAAGAGAAAAATATCAACTATGTTCAAATTAATCAAGAAATGAAAAGTAAGACCATAGAAAAATCAGAAAAGGAGTCAAATGCTTTTATATATTTTTTGGTAATTTTCTAAAGTCACAAACTATTTTAAAAATTAAAAGAAATGGGTAAAATAAACCAAAAATGATAAAAAAATATCAAAGTCAGAAACAAAAATAAAATAAGGTCACCAATATTTGTCACAATGTTATTGGATCGTTCCGTAATTTTTTTCAGAATTTAAAAATGCATAAAAGTATTTTTAAACATTTAAAACAAATCAAATAAAGTGTAAATTTATAAAAAATACAAAAACACAAAATTAAATTGTGAAAAAATAAAAATCAGAAAGAGAATAATCAAATATATTTTTAAAAATATTTTCAAAATTTTTGGACTTCAAATGAATTTTTTATGATTTTTTGAAGTTTAGAACAATTAAATATAAAAAATCAGAAAAGAAAAGTAAAAAATATGTGGACCATTGGATGAGAGTCAAAACGCGTTATTAATCAAATCCAAGGGATCTGGCGCGTTATGCATATCATGGTCATTAGTGAATAAAGAAGTGAATCAATTATTAAATCAGAATTCAACAATAACAAGTGGCGTGCCATCATTGGTTGGAAGATGAAACGTTGGTCATTTTCAACCTCCAGCCAACATGAATTGCAGGTCTCTCAAACTGTAAAATCAGAAGCTCAGACATATGCCATTCACTTCGTCTCTTCAAGACGAAGACAACCACACCCTCGCGCCAAATTTATATAAACTGTAGCTAAAGCAATTTGGAAGGAAAGTTTTGAAAAGGGATTTGAAGTTTCATGGTCAAAATGTGTTTCCAGTAAGAAGTAAGTGTTGCGACTAGAACCAGGGCAATGAGAGCATCACAATGATATTAAAGTTTTGAAGAATTGATGAAGGAATCTACCTATTGAAGTTGAGTTGCAGAGCTCTGAAACTGGACTTCTATGGAGCAATATATGGCACTATTATTGAATGTAATTATATGGTTAGCTTCAGGGAAGATCAAGGAAGGTGAATTGATGAAAAAATTGGATTGAAAAAGGCTTAAGAATGGATTTCGAAGTTGTTGAATTCTGAGTTATGGAACAAGTTTTGGCAGGGTGATTCTGGCTATCCAAGCTTGAGAAAATGAATGGGATAGTTCATGTATTTATAGGAGAAGCAAATGGGATCAAAAGGAAGAATGAATGATGCATTTTGGAGGGAATTCGTGCAAACCTGATACACAAGTGAAGTGTGATCTAATTTTTACCAAAACTCATCCAATCCTTGCGTTTTGAGGTGCTAAACAATTCTTGAACTTCACTAAACATGTTTAGAAAAAAAAACGCGTGGAAAACTTGTGATTAGAGGCCACATTATAGATTTAAAAATTCTGACTTGGTGAGAAATTCAGTTCCAAGTTACCAATTTCAAAACAATGGCATTTTCAACTCAAGGAGTCTTGCATGACCTATAATGTCTTGCATCCAAACATAGCATTCCACTTGGAATTTGCTCTTGACCAAAAAATATGGCATGAAGTAGATATCCAAAATGACATTTTGAAACTTGAACTAATCAAAATCTCCAAAAATTAAGAAAGTTATGACTTGTTGAAGTTGGAATAATTTCATAAAATGACCTATAATCTTTTGCACCCTTAAGGCAACTTCCATCCATTTTCTCACTTTGCACATAAAATAAGGCATAAAGTTCACATCTTTAAGATCATTATGGAAAAAGATGGGTCTGAAGGTGATAAAAATTGACCAAGTTATGATCATTTGAAGTCACACATGGAAAATTGGGGATTCATCTGGAGGACTTGTAACCTTTCTTCATCATCAAGTTTATTCCACATGAAACTCCTTGGAACTTTTGAAGTGATTTGTTAATATCCATGTGAAGAGAATGATGTCTTTGGAATAACTCAAAAATACCAAAAGATGAGCAAGATATACTCCTTTGAAGTTCAAAACCCTAGATCCTAGATGAAGAAACATGCTTTGAGGAACTTTGCAACTTTGAACAAACTTCTTGTACCAAAACAAATTCTTTGTAAATATAAGTTGTTGAGGATCATAATGAGAACTCATAGCAACCACAAACACTTCCATATATTGAGAATTGAGAGGAACATGCACTTGGGACCAAAAGGAATAAAATATTGTCCACACATGACTAATTCTTCCATCAACCCCTTGCACTTTTGAATCAATCTTGATAACTTGGAAATTTAGTGAACCAAAATAACCTTGCCATGCCATCCCTTCCAAAACAACTTCAATGGTGAGGTTTGAACTTCTCAAGCTTCATTGACTAGGTCATGGAAATAAACTCATGAACCCATGGATCAACTTGCTAAGCCTGATTGCCTTTACCTACATTGTTGACAAGTAAGACAAACCAACATTGAATTTTACTAATTAAAAGGAAAGTCACAACAAAACATGAATGATTACATAAGAAAAACAAGTCAAGGTGCTTGGTGATTCCTCAAAGAGAAAAGCTAAGTATAGGGAGGGGAACCAAGAATCCTAATGTGATCTTGTTGTGAATGAATCAACATGATATGATGAAGGGATCTTAGGGGGAAAAATCGGGGTACAACAATTGCCCTTATTTAAGTTTCTTCTATCCGGAGATACGAAGTTTAGAAATCTTCGTGTCGACGCGATCGAAGATACTTAAATATAAAACAAACCCTATTTTTGCCCTAAGATGCCATGCAAATGTTTATGATTACGAATGCATATGCACAAGACCAAAGAGACGCATAACACCATTGGGGATGTAACAATAATAAAGAAACAAGAGAGCAACCCGACCAGGAAAATAAATCACCGGTGGATCAAAAGACCCGACTCAGAGAGGATGGTAAAATGGTCAAAGGATACACCAACTCCTACTGGAGGTAAAGCTACCAATGTTCACTGAAGGTAGAAGGAAAAGAATTAACAACACCGATGTTCACTGACGGTGAGCTACCAACCTTCACTGAAGGTAGAAGGAAAAGAAATATCATAACATCGTCGTTCACTGACGATGAACTATCAACATTCACTGAGGGTAGAAAAAAGATAACAATCATCGACGTTCACGGCCAATGACCTACCAACTTTCAATGAAGGCAGAAAGAAAATATATATCATAGCATCGCCGTTCACTAACGATGAACTACCAATGTTCACTGAGGGTAGCAAAAATATAACAAACACCAACTTCCACTGATGGTGATCTACCAACTTTCACTGAAGGTAGAAAGAGAATATATCATAACATCAACGTTCACTGACGATGAAATACCAATGTTCACTAAGGGTAGCAAAAAGATAACAAACACCAACTTCCACTGATGGTGATCTACCATCTTTTACTGAAGGTAGAAAGAGAATATATCATAGCATCGTCGTTCATTGGCGATGAACTACCAATGTTCACTGAGGGTAGCAAAAAGATAACAAACACAAACTTCCACTAATGGTGATCTACCAACTTTCACTGAAGGTAGAAAGAGAATATATCATAGCATCGTCGTTCACTGACGATGAACTACCAACGTTCACTAAAGGTAGCAAAAAGATAACAAACACCAACTTTCACTGATGGTGATCCACCAAATTTCACTGAAGGTAGAAAGAGAATATATCATAGTATCGCCGTTCACTGACGATGAACTACCAACATTCACCGAGGGTAGCAAAAAGATAACAAACACCAACTTTCACTGATGGTGATCTACCAACTTTCACTGAAGGTAGAAAGAGAATATATCATAGCACTGCCGTTCACTGATGATGAACTACCAACGTTCACTGAGGGTAGCAAAAAGATAACGAGTTTCCCTAAAATTCTGGAATTTCACCTAGAACGGGTTTCAACTTCTTCTTTAACCGATGCAACTTGCCTGGAGAGGGTAATATGTAAGCTGTCTCAAATAAATAGACTTCCACTTGCAAAGATTTCACAATGAGCTGTGTCTGCGAATTTGAAAGTCTTGCCACCCACTGGCGTAAACTGACGACGGACTGCAAACTATCCACTCATAGAGGAGATAGCAAAACAAATTACGTCGACCTTTACAGGGAAGCACAAGCTGCTCAAATAAAGAGACCTGCTACTTATTGTCATGGAGGATTGTAAAAAGAAATGACTCTCCGGGGATAGAAATATGCCTTCCCGGGGAAAGAAATATGACTTCCTGGGGAAATGCCACGATATTCTTGCTGAGGAGATGAAGTCTTCTCGTGCAAAATTAATGCACCAACCAAAATTTGAAGTTTTCAGAAATCCAAAGTAAATAATATTATTCTGGAACCACAGATTTAAACCAGAAATAAACTGGAATGAAACAGTCAACCAAAATACATCCTTTGAGAAATAAACTCAAGAGGGAAAACCAAATCCATTCAAACAAGGAGCTGTACAGGAAGGATAAAGCAAAAAATCTTCCACGAGGGACAACTCAGTGGGGAGATTGAAAGAATATACGCTTTCTGTTTAAAGCCAACGCTCTATTGAAGAGAGGACAACGTAACTCTGGAAAACAGGGTGATATGTCAACAAAAATATTAAAAATGTTAATGAATAATGATTTGCCAATTTTAGCTATGCATGATGTATGTATGAATGAGTGTTACCATGCCTATGCTGACAAAGAAGATATACAACACTGGGAGTAACCAAGCCAAAGCAACTCTGGCACAAATAACACTCGGCTAAACCACATCCTGGATGATCATTCAAGGAAAAAAGTAAATGCCAACTGAGGAAACAAAACCTACTGTCTGCTTTAGCTTTACTGGGGAGAAACACAATCCGGAAGTACACAAATCAAAGTGATTAAATAGTACAGATTCAGAGATAGAACATCCTTCTCCAGGCTTCACCGGGGAAACAAATGTTTTCAAAAGTAACACTTCTAATGGGAATTGAAAAACCTATTTCAAGCAAAGTAGATGGACATCAAATCATCAAAACATTCACTGGGGAACTCAGGCCCACATCATTGGGAAGTTGACACCACATTCACAAAAGGAAAAATCCAAAATACGTTCTTCACTGGGGAAACCTCGGATTGAAAACCTTACATCATGAAAACTCGGACAAGGAGGGGAAATGAATCTAAACTTTAACGAGAATACCAGAGTCACGAACCCAATATGGAAAATCATCCTGAGTAAACCTTCCCGAGGGGAACAAAAACTTCTTAAAACAAACTGGAGTTTGTCCATTCCCGGGATCACCATTTTTGTTGTCATTATTTCATCACCAATTCTAAAGTAAAAGCAAATTATAAATTCTTTTTGAAAAATCGATTTTGTTATTTGATCTTTTTTCTTTGAAAGTTATTATCAATAATAAATGGAGTCTTTGCAAGCTAAATAAAATAATAAATACAAATAATTGGGTAAAAGCTCAAATTTCATTAATAGAATGGTAGTCTGCGAATGGCGAGAATCCATAGATGATTACAAAGTTCAGAAAATCGTTTTATATAATGGAAAAGATACATTGAGATACAATGACCACTATCCCCTCTAACAACTTTTGAAATCCTAAGCAGCAACTTCTGTTGAAGTGTGATGAGAATCTGAGAAGATTGTTGATCCAATGATCAAGTATTGTCTGATGTAGTTACTTGCCAAGAAAGTCCCTAACTTTTTCCTAAGCTGCCCTTGCGAGTTTTCAGCTTAGCGGGAAATTTATTCTGTTTATGTCTCTAATTTTTGCCTAGACCGCCCTTTCGAGTTTTCGGCCTACCGAGACGCTCTTTTTTGCCTAAGCCGCCGTTCGGGTTTTAAACTTAGCGAGTTGTTCTTTTATTTCTTCAGGCGAAGTATTTCTTGACTATATCAACATTCATGGGACGTGGGAACTGCTTGCCATCCATAGTTTCAAGAATTAATGCACCGCCAGAGAAGGCTTTCTTGACAACATATGGGCCTTCAAAATTGGGAGTCCACTTGTCCCTAGAATCAGTGTTGAAAGACATGAGCTTCCTGAGCACAAGGTCTCCTTCTCTGAATTCACGAGGTTTTACCTTTTTATCAAAAGCCTTCTTCATCCTTTTCTGATATAATTGTCCATGACACAAAGCCGTCATCCTCTTCTCCTCAATCAAATTCAATTGGTCAAACCGATTTTGGACCCATTCAGCCTCTGACAACTTGGTTTCCATTATCACACACAAAGAGGGAATCTCAATCTCAATTGGGAGCACAACTTCCATTCCATACACCAGAGAGAACGGGGTTGTTCCTGCTGAAGTGCAGACAAATGTTCGATATCCATGCAAAGCAAAAGGGATCATTTCGTACCAATCCTTATAAGTAACAACCATTTTCTGGATAATTTTCTTGATATTCTTATTAGCATCTTCAACAGCCGCCTTCATCTTTGGCCTGTATGGAGATGAATTGTGATGGACAATCTTGAATTCTTCGCACAGTTCTGTCATCATTTTATTGTTAAAAATCGAGCCATTGTCGGTCATAATTCTGCTGGGCATAATATACCGACATATAAGATTATTCTTCATGAAATGCACAACCACCTGCTTAGTAACATTGGCATATGAAGCAGCCTCCACCCATTTGGTGAAGTAATCAATTACTACCAAGATGAAATGGTGTCCATTCGAAGCTTTGGGTTCTATTATCCCAATCATGTCAATACCCCACATAGAGAAAGGCCATGGGGAGGAAATCATATTGAGAAGTGTCGGAGGCACATGGACCTTGTCTTCATAAATCTGGTATTTAAGACACTTCTTTGAAATTTATAACAATCAGCTTCCATTGTCAGCCAATAGTAACCCGCCCTTAGCATCTTTTTAGCCATCGAATGTCCATTGGCATGAGTGCCAAATGAACCTTCATGAATCTCATGCATCAACATGTCTGCTTCGTGTCTATCCACGCATCTGAGCAAGACCATGTCATAATTTCTTTTATACAACACATTTTCACTGAGGAAGAAACTTCCTGCCAATCTTCTCAATGTCTTTCTATCTTTCTTCAAAGCACCAATCGGGTATTCCTGAGCCTGAAGAAAATTATTGATGTCATGATACCAAGGTTTTTCATCTGCTACCTCCTCTGTTGTAAACACATGAGTGGACCTATCCAATTGCCGAACCATAATTAAAGGTATATCATTCCAAGTATTTACTTGGTACATAGAAGCCAGAGTTTCCAGAGCATCCGCCATTTGATTTTCATCTCTAGGAATGTGATGGAATTCAACTTTATTAAAGAAGGGTAACAATCTTCTAGCATAATCTTTGTAGGGGATCAAGCCGGGGTGACGAGTTTCCCATTCTCCTTTAATCTGATTTATTACCAAAGTTGAATCACCATACACATCTAGAACTTTAATTCTGAGATCAATAGCTTCTTTGAGACCCATGATGCAAGCCTCGTATTCTTCCATATTATTAGTATAATCAAATGTTAACCTTGCGGTAAAAGGAATGTGTGATCCATGTGGAGTGACAATCACAACACAAATTCCTTTACCATAAGCATTCACCGCTCCATCAAATATCATACTCCAACGAGATTCAGGGTCAGGACCTTCCTCAAGCAATGGTTCATCACAATCTTTCACTTTCAGGAACATCACATCCTCATCGGGGAATTCATATTATACAGACTGGTGATCCTCTACTGGTTGGTGAGCAAGATAATCTGCCAACACACTGCTTTTAATAGCTTTTTGAGTGCGGTATTCGATATCATATTCAAATAACAACATCTTCCAGCGGGAAATTCTCCCAGTAAGAGAAGGCTTTTTTAAAATGTAGTTGATTGGATCCATTTTGGAGATCAACCAAGTAGTGTGATTCAACATATACTGCCGCAAACGCTTTGCCGCCCAGGCCAAAGCACAATAGGTCTTTTCCAACATGGAATACCGCGACTCACAATCAGTGAATTTTTTACTAAGATGATAAATGGCGAACTCCTTCTTCCCCGTTTCATCCTGTTGTCCCAGAATACAACCCATGGATTTGTCTAACAATGTCAGATACATAATCAATGGTCTTCCTTCGACAAGAGGGAGCAAGATAAGAGGTTCAAGCAGATATTCTTAAATACTTTCAAATAACCTTTGGCAGTCATCCGTCCATAAACAACCTTGATCTTTCTTTAAAAACTTAAAGATCGGTTCACATGTTGCAGTCATGTGGGAAATGAATCTGAAAATATAATTCAAACGCCCGAGGAAACCTCTGACTTGCTTTTCAGTTCTTGGCGCTGGCATCTCTTGAATTTCTTTGACTTTATCAGGGTCAACTTCGATTCCTTTCTGGCTAATAAAGAAACCCAACAATTTCCCTGATCGAACACCGAAGGTGCATTTATTTGGATTCAAGCGGAGACGATACTTCCTCAAATGATGAAACAACTTCAACAAATCTTCTACATGCCCTTCTTCAGTTTGGGATTTGGAAATCATATCATCAACATATACTTCTATTTCCTTGTGCATCAAATCATGGAATAGGGTTGTCATCGCCCTCTGGTACGTTGCACCAACGTTCTTCAACCCGAAAGGCATCACTCTGTAACAGAATGTTCCCCAGGGTGTGATAAACGTTGTTTTTTCCATGTCCTCCAGAGCCATTCTTATTTGATTATACCCGGAAAATTTGTCCATGAATGAGAATACTTTGAATGTTGTTGTGCTATCCACTAACATATCAATGTCTGGCAATGGAAAATCATCTTTTGGACTAGCTTTATTTAGATCTCTGTAATCTACGCACATGCGGACTTTTCCGTCTTTTTTCGGTACTGGGACAATATTGGCAATCCATTGAGGAACACTGAAGTCACAAGAAAACCAGCATTAATATGCTTTAGAACCTCTTCTTTGATTTTAATGCCATATTTGGGTGAGTTCTTCTCAACTTTTGTTTAATTGGCAGACATTATGGCTTCAACGGCAATCAGTGTTCTACAATATCTATATCTAGACCAGGCATATCTTGATAAGACCAAGCAAAAATATCCATATACCCTTTCAACAGCTTAATCAACCTGCTCTTCACATCAGGATGCAGCAATGCTCCAATCTTGACTTTCTTCGGATCTTCTTCTGAACCCAAATTGATCACTTCTAATGGATCTTTATATGGCTGAATGGTATTTTCCTCGTGCTCAAGAAACCGTGAGACCTCTTCTGGAATCTCATCATAATCTTCTTCTTCAGCCCCATACACAGGACATTCAAAGTTGGGAGAGGGTTCGGGGTCATTGTACTCAACATGTTTTTTAATTAATCTGCACATATGATTTATGATTGCTTTTAGAAACTGACACATATAACAAGTTATCATGCAAATTGAATTTCAGTTATTATTTATTTTGAAGGGTTTTTTTTTATTACCATTTTCCAAGAAAAAGCAGAAAATAAAGACACAATTTGGGAAGCAAAGACAACTTTTATTATTGATTTTAAAAGTCACAGCAAACAGATAAGCCCTACAACATTAATACTTCCACCTTGGGAAGAATGAAAGCTTTTTTAAAAAAGATTAACAAAAAAAATTAATTTGAAACATGTATGTAAGATGGAACATCAACGGTGATCCAGTTCTGAACCCTAACTCCATGCATCACATAATTCGACATTTCCTGCTCTGCTTCATCTTCTACAATGGAATTAATCCTGGAAACAATTGGATGAAGATAACCCCCGCTATGGAAGATGTCTTGATACTTGCTCACAACAGACTTCGACTTCATGTCCTTACCTTTGTCATTCTTCAAAGAGAACCCAAAACCATCTCTGTTCTTGTTCGCAGGTGGATCCCCAATATGTCCCCACAATTCACTATGACCCTTGCGCACAACCTGCTGCGCATCCTTAAGTGAAACCATGGAATTCTCATTTCGTCTTATATTGACAATGGATAAGGCTTGGAACTGGGTTCGAACAGCAGCTTCATCTGCCTCCACAATGTTGAAAGAGGACAAATGAGATATCAATAATGCATGTTCCCCATTTATGATCACTACTTTCCCTTCACGTACAAACATCAGTTTCTGGGGTAAAGTTGAAGTGACAACCCCTGCCTCATGTATCCACGACCGTCCCAGCAAATAGCTATAAGCAGGCACAATATCCATGACCTGGAAAGTAATCTGAAACCAATGTAGTCCTATATGAATAGGCAAGTCCACTTCACCAATAAAAGATTTCCTTGATCCATCAAACGCTTTCACAATGATGCCACTCGGGTGCATAGGCATTCCTTGATATTTCAACTTCATAAGAGTGCTCCTCGATATAAAATTCAAAGCAGATCCGTTATCAATCAGCACATTGGATAGTGAATCATTTTTGCAGTTCATAGAGATGTGGAGGGCCAAGTTGTGATTCCTTCCTTCATCTGGTAATTCAACATTGCAGAAGCTCAATTTATTACATGACGTAATGTTCCCTATTACACTACTGAATTGGTCTATTGGAATATCACTCTCCACAAAATCTTGGTCCAATAACCTCATCAAGGATTCTATGTGAGCAGAGGAGTTCATCAATAACGCCAAGATAAATATTTTTGAAGGAGTCTGTAGTAGCTAATCTATAATTCTGTAGTCGCTCATCTTGATTATCTTCAAAATATCATCCACTTCTTTCTCTAATGCAGCCCCACTAGTCTCACCTGTCAGCTTCTTGGGTTCAACATTCTCATCAATTTTCTTTCCAACACTAACATCTCTTCAAACAACTGGTGCAAACACACGACCGCTGCGGGTCACCCTGCTATTTTCAGCAATATTCCCAACATCAGGCATTGGATGGATGGGAACTTCCAATCCATCTTCTAATATAGTAGCATTGTATTTGTAAGGCACAGCCTTATCTGACTTGTAGGGGATAGGACACGACAAACTAATCACCAATGGGGTAACAACTGGCTTGCTATAATACTCAACTTCAAGATGGGCGGGTGCCCCAAAACAAGGTACAATAACGTTTACCCCTTCTTCAAAATAATCAGTCATTATTGAGTAATTTCTGGAAAACAAATCATCATTTGAGGAGAAATACTCATCCGCGAAGGCATACTTCTTATCCGACTCTCCTTCAGTCTAACAAACCTCAACCATATCAACTTCGTGGAAATCATCCCTTTGACTTATAACCTTGATAATTCTGTTATCTAACAACGACTGAACATCCTTTTTCACGATTAAACATCCTCGGGAATCTCGACAGCAAATTTGGCAAGATCCATATTGGTGTTCCACCTGACCATCCATATGGCAGAAGGTAGCATGAAATTGCACAAGGTCCTCACTTATATACTCTACATCAAAAATTCTGAATTCTCCAGGATATCCAGAAACCATATTCACCTCCTCTTCGTACTCTGCCCTAGGCCTGATAATGTGGATTAGGCCCTCATCCATCATCTCTTGTAAATCAACCTTTATCTTATCGCAACCCTGTATGTATGTACTGTAAATAGCACAACCGGTATGATCATGCGTATAGTAGCTAAATTCACAAAGGTATGCATGCATTTTCACCAAATCTCCTCTAACCAGATTAATATAAAAAATCCGAAAGTCGCCTGGACAATCGGCCACCATATTCACAGCATTTACTCCCCCATGCTTGGGTAGAGGATTGTCTTTCACATTAGGTCCCACTTCCTTGAAAGATAGAACACCAGGCTTCACCAATTTTTGCACCTCAGTCTTCAAAGGGTAATAATTCTCAACATTATGCCCTGGTGCTCCCTGATGAAAAGCAGATGTTTGGTCTGCCTTGTAATACCAAGGCAATGGTGAAGGTACGACGGGAGGTAATCGGGTCTAAACCAACTTCTTCTGAATCAATGCCGGTAGTAACTCTGTATAGCTCATAGGAATAGGGTCATAACTCTCCCTACTCTAATTATACCCTTGATTCCCCTGCTGGGACGGTCTCTGATAAGCAACGGTAGTTGGAGTGGTACCTACAACTGGAGTAACTGAGGCGACTTGCTGATGATGCTGATAATTCCTTCTAGGAGTATTAACCCTCCTCTCTTACATAACAACATTTGCATCCCCTTCTTTCTTCTTAGTAAACCCATAAGATGGTTTCTTCACACCTCCAGAACTTTCGCTCTTGGTTAAGCGGCCCTCTCTTACAGCCTCTTCTAAGTGGATACCCATTCCTACCATTTCAGTAAAGTCACTTGGCGCACTTGCCACCATCCTTTTGTAGTAGAAGGCACCTAGCGTTTTCAATAAAATCTTAGTCATCTCCTTCTCTTCCATGGGAGGAATAACTTGGGCGGCTACCTCACACCATCTCTGTGCATATTCTTTGAATGATTCCCTATCTTTCTGAACCATGGCCCTGAGTTGATCACGGTCAGGTGCCATGTCCATGTTGTACTTGTATTGTTTGATGAATGCTTCTCCCAAATCATTGGAAGTATGGATATTGGCGTTGTCCAAACTCATATACCACTTCAGCATAGCACCGGTCAAACTATCCTAAAAAAAGTGAATCAACAGGCGCTGATCATCAGTATGGGTAGACATTCTCCTCACGTACATTACCAAATGAGCACGAGGGCAAGTGTTGCCCCTGTACTTCTCAAACTCCGGGACCTTAAACTTAGCAGGTATCTTAACATTCAGGACCAAGCATAACTCATTCACATTCTTCTTAAATAGCTCTTTTCCCCTGAGGGCCTTCATTTCTCTTTACATCTTGTCAAACTGCTCTTGAAAATCATCCCTTCTGTCATAAAGACCCAAGTCTTCACTCGATGGAGGGAAAGGACGACACACATCATCATTAACAAACGAAACCATATTCACCGAAGGAGGCGCAACAGGAGCAGAATGCACCACAGGAGGTTCTGGAGTAACAATAGTCTGAATAATCGGAGTATCTTGAGGACCAATATTGAAACCTTCAGGTGCAAAATTCTCTGGCATTCCCCATGGATAACCTTGAGGCATGCGATTCTGAACAGCAGTTGGAGTAGTAGATACGGTAATAGTTGGAGCTTCAGTAGTTGCCCTTGCTGGTTGAGGTTAAACACTCGGTGGCTGATTCTGAGCAGCCACCAGAGCTTCCATCAGAGTAGTCACATTGGCCATTCCGGCCTTCAAAGCAGAAACCTCCTCGCGTAGCTCGCGATTCTCATGTTCTAAGTTGTCCATCTTCTTTCTGAAATTAGCCCGAGTGTTGTAGTGGTGAGTTAGCTTGCTGAACGAAGTAAAGAAGCTTCGTAAGACACCTAGATATGCATAACAAATGCAAGATATATATGGAATATGATGCATGATATGCAATGCACATGAGTTTATTTAATATTTCAAGGGATTTAAAATTTATGGACATATTGCAAATATCAAATTAATAACGCATTTGAAATACTGGAAAATTTTATTATAACAATTCCAAAATGGATTACAAGTTTCAATGATCCCAAGTACAAGATGAAAATAAAATCTAAAACCCTGAGAAGTAAAACTGATGGAGATCACTCTATACGCTGGCGCTTCCCCGTGAGCCTGTCAATCTGAGCCTTCAACTTCTGGTTTTCTTCCGCATATCTGGTGGCAACCTCCTTCCAATCACCTGAATCAAGGAGTGAGTGATCAGTATCTGATTGAGGCTTAGGAGAAAATAAATTCCCTTCCCTATCCATAGTCTCTACCGCTCGACTCTCAAGGATCTCAATCAAGTCGTCTTTCTCCTTCAAGTCTGCTCTATAGGAAATCTCTAAAGTTTGGAACTTGTTCTTCCAAGCGTCCTTTTCCTATTAAATCCTAACCAAAGAAAGTTATAAATCTTCTAGATCATCTAATAATGGAGGAGTGGTCTTCACAAATAGATCAGGCACAGGTGTTTCTCGGGAATACGACATCTTCAACTGAATAGCTCTCGTTTGGACCCACTGAAGATATGGCTCCAAAGAAACAGCACACCTAGGTCCAAATCCTTCCTAGTCTTCTTATGAATGTGACACCAGGCGTTTGCAATATGCTCCCTAGATTCCCTATGGTCTTCTCCCTCCTTTAGAAAGAAACTACTCAAATGAATACTATTTGGTTTATCCCTCATCGGATAACTAAGTTGTCGTCGTGCAAGAATATGGTTATAGTTAATTCCTCCCTTTGTACCAAGAAGAGGTACATTGGGGAAACTACCACAACTGTCAATAATCTCGATATCCTGGTAAGCTTGATGATACCAATCAATATCCGAGTGAGTAAGTCCCATGATCTTAGGAGCCCAACGAGGTTCTTTCTTGACATCCCAAAAAGCATCAGACTGAGGCATATGAGAGATAAACCACCAGTACAACAGAGGCGTTCAACAGATAATCATCCCTCCATGATAAGAATTCTGCAGATGAATAGAGTAATAAGCATCACCCAACAAGGTAGGATTTGGGTTTCCAACCATAAAGATCCTGATAGCATTAATGTCAACAAACTTATCCACATTAGGAAATAAGAACAACCCGTAAGCAAGTAGAGCAAAGATGGCCTCAAAAGCGACCGTACTCTTCATCCTGGCAAAGTAACGAGCTTTCTCCAATAAGAACTGAGCTGGTAATCCTCTAATCCCTCCTTTAGTAGTCAAATGGGCTTCCACCTCAGACTTCCCCAAATGAATCAAAGCAGCAATCTCATGTGGTTTTGGCTCATCCTCCAAACCAGTAAAAGGAACACGATCGGTAATAGGTAAATCCAATAGATAGGAATACTCCTCCAGTATGGGCATCAACTGATAGTCGGGAAAAGTAAATCAATGATACGTCGAATCATAGAACTAGACCAAGGCGAGAGAATACCCTCCTTCATCTTCATCTTCATGAGAGGAATAATGGATCTGTACTTCTTCCGAAAGTTTGCAGAACACTCGATCTCGAGAATTAGACTGATCAACTCATCTATCTTGGCATCTTTGAAACCGTACTTCCCGGACTTTCTCTTTCCAGAATCCATGGTTAAAAGTACCTGAGATATTTACAAATGATCAATCTTTAAATCCCTTGAAACATGATCTCTCCAAAAGATGCTTATGAGTGCATGGATGCATGATGCAACAATCACACACAAGACCACACATATGGGGTTCATAGGTTCAACGTCACGAGCATGAGGTCGAAGGTACTACCCATAAGGTGTTGGTATAAAAGTTATCACCCGCCGAACAAGGTTCTAGAGGTTCCCAGAGTCTACATCCTTCCTTTGGATATTACCAACTTCCTGATTAACTCGGTAATTAGTAATATTCTCAAGAAAAAATCGTCCGAGCATAGTATTGCGTGACAACTATTTCTGGATTACTCCGTCATAGCTTCCGTACTACACCTAAAAGGCTAAGATGGGTTTGGTATTCTACGGTCCTCAGTTTCAGCAGGCTCCCAGGTCGAAAGCAGTACGTCTTCCCAATTACTCGGTAAACGACACTACAGTTAAAGGAGCCTCCACTGAGTGGGGGATATCATGCCTCCTTTTTTAGGATTACTCCCTCAAAGTTAACATGACTATACCTCTCGTCCTATCTTAAAGTTTTCCCACGTCCGGGTATAGGACTTATGAGTAATCACCAAGCACCCTGAAAACCAGGAAAATTCATACAAACATATGTACAACATATAACACAAAAACAATAATAACACATATACAGATATAAACAAAGATAGGCTCAACCCACTTAGGGATGGACCAGCAAGAGGTCAATCTTTCCCCAGTGAAGTCGCCATTTTTTTGTAGAGGTAGAAATGTTTAAGACTAAGCCATTGGATTGGCTAGACTTATACAAATCAAAATAAAAATCGCCACCGTGCTTTATTTTTTCCAAAGGAATGGGAAAAGAGAGAGTAACCCAAAAAATAGGGGGAAAGATTCAAGGTAAGGGGGTTAGTTATGCAAAGGGAAGGTATTAGCACCCTGAACATCTACGGTACTCCGCAGGAACCTATTTGTAAAATCTGTATATTTTTGCTATAAAAAATGTTGTATAAAAAATGGATGGTGAAGGTGAGAAAAGAAATATATTTTTTATGATTTTTGCATCCTCCGCGGTTGCGAACCTTTAGTGCCTACGTACCACCTTTTTGTGCAATAGGGGATCAGGGTACACGTAGTTCCTCTTTTAAAAATTTTAAAACACAAATGTGTTGGTCAATTTTATGAGATAAAACATCATCGTCATTGTCCGTGTGGAAAACATACCTACCACCCATAATCATGAGAAAGGAGAATTTGCATCATCTCAAAGTGGAGTATATGGCTTAGATTTTAAAATCAACAATGCCTGACTCAACACCAAGTGGAAAATATCTCTCTTTACTAAATATTGTAGAAGTATAGTTGTTCGCATCACTACAAGGATTGGCAAGAGTTCAATCTTTTTGAGAAAAGTTTAAAGATAAAAGCCAAAGTGGCAAGATGGTTTGAAATGAGATTGATTGACTTTTAGTCTTCTCACAAAAATGTCAAAGTATTACTAAGTTTATTAAAGTTTATTTATGAAAATGTTTGAAAATGCATGGACCTAAGTCCAAGTTTATTATGAAAGTAGTTCAAGTTTAAAATAAGAAGAGTTTACAAAAGGAGGGAGAAGATTTTTGAAATTAAAGAAGATCGGGGGAGAAGAAGAGGCTATCCTAAAGCATAAGGTAAATGCTAGGGATAAGAACCATCTAACCAACAAGAAGCCAATACTTGACACTATGATCCAAGATAGAATTCCCATTCTTTGGATTGAAACAAAACAAGCAAAAATACTAGACCTCTTGAGAGAACCAAACTTCAAGTGTATTAAGCCTTCACAAAAATTGGGCAGAGTAACGGCTGTATACGAGTGAATTCCAGATTACAAGCAAAGGGTGTAATCACAATAACCTACACACAAAACAAACAAACAACCCAATGTCTTGAGGTAAACCTCAAGAGATCCAGAAAAAATAATCAGATAAGATCACAAGGTCTCTAATCATAGGCCAAGGTTTCTAATCCTAAGTCCAAAAAAAGTCAAATGCTCCATAATGCCAAGGATAGTAACCAAATAGTCCAAGTATCATTAAAGATTTTTAGGGTTTATGTTGATTATTAGGTATCTTAAAAAAGAAAAGAAAAGCTCAAGTGAGCAAAATAAAAATGACAAGAAATTAAGAGCCTCAAGTGAGCAAAGATGAAAAATAGCATGAAATGTAAATGCTAAAGTAAATGGTGCATAAAGTAAAGAGCATAAAATAAAGCATAAAGTAAAAGCATAAAATAAAATCAATTGTCAATAATTAGTGGTTAGTTGGATGACCATCTTGAATCTTGCATTTGGAACTCATTATAGGAATGGTAGAACTAAAGCCTCCACACAACAAGTTGCATTTGCTTTTTGTCAAGTATATCATCCATTTGGAATCCTTAAAAGTACCATTTTGATGATCAACAATGTTTAAGTGATCCATGTTGACCAAAGGTTTTGTAGATCCATTAGAGGATTGGTAGAACCAAAGCCTCCATACAATAAATCTCAAGGTTATTGGATCAAAGAGATCAAATTAACATACTTGGGTTTGCAAACATAAATTTGGGCCACGAATGATCATTTATTCGAATCGTGACAAAATTTAGCGCTATGTTAAGCAATCGTAAGTGGACTTATATAGAAGTCGCACCTATTTTGAGGTCGGTCAATAGCAATTTATGCACCATTTGTTTTGAGACATGATATAGAGATCATGCTCCAACAACATTTAGTGCAATTAGAAGGGGATGAGATGAAGAGGGGTGGGAAAGAATACACAAACCACTTTTGAATTAAATTTTAATTAAACTATTATTAAAACCATTCATCCATTTTTATGGAGTTAAACTCAACACCATGGATCCAATGATGTTAACAAAGTTCATAATCAAAAATTCAATCCAAGATCAGCCAGAAAATAATCACAAAATAATATTGCATTTAATAAATACATTAAAAAAAGTTTTAAAATTCTTTTAAAATAGAAGTAAAAGAGAAAAATATCAACTATGTTTAAATTAATCAATAAATGAAAAGTAAGACCATAGAAATATCAGAAAAGGACTCAAATGATTTTATAAATTTTTTGGTAATTTTTTAAAGTCAGAAATTATTTTAAAAATTAAAAGAAATGTGTAAAATAAACAAAAAATGATAAAAAAATATCAAAGTCGGAAACAAAAATAAAATAAGTTCACCAATATTTGTCACAATGTCATTGGATCGTTCCATAATTTTTTCAGAATTTAAAAATGCATAAATGTATTTTTAAACATTTAAAACATATCAAATAAAGTGTAAATTTATAAAAAATACCAAAACACAAAATTAAATTATGAAAAACTAAAAATCAGAAAGAGAATAATCAAAAATATTTTTCATAATTTTTTTCATATTTTTTGGACTTAAAATGATTTTTTTATGATTTTTTGAAGTTTAAAACAATTAAATATAAAAAATCAGAAAAGAAAATAAAAGTCAAAAATATGTGGACCATTGGATGAGAGTCAAAACCCGTTAGTAATCAAATCCAAGGGATTTGGCGCGCTGTGCATATTATGGTCATTAGTGAATAAAGCACTGAATCAATTATTAAATTAGAATTCAAAAATAACAAGTGGCGTGCCATCATTAATTGGAAGATGACATGTTGGTCATCTTCAACCTCTAGCCAACGTGAATTGCAGGTCTCTCAAACTATAAAATCAGAAGCTCAGACATATGCCATTCGCTTAGTCTCTTCAAGCCGAAGACAACCACACCTTCACGCTAAATTTATATAAATTGTAGCTCAAGTAATTTGGAAGGAAAGTTTTGAAAAGGGATTTGAAATTTCATGGTCAAAATGTGTTTCCAGTAAGAAGTAAGTGTTACAACTAGAACCAGAGCATGGAAAGCATCACAATGATATCAAAGTTTTGAAGAATTGATGAAGGAATCTACCTATTGAAGTTGATGCGGTGTATTCGCAAGTGTACGAATCGCGTCAGAGTAATATAAAATATTATCGATCCACAGAAACCAATCGTCAGTCTGTCGTTTCCTTTGTTACGGTGTTTAGCTAAGTCAATATTAAACAGGGAATTTAGCATGCAAGAAAGTAAAGTGCAGCGAAATAAACTTCAGATATAAAAAGCAGAGTCGAATGTAATTCACGTAGTCAGATGATATTCGCAATGCTTCGGAATAGAACTACTTATATAGAAATATTTTCTACTAAAGAAAAGAACTAATTTAACAGGAACTATCGCTTTCACGTAATCAAAACCGAGTTTACTCTCTAATCAGACCTTCTTATTGTCACTTACAAAAAGGCGCGCATTGCGTTAAAGTAATAAACCTATTTTTAAGAAATAGAGTACTTAACCAAGTTGAAAAGTATTTTGATATGGAATTTCTATTAAAAAGGGAACCTAACTTTAACCCTATAAACGCGTTCTAAAATAGTTTCAAAATTGATTTCTTTGATAATAAAAATCCCTAACTAACCGGACAAAGCGCTTTCGCTTCCTTTGACTAGTTAGAACTAACCGAGTTTAACAAAGGGTTGGACGAATTTCGATCTTACCCAACAACAATAAAGTACAGAAAACTCATATTAAAAACCAAAATAGCCCATAAGCATTTCTATTAACACATTATTTGGAATATCGATCTAACTAGATTCCTTACATTCTAGCCCAGTAGGGTTTAGCCTGACCTGGGAATGTAAACAGACATGTTAAAATAAATCATACGAGAAAGTAAATAATTTAAAGTGCGGTGCTGGAAATAAACAAAGTAAAAGCAGGTGCGGGAAATAAACAAAGTAAAAGCAGGTGCGGGAAATAAACAAAGTAAAAGCAGTGCGAGAAATAAATAAAGTAAAAGCAGGTGCGGGAAATAAACAAAGTAAAAGCAGGTGCGGGAAATAAAGAAAGTAAAAGCAGTGCGGGAAATAAACAAAGTAAAAGCAGTGTGGAATATATAAATAGAAACCTGCTCCACACGGGGAGGTTTTAAATCTTGTACAAACTGGAAGAAAATGCGACTGGAAATAAACAATAGTTGAAAATAAATGTGGCAAGATAAACTTCTGTTGAAGTGCTCCAAACTCGATTACAGACTCAATCTACAAACTCGATCACAGACTCAATCAACAATGCAATAATTCCCCGATGTGAAGAATTATCGCTTTACAATGGTTAAATTATATGGCTTAAGTTCGCAACTATGGTTGGATCTAGTTTCCAACTAATCTTGGGTGAATTGAAATGAAATCAGGAACTTCTATTTATAGAGGATGAGGAATGCAGGAAATCACAGGAATGCCCCCCAACTCCTTTTGGGGGGGAAAACATCATCCAAAGGTGGCGCCCGCCATGGAGGCCATGGCGCCCGCCATGAGTGTAAATGAAAGGAATTGCGGAACGTGGCAGTTGTGGTCAGCAGGAGGTGGTCCACGTCATGTCCTACCCTATGGTTGGCCCCATGGTGGATGCCATGAGTGCAAATTTGACCTAAACTACTATTTTTCATCCTGTTTTCCTTCATTTCTTCAGGGGATCTCTGGATATTTGAAATACCTGAAAAGGAGACAAAAGATAGGCATAATACGAGAAAACAATAATAAAAAACCTAAATAACATGTGAAATCAGAGTAAAAACAAGTGTAAAGTAAGTGTTATCAAATTCTCCCACACTTAAACCTTTGCTTGTCCGCAAGCAAGAACTCTAAATAGATTAAGAAGAAAAACGGTGTTAGTGAACAAGTTGGGCTGCAAGGGGCCTCTGGAATTAAAACAGGGATGTATTGATAGGTACTGACTAATTCAAACCAAGGATATCGTAGTGACACTCTTCTGTAAAACGGACACAAGCTTCGTTCTTTTACGAACCAATCCATATCATGCCACTATGCTTAGGCCTATATTTTTCCTTTTTTTTTTCAAATCCTTTTTCATTCAGGCGCAATCACATTAAGCCTGTTATTCGTACATGCTCATAGTAAAGTGACCGAGTACTGATTCTGATTATAAAACGCAGGGCTCTGGTACAAAAAGTTGGTGTAACCCCTTTTATTGACCCATTTATAGTTGCGGGGGATCGGATCGTAATCCTCCCTACCAAGTTCAGCACCAGATACCTCTGAACTAACTAAAGAGGGGTAACATAGTTTTTGTTTTTGTTTTTCTTCTTCTTTTGCTTTTGCTTTTGCTTTATTTTTCAACATACAACTTTTGTTGAGTTAAATGACTTTGTGAGGGTCACCTATCTCGGGGTTGTAGTTTATAATAAGAACATAGCATATAGATCATTCACTTCTCTTCGTTCCCCTATGTAGAGCATGCTTAGACCGGAGCTGACTGCTAGGATAAACTATTCAAGGATTTAAGAATTAAAATTTTAAGGCCACGACATAGGGGGTATCAGGATCGAATTCCTAAATTTACGAAGCTTAAGGTGTAAAAACGACGCTGATGCTTCGAAAGGGATTTCCCAAGTCATACTACATCATATCTCAACCAGGTCTTATAGCCCAACTAAGTTCAAAACACAGTGTTTTTCTTAGGAAAATTTTTTTCGGTTAGGCTCAAGAAATGGGGGAGTGGACATACAGTAGACCATATAGATATAGATGACTCGTCAAACACATGTATTATTTTGAAAAGAAAGCAAACAAGCAAACTAAAGTAAATAAAGAAGTAAATAATGAGAAGGAAAATGTAGGAAAAGGGAAAAATAAAGCGAGAGAAAAAATAAAGCGAGAAAGCGAGTAAATCTCCTCCCACACTTAAATCGAACATTGTCCCCAATGTTATGAAATAAGAATAGTAAAGAGTCACCTGGTAAAGTACTAAGGCTGTCTGGGTCCCTCGCCATCCTGCGGTGAATGTCTAGGATGATGGGATCGGCTGCAACGACGAATGCTCTGAGAAGCCCCGAACTGGTCGAATCTGGCAGACAAGGTAATCTGTGAACTCTGAATCTCGCGAAGGTTGCCAAAAATGGAACCTTGAGTGGCCTCCACGAGGGCAGAGTGCCTCTGAAACTGGGCTTGTTGCCTATGTTGCTCGCGGGATATCGCTAATTGAGATTCCATAAGACTTTGAAAAGAGCGGTCCATCTGCTGTCGTAACGCCTCCATGAAACTCATGTTATCTGCCAGCTGCTGTTGGATGGCAGAAAGTAAACCATCTCTTCTCTCCTCCCGAGCTAACTGGTCACGCCACATCTCTTCAGTGATGTAGAAGCTAGGAGCCGTACCTGCAAAAGTGTTATAAGTAGAAGGTGCATTGTGTGCGGGTGAAGCATGGTGGGGAGACACAGGTGGGGCATGAGGTTCATCCCTCTGCTCGTATTCTTCATCAGTCTCGTGTCCGTCCCCAAGTGGAATATTAGGAGGTAATGAACCCGTAAAAGGTGGAGCATCTAGATTATAGGTCCAGTTCCTCGCAATTCGTACATCAGTATATCTAGTGCAAGGCAGAACGACAGATGGGATAGTGACACCTCGAACCATAAGTTCAAAACCACCCGCTCTCCTCACCTTGCACAATTTCATATCTTTTAGAAATTTCAAATTAATTGTGCGGGGAGGCAGGGTTGCAAGGGTAGCTATCTCAGTGTCAAGGTGCAGAGCTCTAGCAATAGAGATAACTAGTCCTCCAAAAGCTATGGTCCATGTGTGTCTCAGGACAGCAATCATGTGAGAAATCATAAACGAGACTGAATTAATTCTTCTATTAGTGAGACTACCCTGCAAAAATAGAAGTTCTCTAGCATTTACCTTGTTTGGTTTCTCCCAGCCAAAAATAGTAAAGGCGAGCATATATCGAAAAATTTGAATAGTCGGGTTATGGATCAATGATGCTAAAACTCCTTCAAAAGAATTTATAGAAGAGTTTGACAATTGACGCCAGAAGGAAAATGCATCAGTGGACCATTCATAATCCAAAGGGGTCTCATAAATAGCGCCATCACCATGAGGAATAGCCAACAGAGCTGCTAGTTCATAGTTGCTATATTCATATTCAACATTAAACAGGCAGAATTTAACCGTACCGACGACACTAGAAGTGTCGGGGTGAACCAAATAAATTAGGGAACTTAAGAATTCCCGAGTTAGCCTCTCAAAGGTGGGATCTTTTCTAGTAAAAGTGTCATGCAATCCTAGGATGTCAGCTAAATGAAAAAAACTATGATAAAGTCCTAAAGTAGACAGACAGTCTTCATCGACATACCTGGTTGAGACAATTTCTCGTCCTTGCAATTTTTCAAGGATTTTTCGTTGTCGGTCTCTGAGTTTGCCTTCACGAAGAACGTATCCGTTGAACTCCATTGTTGCTCATTTGGAAGAAAATTGAAAAAATGGGTTTCAAAAATGGGTGTTGGAGATTGGGAGGAGAAAGTTTGAATTTTTATGATGGTTAGAAAAATGGATGTTGGAGTGGTTAGTGGGGTAGTAGGTGGTTGAGAAAATGAGAGTTATTGGGTGGTTAATGGGGTAGTAGGTGGTTGAGAAAATGAGAGGTTTTGGGGTTGAAAATGGAGAAAGTGGAAGGTTTTTGAAAATCTGCCCGTTATAATCCCAGACCCCATGGCGGGCGCCATGGTCTTGGTGGCGGGCGCCATGTTCGAAAATTGGACTGGGCTCAAATTTCTCTGTTTTGTTGGTTTGGGCTTCTTATTCCAATTTCTTCTCGTAGGTGCAAACAATAATTCTTCATTTGGTGCTTCCAAGGATTGGTGTATTGAATTCTTTTCTTTTATGTTTATAACTTGAAAATAATAAACTCATAAAAAAATAAACAATTAATTATAGAGAAAAAAAATAAAAATAAAAAATAAAAAGAAATATACTTAATCATGGTAAGTCACAAAAAATAAAAAGAAAGTAGAATGCAAGAGTTAGGCATAAAAATAAATAAGAATGAAAAAGGAAACAACTTGATAAAAGAAACAACAAAACAGCAAAATCATGCAGATATGAATCAAGATCATCAAGGAGTGGTAGGGTCTGTGGTCGACTCAGGACTATGAGCTATAGCTACAGATCATCAATTTCTTGCTATAGGAGGTCTGCCTCAGTAGAGTGAGTAGCATCGGAAACCATAACCTGAAGATATAGGTCTTCAACTATCTGAGGAAGTTGGGCTACCTCTCTATGCAGCTCAGCAACCTGTGCATAGATGTCGGGTTGTTGCAAAGAGAAATTATTAGAGAATACAATGGTCCTTTCTGGCGATGGACACGGATGATACTCAGGTACCAGAGGTTATTTTCGCTCGTCCACTGTCTCTCCAAGACCTTCTAAGGAATATGTCCAATTGGCAGGGTTATGGACATTGGTCATCATGGGATCAGGCAAGGTAAAATAGTGAACAGTTTCATTATCAATCAGGAGTCTATACTAGTTGGGATTAAAGTAGACTCTTCTCATCAGCCCACGATCCAAACAGAAATCAATGTCCATTGTATTATATCCATACTAGGAGGTAAGGTGAGATAACTTACTTTTATGACCCAAAGCAGAAGTAATCTGAGTCATTGTCCCTCCCACATGGAGGATACCTTCAGCTGACTTAGAAGTCATCATGAGATTCCACAGCAGAAAATTTCCACAGGCTACAGGGCGAGACTGGGTCGCACAGTAGAGGAAAAAGATCTCCTCCTCGCTAACATGGGTATCAGTGTCGGCCTTCCCTAGGAATGTGTGAGAAATAACCATCTGAAAATACCTGAAAGAGGGGTTATGAATAATAGGGGGTAGCTGAGTGGAAGGATCAAGGCTCCCTCCAGCAGTAATATCTCTCCAGAATTTCTCTATGTCCCTAGTCATGAAATAGCCAACTGGTAGCTCAGGTATAGCATCAGGTGTAGTCTGGAAGCCTAGAAGGTCGCCAAACTCCGTCTGGGTAAAACAGTATACTATCCCGAATAGTTTGAAAGTGAGATATCCATCCTGGCCATTATAGGGATCAAACTCGAATGAACTGAGGAATTCTAAGGTGAGGTTCATGTAGGTCACATTTAGGTCATCTGCATACTCGTCCCACTTTAGCTGGTTGCATAGATACTTGATACTGGCTTCAAAGCCAAGAGCTTCCATGCAAATCTAGTCTAGATATCTGGTCGGTGCCATGAGTCGCTGTGAAAGGACCGCATAACGTTGTCTCTGAGGGTCATCTCGGAAGGAAACATGCATGTCATCGAAATGCTCCATCCTAAAAAATGTAGTTAGCAAAGACAGCTAGCAGGTGATGCCTGAAATCATAAATTTTGCAACTGTTAGTATAAAGATAAAAATAAAATTTGATAAAGTAAAAAGTAAATAAATGCAAAAAATAAAAATAAACTCATGGGTTGCCTCCCATGCAACGCTTGTTTAACGTTGTTAGCTTGACGAGTAAGCTTCATATATCTGAAACTGGTACTGGTGGATCAATCAGAGTGTGGCTGGAGTAGTTGGTGGGAATGTCACCTCCTTCGTAGTGCTTCAACCTCTTCCCATTGGCGATGAATGGGCTACCAGAATTGTTCTTGATCTCGACTGCTCCAGATCCTAGGATTCTAGAGACCTCAAAAGGACCAGTTCATCTTGAACGTAGCTTGCCAGGAAAAAGTCGCAACCTGGAATTGAAAAGGAGAACAAGGTCACCTATATTGAAATATTTCTTTAAAATTCTTCTGTCATGCCAAGTTTTGGTTCTTTCTTTATATATTATAGAATTTTCATAGGCAGACTGGCGGAATTTCTCCAATTTATGAATGTCAAGGATGCGCTTTTCACCAGCAGTCAAATATTCCAAATTCAGGTCTTAATGGCCCAATAGGCTTTATGCTCTAACTCGAAGGGTAAATGACAAGATTTTCCATAGACTAATTGGTAAGGGGTTGTTCCAATAAGGGTTTTAAAAGTTGTTCTGTAGGCCCGTAGTGCTTCATGCAGCTTCCGAGACCAATCTTTTCTGGAAATTGAAACGGTTTTTCTAAGATTTGTTTAATCTCCCTGTTAGACACTTCTACTTGGCCGTTAGTCTGTGGGTGATAAGGTGTTGCTACTCTGTGCTTTACTCCATACTTACTCAAGAGCTTATCAAAGATTTTGGATATGAAATGTGATCCTCCATCACTTATAACGAGACAGGGTGTTCCAAACTTCAGAAAAATGATATTCTTAAATAACTTGAATACCACTCTTGTGTCGTTTGTGGGTGATGCAATAGCTTCAATCCATTTAGACACGTAGTCCATAGCTACCAAAATGTACCTATTTCCCATTGAAGGTGGAAATGGTCCCATAAAGTCTATACCCCAAACTTTAAAGAGTTCAAATTCCTGGATATTCCTCATTGGCATCTCGTCACGTCTCGATATGTTCCCGGTGCATTGGCATCGGTCTCACTTGACAATGTAGTCATGAACATCGTGCCATAAAGTTGGCCAATAGAGGTCTGCTTGAAGAATCTTGGCGTGCGTTTTAGATATACCTGCATGTCCACCATAAGGTGCAGAATGACAGTGTTTAATGATGTCTTCTATTTCCTCTTCTGGGATGCAACGCCTGAAAATATTATTTATTCCTCTCTTGAATAGGAGCGGTTCATCCCAGTAGAAATGTTTAACATCTTTGAAGAACTTCTTTTTCTGTTGGTAATTTAGATCAGGGGGTATGATATCTGCAGCTAGGTAGTTTACAAAATCAGCGTACCAAGGTACGCTCTTCATTAATGAAATTTTTTCAAAATCTTTATCTCTATAAGGCTCGAAATCATCAGTCTTAGCCATAAGTATATCATAGGTGAAATCATCATTTATAGGCAATAAGTCAGGTTTTAAGTGTTCTAATCTAGAGAGGTGGTCAGCGACAACATTCTCTGTGCCTTTCTTATCCTTAATGTGTAGATCAAACTCTTGGAGTAACAAGATCCATCTAAGTAATCTAGGTTTAGCGTCCTTTTTATTTAATAGATAACGTATGCAGCATGATCAGTGTAAACAATGATCTTTACTCCAACTAGGTAGAACCTAAACTTATTTATCGCAAAAATTATTGCCAGTAATTCTTTCTCTGTTGTGGCATTGTTGAGCTGAGCGGTATCTAGGGTTCTACTAGCATAATATATAACATGTAATTTCTTATCTTTTTGTTGTCCTAGAACAACACCAACTGCATAATCATTGGCATCACACATGATTTCAAAAGGTTATGTCCAATCTGGGGGTTGCATGATTGGAGCTGAAATCAGTGCTTGTTTCAAAAATTTAAAAGCTTCGAGACATTTCTCGTCGAAAACAAATTCAACATCCTTCATTAGAAGATTAGTAAAAGGTTGTGTTATTTTAGAGAAGTCTTTTATAAAACACCGATAAAAACCAGCATGTCCAAGAAAACTTCTAATCTCCCTAATGGTTTTAGGTGGGCTGAGGTTTTCTATAACTTCAATTTTGGCTCTATCGACCTCAATTCCTCTTTCGGAGACAATGTGTCCTAATACTAAACCTTCATTAACCATAAAATGGAATTTTTCCCAGTTTAGCACTAGGTTCACCTTTACTCATCTTTCAAGGATTTTTTCGAGGTTGGAGAGATAATCTTTAAAATTGAATCCACACACTGAGAAATCTTCCATGAAAACTTCCATTATTCCATCTAGGTAATCTGCAAATATAGACATCATACAACATTGAAAAGTGGCAGGGGCATTACAGAGTCCGAAGGGCATTCATCTATAGGAGAGCGTTCCATAAGGACATGTAAAGGTTGTTTTCTCTTGATCCTCAGGGTGAATAGGTATTTGGAAAAATCCTGATATCCATCTAGATAACAAAAGTGCGAGTGTCTGGCTAGACGTTCGAGCATTTGATCTATAAATAGAAGAGGGAAATGATCCTTTCTGGTTGCTTTGTTTAATTTTCTATAATATATACACATACGCCAACCTCCTTCTGTTCGTTTAGAAATATGCTCACCTTTCTCATTTTCTATGACTATGATGCCTCCTTTCTTTGGCACCACATGCATAGGGCTCACCCAATTACTATCTCATATTTGGTAAATTATACCAGCCTCTAGTAACTTAAGAACTTCTCTTTTAACAACATCGCTCATTATAGGGTTTATTCTTCTTTGATGTTCTCTTGAGGGTTTTGAGTTTTCCTCTAACAAGATCCGGTTCATGCACACCGATGGACTCATTCCTTTTAAATCGGAGATGTTGTACCCTAAAGCTTATGGATATTTTCGTAAGATCTCTAAGAGTTGAGTTGTCTCCTCTTGACTTAAAATAGCATTAACTATAACAGGACGATTCATCTCTTTATCTAAGAATTCGTATCTGAGGTTCTTGGGAAGTTCATTCAGTTCTAAATATGGTTTCAAAGGGCAAGGCATGTGTTGTACCCCAAAATTTTCCCTCTCATTTCATCAACATTTCTCATCACAAGACTCTTGGAACTCAGGATTAAGTTAGGGTTTGCTCTGCTCAAGACACCTCCTTGCACTGTTGACCTAAACTAGTGTTTGAGTTTGCACAGTGATGTTTTGACCTACAATACCCAAATTGACTTTCATAATTCATATTGGACTCACAAGTTTGTCCATACCAAGTTTCAAGCCTTGATTCAAATTTTTGCCCAGTCAATTGGACAGTTGACCTAGAAATCAGCTGTATTGGGGAAAAAGTCAACTATGGCCAATTGAAAGTCAAACCTCATGAATTTTGACCCACATCAACATTATTAACTCATATGAACCATTTGATCAAGTTTGGATCACAATTCCACAAGAAATTTGATCAGATCACCAAAAGGGAAAAATGGTCATTTTTAGGGTTTTGACTATACAAAGGCAATTTTTGACTGTTTGACCTAGCCAATGGCAAATAAAGCTCAACCATGGACTCAAGGACTCAATGAAATTGTCTTGACCCATTCAACAAGTTCAAAAGATCTCAAATGCATAGGATGGACAGATGAATTTTTCAGTCAACTTATCAAAATTTAATTGTATACTGAAAAGTCAAACTTTGACTTTTTGGTCAAAATCAAGTGCCAAAGGTAATTTTTCACCAAGACATGTCAAACTATGAATTTTGTTCATCAATAAACCCAAAAATGCAAATTAGGGTTTAAAATGGAAAAATTTCATAACTTAGAATTTTTCTAAGTTATAAAATTTTCTTATTTTTTCCTAACTTTGTCCCATTTTTTCATCAGGATGCAAATGGATTCAAACAAAACTTGGAACATGAAAGTTGTAGTCCATCACAAATTCTACAACTTTGATTCACAAAGTTTTCTCAAAAAAATCTTGTATCTCAAGTTATGAGTTTTGGAACAAGGGTACCTAAAACTTTTAACTTTAGGAAATTTTGCCCTAGTTTAGGCAGGATTTTGACCCATCTTCTTGGCCATTTTTCACATAGTTCCACTTGGAGTTTCAAGTTTCATTTCAAATATGTATTATAATACATGTTTCAAGCTTTCCAAATCGTCCAAGAACTCCTCAAACACCCTTGTGGTTAGGGAGAATCGAATGCTTGAAGTTGGTAAAAACTCACTTTGATCCATGGCCAATGCATGTTCATACCAAGTTGCAAATCTGACCAAGATAGCTTAGTACATGATTACAGGCCTCTAAACCAATTTACACTCCAAAATTAAATGCAAATACATTGGATATTGGCATTGTTCTTATCAAGAGAGCTTTGTACAATGAACATTGCCATTTTAAGCATAAAGGCCACACTTCCATTTTCATAAAGGGCACTTTATGTCAAATTGCTTTTTCTTGAGCCTTGGACTTTCTTCCTTTGCAGAAAACAAGCTCCACAATCTCAGGCATAGTACAAGAAGTTGGTGCATGCTTAGAGATAGCCTGTACAGGCCTATCTCACTTCACTTCTAACTTTGCTTTCAAAACAAGTCAAAGGGCCAAAAGCTTGTATCTCTCATATCTGATAAAACCAACAAGAACAAAGTGGTAAAACAAGTTTTGCATATCCTCACAAGTCATAAGCTCGAGCCCTTAACCCCTCAAACCTCCTTGTACAAAAATCACCATTTTTCTGCAAAACAAGGCAAGCCCTGCAGAACCACCTCCATCTCCACTTTCCCTCGTGCGTTTTGCCTCAAACTTGTTCCAATATCTTCCATTCAACTCACCTGAACTATCCCAAACCTCCATTGCTAGCTGTAACACCATTAACACACATTGCCATTTTTGTTTGAAAGCTTTGCAGGTTGAGTTCGGTAGCACGATTCAGGCTACTTCAAAACAAGCCAAACATTGGGAAAGCTTCAGTGGACCTCAGGCAAGCTCAAAAGAACCTCAAGCACCCTTGGAAGTTGCTGCATTGTCCAGCTCGAAGTCAATTGAAACAGGTATTTCATGGACTTCTATCTCTCTATTTAGGAATAGTTAGACTTAGGTTTGTGAATGAAAGATGTTGTATTCATTGTCCTGAAGCCATACATGTGCTTAGTTTTCATTTATATTAATCGTGCTAGGAGAATTTTGTTCATGAACTTTCTGAAAAAACTAGGTTAAAAATTAGGGCCAGAGAAATTCTCTCTGGTCTTTGAGAGTTAGCTTAAGTTTTTTATATGGTTAGATTCGTTGTTTGATGTTCTACAAGTTTCATGTTATGAGTTTTGTGAAAAAAGCAAGGAATCAGGAGATAGCATTTGATACACAAAATGCGCGTTTTTGTTTGAACTGAGGAAGAAGATGAAGTTGCTTGGGCTGGGCCTGATTGTTTTTGCTTCTCACACATGCATTTTCAGTTCACACCCCCCTGGCCCATTTCTTTGTATATTTTTTATTTTTTATTCTGACTTTATTATTTTATGTCCAAATATAAAAAATGCCAAAAATTATTTTTATATTATTTTTACATTTATTTGATATTTATTCTTATTTTTACTAGTATAAAAATGTTTAAATACTTTATATTCCTTTTATTAAAACTTAAAAAAATGCAAAAAATATGTTTATTTTCATTTATTATTTTATACACATTTGAAAATATTTTCTTGAAATATATACCTTTTTGTAAATAATTTATTTTATTTTTATACACATTTAATATATTTAATACATATATATACATATATAATATATTTTATTAAATAATAAGAACAAAAAACACAAAAATAATACATTTTTATTTTTAATAATATTTTATACTAAAAATACCTTTTTTTTAATATACTTTAATTTTTTGTACAAATTAATACATTATTGTATGTAAATAATAAATAATACTATTTATTTAAGAAATTAGGGTTTTTCCCTAAAAATAAAATAATTGAAATTGACTTTTTATTTATTAGCATTTCACATTAAAAATACTTTTTCATGCATAAAAAACATTTTTTCATAAATATTGTATATTTAATATTATGCCTTACCCATTCAATTTGGTTGTAATAATTTAGGATTTAATTTCTTGCAAAATAATCCCCAATTCAAATTTGTACCCCCTCCCTATATCATGTTGTAATAGTATAGAATTTAAAATCTCGCACCTTTAAGCTTTCAATTATGCCATGATTAGACCTAGGGTTTGTATGCAAAATGAAATCAACAATTAGTTTGACCTAATCCAAGATAACAATGCATTAAAATAAACACAATGCACACTTGTACCCCTAGGGTTTCAACCCACTTGTTGCCTTCAAAAATGGGCCATGATATGCATGTTAAGTTACTTTGGCAAAACAAAAAAAACAAAACAAATATCATAGTCCCTCGATGACGCTATCTGAGTTGCCTAAACAAAATGATCAAGTCCCTCAAGAAAATTGCCAAAAATACTTGACACTATTGCTATCATGGTCTATGCGATGACCCGCACCTGTCCCGTTAACATCCTAACACAAGGTTGTTCACCAAATACAATGGTGAAACAACACTGTTAAAAGGGTTAAAAACATAGGAAAGATCTTTGAGTAAAATAGGGTAGACAACTCTTAGTTACTTGATCAAAGCTTGCCAAAAACATCCTTGCTATCTTCAAATCACACTTCACAACACAATTTCAAAACCCTACTTTCAAATATTGAAAACTTTTCAAAAGACAAAAACACCTTTTTATACATTCGAACAAAAATCATTACAAAGGTTTCCACAACGATGGCCTCTTTTCAAAACATCTTTCAAAACTACACACAAAGCACCATTTCAAACAATTGAAGAGCACCATTTCAAACAATTGAAAAGCAAAGCAAGTGATCTAAGCAAGTAACTAAGAGCCCATGGATAACCATGGATAGAAAGGGTGCTAATACCTTCCCTTTCTATAATCTACTCCCCGAACCCAAGAAAACATCTCAAAGGTCTTTCCTGTGCTTTTTGACCTTTCCTTAGGATAAAATAAAAAGTCGGTGGCAACTCTTGCTAAACCGAAACATTTGCAAACACAAACGCAAAACCTTAAGTCAGTTCTCCCACCGTATCACAACATGGGATCAGGAGTAAGTGATAAACATTCATAGAGGTCATCATCGATGTAAGGTTCTAAACCTTTAAATCCATCGTCCTCCATAATGGGGGTCAAAGGTAACTTAATATTTTTGTTAGATTCCTCTCGCTTAAGCTCCAATATATACTCGTCAATGACGTCGATGGCATAACAAGAATCTCCTATGACTGGTGCCATTAAGAACTTTGAAAGAATAAATTCTATCTTCTCATCACCCACCTCAAATGTTAATTTTCCTTTCTTAATGTCAATTATGGCTCCGGCTGTTGATAGGAATGGTCTACCTAAGAGGATTGGGATTTCTTCGTCTTCTTTAATATCCATAACCATGAAATCAGTTGGGATATATAGCTGACCAATCTTAACTGGTATGTCTTCAAGTATGCCTATAGGATACTTAACTGATCTATCAGCCAGCTGGAGAGACATTTTAGTCGGCTGCAATTCTCCTAATTTTAACCTTCTACAAACTGCTAAAGGCATAAGGCTGACGCTAGCTCCTAGATCTAAGAAGGCTTTGTCAATAGTATGATTTCCTAAGATACAAGGAATGGAAAAACTTCCTGGATCCCTTTCTTTCTTGGCAAGTTTATTTTCTGAAATAAAATTGCATTCGATAGGTTTGGGATCATCAAGTCTACGCTTGTTGGTCAGGATGTCTTTTAGGAATTTAGCATAATATTGTATCTGAGTGATGGCTTCGGTGAAAGTAATCTCTACATGGAGTTTTTCTATAACTTTAATGAATCTCTGGTATTGATTTTCAAGTTTGGTTTGTTTAAGTCTTTGAGGAAATGGGACTGGGGGTTTGTACGGGGGTGGTGATTTATTAGTTTTATCTTTTAATTCTGGTTATTTTTGCTTTTCAGGTTCCTATGGTTCCTCCACTTGGTCTGTAGACAAAACATTTGTTTTAGGTTGTGAGGGTGTACTCATGGCTGGATTCTTGGGTCCATCGTAAGTAGTCCCACTTTGTAAGGAAATGGAATTAGCTTGCCCTTTAGGATTTGGTTGAGGTTGTCCATGGAATTGTCCTCCAGGTGTAGTTTGTGAGGCTTGTGTTTGGGCTATCTGCGAGATCTGGGTTTCAAGCATCTTGTTATACGTAATTATCTGATCAACCTTAGTTCCTAATTACGTGATTAGTTCGCTTACGTGAATATTCTGATTTAGGAACTCTTTGTTTTGCTGGGTTTGAGCTGAAATGAAATTTTCCATGAGTTTCGCAAGGTTTGGTTTGGGTGCCACAGCTTGCATAGGTTGATTTGGTCTTTAGGCTTGGAAACTTGTAGGTCTCGAAGGTGCAGAGTTTTGTATTGGGCTATTATTTTTATAAGAAAAGTTTGGGTGATTCTTCCATCTAGGATTGTAAGTGTTTGAAAATGGGTTTCCTTGGGTGTTATTTACTTGGTCTGAGCAAGGCTCATTTATAAAGTTACATTCCACAGGTTGATGTCCTTGGGTCCCACAGAGTTTGCATTCGGAAGCTACTGCGGCTACAATATTAGGGTTTTGAGACATGTTTTGAACTTTTAAGGCAACAACGTCCATTTTAAACTTGCATCATATCTAGAGAACTTATCTCATGTTTTTCTCCTTGGGTCTCCTTTTTCTCTACCGTAGCCTGTTATGTTCCCCATTGGTAATGGTTTTGGGCCATGTCCTCAATGAGAGTGCAGGCTTCTAGGTAAGGTTTATTCATCAATGCGCCACCAGCGGCAACATCGATAAACATATTTGTGTTGTAATGGAGTTCATTATACAAGGTGTGGATGATTTTCCATTGTTCTAGGCCATGGTGTGGACAGGCTCTTAACAGGTCCTTGTATCTCTCCCAAGCTTCAAAAAGTGATTCTCCCAGGTTTTGGTTAAATCTAGTGATTTGGTTTCTAAGGACAGCAGTTTTGCTGGGTGGGAAATATCTTGTGAGAAATACTCTCCTAAGGTCTTCCCAGGTTGTTATTGAATTGGGTGGAAGAGAATCTAACCAATATCATGCTTTATCTCCGAGGGAAAAGGGAATAATATTAGTCGTATTGCCTCAGGCGAAGCACCGTTGCATTTTAAAGTGTCTGCTAATTGTATAAAAGTTTTTAAGTGTTGATTCGGGTTCTCAGTAGCGAGACCACTGAATTGGTTTTGTTGCACCAATTGTAGCAATGAGGGTTTTAGTTCGAAATTATTTGTGGTTATAGCTGGGTTTATGATACTGGAACTAGGTTCCTCATCTGACGATTGGGCAAATTCCTTAAGGGGGTCTTTGGTTACGATTCTCGGCCATAGTTTTTCTAATTCTACGGAGAAAATGGATGTAACATTCATATTCTGCTAAAGTAGTGAATAAGGTTCCGGTGCTGCGAGATCTTCGCATTAACCGGACTGTAAAACTTAGTCTAGAAGGTGCGACTATAGGGTGCAAAATTTGACGAAATTGCTCCCCGGCAACGGCGGAAAAAACTTGATGCGGTGTATTCACAAGTGTACGAATCACGTCAGAGTAATATAAAAGATTATCGATCCACAGAGACCAATCGTCAATCTATCATTTCCTATTGTTACGGTGTTTAGCTAAGTCAATATTAAACAGGGAATTTAGCATGCAAGAAAGTAAAGTGCAGCGAAATAAAATTCATATATAAAAGAAGGGTCGAATGTAATTCACGTAGTTAGATGATATTCGCAATGCTTCGGAATAAAACTACTTATAGGGCAATATTTTCTACTAAAGAAAAGAACTAATTTAACATGAACTGTCGCTTTCGCGTAAACAGAACCGAGTTTACTCTCTAATCAGACCTTCTTATTGTCACTTATAAAAATGCGCGCATTGCATTAAAGTAATAAACCTACTTTTAAGAAATAGAGTACTTGACCAAGTTGAAAAGTATTTTGATCTGGAATTCCTAATAAAAAGGGAACCTAACTTTAACCCTATGAGCGCGTCCGAAAATAGTTTCAAAATTGATTTCTTTGATAATAAAAATCCATAACTAACCGAACAAAGTGCTTTCGCTTCCTTTGACCAGTTAGAACTAACCGAGTTTAACAAACGGTTGGACGACTTTCGATCTTACCCAACAATAATAAAGTACAGAAAACTCATATTAAAAACCAAAATAGCCCATAAGCATTTCTATTGACATATTATTTGGAATATCGATCTAACTAGATTCCTTACATTCTAGCCCAGTAAGGTTTAGCCTGACAGGGGAATGTAAACAGACATGTTAAAATAAATCATGCGAGAAAGTAAATAATTTAAAGTGCGGTGCGGGAAATAAACAAAGTAAAAGCAGATGCGGGAAATAAACAAAGAAAAAGCAGGTGCGGAAAATAAACAAAGTAAAAACAGTGCGGGAAATAAACAAAGTAAAAGCAGGTGCGGGAAATAAACAAAGTAAAAGCAGTGCGGGAAATAAACAAAGTAAAAGCAGTGCAGAATATATAAATAGAAACCTGCTCCAAACGGGGAGGTTTTAAATCTAGTACAAACTGGAAGTATAATGCGACTGTAAATAAATAGCAGTTGAAAATAAATGTGGCAAGATAAACTTCTGCCGAAGTGCTCCAAACTCGATTACATACTCAATCTACGAACTCGATCACAGACTCAATCAACAATGCAATAATTCCCCGATGTGAAGAATTATCGCTTTACAATGGTGAAATTATATGGCTTAAGTTCGCAACTATGGTTGGATCAAGTTTTCAACTAAGCTTGGGTGAATTGAAATGAAATCATAAACTTCTATTTATAGAGGATGAGGAATGCAAGAAATCATAGGAATGCCCCCAAATCCTTTTGGGGGGAAAACATCGTCCAAAGGTGGAGCCTGCCATGGAGGCCATGGAGTCCGCCATGAGTGTAAATGAAAGGAAGTGGGGAACGTGGAATTTGAGGTCAGCAGGAGGTGGTCCACGTCATGACCTACCCTATGGCTGGCGCCATGGTGGACGCCATGCGTGCAAATTTGACCTAAACTCTTGTTTTTCAGCTTGTTTTCCTTCATTTCTTCAGGGGAGCTCTGGATATTTGAAATACCTGAAAAGGAAACAAAATTTAGGCATAATACGAGAAAACAATAATAAAAACCCTAAATAACCAGTGAAATCAGAGTCAAAAATAAGTGTAAAGCAAGTGTTATCAGAAGTTGAGTTGTAGAGCTCTGAAACTGGACTTCTATGGAGCAATATAGGGCACGATTCTTGAACGTAATTATATGGTTAGCTTCAGGGAAGATCAAGGAAGGTGAATTGATGAAAAAATTGGATTGAAAAAGGCTTGAGAATGGATTTCAAAGTTGTTGAATTATGAGTTAGGGAACAAGTTTGGCAGGGTGATTCTGGCTATCCAAGCTTGAGAAAACGAATGGGATAGTTCATGCATTTATAGGAGAAGAAAATGGAATCAAAAGAAAGAATGAATGATGCATTTTGGAGGGAATTCGTGCAAACCTGATACACGAGTGAAGTGTGATCTAATTTTTACCAAAACTCATCCAATCCTTGCGTTTTGAGGTGCTAAACAATTCTGGAACTTCACTAAACATGTTTAGAGGCAAAAACGCATGGAAAACTTGTGATTAGAGGCCACATTATGGATTTAAAAATTATGACTTGGTGAGAAATCCAGTTCCAAGTTACCAATTTCAAAACAGTTGCATTTTCAACTCAAGGAGTCTTAGGGCATGATTCTTGATGCTTTAGAAAGATGAGGTTACAAGCTTTGCAATGGAAAAAGAACGGAATCAAAAGTGATGCTTGAACTGAAAGTTGTGTTGAGTCAAAGTTGGAGAAAAAATGTTGACTTTCCATACTTAGAAATATTTCAAATTTTTCTTCAAAAGTGACCTATAATGTCTTACATCCAAACATAGCCTTCCACTTGGAATTTTCTCTTGAACAAAAAATATGAAATGAAATAGATCTCTTGAATGAAATTTTGAAACTTGAACCAATCAAAATCTCCAAAATTTGAGAAAGTTATGACTTGTTGAAGTTGGCAAAATTTCATAAAATGACCTATAACCTTTTGCATCCTTAAGGAAACTTCCATCCATTTTCTCACTTTGCACATAAAAGAAGGCATAAAGTTCACATCTTCAATATAATTGTGGAAAAATAATGGGCTAAAGGTGATAAAATTGACCAAGTTATGATCATTTGATGTCACACATGGAAAATTGGGGATTCATCTGGAGGACTTGTAACCTTTCTTCATCATCAAGTTTCTTCCACATGAAAATACTTGGAACTTTTGAAGTAATTTGTTAATATCCCTTTGAATAGAATGATGTCTTTGGAATCACTCAAAAATACCAAAAGATGAGCAAGATATACTCCTTTGAAGTTCAAAACCCTAGCTCCTAGATGAAGAAACATGCTTTGAAGAACTTTGACAACTTTGAACAAACTTCTTGTACCAAAACAAATGCTTTGTAAATATAAGTTGTTTTGGATGATAATGAGAACTCATAGCAACCACAAACACTTCCATATCTTTAGAATTGAGAGGAACATGCACTTGGGACCAAAAGGAATAAAATCTTGTCCGCACATGACTAATTCTTCCATCAACCCCTTGCACTTTTGAATCAATCTTGATAACTTGGAAATGTAGTGAACCAAAATAACCTGGCCATGCCATCCCTTCCAAAACAACTTCAATGGTGTGGTTTGAACTTCTTAAGATTTATTGACTAGGTTATGGAAATAAACTCAAGAACCCGTGGATCAACTTACTAAGCCCTATTGCCTTTACCTACATTATTGACAAGTAAGACAAACCAACATTGCATTTTATTAATTAAAAGGAAAGTCACAATAAAACATGAATGGTTACACAATAAAAACAAGTCAAGGTGCTTGGCGATTCCTCAAAGAGCAAAGCTAAGTATAGGGAGGGGAACCAAGAATCCTAATGTGATCTTGTTGTGAATGAATCAACATGGTATGATAAAGGGATCTTAGGGGTAAAAATTGGGGTACAACAGTGTAATAATACTACAATAATTTATCCATAAGGGATAAGGGCGTTGGGCTTTTGAAAGAAGGCATTAATGATGCCATGTTTGTAAATAGTGTGGTTTTGTCTTTTGTGAATCTCCTTGGCTATAAAAGGAGACCTCTTGTAATATTTCAGGACATAAGCTATAAGAATAAAAACCATCTTATGTGCTTAAGAACAAAATGTTCTAACTCTCTTTTCTTTCTCCCTAAAAGCTTTAGTTATTGTATTCATGTCATAATTCCCCACACAGATGCAAGTATGTTCTACACTTTCCTCAACACGGGGATCTTGTGTATCTGAAAACACCTGACGGTTGATCCATACTACGTTCCTCGCTATTATGGAATGTCAGTTTTAATTGTTAGTCTATGTTATGCTTATGATTGGCTGTTTAATAACGATGCAGTTAAGGTTGGTTTCATAGTATATGAGGCTCCCGGACAGTGTGTTTAGTGACATTTTGAACTCTTTTGTGACTCGAGTTTGATTTTTATTAAATATCATTAAATGTGGCCCATCAATTTCATTTTATGTCTTGATTTGAACTTGTTTAAGATGCAATTTTTGAGTGTTTCTACATTTCATTTGTTGCTAAAAGTTGCAATTGCTTATTCTTGAGACTTCACATCTTTTACCAAGTTTCTTGTTAACTCACAAGTGAATTTAATAGCCAATTGATTCATATTTTTATTTCACTCAGTGTATGTGATTCTTTGGTTGAGGGAAATATGCTATTATCCATTGATTCGATGCAAGTTCCACTTGTCCTTTAATCCTTCTTATGTTACTAACAATTTTTCTATTGTGAAGGATTCCAAGGACGACTCAAACGATCATTTCCTCTTAGCATCTTTTCGTTGCTTTTTAAATTAATTTATACATTTATTTCATATTCAGTTTATCTTGGTTTTGTTTGGTTGCGCTATTTTTCATTTGATGTAGGAACTGGAACTCTTATCTGATACCTCAGATTTATCTGACGTATTTTCTACTTGCGTTTTATTCTTACTCGATGTTGATCATTGATGAAATATTTGTGCATTTGAATACTAATTAGGTTGCTTGTTGGTGAAGCTTCAGCGAGGATTCTTGAGTTTAACGCGCGTTTGTAATGGCAACAGACCTCCTCCATTTGGTATCCCTTAAGATCTCTTTATTATCTCATTCTTGCATCACTTTCAATGAATCTTGCCATGAGAAGTAGGATAGAGATGCATGGCTGGAAGTCCTACCATTGTAGGCAATGTTTGATCTGATTCTTTCTCTCAAGGGAAATATATTTACGTAGTTATGAATTCATGTGTGATAGATGTATTATCATCTTCCATTCTTACTTGGTAATTGATGACTTGAGGCATGTTAGAGTTTTGATCTTGTTGGCTTGTACTTAATTGATGTTTGATTCTTACACTTAGGTGTTTTCTTGGCTCTTAAGCCATATCATTTGAGGTTTATACTCATGTTTGTTTCTTTGTCATTTGCTTGTGATAACATGTTTCCTTTGGATTTTAGTTCCATCTTCTTTAAGATGTGAACTGGATAGACCTTAGGTTCTAACCAAGCATGACAACACTAGGTAGCTCCCTTTAACCTTAATCATAGGTTCATCTTTGCATGCTAACTTAGGTATATGTTCCCCCTTTTATCCTAACTTTAGGACCACTATACATGACAATATTAGAACTCTAGTCTCCTTTAGAATTTTTTTCATTCCCCTTTGGCATCCTTAAAACTAAAACTTCTTTTTCTAATTAATCTTCTCAAAACACTTAATAAATAATGACGAGAATCACACTTCCACGAGTCTTAAGAAGTGGAGAAGGATGAGTGGTACCATTCCTGAAGCTTGTCCTTCATTTCATTCATAGTCTTTTAATGTTGTTCAAATCATCAAATCCGTTTTCAATGTAAAAAGATACAAATCAATTCAAAAAATTTTTCCTTCGGACTTTTCTTTTGAAAATATTTTCACAAAAAGGATGTGTTATTTCCATTCTGCGCAAAACGATGCATAAGTCACCAAAGGTAGGACTGCAATATGTCAACTGCTAGAGTGCGAATGTAACATTATTCGCCTTAAAAATACAAAACAAACCAAAATACCTTTTTAGGTGAATAATGAGTGCCCTGATCTCTCATTGTACAAATAGGGTACATGGGTACAAAGGTTCATAACTGTGGCAGATACAATAATAAAAAAAATTTCTTTTTGTATATACTCTGTATTCATGCATTCCCTTTAGCTTGCTAGATTTTGATTTAATCACAACATTTGATTAGAACATTAAGAGTGGATCCCGTGGAGTACCAAATGTGGTTGACCTAACTCAACCTTACAAAACCGGCTTGTAGGGTGAGGATTATCTCAACTTATAAGCATATGTTTATGCAATATATTATCTAATGTGGGACTCTTAATACCCTCTCCTTCTTAGGATTGGACATCTGAAGCATGAAAATAATTGGTGGATGGTCTAATAGAGGCAACCTGAGTATAGGAGGTCTACCGGATCTTAAACCAAACTCTAATTCCATGTTAACAAATGTGGTTGGGTATAATCTAACCTTATAAGATCAACATATTCTAAATGATTGATTGACCCTTCTTTATCATTCCAAATTGCCTAAACATTATTGGTATTATGCCATTAAATGTGCCACATTCATTATAATCAGAGTTCCTACCCCTATTTTCCCATTAATCACCATACTAAGTTATGCATAACAAGATACCTGATATTGATTCATTTAGAGTCTTTGGCTCATTATATTATGCTTTAAATCTCAAAGCTCACAAAACTAACTTGACCAAAATTGAAGGAAATGCATATTCTTGGAATATAAACTAGGCATAAAAAGGTATGTATTACTTGACAAGCATAACCATAAAGTGTTTTTATCTAGGGATGTTTCTTTCCATTAACATATTCTTCTTTACAAATCAACTACTGATTCTTTAATTACAACCTATACTTACTTTCCATTAGTACCTGACACATACCAACCAAGCCAACTTTAACCAGACCAACATAAGGACACAATTCATGCAACCCGACCTGGATTAAATCATAACATTAACTTTGATCCACAAATTTCCATACCTATAAAAAACCATTCAACCATAATTCACACCTGTATTAACATCTTTAGGGGTGAGACATCATCCCTCTTATTTGCAATACTACATATGCAATTCTAATGGTAATCCAAAACAAGCATCCCATGGTATTCTTTATGCCATGTCCAATTACATTTCAAATCATAAATTGTCTCTATTACATTCACATTTCTCTGTCTCTAGTTTCTAAGGTTGAACCTATAATTTATACTAAGGCATCCAAACATGAATGTTAGAATCAATTAATGCTGCTTAAACTTAGTGCTCTTGAGAAAATAAGTACATGCGCAGCTTGTGGATTTGGCACCAAGAATCACAACAATTGGCTGCACGTGGGTCTATAAGATCAAATACTTAGCACTTGGTTACATTTGATAGGTAGAAAGAAAGATTGGTAGAAAAATGTTATAACCAGATTTAAAGCCTTGACTACTTTGATACTTACTCACTTGTTGCCAAACATGCCACTACAAGTACTATCATTGCTTTAGCATATTTACATAATTGGAATTTACATCAATCAAATGTAAATACTGCATTTTTACTTGGTGAACCATAAGATAATGTCTACATGGTGATTCCTCCTAGAGTTCATAGAACCAAACCCATCAAAGTATGTAAGCTTTCTTAGTCCCTCTATGGACTTCAGCAATCTAGGAGACTATGGCATAACAGACTTACTCAGTTTCTTATTGAACACCATTACAAACAACCTGGACCAGATCATTCACTATTTGTCAAAATTAATAAATTTTCATTTACCATCTTCTTAGTTTATGTAAATGATGTGATTTTGGTAGGAAATGATTTAAATTCATTAAAATATATTAAAGAAGCTTTACATACTATATTAAAAATCAAGGATCTTAGCAAACTAAAATACTTCTTAGTTATTGAAGTTGCACATTCAAAGGAGGGAATTTATCTATGTCAAAAGAATTATCTTGATCTCTTGGAAGACTCGAGTTTCATAGGTTCTAAATGTGTCTCAATACCATATGATCCTTCAATAAAGCTGCAAAAAGAGTCCAATAATCCTTATCAAAATATACCTACTTACCGAAGTCTTGTAGGGATATTGTTACATTTAAATGCGCCAAGGCCTGATATTACCTTTTGCACTCAACAACTAAGCCAATTTATGTCAACCCCCATAATTTATCCCTTTAATGCAACGTGTAGAGTTCTTAAGAACCTCAAGACATGCCCAGGACAAGGTATTTTATTTCCTAGAGACTCAATTATCCAACATAATGGATAGTCAGATGCAGACTGGACAAGATGTGTGGGTACTCAAAGATCAATATTAGGTAAAAGTTTCTTCCTTGGCAAGTCAATCATCTCATGGAGAAATAAAATGAAAATAATAGTCTCAAGATCGTCATCTGAAGCAAGTATCATGCACTTGCAACAATAACCTTTGAATTGTAATGGTTTCTCTATTTATTAAATGATCTTCAAATTGAATGTGTAAGAACAACTGTAGTTTATTGTGACAGTCAAAGTTCCTTGCATATTATAGCTAATCCATCTTGAAAGAAAGAACAAACACTTGGAGATTGAATGTCGCATTGAGAGAGAGAGAGAGAGAGAGAGAGAGAGAGAGAAGTCAAGGAACCATGAAACTTCTTCTTGTTAAATCGAAGGACCACCCTACAGATTTTTTTTACTAAGGCATTACATTCTCAAACATTTAATTCACTCTTAACCAAGTTGAATTTGGTATACATATATCAACCTCCAACTTTTAGAGATATTGAAACATTAAGTGTAAAATAATAATGAAATTCTGGTACAGCAGACTCATATGTCCTATAAGGATGTCGAGACATCTGATCTGACACAACACACAGGAAAGATAAAACAGTACTGAAAAGATAAAGAAAACACCATAATTGTTTACCCAGTTCGGTGTACAATAACACCTACTCTAGGGGCTACCAAGCCAGGAATGAAGCCCACTATCAGCAGTATCAATTTGCAGACCCTACAGCCAACACACTCGTTGACAATCTACGCACTTAATCACTACCCAATGACCCTTATACCTAGGTCATCCATAGATATGGAATATACCCATCCCACTTCCAATCATCGTAATGATGTCTAGTAGTCAACACCTCAATCACTGCTTCGATGACCCTTCACCATGATTGTGATTACACAGATAGACAATTTGGAAGACACACTTCCAGGACAACCTAGCTAAGTCTACAAGCCAAACTCCACTATTTGTTTGCTTTGATCCTGACACATCACGGAGTTGCTTCAAATCTTCATCCAAGAATAATAAAAATCATACCTAGAGGCTTCGAGGTGAACATGGTAACCTTCCCACAACCCGGGAGGTTTACCTTGACAAAACCCTAGACTTCTACATCTTGAGCCTTGTGTTTTCTAGGTTATAAACCCTTCTATTTATAACCTGTTACCCAACTGGTTTTGGGCCTTCAATCATAGTAAATCAGTTGTAACAAATTGAAGAAACTTCTTCCCCAAGAAAGGTCTTCAATCTTTATTTTCCTAAATAATCTCCTTATTTAGAGAGTCTTCATTTTCCTTGGTTTCTGATTGAATTTTCTGGAACTTTAAACACGCGCCACATAGGATGCATAATATTCTCCTGAATATTATGCCAATGTTGAGAACAAACTGAATCTCATTAATCTAGCTCAACAGGCGCGATGTCAAGACATCTTCTTCGACATGATGTTCCAGTTGTTGAAAATTTTCAACACAACATGTTCTGACATTGTAATAGGACTTCTTATTGTACCTGTTCTTCTTATCCTATTCTTTAATTCTTCTATTATTTGTTTTACAAAAAATTAAACCAATCCTAAAACAAGAGAACTAACAAATAAGATCATGGAGCATGTGGAAGAAGTACATGGGCAAAGCAAGTGAGAAATAAATTAACAAAATAAATTGATTAACAAATTAACTAACTTCTATTTTAAAATAGAACTATTTAAAAATACTTTGGTTAGTTACTTGGAACCTAAGCAATAATATAGTGCAGCTAGAACACTATAACTCATGAAAGAAGTTACACACAAGTATAAATGGCTCAATATATTTTATGTTCATAATTGAAAATCAATTTCTCTTTCATCTCCATCTTAATCTTTCAATATGGCATCAGAGTTTTCACTAAATGCATTATACAATTTGTTATTACAGTAGTTATTGTTGGAAATCCACCAAAGCTATGGAGAATTTATATCAATCTTGATGAATAAGGTTTTCATCACTACACAATAATGGGGGGAAATAATATTAAAGAAGAAAAGAGATTAGGGTTTTTGTAGAGTTTCTCTGCCAACAAACTGTGGAAAATCTTTATTCACTTGCAATTATAAATTCCGTGAATAGTCTTTATGAGTTTGTTATATACTATAAAATAGGGGTTACTCCCTCTATTTGTAATGATCTTTCTTTCTCCCTAAGCCATAAAATCCAAAAACTATAAAAGGCCAAAATACCTATTTTAGACTAAATCGAAATACTATAGGAAACAACATGCTTCGACATTTCAATGTATAACATAATTCGAAAAACTTTGACACAGACTAATTTCGACACACCTTTTGTTGAGCAACAACCTGATTTGACACAAGGAATTACACTTTCAACACACCGCCTAATCCATTGTGTCTAAGCTATCTATAGTCATCATAGTTCTTAGTCTTCTAAACACTTCGACATGCACACCCTTTGTCATGATGTCTGCAATCTTATTCTCAGTTCTATAGTGTTCTAAGTTCATCTTCCAATCTGATACTTGCTCTCGAAGATAGTGGAACCTCATTTTGATGTGATTTCTTTGACCATGTGCTATCAGATTCTTCGCCAGGTTGATAGTTGACATGCTATCGATCTTCATGGTAATTTCTCCATGTTCTTTCCTTGTGGTTTTTTTGACCAAGTTCTCCATCCATGTTGCTTGACATGCACAAAGAGAAGAAACTATGTACTCTGCTTCATATAATGATAATGCCACTACTGGTTCCTTTCTCGAACTCCAAGCAATTAGTGAACCACATAGCATAAACACATATCTTACTGTGGGTTTCCAATTCTCAGCATCACTACACCAACTTGAGTTAGTGTATTCCACTAAATTGCATTCTTTACCTTTATCGACTGTAAGAAATGTAATGCCATAGTCGAGAGTTCCTTTGAGATACCTTAGTATCCTCTTTATCATTGCTAGATGTGATACCTTTGGCTTCTGCATGAATCTACTTATCATACCTACACTCTATGCTAATTCAGGCCTTGCGTGACAAATGTATCTTAATGACCCAATAAGTCTACTGTATTGAGTTGGGTCGATATCATCTTCGTATGAATATTTCTACATTTCCAACCATGGTTCAAGAGGTATCGAAGTCGAGTTTCATTCTTCAATCTCAAATCTCTTGATAATTTCACTTGTAAATCTTCTTTGATACATCATCAAATCTCTACTACTCTTGTAGAATTAGCTGCCAAGGAAATTTCCCAGCAAGAGAAGCCCGCACATGATTTTTTATCAAACACATGTGGGGCACACTTTCGCCATAATTTTTCTTGTTGAATTGGTCACAATTTCAAAAAAGTGTTGAACATAAAATTTGGAGTTTGATGTCTCCTCTTCAATTTTGGTTCAAGGTTTGTCTAATTTTGAGCATTGTAGAGAAAGTTGTAGGGTTATGAACTCAAGGGCGTGGTGTGCTATTTTTCTAGCCAGCAAGACATGTCATGCGTGCACAGAAAGCTTAGACATGTCATTCCTCAATATTTTCATGCCAATTTTTCAACATGATCCGAGCTCCATTTTGAATTGTCATCAACACCAATTTTAAAGTGCATTATCATAGCTTTCCAAAGGCCTCTTCTTTTTTAAAAACTCGCGAGTAATTTTAGAGATATTGATTAAAGATGAAGTATGTACATGGTGGTAGCAAGTCAAGGCATAAATAAAAATGTACTATTGGATTAATTAACTGCATGGTGCTTATCATATATTCCATGCACACGTATGATCTCATATGTTCACATAACTTTCTTTCCTAAATCAAGCTAAATCAAGCAAAATAAATGCATGTACATGCAATCCTTGTGAGTACTACTTATGGCAACATTCCCTCCAGTTTTCTCCCACCCCATATGCATGCTCGTGGCAACTTACCCCTCATGCTTTCCTCACTCATTTTTATTCCTTATCCACTCCTCAAACTGCAGCAAGAGTGACACCAATTATGAACAAAACGCATGCTTGCCCTTCAATTCATTTTTCTTCCACAAACTTCCAACATTGCCCTCTAACGAATCCAAACTCAAATTTTCCCTTATACCCTCACTTTTCATGCTCTATATAAGAGAAGCTTCTCTTTATTCATTAGACATTAAATTCACAAGGAAACACACTCTGCATCACAAGAATCTCTCTCTCGCGAAGCTTCATTTTCTTTCACTCAAGTTAGAAATTTTTTCTCCAATTTTCTCTCAATTTCTTTGTTCAAGCTTCAATTCCTGCGTGATTCTACTACATTGAAGTTGAAAGAAGAAGGTTTATCGAGTTTATTTCTTGAAAACAAGAGGCACCTTATGAATTTATTTTTCACAACTTGAGGTAAGCTCTTTGAACTTTGAATCTCACATGATTAACATGAATTCTTGCTTTAAATCTTTAGTATATTGGTGTAGCTGGCCAGATCTTAGATCTGATGTATATTTGTGTGCGATTTGATATTTAATTCGTGCTCTGCAAGTTATGTACAAATTGCTTGTTGCAGTGATTTCATGCTTAATTTTTGTCTTGCTATTGTATCATCTAAAGAATCTAAATGCATCTTCGTATTCCTTGTAAATATGTGATGAATTTTGATGTTTGGATCACTTCATTTGGTTTAGAAATGAAGGAGAATTTTAGATCTGAAAATAGTATGTTAAATTTATTTTCAACATGTTCAGGATTGTTTGAAATCTGTGATATTCACGCCATATTTTCTCTTTGATTCATGCATCATTTGATGAAGTTCTTGATCCTATTGCATTATACGCATTTTAATCTCGAACTTTGATGTTTACATTTAAAATTTTCATCAAGAAAAAAGTGAGATATGAGCTTGAGAATGTTGCATGTCAATTGATTCTATCGCGTTAGGGTTTAGTCACTTGGTAGGGACGATGATGTGTTGCAGTTTGATTGAACATGTTTAAAGGCTTTTCACAACGCTTCTGATCATAACAGGTGTAGTAGATCTGGATCTATTTGAATTTTGCTTCATCTTTAATTGTTTTCTTCAATTATTTTTAAATAGATTATTTGATTTAAAAATTACCACAAATATTGTAGACTTTATTTTTAGTCTATTTTATGATTTTAATTTTTATTTCATGATTTTACTATTTTTTGGATAATTAATTAATTCATATAGCATAATTAGGTGTTTTATTCACATTTTAATGTTTTGATTTTATTTTCTAATTTCCATTAACTTAAAAACCCCACAAAAAAGTATATAGCTTCCATTTGATTCTATTTCACGAAAATGATTTTTTCTTATTTTTATAAAATTTTGTGACACTCTAATTAAATTAATTGGTTAGTTGTGTCATTCTTCTTTCCAAATTTTTTTATATTTTGCAATAATTTTTGTTTTAATTTTTCTTCGTGTGATAAAATTCCAAAAAAAATATTTTTAGTGATTATAAGATATTAAACCAATTTCCCATGGTTTTAATTTGATTTAAATTTCATTTTGATTGTCTTTAGAAATTGTGGAAGTTAATTGTTGTTTTTGATCTTTTTTCTTGCTTAAGTTTAAAGAAACATTTAATTCTCCAATTTTCTTTACTTACAAAAATCAAAGAGAATAAGTTTGAAGTTATTGGATTACTTAATATCATAAAAACTATTTTTTTTTTTAAATTTTAAGTTTTGATCTTACATTTTTCACAAATTATTTTGTTAAACCTCTCTAGTTTGAGCCTTTTGCCAACTAGTCTTAATAATTTCAAATCATTTCCACCTTTCTAAGTTAATACAAGAACTTTAAATGATTTTTTTTACTTTTATAAGTCTTTAGGAATTTGGAATTAAATTGATATGAATTTACAAACCATTTTCCTATTTTTGAGCTAATTTTGACTTAGAAGTGTACATAGAGGCTTGCTATGTCCAAAATACTTTCAATTGTTGGTTTATGTTCATAGTTTTAGGCTAATATTTTGAGTAGGGTATGTTACTGACTTGGTATTATCATGAACCAAGTTTATTTATTTTTCTCATTCCTTTAACTCACTTTTTATTGATCAATGTTTGCTTGCCTCTCATGGCCTTTTTTTTTGTATCTTTGTGTGCATTCTTTTTTCATTGTTTGTAATGCTCGAATGATTGATATTAGATGCCTTGTGCTACTTACTTGTATGTCTTAACCTCATATAATCATGCTTTCTTTTCATATATATATATATATATATATATATATATATATATATATATATATATATATATATATATATATATATATATATATATATATATATATATATATATATATATATATATATATATATATATATATATATATATCCTTTCTTGAGCTTCACTTTCCTTTAGGAACATGATAGGATGTGTTTTTATACATAATTTTTGTATTCACTTTCGTGTGTGTTTTAATGATAATGCCTTAGGGATGATTAGAGGTCTTAGAATAAGTTAAAATGATGTGTTACTTCTAACTTCACTTTTATTTGATACTCCATTCCATGATCAACCAACCACACACTTGTTTCTACTTCACATTCACTCTTTGTTTTGACTTAGTGTATGAATATGTGTTGATTGTTGTTGAGGACCTTGAGTTCATTATTTCCAATGTTTAAATTTTGATGTTGACATCTCTTCTCATCTCAATTTTTTATGCTCCTATGATCCTTTTAGTTGGCACACATTTGTCAACTAACATGGTAACCTATAAGAGATACATTTGTCTAATTTCACTTGTTATTTTTTATCATCATTGTCTAGTGATTGTCTCATGAATTTTTGTGATATGCCTGCTTAAGGTATCTTGATGCTAGCAATTTCCTATAACATCTAAGAACCTTGGGTTTGATCTCTTCAGATCATCTTTACTTCTATGCATTAGAGACTACAAATTTTACAAGTTATCATGACACTTAAGCATGCTATGTTGATGGCATTGCTTGGGGTTTCTAATTTTATGATAGATACTTTAAAAGGAATCATGCCACTTCCCTATTACCTATAAGTATCATTATTTTTTATCTCATTTGATATTTATTAATTTCATTTGGTTTAAGATAAATATTTTCCATCTTTTATGATGTTGACTATCAAACTTTGTGACTTTGCTTGTATATGAAGTTTCATCTTCATGTTATGTTACTTTTGAATCTCATCATAAGTTAACTTATAACACAAGTCACACATGTCATAATTCTCAAATTACGATCTCTTTACTTCATCTTTACTCCCTCCACTAAACTTGCTAGTTTTGCCTCTTTGAATCACTTCTTTTGAATGCTATGTGTGCAACTTCTCTTTGATTATGATACTTGAACATAGTATTTTATATGTCATTTTATACTGACTTGGGTGTCTCAACACATTATAACCTTGTTCCCTCTTCATCTATCCCATTCTTTCTTCACTTTCCCTTTTAGTTTTGGTTGTAGGGTTTAATTTTGATCTTTCTTCTTATTAACCTTTGTGATTGATTTGATAGGGATGTTCAATGTTTGTTTATAATTATTTCATGTGAGTTACATATTTATGTTACTTCTGACTTCACACTTATTACACATTATACCATGATCATTTAATCATACACTTGCTTTCACTACACTTCACAATTTTTTTTTGGCCTAGTTTGTGTGCTTTGGTGTTTGTACCATAATCTTAATCACTAATTGAGTTTTGTCTTTATTATTTTGTATATGTTGAGTGTATAAAATATCAATGTATGCTTTCTCTTATTCACATCACCTCTTTTATCTCACATATTTTCTTGTTAGCATTGCATAAAGACTTATGTCCACCTAGGGTTTTCAAACTAACTTTCCTTAAATGATTTGATTGTGAATCTTTCTCAAGTTTTATTATATGATGATGATGAGTATGATATATTTCATTTCTTACTTGTATACTTCTATATCTATTTTCACCTCACTTCACTTTCTTATGCCGTGTTTGGTTAAGCACTAGACACATAAATGCTTTCATGCTAGTGTACTTGCCTTTAATGCTTTAACTTGCAACCTTTAGATCCAAATTACTTGAGAATGACCCTTAGGGATATATCTATATAAACTTGATGATATACTCTTGTCTCATCATTTTTTGCATGTTTTATCATGATATGAAGTCTTGTCTTCTAAATGTATGTTTGCACTTCTACTTGTCTAGTTAGACAATTTCTTTACTTCTTGACCCAAGTTGCTTTGCTTAGGGTAGTCTAAGGTCTTTAACTTGTTAGTGTCAGAACCTTTATTATTTCTTGATGTGATTTCATTCCATGCCTATTTGTTTGATCATCATTTCTCTCTTATCTCTCTTCTTCACTTCGTCAAGTTTATTTGTGAGATCTTTATCTCTTGTGTGTTTCATCACCATGTCTTATGTGTTTGTTGATGTGTTATCATCTTACTTGTATGATGTTTTGTCATCTCTTATATGATGTTTTGTCATCTCTTATATGATGTTTTGCCGTCTCTTACATGATGTTTTTTCATCTATACTTGATGATTTGTCATCCTAACCTGATATTTTTCCATATCTTTATGATGTTTTGACATCTCATACTTGATGTTTTATCATCTCTTACTTGATGTTTTATCATCTATGATTGATGTTTTGTCATCTACCTCTTTATATGATGTATTGTCATCTCTCTTCTTATATCTTGATGTATTGGCATCTTTGTGATGTATTGTTATCTTTGTGATGTATTGCCATCTTAGTGATGTTTTGTCATCTTCGTGATGTGTTGCCATCCCTTCTTTATATCTTGATGTTTTTTTCATCTTTTTGTGATGTTTTATCATCCCTCTTCTTTCTTTTCTTGCTTCCCCTTTTGTATGCTCCCCATAGGATCTTTAGTTCACTCTTCTCTAAGTTTGAACTAAATAGAACTTAGGATCTTTATCTATGCATGAAAAATTAGGTAGATGTTTCCCTTATATCCCAAATATAGGATAAATATTGCATGATAACTTTACGACTATTTTTCTAGTCTCCCTTAGACGTTTTTCTTTCCTCTTTTGCATTTACATTATAACAAAACTTCTTTTTTCTTTTAAACTCTCAAAACAATTAATAATAACTGATGATAATTACACTCTTTACTAAGTATGAGAAATGATAAGCGGGTTTCTTCTTAATCTTATCGTTCTTTCATTTTTAGTCTTTGGTGCGATTCAAGTCTCAAATCCTTTTTCAAGGTAAAAATAGCAACCAATGCAAACCCTTTTGTCTTCTGACTTTTTCTTTTAAAACCTTTTCAGAAAAGAAATGTTTCGCTAGCATCGTCTATAAAAAACACACAACAAACGAAAACTATTGAGCAGAATTACGATGCTCTGATTCCTTAAAAGTGATACGTAGGCATCTGGTCACGGGGCTCAGCCGAGCGAAACTTTATAATTATTTCCTTCTTTTCCCCGTGTTTTCTTTTGGATGCATTCCCTCTTTGGATTTTCCATTTTAGAATTAAGCTTTAGACATAGATTAGACACACCCTTAGATTAGAACAAACTCAAGTGAATCATATGTAGTACCACATACGTGAGGGGTGTTAATACCTTCCCCTCGCGTAACCGACTTCCTTATCCTTTTTCTCTTGGTCGTGAGACCATGCTCCTTTTCGTCCCTCAGATTTACTCAGTGTTTCCTTTCTCTCTCTTGGGATAAATAATAGTAATGGAGACTCTTTTGTCTTTTTGCCTCTGTTCGCGGTTCGATGAAAATCTTGGACACAACAATAGAGTACTTTGGTCTTTCTGATTAAGAAATCAGGGGCCTTTGTACAAGGAGCCACTTCATTCAGTCTTTTTCCTTGAGCCATAGATATTATCCAATGGCTATGTTTAAATTGATCATGAGATATATCAAGCACACTTAATTTCAATTAAATGCCGAATAACATTCGCCTTGTTTTTTTATTTATTTTTAATTTCATTAGGCACTCCCTGTGTGGGCCTTGTGATATTTACTTAATCATACCCCCTTTATAGCATGCCCCTCCACTCTATCTTTGTTTTTTTTCTTCTTCTTATGCATTGGGCCTTAAGCCTATTTATTAGTTTTAATTCTTTTACCCCCATGTTGTGAATAAACCCCTTAGTTTTTTTTATTTTTATAATTTTTTATTTTTTATTTTTTATTATTTGATTAAATCATTATTTTGATTTAAAAGTTATAAAATCAATTTTTATTAAATAATTAAACCTAATAAAATCTTTTAAAATCAAAATCACTTGACCAATATCAAGTTCTTTTCTCCAACATAACAACTTATCACTAATTCAAACATATCTTATAATTTAAAATTGAACCCTAATAATTCCATATTCAAATCAAAGCTAATTCATCTAGTTATTTCTAAAAATAAAAACCTATTTTTAATCAAATCAATTTCAAACAAAAAATTAATCAAATACTTGTTCAACATCAACTCTTTTCCCAACATAATCAAAAACACGTCAAAATCTTTTTCACAAGTAAAATCAGATGTAAAGGACTAGTTGAACATAAAATCCATCCTAGTCTAAGAGTACTTGGATACAATCCATAATAGCATATAGTTCGAGTATTCATCTTCTATTCAAAAACACAATAATTAATTGAACTTATGTCATTCTTTCATGGATAAAAAATGATTAGTTGTACATAATATCCATCCTAGTACCCGAGTATATGGATACAAGCCATAACAACTTGACGTTAGAATGCTTGTGTTTTCTTAAGGAATCTTAACTTAATTTGCCTCCCAAATTTCATAAAAAACTTGGACGAAAAAGGATTAATTGGACGTAAAATCCATCATACTTCACGAGTATTAGGATGCAAGCCGTAACAACTTGACATTTGAATACTTGTCTTCCACCTAAAAATAATCCAACCAATCAAATAATCCTTTTCCGCCTTAGTGAAATTAACTAAAACCTTTTCACAAATGAATGATATTTATCCATGCTAACACGATACAAACAAACTTTTAAGCCTCCTATGCGTGAGTATACAAGAAAAATTTAACTGCTAGAATGCAACCTAAACACCAACAAACACTCTCTTGCTACTAAGAATTATGTAGCTTTGAATTTATCATCGCACTCGAGGATATGTAGGAGCGATATTTAACGTCTCGTCAAACACCATGATAAAAAATATTGTTCTAACTAAGAACTACATAGGTTTGAATTCCTCACCACAATTGAGGATACATTTGAGAAATACTCGTAATCTTGTCAAGCCCCCTAATAAAAAAGCTATTTTTTAGTCCTTTATTTCTATTCGCGGTCACATAATGATAATTAGAAAAAAACAAATATCTTACACTGACATTCTATTCATAATACTAACTAAACAATTCTCATTGAGTATAATATATGTGAGGGGTGATAATACCTTTCCCTTGAATAATCGGCTCTCAAACCCAAATTTGGTTGCGATGACCATTTTTTTTTTCTCTTTGGGTTTTACCGATGTCTCCCATTTCAAAAATAAACTTCGGTGGCGAATCAATTATTTTAGTGTTTGTGCTCTCGGGTATTTTTTATGTCATGACAATTGGAAAATCTGTTGGGGACTCATTTCCTAAAGAGAGTCAAACCTAGTTCAGTTGAATTTGCAATGATTTTTAGCATTGTTTATTCATTTCCCTCTATGTTGTTTTCATTTTTATATTATATTTGTTATTATTATTGTTTATTCATTTGTTGTATGGTCTCCCATATGATGTGATTGGAATTTTCTTGTTGTTGGCACATTTTGAGAATGGCTTTATACCCGAGTTCGAGAAAAAAGCTAAGTCTAAGATGATCGTTGTGGTGTATTGTCCTACTAGATATATGCCTTGTTGGGTTGATGTAAAGACCCCGCCTAGAGTATATCCTTTTGGAGGTATTGTTGTCTAATGGGTAATTCTTTATGGAGGAAATATTTTCAAATAATATTCATGACTCTAAGGACCTTTTGTCTATAATATTAAACTTCTTATTAGGGCTAATGGTTATGTAGTGTCGACCATCGAGACGTATGCCTCGTTGGGTTGATACGAAAACGTCATAAGTAATAGATCATTTTGAATGTATCATTGTGTAACGTGTAATTCATTATGGCAAAAATATTTTCAAATTGGATCTGTGACTCATGGAACCGCGTCTAGAACCTTGGAGTCGAAGGTTGTGTAATGTTGAATTGTGAGATGTATGCCTCGTTTTGGTCGATACGAAGACCTAACCTACAGTAGATCCTCTTAAAGGTATTGTTATCTAATGAGTAATTCGTTATGATGGAAATATTCTTAAATAGGATCCATGACTTTAGGAACCTTCCAAAACCCTATAGCCTTGATTTGGGGGGTTATTGATTAAAAAGTCACCTAAAATCTTTCTACCATGAGCAACTATACCCGATTTATTCAAAATCGTGCCCATAAACATAACCATACAGGCATGATATGGCCTTTCCATAGAGATTTTTTAGCATATCAAAACTCATGCATCCATTTAACAACACACATTCATTCATTATAACTTAAAAAAACAAAAGCACAAAAAAGCAAAACTCGTATCATCTCTCCCTTTTCTCCATAACCATTGAATCGTTAACCATGCAAATTGATTTCCCAACACTCACGAAGAAACTACTACAGAGTAATGGATCAATGGGAGCATGGTTAGGAAATATTGAGAGATGATATGGATTTCATGAAAGGAAAAACGGATCAACTTCTGGAGGCTATAGCAACTATGACAAGAAGGAAGAAATAGCATCCATAGGGCACTACGGTTAGAAATATTATTCAAGTATTTACTTTCATCCCACATCCTATAATGATCAACCCAATGTATTATGTTCCTCCTAGATATTATCCCCATATTGTTCCTCAAAGGCCTCCCTACCAACCGCCATTGCCTATTCCTTAACTAGATCATAGAATCCATGCAAAAAGACAGAAACAAGCTCTAAGTAGGCCATGGAGTAACCAAGGGGGAAAGTGTCCCTATTTTGACCCAATCCCCATGGCATACGGGATGTTGCTGCAACATTTAAAACAAGAGTTACCATTGGTCCTCCAACCAATTGAACCATTAAAGTTTCCTCTAAAATGGGCTGACTAAAACACTAAATGTGATTATCATGCCAATTCAGTAGAGCACTCGATTGAGAACAGTGGAGCATTTAAGGAGAAAGTGAGACAACTGACTAGGGTAAAGTTGCTGACATATAAGAGGAACGACCCAAATGTAGACATCTTGATTAACAAGTCGTGTAATGTTAAAAGAAATGGATCCCCAAAACCCCTTATAATTCATTATTCCTAGGAAAATGGTAAGATATGGAAAACAAATGCCACTAATATCTCGAGATCCAGTGGGTCGACCCACGATAATCAAGTGTTTGCTTCGGGAAAAGTTAAAAAGGTGGTATTAGGATCCTCGAGTGGGGAAAAGATTCCAACTTTTCGCAAGGGGAATCTACTCGCTATGTTATACCATACATATTCTTGTATAAAGGTCGCAACATCGACTAATTATTCTCCATCAATGCCTTCCAAAGGTTACAAAAATAGTAATAAGAACAAGCATAATCAGATCAAGCCTCAAAATAATATGGGGAGAATAGAAATGGCCCTCTTGATCCAATTCCTATACCATATGGTCAACTTCTACCACTTTTTATTCAAAAGTCATTGGTGTTTCCCAAACCACTTAAGACTCTGCCATCATTGTCCATGCCTGCATATGGCCTAAACATCAAATGTGAATATCATGACGGATCAGTGGGGAACTCTCTTGAAGATTATAGAGTATTCAAGGCTCAAGTTCAAATATTTAGTGACAACAAGAGCCTAGTTTTTGAAGTGGACACCACAAATGGTTAGTATGAGTACCATACTGGAATAGTGGGGAATTATATAGAATAATGCAAGAACTTTAAGAGAAAACTGCAGAGGTTGATTGGCGTAAGGCCACCAGCCCTCAGGAAAGAAGGCCCAAATGTGGATTGCTGGAAACCATCGCCTTATATTGAAGAAAGCAATGGATCTCTAAAACCCCTTAGGATCCTGTACCACAAAGAAAGGGTCACACAAGTGGTGAGTGAGATATCATTGTTTCCATGCAAGAACACTAAGATATCGCCATGGAACAACAATGCCACAACCCATGCTAGTGGAAGCAGAGAAGAAATGGGAGACAAATTCCAAAAGGCTACATCCTATGAAGAGTATGAAGGAGAATACTTTGGGGACTATCATACCATTTTCGGCGAGCATGATGACCCCAACCTTTGGGTGGGTAAAAAGGCCAACCAAACAATAAATCAAGCATGAGATATTTTCCTCAACATTGGCGATCATTATTCATCATTGTCATTTATAATCTTTCTTGTTTGTTAAGTGTTGTTAGCCTTTAAACTAGTTTTTTTAAAAGGTAATTGTAATGAAATGAGCATGCATGTTTTGAATTAATCCTTTCATGTTCACACTTTTTTTCAGAAAAAAATATTTCCCCACTTCACTTTCCTTTATCAAACTTTTAATTAAGCAAAGATCGAAAGGAGAATGACGAAAAAAAAAATCCAAAATTGGTACCATATGTTTTTGAAAAAAACTCTTCGATGATGTAAGGCATTGTTTCAAATCACAAACACTAAGGAGTTAACGAGTTAATAGATAGTCACCCCCTTTGAGCTTAGAAGTTGGGGAACCTTTTTGTATGAAAAACTTGTAATATTAACTAGAGGTAGGGAAGTTCAGTTAGTTTCACTATGCATTGATAAACAAACATCTCATCTGAAGATCAACCATATATTATTCCTTATATACATCGTACAGTGCCAAAGAGGTCAAAAAAAAAATTCACAATGGTTGCTCTTTACCAACCATTAACAAGGTATTCACAATCTTTCAACAAAATTAGAAAATGAAAAGAAACAAAGGCCCACTAATTCAAAACGTGATAAAATGACTTATGAAAAAATTTGGCCATCTCGGTGGACTAGAAATTCAAAAGAAGTGGTCCAGGAAAAAGTTAGGGATATAAAAAAAAATCGAAAATAAGGATGACCAAAAATCTTTAACAAAAGTAAAAGAAAAAACAAGTTTGTATGACTACCAAACAAAAAACTAGTTGACTGTCACCTCGAATAAAAACCTCATTGGTTCTCGAACCATCACATCTTCACCTTCAAAGCTCTCTTGAAAGTTGAAAGTGTGTGTTGAATTAAATAAATGTATGACTGTTGATTATTAGAAGGAAGAATGGGTGGGTTAAAATTAAATATTTTAGCCTTAAATCCTTTTATTCAAATCATACTACAACGATGTTGCATTAAACCGACTCCTAGAGATTTCCTAATCATCTCTCTTGGTATCATATCCTCACATCAGCTTTCACACTTTGAATGTCTAAACCAATATTTCATTTTTACCAGTGATCTATTTGATGTACATCACCATATCATCTTAATAATGATATCAAAACCTGTATGAGCATTGCATGAGAATTACCATTTTTGAATGAAATTTTTTATCTGTGAGTAAGCACTTGACATCAAGAAAGTTCCAATAATGAACAATCTGGGAGAAGCTCAATCATTCGTGAATGGATCAATTAGGGAAAAATTTCCTTAATGCCCTAATGATCACAGGGAAATCATAAGGAATTGGTCAAGGTCGTATTATGGCATAGTTATATCCGAATGTATTTTGAGGCAAGTTACTTTAAAGACCCGATGGACTGGGGTAAGATAGGCTATAGAGGGGCAAGTATTTTCCATGCCTTTAAGCTGCACAAGTAAACCCTGTCGTGCATCAACAATCATTGAGTTCAAAACGAGTGTCGAGAGATCATGCTACCATAACAACCTATCACCTTTTAATAAGAATCCTTATTGGAAAACAAAAAACACTTCTTAGTTTTAACCGTCCACGACCCATCATATGAATTATTGTCGTACATTAATCATGTTGCTTTACTCTAACATCTCATCACATCCATCTAGCATATTATTAAAGCATGAAGCCTTGTAAAACAAACACGAAAAAACCAAAGTCACATCTTCATTGGCACTTTCAAAACCCGATTTTTATTGATAACCCAAAATCCATTTCTAGTGGATAAACAAAAATCCAATCGTACTTGGTACTAAAAGTCTATTTATTGGAACACCAAACACCAATTGTCATTGGTACTTCAGAACTTAGCTTTTCTTGAACCTTTCAACAAAATATAACCAAGCCCTGCCAGACATATTTACCTTGAAAGTCCAATTTTCATTAGCACATATACATTTGATGCATCATTTCATAAGTAACATATCCATAGATGTGGAACATTAAGCTATATTATCAAAGCTTGCATACACAGCTTAGTACACCTTGGATAGTTTTCCCTATTAATTCTATGTAAATCTCTCATCGTCTTGTGTCGATCAATCTGCCAGCGAATGCGGTTGGAGTAGTTGATCATTTTTCCTTAGAGATTAACCTATCGGTGTAAGCGGCCAAAATAGTTAATCATTTTGGTTGCCGATCATCCTACCAGCACAAGCAGTTGGGGTAGTTGATCAATTTTTTTCCCTTAGTGACTAAATTGTTAGTGTAAACGGAGGGAGTAGTAAATCATTTTGGCTGCCGATCAGCCTACCAGCATAAACAGTTAGAGTAGTTGATCATTTTTTTCTTCACTAGTTAACCTACCAGTAAAAGAAGTTAGAGTAGTTAATCATTATGATTGTCGATCAATGTGCCAGCATAAACAATTGAAGTAGTTGATCATTTTTTCATTAGTGATTAACATGTTGGTGTATGTGGCTGAAGTAGTTAATCATTTTAGTTTTTGATCAACCTGCCTACAAAAGCAGTTAGAGTATTTGATCATTTTTTCCTTAGTGATTAACCTGTAAGTGTATGTGGTTGAAGTAGTTAATCATGTTGGTTGTCAATCAGCCTGCCAGTGCAAGCAGTTGGAGTAGTTGATCATTTTTTGCTTAAGTGAATAACCTACCAGCAAAAGTAGTTGGAGTAGTTAATCATTTTAGTTATAAACCATCCTTTTAGAAAAAGCGGTATGAGTTGTTGATCATTTTTTACTTTAATGATTAACCTACAACGAAAGAGGCTAAAGTAGTTAATCATTGTGGTTGTCGATAAACTTGCCATGGAAAGAGGTTATAATAATTAATCATCTTTTATTTAATGATTAACCTGTTAGGGTAAGTAGATGAATTAGGTAATAATTTTAGTTGTCGATCAACATGCCAATGCAAGCGGTTGTAGTAGTTGGTCATTTTTGGCCTTAGTGATTAGCATGTTAGTCTGTGTGGCTGTTTGTCATCCTACCAGCGAAAGAGGTTGGAGTAGTAGATCAATCTGGCCTTTGAGAGTTTTCCCTATTAATTTTTCCTTGTTAATGCATAAAGAATATTTCATTTCGATTAGCCTGTCAGTGTAAGATGTAACGCCCGTAATTTAATTAATTATTTAATTAAATTATTTTTTGGATTATTTGTGAAGTTGTGTTATGATGATAAATGTTGTGTTGTGGTTATTTGAATTAATTTATTCAATTAAGTTGTAGAATAATATTAGAATAATATTATTATTTGATGTGGGCTTATTTTTAATGATTAGAAGTAGTAGAAAGGGGGGCGTAGGAGTTAAAGCCCATTAAGAAATAATGAGAATTATAGTGTTATGATATTAGTTATATATAAATAATAAGGAAAAATAAGTATTAGTAAGTGTTGCACCTCAAAATTTACCCTCTTGATTTAGGTTTATGTTTCATCGTAAACATCATATTGCATTGCATTCATACATTGTGATGGGATCAAAGTATTTTAGTTATCAAGTCTTCCTTAAGTTTTTGAAGATTGATTGTGTTGAAAATTTTCTCAAGTAGAGCCTTATCATCTAAACCTCTGGATCTTTCAAGCTCAAAGGTATCACATGTCTCAAGATATCTTATCCATCTCATTGGATCATCAGAAGAATGAAGATTGTGTTGATTATAAGGGGAGGATCATATCCTTTTGGTTCATTAGTCAAAGTTAGGGTTTTGGTTGATCAAGGACATTGATGAATGTGCAAGTCTTTATTTTGAAGCTACAACACCTCATTGACATTTGAAACATCTTTGTACAAGGAATTGACCAAGATATCCAGAGGATTTGAAGTTTTAAAGATGATTCATCATCCTCCTAAGATGTTGACCAAAACTAGGGTTTGAGATTTCATCAGGATTTCTTGAGAATTATGAGATGAAACTTTGTACATGGCCTCTATATATTTGGAAGATCATATGTTTGAAGTTTTGATCATCAATTTTGAAGAGAAGTGGATCAATTGATTCATATGGGCAAAATGGTCATTTTGGCCAGACTTAGTCAAAGTCAAAGTTGACCAAGTGAACATTTGGTCAACCATCAATTCAAGGGTGTACTTTTCATTTTTCAAGTCCATTTTAGTCATTGGATCAAGAAGGTTGAGGTTTGGATTGAAACTTGTTCATGAAGAAATCCAAAAAGTTTCTAAATTTGGAAAATGAGTATCAAACTTTGAAAATTCATATTTTTTTCATCTTTGATAAAAAAAATGCAAATGAAGTATGCTTGGAAATCTAAGAGAGAGCTCTTTCACATGATTCCATTTTTTAGAACAATCCATGAAGTGGTGGTAAGTTATAAAGCTTGGAAGTCACAAAATTATGGGTCATTTCTCAAAATTTATGATTTTCATACCATATTTTGAAGGACTTAATGGAATCAAATGTGAGGACAAATGCCACAGCGTTGAAGAGCATTGCAAAAACTTTCCAAAGAGTGGTCATTTGTGTCAAAATTCAAAAATATGAGCAAGTTATGAGCTTTGAAATATTGAGGCATTTTATTTAATTTTGACCAAGCAAGCAAAATACAATTTCTTGAGAACTCAAGTTTCAGCCATTCCTTTTGTTTCTAATCAAGCCAATGACCAATTTGTGACATACTGAGGCCTATTACACTCACCATTTAATGCCCCATGGGCCATAGAACTTGCTTGCATTCAAAATACTTATTCACTCAATACTTATTCACTCAAGAAGGGCCAATTGATCAATACTTATTCTCCTTTACAAGTCAGGATTTGTAGCTTTGAGGATTTCTTCCTGATGGTATTTGGCACACAAAATGCAAGAAATAAGGAGCAATGCACAACCAAAACGCAGAAGCCCATATTCACTCAATTTCTGGCCATTTTTTCCAATTCGACCCTCTAATAGTTTTGAGGACCAATTTCCTCTTCTATCCTTATCTACTCACTCTATATAATGTACTGCAAGCCTCATTTCATGCCACAAGCACTCCAGCTCCAGTTATTATAAATCAGGATCTGAACTTTTTCTGCTCTTGCTGAAGTTTTCTTCGATTCTCTCATCTTTTTCGCGCATTCATCAAATTTCCTTTGGATTCATCTTCCTTGAAGTGTGTAGATCAAGATCATGGAGTTTGTTGGCTTCTGTAATTAAGGAACCGAGGTTTCCAGTTTCACATTGAGGTGAGATTTTTGAACTTCGATTTGCTTTGTTTAGCATGATTTGATGAATCATTCCATGTTCATGATGTATTAGCTGGCTAGACTATAGGTCTGATGTACTTGGTTCACTTGATTGAAGCTTAAATCGTGCTATATGCATTTTCTACAACTTCTGCGCTTCATGTTTTCAGTAACTTCGCGCGCGTATTTCTTTTAGATCCCTTGTCCATTGAGAATTTTATGATAATCATGAGATAAATGGTAACTTCAACTTTAATTTGTGCTTTGGTTCATGGATTTTGGTTGAGAAACGAGCGCGATTGATGGATCTGAATATAGGCTCATGACCTATTTTGTTGAACACATTTTGATAAGCTGGAGGTTGAAGACGAAGTGAAGCAGCGCACTCTGATTGATTTATTTGAATTCTTAATGCAATTCATATTATTTAATTTTAATTGATTTTCTCTAATTTTATTTTATGATCAAAACATCTTCAAAAATTCTAAAATTTTTACCATAGCGTAATATTAATTTCTAGTATTTGTCATAGTTTTTATGGATTTTTTAAAAATATTTTTATTGGTGAAACAAATTCTTGCATTAATTAATTTTGCTTTAATTGATTTTTGCATACCTTTTTTTTGTTAATTTTTGTTTCTGACCTTTCCTTTGTACAAAACTGATGTGAAAAATATTTTGTACACTTTGATTAGTCTATTTTAGGGACTATGAATTTTATTTTAGAGTTTTTCTTTCTTTTAGTAGATTAATTAATTTAATAGGATCAAATTGATTCTTATGTTTTTGTCAATTATTTTAACCTTGCTCTTAATAAAGGAAAATTCTACAAAAAAAATTTTAGACTCCTAAAATTACATGAAAAGTGATTCTGAAATTTGTTTGGTATGTTTATCATTTTTTTATCAAAACATTAATTTGAGAATTTTATTTGGTTTATTTTTGTTTCATAATTTTTCTTTTCATATTTTCCTTAATCTAAAAATTCTGAAAATATTCATAAAACTTAAAAATAATATTTCAGATTTTGTGTAACTTGGTAATTTTAAAAATATTTTGATTGATTTTTAAAATTTGTAAGACTAATTAATTGTTTGTTGATATTTGATTTTTTATTTTTGACATTTTTGATGCAAAAAATGATGGGAAAATTCATGAAAGCTTATTTGGATTAGGGGAATCATAAAAAAATTTTTTTGCCATGTGCTTTGTGTTTTGATCATAATTCCATTTTGATGATTATATAGTTGCTTAACCATTTAATCAGTTAACAAATTGCTAAATTTTGAATTTCCTCTTGGATTTAAAAATATAAAAAAATGGTTCCCCTGACCTTTTGAGTTTCCTCATATTTGATGTATGTTTGTTTTGAATTGTTTGATCTTTGATCTTAATTAATCAATTGTTAAGATTAATTTCCAAATAATTAGGGTTTTGTTACTTACTTACCAAGTTTCCATTTTCAAAATCAATTTTCCTTGAGTATTCAATTGAAATTAGTTCTTTTCTGAAGTTCATAGATGCATTGATAATCTAAAAATGATTTTTCTTGAATTAATTGACTTGGTTTGATATTTTTTCCTCAAATCATTTTGAAAACTTGCCTAGTTTGACATTTTGGTCAACTAATTTTGATGTTTGAAGCTTGTTTGACCCCCCTCCCTCATCTATATATGAACTTGAGACTTTCTTTCTGACTTCTCTACATATTTCAAGGATGTCATGGAAATTTTGGTTTGAATTATTGAAGTCCCTTTATATTTTTGATGAATTTTCAAAGTGAAAGTGCCCAATTAATGTTGCATATCTTGTTACAATTTGTTTGATATCCAATGAACTTGTGAGAGGCCTATAATTTTGAATTTAGTAATCATTTTGTTCCTGTTTCCTCACACCAATTCAAGTTAATCTTCTTGATTTCCCATAATTGGTTGTTGAGCCCCCCCCCCCCCTCCCCCCCCCCCCCCCCCCCCCCCCCCCATTTTTTTTTTTACACATGCCTCATAAATAATGATTCACTTCTTCTTTTTACTTTGAGTTTTGAATTGTTGCTTTGAGGTCATCAAATGACCAATGATGACATGTTGAGGAATGATACATCTAGGATAGTCTCATGAAGACTTGAGATCATTTGACCTTTAATGCTTGAACCATTTTCATCTATATATGAATCTGATGTTCTCTTCTTCTTTCCTTTTGAATCTTAGAGGTATATTGAATGCACATGTGCAACATATATTAGAATCTACATTTTAAACTCCTGATCACATCCTCATGGAATGTTAGGAGATTGATTCCATTTTTATTTTAGTTAGGGTGAGGTCTTCTAACTTTGTTTTTGCTTGAATTCTTTTCCTTGCTAACTTGTGATCCAAGCTTTGTGATACATTGTTATGGTACCCTTCTTTTGTTATGCTTGTGAACCATGATGTAGTGAATGAATATGGATGTGAAATATTTTCTATTGACTTCTAAATTCTCTTGATTGTATTCTTCTCTAGTTCCTTTGATCCTTGATTGATATTTACTTGTCAATTCAACATGGTGATAAAAAGGAGAAAGTCTTTTAGCTTTGACCGTAATTGTTGCCTATGCCTATTTGATGTTTCTCATACCTAATGCCTTTAATATCTGCTGTCATGCTTTTCCATTGCCTTTTTATATCATCATCCATCCCTTATTTGATTCACCACTTCTCTTTGAGATCACTAATTTGTATGTTAAATGTGCGAAGTACTCTGAGAAAGTTTTCCATTTTTGATTTGATGTCGTGGTGTTCCACTTTATTTATGGAACACAATTGACCGTGCTTGCACCATCCTTGTGATTTTCATATTTAATGGTCCTTTCAAGATATATATGTGAACGTAATTGCCATACATCACCTGTGGGATATGTTCATATTTGAAGCCTCAGTGCTTATATTTAATGGTGTGATTTCTGACTCAATTTATTTTTTGATGCCAGCTTGCTTGAAGTTCTCCGGGTTTCTTTTCCTCTTGCTCAGTTGCTACAAATAGTTATCTGTTTGGTATTGCACTATTGCCTTTTTTTACTATTTACTCTCTTTGTTACTTTTTATTGCATGATGGGACCTCTGTTGTTGATATATGTCAGGAGGCCCTATGTTTTATTTAAAGGACCTATAGCAGGCATTATGCACTTTTTTTGTTATATGTGTTATGTTTGTGTTTGCTTCCTTAATTGTTGATCGATGAGGTCACTCAATTTAGAAATTGAGATCACGACTTCGCTCTCAGTGCATGTTCCCTATAGGATTTTTATTGCCTTCCTTAATTGTTGATCGATGTGTCACTCATTTAGAAATTGAGATGACGACTTCGCTCTCAGTGCATGTTCCTTATAGGATTTTTATTGCTCTCCTTAATTATTGATCGATGAGTCACTCAATTTAGAAATTGAGATCACGACTTCGCTTTCATTTCCTGTTCCCTATAGGATAGTTTTGTTAGACTTTCTTCGGCATACTAACCTAGATAGGATCTCTAGGTTTGCTGTCTTGAGCTTTCTGGTTTGTTTTGCCTGATTTCATCTTTGTGTGTGTATTTTGAGATGGCACACACCCTCACCATGCTCTATTAGGATCACTCGTGCAAGTTTAGTTCTCGAGCTAGACATTAGGATAGGTATCCATGCATGCTAACTTAGTGTAGAAAATTCCTTCTTTCATACTCAACTTTAGGATCAACTATTGTATGATAACATTAGGGATAGTACTAGGCTAGTCTCCCTTAGTTGTTATCTTGCCTTTTGCATATGGCATCTTAAAACTAAAATTGTTTCTTTTCAAATCATAAAACATCTCTAATAAACTTCAATCCTTCTTCAAGGTAAAAAATACAAACCAATCTTAATTGTTTGTGCGCCTTTCTGTTTGATATTTCATCATCTTTGCCATGATATCCTGTTATCTTTTAGCCGATGTTTCGCCATCGAATATTTGTTTGAAGCCGATGTTTCGCCATCAAACATGTTTGTTATCCTACTTTGATTCTCAATAACATAATAGGTGTGATGTTTTATCATTCAGTTTATTGATGTTTTTCCATCCTTACCATGACACCCTGTTATCTTTTAGCCGATGATTCGCCATCGCATATTTGCTTAAAGCCAATGTATCGCCATCGCACATGTTTTTATCCTACTTTTATTCTTAATATCATTGTTAGGTGTGATGTTTTATTCTCTGTTTTATTGATGTTTCACCATCTTTGCCATGTTATCTTCATATCTCTTAGCCGATGTTTCTTCATCGTACATTCTTTTAGCCGGTGTTTTTCCATCCCACATGTTTGTTATCCTACTTTTATTTTCATTATCATTGTTGGGTGTAATGTTTCATCATCTTGTATGATATTTTTTCTATCATGTTGGCGTTTTATCGCCTTATCTGAGTTTGTGTTTCTATGTGATGTCTTGTCATCTCTTCTTGCTATTTTATCATCATTGTTAACATTTTTGTTGTTCTATCTGATGTTTTGCCATTTTGATTGTTGCTTTTATCTTATTAACTAAAAAACACAAACCAACAAAAATATATGATCCGAACTACGGCTGCGCTGATTCCTTAAGAGGGATACGCATGCATTGGGGTAGGGCCCGAGCGAGCACAACTTTTATTTTCCCTATATTATTTTCTCTTTTCTTTTGCATGCATTCCCTCTTTGCATTTTCCTTTAGCTATTAAGCTTTAGATATATATTTACACACCCTTAGATTAGAATAAACAATAGTGGATACCCTAGAGTACTACAAGCGTGTGGGTGCTAATACCTTCCCCTCGCGTAACTGACTTCCTTACCTGATCTCTCGGTCGCAAGACCTTGATTTAACCCTCTTTAGTTTTTCTCAATGTTTACCTCTCCCTTCTTGCGGGATAAAAGATGTTCGATGGTGACTTCATTGATTTTATATCAGATGACGGTTCAGCCGGTTGTTTTAGTAAGAAGAGAAAGAAATAAGGGTTGGAAGAGAGATAGAGAACGTAAAAGTTACCAAGAAGGAGGAAAAGAGACAAAACAAAATTCAATCGGAAAAATTATAGAGAAACCTTCAATCCAAGGTGTGATACGGTGGGAGAACTGACTTGGGTGTTTTGCGTTTGATCGCAAATGTTGCGGTTAGCAAGAGTCGCCACCGACTTTTCTTTTATCCAAAAGGAAAGGTGAAAAAGCACAGGAAAGACCTTTGAGATATTTTCTTGAGTTCGGGGGGTAGATTATGAAAAGGGAATGTGTTAACACCCTTTTCATCCATGGTTTCCATGGGCTCTTAGTTACTTGCTAGATCACTTGCTTTTGTTTGAAATTATGCTTTGTGTGGTTTTCGAAAGTATTTTGTAAAGAGGCTATTTGTTTAGGCAAACTTTGTAATGATTCTTGTTCGTAATAATGTATACAAAGTGTTTGATCTTTTGAAAATGTTTTCAAGTTTGTAAGATGTTTTGAAAGTGTAGGTGTTTATTTTTGAAAATAGCAAGGATGTTTTTGTTTTTAAATGGAGCAAGTAACTAGGAACAATTTACCTACTCAAAAGTCTTTCATGTTTATTTCCTTTTCCTTTGACATTGTTATCTTACCGTTGATTTGGTAAGTAACCCTATCTTTAGATGTAAAGGGACGGGCGCATGATGTTTTTTTGTATAGTCATAGAAGGCAACCCATGGAACATTTTAGCAATGTCGTTTTAGGGACTATATCGTTTACCGAAGGCAACATCGAGGTTCATCGAGGGACTACGATCTTTTATCGAGGGTCTTTTGCTAAAACGCCCATGTTCGAGGAACATGACTAATTTCCGATAGGCGACAAGTGAGATTAACCTAAGGGTGCGTGTGTGTAAATTGTGTTTGATTGCATGCATTTAGTCTTGATTAGGGTTATCTATTTGTTGATTTCATGTCTTGCCATACACGCCCTAATTACTAGCATTTATATTTGAAAAGCGATAAATTGCAGGAATATAAAGTCCTACGCTATTACAATATTTTAGGGATGGGGGTACATATTTACAAATGGGGGGTTGCAAGAATTTAAATCCTATTTAACTATTATTACCATATTGAAATGTACAATGCAAGAACGAAAAAGGACTTATTTAGAAAATGGTTTTTTGTCTTAATGAATTAAGAAAAAGAAATGAATTAATTAATAAAAGAAAATATTTTTATGTCTTTTTTATATTAATAAAAAGGGGATTAATATTGAAAATGATAAAAAAGGGGAAATAATGAGAGATAGAATTAACATGCTGCTGAAAGCAACACAAAGGGGACCAGAAGTTCTGATGTCGGGCATGTTGTGGTTCAGAAGGAAGCGTCAGAAGTTCTAGATTGATACACTCTGAGGTCCTCCAAGACACGTTAGAGGGAAAACACAAAAGTTTTGGGTTGCTATGTGCTGAACTTATGAGTGTTAGAACAATGAGAAAGTCTTTGAAGTTCTGTGTATTATAACAGTGAAGAGAACTCAGAGGTTCAGTATGTGCTAAGACAATTAGTAAACATCAGAAGTTCTATATATTAAAACAGTGAGTGGAAACATCGAAATTTCAATGTGTTTAACAGTAAGGAGAACTCAGAAGTTCTGTATTGTGCTAAAACAGTGATTGAAAATTAGAGGTTCTATGCCACATTTCAACTCTTTCCTCATATTAATCAGCACATCAGCAATTTAATCATTTCTTAACAAATAGCAAATCAAAAGGATAAAAGCACAATAGTTTATAGAAGTTCTAATCCAAATTCTGAGCCTAGCCTTAATCAAGAAGTTCTGATGCACAGTTTTTCTACTTATGCAATGATATGGACAACATCAATACTATGATAGTTACATATTTAATGATGTTCTGAATGAAAAGATGCAAAGTCAGAAAGACTTACCTTGAATCTGAAGCGTGTGCCTGGAATTTGAGCTACTTCCTTCAGATGTTCTGGAGTCAGCAAGAGCAACAGAAATGAAAATGCCAAGTTCTTTGACTCAAAAGGAAGAACGAAGGTTTGGTTTTCTGTTTGGGAATTCTGGATTTTTATGAAGGTTTCACAGTTTTCTTTTCTCTCTTTTGATGATTCTCTCTCTTCAAAAGCCATCCCCTTGAACGTGTAATGGAGCAAATTATTTATAGATGGGTTTGATGTGATTTTGTGGGGGAAAACAAATGGGATTCAAAACCTTTTTGATATATTGTTTGATTGCTTTTTAATCATAGTTTTTGTATGCTAATTTGGTGCAATTATGGGAGGCAGGCATGGACTGAATTAGGTGTTGGTTATAGGACTATGTTGTAGCAGTACAGCAGGTTGTATAAACGAGGTTTTGGGATTTGGTGATGTTTTGACCAAAGCGTTGAACATAGCCTTCATATGCTAGGGTTCTTCCTTGTTCTTGAAGCAAGTATGGTGGTTAGAAGCTTTTAGTCGTGTCTAAGCTGGATTAGTAAGCACGAATTAAGGAAAAGTACCCTCAGAGGCAAAAGCAAAGCATGGGCCTAGCATAACCTTGTACAAAAGTTTGTCTTTCAAGGACAACAATGGTACTTCTATCTCAGACGTGGGGAAATCTTTTGGATAAAAAATCAAAAGTGGTTATGAGCAATAAATGATGATGAGATTTATCAAACCAGAAATCCTGCGCTATGAGATTGTGCATCATGGCCTAAGTCTGGGTCAGAAGTTCAGCATCAGCGTAACTTAGAATAAACACCCAACTTCTGAGCTTGGAATCTCTCTGTTCCATCATGTTCTGTAGGACTTCCCATACTTTTCTGAAATATTGTAACACGCTTTGTATATTTCTTTGAATTTCTCTTGCAACTTCTGACTGGACCTACGTGAAAACTGGCCCAGAAGTTCTAACCAAGTCTTGTTTTGGAAAGGGCCAGAATTTGCTGAAAGTTTCAGTTTCATGGACGTGTCTTCAAGGATTTGTAGCTTGAAATCCCAACATTTCTAGGAGAAGTTTTTTTCTACAATGTTTGAGATCTCATTGAGATATACAACTCTTGTGTTAGAATTTCTTCCAGAATCAACTTCCATCATGGTAAAAATATGATCAGAAGTTCTGAGCTTGTCATATTTCTTAAACACTTAGAAAAATTCTAAGTATTTAGAATTTTGACTTTTCCAAAGCAATTTTGACTTTTGAATTTCTTGATGAAACAAACTTCATATTTCAACATGTCTTGATGAAATATGATCCTTGAAACTTGATTTTTTGATCAAAAGTGAAAGTTTGACTTTTCAGTGCGTAAATGACCATTTTACCCTTGTGAATGACTTTCTTGGAAAATTTGTAATTCAATGCTTGGACTTTGATGGAAACAAACCTGAGGGTCCAGGGTGATCCTTTGAGAAATTAGAGGGAAAATTTTGGGGTACAACAGCTGCCCCTATTCAATCTTCTTACACCTGAAGAGTTAGATTGGTAAATCTTTCATTCGTGACTTGAAGGTGGAAGATGATTGAACACTAGAGTGCCCAGAAATTTGCACTCGATGATGTTGTGGTTGATTGTGTAGGGATTGGGCTTAAAAGATGCCATTTGGAGAAATGATGGATAGTTGTCGGAGATGGGCTTATAGATGCCATCCAGAAATGATTGGGAACCGTCGGAGATGGGCTTATAGATGCCATCCAAAGGTGATTGTTGACAGAAATTGGACTAAATCTAAACTTTAACTTCGACTGGAAAAGAATCAGAATAAATATTTGGTTGATTTAAACTGAAATAGCAGGTGTATGGAGAAGAAACAGAACAAATCTTGGAGTGATCTATCTGAACCATAAACGTTTCTTTTGTTAAGTATCAGGATAAACCGTTGAGAGATTTAAACTGAACCAAAAGAGGTCCTGAATATTCTTCAATTTATGATGGGCCCGTGTAGGGATGATTTATGATGAGTCAGTGTAAAACTTCATCTTGGAAATAGGAGGAACCTGTGTAGGGTTTCTTCATGATGAGTCAGTGTAAAACTTCATCTTGGAAATAAGAGGAACCTGTGTAGGGTTGCTTCATGACGAGTCATTGTAAAACTTTATCTTGGAAATAGGAGGAACCTGTGTAGGGTTGCTTCATGACGAGTCCGTGTAAAACTTCATCTTGGAAATATGAGGAACCTGTGTAGGGTTGCTTCATGATGAGTCCGTGTAAAACTTCATCTTGGAAATAGGAGGAACCTGTGTAGGGTTACTTCATGACGAGTCCGTGTAAAACTTCATCTTAGAAATAGGAGGAACCTGTGTAGGGTTTCTTTATGACGAGTTCGTGTAAAACTTCATCTTGGAAATAGGAGGAACCTGTGTAGGGTTGCTTCATGATGAGTCAGTGTAAAACTTCATCTTGGAAATAGGAGGAACGGGTGTAGGGTTACATCATGACGAGTCCGTGTAAAACTTCATCTTATAAATAGGAGGAACCTGTGTAGGGTTGCTTCATGACGAGTCCGTGTAAACCTTCATCTTGGAAATAGGAGGAACCTGTGTAGGGTTGCTTCATGACGAGTTCGTGTAAAACTTCATCTTGGAAATAGGAGGAACCTGTATGGGGTTACTTCAATCGGTCGTACAGATAAATGCCCTAACTTGTTACAGGTATTAATCTGGAACCTGAAAATGGTTGACGGTAGCCATCTGTTGATTGACCTTTTCCTAAAAAAGGTAAAATGTTAGTTGTATGCAATGTCATGATGTATGAAATGCATGGTGTCATGGTGTTCTCAAAATAAATGAGATTATGTCATATTCACTTATCATGTGTGAAATGTTAATGAATGTATTTTTGTCTGGGAAAATAAATCCTTGACAAATGCCAGGGAGTCAATAAATCTCGGACTGCTGTTGAAGAGTAGGTGTGTCTTCAAACTTTGCTTAGAATGTTTCCACCAGGGATTCCTGTTTTGTTGTTTTGAGGAGAACTCCACTGGGGAATATTGAAAACTCTATGGAGAGAGTTGATTCTTGCTTGGGGAAAAGAGTTCAGGAGCCTTGGTTGTCTGTTGCTTTACTGGGGAGTCGAAGTTGAACTAATGTTTGGTTGGGTCCAGGCTTGCTGGGGATTATAGAGTAGTCTACTGGGGAAGAGGAGTTGTGGTCCTTTGATTTGTAGTGGTCGGAGAGGTCACCTCGAGCTGGGGAATCCTGCTGTTTGTTGGGTAAATAAACCCTGTTACTTAGTCTGTTGGAGAGGTGTCTTCTTCGCTTGGAAAAATCCTTAAGGGTTCTTGAGGTTGACTCAGCTGGTGAGAAATTTTCAGAGATTGAAATTATGGCTGGTAGTCATCCTATGAGAAGGATCTTGGGGAGATTTTTCACTTCCCCTAGTAGCCAGTGTTTGTGGTACTTCCAAGAATTAATTGACTGTACGTAACCCTTTGTTTGGATTTGCGTTCAATGCCCCAAGTGATGGAGACCTGCCCCTGGTATATTCAGCATTTCTTGAGAAATTTCTTGGGATATTGACTGGACTGCCCCAGGTGCGGTGGATAGTGACATGTCATGCTCCCCTCATTGATAGGAGATTTGTCATTGGAAGTGTTATCCCATTTGAAATGATTTTATTCACTGAGAGGGCTTTCGTTCACTGGATATTCGTTGTGTGAATTTCTCCGTTGTCAAACAAATAGCCATATGCAAATAGTGATATTCAAGTAATGCAAAGTTTATGTTTGTCTTGAAGTTTTGAAAATGCGTTTTTAGCCGGTGAAGAAATTTTGTAAGAAAAATTCAACTCAGGATTTTGAGTAAAGTCTTACAGGAGTCAGGATACCTTTTATAACAACATGCTTTCGAACTAACCCATGCTTCAATTAGGACTTTTGAAGGGTTGTAACGTGGCTTGGTTCATGGTTTAAGAAACAAATAATTAAGGCTCAAAGTGTATTTGTACCCACCCATTCGTCGTGATGTTCTTCAGTCCTAAGCTCAGTTAATTGTGCGTTCGAACTCTAATTGAGTCTGGAATGATGTTTTGGTGGTGGTTCATAAATTTGGAAATTTATTTGTTGGAAGGCAGTCATTTCTTGCAACATTTTTTTCATGTTGTTGAGGATTTGTAGTGACCTCTTCTTGATTTGTTATCCCTAATTTTTCCTGATTGTTCTTGTTTTGAGATTACAGTCAGCGGGATGCCCCCGTCTTTCTTAAGTCTCCTTCGTAGGTTTTGACTTAGTGGGATTTTTTAATTTTTTGGGAGATAATGACTGCCTATTTGGTAGGGAACCATCACTGTATTTTGATTCCAGAGGAATGTTTTTGATGTCATTCATTATATTACGAGATGAGAGTTTGCGGCTAAACGCGCATTTGAAATGGCTGAGAGACTACTCTGCCTCAGGTTTTGATTAATGGTTTCAATTTATGTGAAAAAAAAATTCCTACTTCATTGGATCAAAGGGGTTGACTAGGGATTATCTTACTTATAACTCCAGTGTTTAGGATTTAAAAGAACGCCTGTACATCGTCAGCAAGATCCGTCCAAAAGCATACTGTATGAGATTAAGGCATTGTTTTCGTCATCCTCCCTCTAAAAGCTTGTAACTTTTAGCAAGAGTTGAATGTCATAAAGAGAGCATAAAATCACATTTTAAATATAATGAACGAATGGATGAATTCAAGACAAACAAATGCAATGCATTAATGAAACAAAGTTTGACATTAATAGATAATTGTTTGAATAACAAAAGAAAATACAATTGAAAATTCAAAATTAACAAGACGCTCTTAATAATTCGGCATAGGAGCCGTGATCATGTTTGGAGTCTCTGAAGGGTCAAACTCGATCTCCTTGGAATCAATCAAATTCTGAATCTTTTACTTCAACGTCCAACAATCGTTAGTATCATGCTCGGGACTGTCGGAATTATAAGCACATGTTGCATTAGGATTGTAGTTAGGAGAAGAAGTTTGGGTTTTGGATGAAGTCCTATCAACGTAATCAGATTCATCCTCAACAAGTGTTGTAGTGCTTGAGACATCGGCATGTTGATGTTGGTAAACTGTCTTTTAGGCTCGTCCGACCTTTGTTGATTTCCCCTTTGCTATTGCCGGTACAACGCAGAACCAGAGATCAAGACTGCCCCCACATGTTGGTCATGACGACTCTTTTGATCACACACTTCATTGGACTCTTTCTTCCTATTGTATGGTTTTTCTGAGCATCGGAGGGTGTATCTCCTTGGATCTTTCTACTTTTGATGCCAGCTTTGACTCTTTCGCCAGTTAGTATTAGATCGGTGAACCCGGCCGAGAAACTTCTGATTAGGTGTTTAAAGAAAGGTCCTGTCAAAGATCCCATGAAGATGTCAATCAACTCCCTGTCTGTTAAAGGCGGCTGCACCCTACCAGCCAGATCTCTCCACTTTTGGGTGTCCCCTTTGAAGCTCTCGTTGGAACCCATGGTCATGTTCTGCAACTACACACGAGTTGGTGCAAGATCAACGTTGTATTTGTACTGCTTGTAGAAAGAAGCAGCTATATCCTCCCATGTGTGGATGCGAGTCATCTCCAATTGACAAAACCATTCAAGTTGAGTCCCAACTAAGCTCTCTTAGAAGAAATGGATCCAAAGCTTTGGATCAGTTGTGTATGGTTGAATCTTGTGGACATAAGACTTTAGTTGCATCTTAGGGCAAGAGACTCCATTGTACAGGGCAAAGGTAGGGATTTTAAACTTTGGCGGGATGACTACCCCAGAAACCAATCCCATGTCTCCTAAATCTAAGCCTGGTATCTGTGGAATCTCCATAGCACTGAGGAGATCCTCCAACTATTTGTACTTGTCATTAGTGGGAGAATATTGTTCCTAAGAGTAGTCAGCTTCGGCTTCATCAATCTCCAGACTGTTGTCTTCTTCATGACTATCCCCTATGTTGGATGGGGTTGAAAGATCTAGAGCTCCCTTGACTGGTCCTCTAGGTCTTCTTCCCAAGTTCAGAACGCCTACTGACTTCTTGGACTTTTTCTCTAATCTTTGAGAAGAAAGGTCTCCATGTCCTCTCGCCCCTTAGCCATAGCCAGCAACATTTGTTGGAATTAAGCGTTTTGAGCTTGGAGATATTTCACCGTTTGTTCCATATCCATCTTACTGAAATAAACAGTATGAAGGTAAGGAGACCTATATGGGAGAAGCCTGTTATGATATGATGCATGATATGTGGATGCATGTTTTCAAGGATCTCGCGGGGTAAATGTTAGCAGTCACTTACAGCTTTGATTGGAGAACTTTGTATCGGTGGATGTCCTTCCATGAAAATTAAGCTCGCCATGTCGAGTGGGTCATAACCCTTAACTCAAGTTATTGTACTTGATCTTGACGGTGTTTGGTTAGAGGAAAATAGATCCTCATGCCCCTTGATAGATGTCTGGTTCAACGTGACCCTGTGTCAAAGACCCTTGAGATCCTTGAAATGCTATGGTTCAATGTTATTGAAAATGTTATGGTATGATTTCATGATGTTGTGTACAAGTATGCAAAGTAAGCAAGTTTATATACAAATAATCATATACACACAAAGCGGACAAGTCCTTAGGTTTAGGCTTGCATGGAGTTTGTAGGTAAGTACCCTCTTGAAGTTTAGTTGGCTCAAACCTATCCTAGAAATAGTAACTGTGTTCTAAGGGATCTCAATATCACTGACCTTTCCCACAAGCTTGGTTCGATAGGCGATTGACTCGCAACCAAACAAAACTCAAGATTCGATCCTCAATGAGTGTAGTATCGAGTATGAACCAATTTTCAGCTTTACATCGAAATCGGTTATCTCACTACTTCCAAATGGACAGGTTGGTCAAGTAAGGTTCTAAGGTCAGTTAGTGCTTAATGGCACCGCTCAGCAGCCCCGTATTATCCTCGTTTCAATACAAGGGATACCGGTACCAACAAATGTGTCACACTAGTGTAGCTATTGTTTCAACCGTTTCGGTATACCCCGCACAGTTCCCTCACAGTTTATTGCTACTTACCTAAAGAGGTTCCCCAAATCCGGGTGTAGGATCTTTAATAATAACCCAAACAAAAGACCCAAAAATGTAAAGCAAGCAAAGAAAATAAAGGTGATTTAACCCTAAGGTAACCCCACTTTTAGAATTTTCCCCAGCATATTCGACAGTTCTGTGATACGGTGGGAGAACTGACTTGGATGTTTTGCGTTTGATCGCAAATGTTGCGGTTATCAAGAGTTGCCACCGACTTTTCTTTTATCCAAAAGGAAAGGTGAAAAATCACAGGAAAGACCTTTGAGATGTTTTCTTGAGTTCGGGGGGTAGATTATGAAAAGGGAAGGTATTAGCACCATTTTCATCCATGATTTTCCATGGGCTCTTAGTTACTTGCTAGATCACTTGCTTTTGTTTGAAATTGTGCTTTGTGTGGTTTTTTGAAAGTATTTTTGTAAAGTGGTCATTTGTTTAGGCAAACTTTGTAATGATTCTTGTTCGTAAGAATGTATACAAAGTGTTTGATCTTTTGAAAATGTTTTCAAGTTTGTAACATGTTTTGAAAGTGTAGGTGTTTGTTTTTGAAAATAGAAAGCATGTTTTTGTTTTGAAATGGAGCAAGTAACTAGGAAAAATATACTTACTCAAAAGTCTTTCATGTTTATTTCCTTTTCCTTTGACATTGCTATCTTACCATTGATTTGGTAAGTAACCCTATCTTTGGATGTAAAAGGACGGGCGCGGGACGTTTTTTGTATAGTCATAGAAGGCAACCCATGGAACGTTTTAGCAATGTCATTTTAGGGACTAGATCGATTACCAAAGGTAACATCGAGGGTCAACGAGGGACTAAGATCTTTTATCGAGGGTCTTTTGCTAAAACGCCCATGTTCAAGGGACATGACTAATTTCCGATAGGCGACAAGTGAGATTACCCTAAGGGTGCGTGTGTGAAAAGTGTGTTTCATTGCATGCATTTAGTCTTGATTGAGGTTATCTATTTGTTGATTTCATGTCTTGCCATACACGACCTAATTACTAGTATTTATATTTGAAAGGCGATAAATTGCGGGAATATAAAGTCCTACGCTATTACAATATTTGAGGGATGGGGGTACATATTTACAAATGGGGGGTTGCAAGAATTTAAATCCTATTTAACTATTATTACCATATTGAAATGTACAATGCAAGAACGAAAAAGGACTTGTTTAGAAAATGGTTTTTTGTCTTAATGAATTAAGAAAAAGAAATGAATTAATTAATAAAAGAAAATATTTTTATGTATTTTTTATATTAATAAAAAGGGGATTAATATTGAAAATCATAAAAAAATGGGAAATTATGAGAGATAGAATTAACATGCTACTGAAAGCAACACAAATGGGATCATAAGTTCTGATGTCGGGCGCGCGGTGGTTCAGAAGGAAGCGTCAGAAGTTCTGGATTGATACACTCTGAGGTCTTGCAAGACACATTAGAGGGAAAACACATAAGTTCTGGGTTGCTATGTGCTGAACTTCTGAGTGTTAGAATAATGAGAAAGTCTTAGAAGTTTTGTATATTAAAACAGTGAAGAGAACTCAGAGGTTCAGTATGTGCTAAGACAGTGAGTGAACATCTGAAGTTCTAAGTGTTAAAACAGTGAGTGGAAACATCGGAAGTTCAATGCGTTTAACAGTAAGGAGAACTCAGAAGTTCTGTATTGTGCTAAAACAGTGAGTGAAAATCAGAGGTTCTATGCCACATTTAAACTCTTTCCTCATATTAATCAGCACATCAGCAATTTATTCAGTTCTTAACAAACAGCAAATCAAAAGGATAAAAGCACAACAATTTATAGAAGTTCTAATCCTAACTCTTAGCCTAGCCTTAATCAAGAAGTTCTGATCCATAATTTTTCTACCTATGCAATGATATGGACAAAATCAATATTATCATAGTTACATATTTAATGATGTTCTGAATGAAAAGATGCAAAGTCATAAATCCTGCGCTATGAGATTGTGCATCATGGCCTAAGTCTGGGTCAGAAGTTCAGCATCAGCGTAACTTAGAATAAACACCCAACTTCTGATCTTGGAATCTCTCTGTTCCAGCATGTTCTGAATGAGTTCCCAGACATTTCTGAAATCTTGTAACACACTTTGTAGACTTCTTTGAATTTCTCTTGCAACTTCTGACTGAACCTATGTGAAAACTGGCCCAGAAGTTCTAACCAAGTCCTGTTTTGGAAAGGTCCAGAATTTGCAGAAAGTTTCAGTTTCATGGACGTCTCTTCAAGGATTTGTAGCTTGAAATCCCAACATTTCTAGGAGAAGTTTTGTTCTGCAATGTTTGAGATCTCATTGAGATCTACAACTCTTATGTTAGAGGTTCTTCCAGAATCAACTTCCATCATGGTGAAAATTTGATCATAAGTTCTGAGCTTGTCATATTTCTTAAACACATAGAAAAATTCTAAGTATTTAGAATTTTGACTTTTTCAAAGCAATATTGACTTTTGAATTTCTTGATGAAATATGATCCTTGAAACTTGATTTTTTGATCAAAAGTCAAAGTTTGACTTTTCAGTGCGTAAATGACCATTTTACCCTTGTGAATGACTTTCTTAGAAAATTTGTAATTCAAGGCTTGGACTTGGATGGAAACAAACCTGAGGGCCCAGGGTGATCCTTTGAGAAATGAGAGGGCGAATTTTGGGGTACAACACAAGGTAAGGGTGGGGTTCTGACTCTATAACGTGGTTTATGATGAGTAGTATATGGGATTGAATTTGAAAGAAATTGTTTTGTTTGTGATTGATATATATATATATATATATATATATATATATATATATATATATATATATATATATATATATATATATATATATATATATATATATATATATATATATATATATATATATATATATATATATATATATATATATATATATATATATATATATATATATATATATATATTGTTGTTTGATGAGGAATCAATGATTTAAAGATGAATAATGATGCCCAAATAATGTATAACTGAGGTAGAAACATAGCATTAATCATAAGTGATGATTATCTATGATTAGATGATGTTTTTAGGACCTAGGGCAGGGAAATCATAGTGAAATCTCAGAATAAATTCAGCACAAATCAGTATGAGTCCACCTCAAAGGTCATGTGTCGACACGTGCAAGATTTAAGACTCAGGATGAGTCGATACGAAAGGATCATGAATCAACACATTCAGTATTTTAGACTCATTATGAGTTGGCACAAGAGGTTACGCGTTGACTCATGCAGGATTCCAGACCCAGTACGTGTCGACTCATGCAATCTAATTTTTGACAGATTTTTTCAAAGGCTGTAACTTGAGTTTCTGGACTATGTTTGAGGTGTCGTTTGAAGCGTTGGATAGCTAACGCGATGAACTTCATTCATAAGGATTAAAGTTAAGGATAAGAATAATAATCCTAGTACCCAAATTAGGATAGAGTTAGTTTCCCGCGTTAATCGCTATGATGATTTCGTGAAGTATGATGAGGATAAGCCGATCTTAGATTATTGCTTGGTTCATAACAGTAAAATTAATAATAATGATGTAGTATTACAATATAATAATATGTAGAGGTTTAATAATTAGAGATAAGCATTAGATGAGTGATTAATCGGCATATTCGAGAATTATCTAAATATTTATGGGCGATATCATATTGTAGGCCTATGGCCAATGTTGAATGTTTGTTGACCTGCTGTTGTGTTGTGTTGATGAATTATGATGATATACCTCTAATTATTGGCAGCTATTGACTTGTAGGCTTCTGGCCAACGATGATTCGTGTTGAGATGGTGTTAGTTGTGGTTGTTGTTACTACATTCATGATTGTGTCGCATACATTGCATATCAAGATGGAGCTGATGCTCATTAAGATGGCTTGTATTGGCGAAAATTAAGATGAAGGCTTATGCCTTGTTGATGTCTCTACCACATGGTACTACATGCATATGCATAGTATTGAGTCGCATTACATGATTGCATAAGGAAGTTGTGTATTGATACGGTAAATGTTGTATGTTGTTGATGTTCCCTTGTGATTTTTGTTGTTTATAAGATGTAAAGTGGTGATATTATATGATCTGATCTAATATATTATTTATCATACGTTTTATTATATTGTTAGATATCTCACCCCTTCTGTTTTAATGTTACCCTTATGTTGGTGACGTGCATGTAATCCAGAATGAAGGTGGTTTACCTTCAGTAGTTCGAGTCAGTGTCATTGCTCTGATACGTAACACTTGGGGGGATGAACGCTTGTTGCTTTTAGTTATTATTATTCCAGTTGCTGAACTTTAATTTGATTGTTGCTAAGTATGTGTTATTTTGAAGTTGTTGTAATGCTGTACAAGGATGTTATTATGATTCCGCTACGTAGTTGTTCAAGTTATTGAATTAAGAGATTAGTTTATTTTGTTGTTGGTTCATTCCGAAGTTTTAAAGTGTTATGTATCCATGTTAAATGCAATGGTTTTTAAGTTAAATTTGTGACATCCTGATTAAAATGTTTGAATTAACTTTGATTTACATTTATAATTATCGGGTAGAATTGGGGTGTTACAAAGTTGGTATTAGAGCAAGTTGGTCCGTCTAACCTAGTTTTCGTGTCGTAGTTTTATTTAACAATCGAGTATTGTTAATTTGAGTTCTAACCGTTGTTTATGTTATAGTGATAAGTTGAGATGGTTGGAAGGAATGATGTTGCACTTCTTGCTGCTTTAGAAGCAATGGCGCATGTGATGGAGAATCAGCCGAATGCTGACGGAAATGTTGGATCTCGTAGTTTGGCGACTTTCCAGAGAGAGAATCCTCCTACCTTCAAGGGAAATTATGATCCTGATAGAGCATTGGATTGGTTGAAAGAGATTGAGAGAATATTCCGTGTGATGAACTGCACTCCAGCGTAGAAGGTTCGGTATGGTGCTCATATGCTAGCAGTTGAAGCTGATGACTGGTGGCTAGAGACTTGTCGAAGGTTCGAAGCTGCATGTGAAAATGTAACTTGGGCTGTGTTCCGTAGGGAATTTTTGAGGAAGTATTTTCTAAAAACATTTGTGGTAAGAAGGAGATTGAGTTCCTTGACCTGAAGCAAAGGAGTATGTCGGTTGTTGAGTATGCTGCAAGGTTTGGTGAGTTGGCTAAGTTTTATCCGCACTACGGTGAGGCAAATGCTGAGTTTTCGAAGTGCATTAAGTTTTAGAATGGGTTGCGCCCAAAGATCAAGAAGGAAGTTGGATACCAGAAGATCTTTGTCTTTGCCGATCTGATTGATAGTTGCAGAATTTATGAAGAGGATAATAATGCTCATTACAAGATTATCAGTGAGAAGAGGGGTAAGCATCAACAGAATCATGGTAAGCCTTATGATGCCCCAGATGGTAAAGGTAAACAGAAAGCTACTCAGGGTCATAGGACTGTGGGGGAGATGCTCCTGCTATTGTGGTTTGTTTCAAATGTGGAAAACCTGGGCATAAGAGTAATGTGTGTATTGCTGAGGTAAAGAGGTGTTTTCATTATGGTAAGACTGGACATGTTGTATCTGAGTGCAAGCATAAGGAGGTGATTTGTTTCAATTGTGGTAAAGAAGGGAACATTGGTAGTCAGTGTCAGAAACCAAAGAGGGCGCAGACAAGTTGTAAAGTGTTCGCTTTGGTTGAGGACCAAGAAGCTGCTAAGGACAGACTTATCAGAGGTACATGTTTCATTAATAATACTCCTTTAATTACTATTATTGATACTAGTGCTACCCATTTCTTTATTGCTACTGATTGTGTTGAAAGATTGGGTCTTATGTTGTCTTCTATGAATGGAGACATGGTCGTCGACACTCTAGCCAAGGGGTCGGTTACTACTTCTTTTGTGTGTTTAAAGTGTCCTTTGTCGATTTTTGATAGAGACTTTGCTGTTGATTTGGTTTGTTTACCTTTAAAAGGGTTGGATGTGATTCTGGGTATGAACTGGTTAGAGCATAACTATGTTCATATTAATTGTTATAGAAAGCCTGTGAGGTTTTCTACTCTTGAAGAAGAGGAAGATAGTCTATTATCTTCTAGACAGTTTCGAAAGCTGATGCTAGAAAAAGCACAAATGTTCTCATTGATGGCATCGCTATCTGTCGAGACTCAAGCTATAATTGAGGAATTGTAAGTGGTGCGTGACTTTCCTGAAGTTTTCTCTAATGAAATTCCTGATGTACCGCCAGAGAGGGAAGTTGAATTTGCTATTGATCTTGTACCCAGTACCAGACTTGTATCTATGGAACCATACATGATGTCTTCATCTGAATTGTCAGAGTTAAAGAAGCAATTGGAAGAGTTACTTGAAAAGAAGTTTGTAAGACCAAGTGTATCGTCGTGGGGAGCTCCAGTGTTACTAATAAAGAAGAAAGATGGGAGTATGAGGCTTTGTGTTGATTATAGACAGTTGAATAAAGTGACTATTAAGAACAAGTATCCGCTTCAAATAATAGATGACTTGATGGATCAATTGGTGGATGCTCGTGTGTTCAGTAAGATTGATTTGAGGTCAGGTTACCATCTGATTAAAGTGAAGGATGGAGATATCCAGAAGACGACTTTCAGAATGCGTTATGAACATTATGAGTATTTGGTGATGCCTTTCGGTGTTACTAATGCGCCGGGAGTATATGGAATACATGAACCGTATCTTTTATACTTATTTGGATCGGTTTGTAGTGGTGTTCATTGATGACATTTTGATTTACTCTAAGTCAAAAGAAGAGCATGCATAACACTTAAGAGTAGTATTGCAAGTTTTGAAAGAGAAGAAGTTGTATGCAAAGCTGACTAAGTGTGAGCTCTGGTTAAAGTAGGTTAGTTTTCTTGGTCATGTGATCTTAGGTAGTGGCATTGTTGTAGATCCATCGAAGGTTGATGTTGTGTTGCAATGGGAAACTCCGAAGTCAGCTATTGAGATTAGAAGCTTTTTGGGATTAGCTTGTTACTATAGAAGGTTTATGGAAGGTTTTTCTAAGTTGGAACTTTCGTTGACTAAGTTGACTTGTAAAGGTAGAGCCTTTGTGTGGGATATTCAGTGCGAAGAATGTTTTGCAGAGTTGAAGAGGAGACTAACGTCGACTCCGATTTTTACGTTACCTAATCCAGAAGAATCTTTTGTGGTATATTGTGATGCTTCTAAGATGGGTTTAGGAGGTGTGCTAATGCAGAATGATAAGGTAGTTTCTTATGCGTCAAGGAAGTTGAGGACTCATGATAAGAACTATCCTACACATGATCTAAAGCTTGCTGCAATTGTTTTTGTGTTGAAAATTTGGAGGCATTATCTTTATGGTTCTAGATTTGAAGTGTTTAGTGACCATAAGAGCTTAAAGTATTTATTCAATCAGAAGGAGTTGAATATGAGGCAACGAATATGGTTGGAATTGTTAAAGGATTATGATTTCGGTTTGAATTATCATCCAGGAAAAGTGAATATGGTAGCTAATGCGTTGAGTCGAAAGACTTTACATATGTCGGCAATGATGGTTAAAGAGTTGGAATTAATTGAACAGTTCATGGATATGAGCTTAGTCTGCGAGGTGACATTGCAGAGTGTTATGTTGGGTATGTTGAAGATTAATAATAAATTTCTAGACAGTATCAAAGAAGCTCAGAAGTTGGATGTGAAACTGGTAGATTCGATGGTTGGGATCGATCAGTCTGAGAATAGTGATTTTAAGTTAGATGTGCAGGGTGTGCTGTGATTTCGTAATCGGATTTGTATTCCTGATGATGCAGAAATGAAGAAAGTAATCCTTGAAGAGAGTTATAGAAGTAAGCTTAGTATTCATCCAGGAGTTACAAAGATGTATCAGGATTTGAAGAATTTGTTTTGGTGGCCTAGGATGAAGAGTTATATGGATTGGTTTGTGTATGCATGCTTGACTTATCAGAAGTCGAAAGTTGGACATTAAAAACCTGCAGGGTTGATGCAACTGTTAGAAGTTCCAAAATGGAAATAGGATAACATTTCAATGGACTTTGTGACGGGGTTACCTAATACTTTAAGAGGACATGATTCGATTTGGGTGATTGTTGATAGGCTTACAAAGTCGGCTCATTTTATTCCTATTAACATCAGTTTTCTAGTGACGAAGTTGGCTAAGATTTACACTAGTGTAATTGTGAAGCTGCATGGTGTTCCTTTGTGCATTGTGTCAGATAGAGAATCTAGGTTTACTTCTTATTTTTGGAAGAGTTTGCAATAAGCGTTGGGTTCTAAGTTAAGGTTGAGTTCGGCGTATCATCCTCGGACGGATGGTCAGACCGAACAGACTATTCAATCGTTGGAAGATTTATTGAGGGCATGTGTTCTTGAGCAGGGAGGTTCATGGGATACTTACCTTTTATTGATAGAGTTCACTTATAATAACAGTTACCATTTTAGTATTTGGATGACACCTTTTGAAGCGTTGTATGGTCGAAGATGTAGAACTCCTTTATGTTGGCATGAATCTGGAGAAAGTGTAGTACTTGGACCTAAACTTGTTCGTGAGACTACTGAGAAGGTGAAGTTGATTCGAGAAAAGATGAAAGCTTCCCAAAGTAGACAGAAGAGATATCATGACAAGTGAAGGAAGGACTTAGAATTTCAAGCAGGTGACAATGCGTTTTTGAGAGTTACACCTGTGACTGGTGTTGGATGAGCATTGAAGTCTAATAAGCTCACTTCTCGTTTTATTGGTCCATATCAGATTTCAGAAAGAGTAGGGAATGTTTCTTATAGAGTGGCTTTACCGCCTAATCTTTCGAATTTGCATGATGTGTTTCATGTGTCGTAACTCCAGAAGTATATTCCCGATCCATCTCATGTGATTCATATGGATGATGTGCAAGTACAAGATAACCTTAATGTGGAGACGATGCATGTACGAATATCGGATCGTGAAATAAAGACTCTGAGGGGAAAAGAGAATACTTTGGTGAAAGTGGTTTGGCTAGGAGCTGCCGGAGAAAGCATGACTTGGGAGTTGGAAAGCAAGATACGAGACTCATATCCTGAGTTGTTTGGTTAAGGTAAATTTTAGAGGACGAAAATCTTCTAAGTGGGGGAGAGTTGTAACGCCCATAATTTAATTAATTATTTAATTAAATTATTTTTTGGATTATTTGTGAAGTTGTGTTATGATGATAGATGTTGTGTTGTGGTTATTTGAATTAATTTATTCGATTAAGTTGTAGAATAATACTATTATTTGATATAGGCTTATTTTTAATGATTAGAAGTAGTAGAAAGGGGGGGGGGGCGTAGGAGTTTAATCACATTAAGACATAATGAGAATTATAATATTATGATATTAGTTATATAGAAATAATAAGGAAAAAGAAGTATCAGTAAGAAGAAAAAGAAATAAGGGTTGGAAGAGAGATAAATAACGTGAAAGTTACCAAGAAGGAGGAAAAGAGGCAAGACGGAATTCAATCAGAAAAATTGTAGAGCAACCTTCAATCCAAGGTAAGGGTGGGGTTTTGACTGTATAATGGGGTTTTGACTGTATAATGGGGTTTTGACTGTATAATGGGGTTTAGGATGAGTAGTATATGGGATGATCAAGGTGTTCTTCCTTACTTTGTGATATCGCTATCATGTTATCAACATAGACTTCTATCTCATGATGAATCATGTCATGAAATAAAGCCACCATAGCCCGTTGATAAGTTGCGCCTGCATTTTTCAGCCCAAAAGGCCTGACCTTATAACAAAAGGTGCCCCACTGTGTGACAAAACTAGTCTTCTCCATGTCTTCAGGTGCCATTTTAATTTGGTTGTACCCTGAGAAGCCATCCATGAAGGAAAATACCTTTTGTTGAGCAGTGTTGTCAACCAAGACATCAATATATGGTAGTGGGAAGTCATCTTTGGGGCTTACCCTATTCAGATCCCTATAGTCTACACACATACGAACCTTACCGTCTTTATGTAGCATTGGAACAAAATTTGCAACCCATTGGGGATACGACGTCACTGCCAAGAAACCTGCATTGAACTGTTTCATTACCTCAGCCTTGATTTTCTCTGATATATCAAGACGCATACGGTGAACCTTTTGTTTGATTGGAGAATAACCCTCTTTCATTGGAAAACGATTAACCATGATATCAGTATCGAGCCCTGGCATGTATTCGTATGAACAATCAAATACCTTAACATATTTGTTTAACATCTGAACCAATCTGCTCTTGACAATGTCTTCCAAGTTGGTGCCAATCTTGACTTCTTTCTTATCTGCCTCGGTACCCAAGTTTATCACTTCGACCGGTTCTTCATGCAATTGGATAGCCTTTTCCTCTTGTATCAGGAGTCTGGTGAGTTCTCTAGGTATCTCACAATCTTCTTCACCTTCGTCTTCAGCTTGATAGATTGGATTTTCGAAGTCATAAACGGCAATAGCAGAATTGTTGTCAATGAGATCCGGAGTGGATATGGATATGCAAATATGTGTGTGAGCATGTAAGGTCACATGGCTATTTAAAAATGCAGTAAAGTAAAAGAAAGACAAAGAGTGCAAAATTTGAATGCAAAATCGTCCAATGTTTTCATTAAATGAGCACATGATATATGAAATGACAACCCTTAACAAATGGACCATCATTCCCCGAGAAAGGCACAAGGTTTAAAGTCATTTTTTAATAGAAATTATACAGACAAACTTCTTAAAGGAATAAAAACAGGAAATAGCAATTATTCCTGGATGAAGGATATTGAGATGAAGCCTTTGGCCTTCCAGTTATTGAGTCCGCCGTCAGTAGTTGGGAATATCCAGTCGTCCAAGTCGTCATCACTGTTAGTGTCTTCCAGATCATTGACTTCATTGTTTCTAATACGAAGAGGTGGTCCCCCAGCACGAACACGGCGAACCTCTTTCTGAGCCTTTGAAGTGAACCCCAACCCAAATTTGTCAGATTTATATGGGGATATTAGAAAGTTTTCCCCAGATAGTGCAACCTCCATCTTCTACAACAACCCTATCATTCTTCAAGGAATCCATCCTTGGTGTTTTCTTATTAATATTAGCAGTAGCGGGAGTAGCTTTAGCAACATCAATCGTTAGAGGGATTACTTCAAATGCTTGGCAGGGGGTTTCAATGAGTTCTTCATACATTTCGACATATTTGAAAGAATTCAAATGACTGACCATATATTCTTCCTCTCCGTAGACTGTGACTATCTTCCCTTTCACTAGGTACTTCATCTTTTGATGTAATGTAGAGGTAACCGCACCTGCCCCATGAATCCATGGGCATCCAAGCAAGTAGGAATAGGCCGGGCGGATATCCATTACATGAAATATGGAATTGAAGACTTGAGACCCTACCTTGATCGGAAGATCAACCTCTTCGTGAACCATTATTTTTTTAACCATTAAAGGCTCTTACCATAATATCATTGGGTTTTAGTACCAGCCCTTCACAGTCCAATCTATCCAAAGCACCTTTAGGTAAAACATTTAGGGATGACCCAATATCTACTAACACATGTGCCAGGGTGGTGCCTTTGAATTCAATAGAGATGTGCATAACTTTGTTATGATTCTTCCCCGCCGGAGTTAAATTTGCATAAGAAAATCCCAAGCCATTCTCAACTGTTAGGCTTGCAATACAATTCTCAAATTTATCACCAGTGGTCTCTTGAGGTACATGGGCATTCCTCAAAAATTTCAATAAAGCTTGGGCATGTGTTCAGAGCATAATAACAAAGACATCATGGATATCTTTGAGGGTGTCTGCCCTAGTTGTTTAACTATTTTGTAGTCACTTTTAGGATGACCTTTGGAATTTCTTCCATCTCTTGTCTAGATGGGTCTTCAATTCTAACATCTTTGGATGGCGCTTCTATCAGGGCAGGCTCAGTCACTTCCTCTTTAGCTCGGGCATCAGCAGTAAGCCCAACAACAGGAATATGAATAAGTGTTGTAGTATTTGTTGGAGGAGAGATCTCCATAGAGAAGATCCTTCCTGTCCTAGTGACCTTACTAGTTCCGACAATGTTTGTAATTTAAGAATCTTCATTTTCAATAATTCATGGCTCTTGCTTGACACCATGAAAATAAACTTTTGCCCCATAGTTCTAGGGAACATCTTTGTCGGAGGAATTGGGGACTGGCCTCGGTGTAGTAATGATTAGGTGAGCCACTCTTAGCTCAGCAGGAATCCTTATAGGGCCTTTATAGGTGATCCTAATAGGATTGTTTAAAATGGTGATTATGGAAACATCTTCAAGTATCAATTCTTGGTGTAACACGGTGGGAGAACTGACTTGGTTGTTTTGCGTTTGATCGCAATTGTTGCGGATATCAAGAGTCGCCACCGACTTTTCTTTTATCCAAAAGGAAAGGTTGAAAATAATAGGAAAGACCTTTCGAGATTATTTCTTGAGTTCGGGGGGTAGGTTATGAAAAGGGAAGGTGTTAGCACTCTTTTCATCCGTAGTTATCTACAGGCTCTTAGTTTCTTGCTAGATCACTTGCTTTTGTTTGAAAATGTGCTTGTGGTGTAGGTTTTGAAAGTATTTTGAAAACGTCTTTGTAATGGTTCTCGTCTCTATAAGAACGCGTACAAAGTGTTTGTCTTTTGAAAATGTTTCAAAATGAAAGTGTGGGTGTATAAAATGTTTTTTTTGTGAGCAAGCGAGCAACTAGGAGAAACTAGGAGCAACCTACCTACTCAAAAGGTCTAATGTTCTTTTTCTCCCCCTTTAGATGTTGTTATCTTACCATTGATTTGGTAAGAAGCCCCATCGTTGGATGTGAAGGGACGGGCGCGGGTCAATCGTACAGTCATAGAAGCAAACTTGTGAGACGCTTTAGCAATTTTCGTAAGGGACTAGATCGTTTTACTGAAGGGAACATCGAGGGACATCGAGGGACTACGATCTTTTTTATCGAAGGGTCTTTGCTAAAGCGTCCCATATTCGAGGGACATGACTATTTTTACGAGGCAACAAGCGAGGTTACCCTAGAGGTGCGCGTGCGAAATTGTGTTTGATTCAAGTTAATTTATTCTTTGATTAGGATTATCTAGTGGTTGATTTTATATCTTTCCATGCACGCCTAATTACTATACAGTATAAGGAAAACATTAAATTGCGAAAATTAAAATTCTACACTATTACAGAGCTTTCGGGAATAGAGGTACAAATTTATAAATGGGGATGGATCAATGCGATTAAAAGTCCAAATAGGCAATCAATACAACCAAATCAAATCGAGCAATTAAATGAAACTACAACAATCTATGAAGTAAAAACAAATTAACAAAGTAAAATTATGGAAATAAAATTCTTGGTATTTTGTTTGTGAAAAATTTAAAAAGAAAGTAAAGATCTATTCTATATATTTTTTTTTATCATGTGGAAGTTAAATAATTTAAAATAAAGTTAACTAATGAAATTATTCAACATTTTTCTTAAATTAAAATTTATAACTAAGTTACAAAATTATCTAACAAAACTTCATAAGTTATTAAATTAAAACAAATAAAATCAAACTAACAAAACAAAGTAGAAGGATGGTATTAAACTGAATATGGGGGTGTGAGGTAGAAATATGGATGAGCTAGAAAATAAATGTAAAGCCCAATAGTTTTTTTTTATTTTCCAAAAAGAAGACACTAGACTCAAAATAATAGGAAAACGTCCCAGGGGGTCTCGAACCCGAGACTTCTCCTCCAAAGCATCACCTCTTAACCAACTGCACCATTCACTCATTCGTTTGTTTATTTACCTTTGCTAATATATAATTTAAAGTTTAAAAATTGGATTGGGCCAAATAGAACAGGCCCAAACCCGGTTCTGGGAAGGAAAGGAAAAGGGTTTTGTAACCCTAGGCACAGAGGCGTCGTTTGATGTTTAGTTTTGGAGAGGGAAAAGCTTAATTATTATTCTTACCAATAAAAATGATTATTAGGGAAAACTGAAACAAAAAGAAACAAACGATTCTCTCCCTCTCACAGATTATCATCCTCTTCCTCTTGTTTTCTAACTGTGATCTTCCACAACAATCTCTTTCCCAAATCCAAACACTCATCACTCAAAATGCCACATTCTTCACCATGAATGGAATCGAGATCGAGGGACACGGATAATAGAGGGAGCATCGCGTCTAATGATGAAGCTAGATGGAGGAAGTTGTTGAAGGTGAAGGGCAAAGAAATCGACAGAGGAAGAGAGAAGAGAGGACATATGAACGAGGTTTAGAAACAGAGGCACTTTGAATTTCTATTGTTGTGGTTGAGTTTCGATCTGTAAGAAAAAGTTGAGATGGGAACAGAGGTAAGTGGTCTCGGCGGTCAGTAGCTATGGTCGCGACAGGTTAGCAGAAATAGAGAGTGAGAGAGGCGATGAAGAAGTTTTGTGGATGAGAGTTGAGTAAATTTTTAGTTTACTGTATTATTTTTCTGTGTGTTTTTTTTAACATAGTGCTTATGAAAATGACAGTAAAATAACAAAACAAATAGCATGTTTATGAGGCAAGAAAGGGAGACTTACAGAGGTTGTTGATTGTTGTTACAGAGTATGGTGAGCTTTTCCTTATTTCTCTCTCTCTGAATACTTTGTGATTTCTTCTGTGATTGATGGTGTTTATGAATGAGAGAAAAAGGTTCAGTGTGTATTCTAGGTTGTTTTGATGTAGAGGATGGAAGAATGAATCTATCTTTATGGGTTGGAGGTTTGATGTTGGTTTCACGGTTTTGACAGGGGGTTTTGCGGTGAGTTTTCAATGATTTTTTCTGAGTTTTGGATTGAGATGATGTGGAGACAGATTTAAGGTTATTGGAGTGTTCTTGTGTATTATTCTCATGGTTGGTTTTGGATGTTTTCTTTGCAATTTTCTATAAAATTTGTGATGATTCCCTTCCTTCCAATCCTTTGCTGTCAGCTTCTGTTATATAGGGGAGGTAGTAGGAAAATGGAGGGAAATTTGTTGAGTTTTCAACTGAATGTACTGCTGACTTTGGGCTTTCTAGTGCAGTCTTTTTAGTGTGTGCATTTTAGTGCAATCTTTGACTTGGGATAGCAGGCATATGTGCAAAATGCAGGTTTGTGGTGCAGCACAGCAGACTGTTTAGACTATTGTATGGCTAGGTGATATCTTCCTGACCCTATCTCTTTCCCTCTTCATCTTTCTATTATATAAAGTAATTTTGTTTTGCTAAAATTTCTGAAGGGTTTGCATAGATTAGGAAAATGATGACATGGGGCTTTGGGCATGTGGTAGCTTGTTGTTTTTATGAATAATGTTATCTTACATGTGTTGCCATTTGTTTTTTCTTGCTGTTCTGCTGCGCTCTTTAGTTGCAGTCTGCTTTAATGTTGCTGCTTGCCTTGTTTGCTCGTAGCTGCAGTTTTGCCACTGCCTGTTACGCTGTTGTTTTGTTTTAATGCTGCTGCTGTTTTGTTGCAGCCTGTGATATTGTTTACTGCTTTTTGTTTGCCTGTTTTAGGATGTTGCATTGTTTGGAAGTTTTCTTTGCACATTTCTTTTCCCTGTTTGTGAACTAAAAAATCCACACTTTTTTATGATTTGAAAAAGTAGGAGAAGATAAACCATGATTAAAAAAAAACCTTTTAATTTCTGATTCCAAAATGTAAACTCTAATGATGAGATAAAATCTCTTAACAATTAGTTCTTGAATTTTCACATGTTAGCTAACTTTTTCTTTTCTTGTTTCATGAGCACGAGATTTGGATGGCAAGAGAGGTTGAAAGGAGAAGAAGCCATGGCGAGGAGTGGATGAGTTTCTTGAAGATGAAGCAACATAAAATTAAAGAAGCAATATTTCTTTTTGTAAACAAAACAATTGTAGTTTGTATCTTAAATTTTAACCCGCTTTGAAATGTATCTTGAAATTGTTCCTTTGTAACATAAATCGATGGAACTTGAAGTTTGTAAATCTCTTGTAGTAATGTAACAACTTTGAATGGTTTGCAAGATAGAAACTCGAAATTTCCTTGTGTAAATTCACTTGTCTCAAAAGCTTGAAGGAGATCGACACATAAGTAAATAAACGCAATTTTGAATATGTATTGAGTGAAGTTTGTTTGATAATATTGAATATATTTTGAACATTGTATACCCTTTTGATACCATAAAACTTGAAGTCATAATGAAACTCGCATGCCATGCTCAATTCAAATGGAACGTCATTTCCAAACCTGAATTCAAACTCTTGATGATAAAACATATGCTTTAAGAATATTCATCAATCTTGTAAAATTAACGAATTTAACATGAGAATCAAAGTCCTGAGAAAACAATTGTGGTATGAATTGAAATTAGGAGCTAAGAACATTCTAAATCAAGAAAATGGCCTGTGATGATTCGATAACTTTCAAAGTCTTCCAAACACAATTTTCCTTTGATCTTTGAAGAGAAACTCGTAAGCGACATCACTTATGACAATATGCAGAAATAATTGTCTCGAGATCTTGGAAATTGATGAAATTACAATTATTAGAGGTTAGGCGACAATTACTTAAGATTAGGTCAAAGTCCATAAAGCGACCTCAAAAGTTTTGGAATTTTGATGATCTTCCGCACGTAATCAGTTCTTGATTTGTGAACAGAAATTGGAGATGACATCAAGGAGAGTCATACGCAAAAAGAACTGCTCAAAAGTATTGAATAATGAAGAAGTTACAATTGTTTGAACTTGATCTCACAAAGGTCGATTTTTGGGTCAATGCAGTAATTTTCAGTCATCTGAGCCATCGACTGAGCAAACTTGCAATGCAAAGTTTGAAAACTGGAACAAACATCCTTGAGGAGACATTGAGATCTATGAAGACCATTTGAAACCTTGGAGACTCAGTTTTCTTTAGGAAATAACAAACCCTAATTGTTGACTTACTGCCTAGGAAGAGAATCTGTCTGATCAACTTTTGAGCCAAATTGAGTATTCGAGAAAACCTTAGGATAGTATCTTGAATGAAAAACGGGAGGACAAATTTTGGGGTACAACAGCTGCCCCTGTTCAATCTTCTTTAACTTGAAAAGTGAGATCGGCATGTTTGTCGTTAGTAACTTGAAAGTGGAAGATGATTGAACACTAGAGTGCGCAGAAATTTGCACTCGATAATGTGTTGGTTGATTGTGTAGGGAATGGGCTTAAAGATACCATTTGGAGAAATGATGGATAGAGTTGTTGGAGATGGGCTTATAGATGCCATCTAAAGATGATTGTTGATAGAAATTATACTAAGTCTGAACTTGACTTCAACTGGAAAAGAATCAGAATAAACCTTTGGTCGATTTCAACTGAAACTAGCAGAAGTCTTGAATTTTGTTTGACTGGAAAGAATCATAATAAATATTGGAGTGATTTATCTGAACCAGAGAAAATGTCTATTTGGAAAGTATCATGATAAATTGTTGAGAGGTTTAAACTGAACCAAAAGAGGTCTTGGATATTCTTTAACTGGAGAGAATCAAAATAGATCTTTGAGCGTTTTATCTGAACCAGAGAAAGTGTCTACTAGGAAAGAATCAGGATAAACCATTGAGAGATTTAAACTGAATTAGAAGGGGTCTAGAAAAGAATAAGAATAAATCTTAGAGCGACTTATCTGAACCAGAGAAGATGTCTGCGGAGAAGAATCGGGATAAACCATTGAGAGATTTAAACTGAACCAGCAGGGGTCTGGAGAAGAATCAGAATAAATCTTAGAGCGACTTATCTGAACCAGAGAACATGTCTATGGGGAAGAAACAGGATAAACCGTTGAGAGATTTAAACTGAACCAACAGGGGTCTGGAGAAGAATCATAATAAATCTTGAAGTGACTTATCTGAACCAGAGAAGATGTCTGCGGGAAATAATTAGAATAAATCGTTGAGAGATTTAAACTGAACCGACGGAAGTCTGAAGGAAGTATTTGTCATGTAGATAGTCACCCCGTCCTGTTTCGGGAATTGGTCTATAATTGACTTGTTCACAGATAGTTGTCCTATCTTTGTTGAAAATTTGTTGATGATAATTTTCTATTGATTGATCTTTCCTGAAAAGGTGAAGAGTTAGTTGTATGTGATGCCATGATGTATGAAATGCATGGCATAATGATGTTTCTAAAAAATAAATGATATTGCGCTATATGCATTTGTGTTGTCAATTCTATGACGTATGAATGCAATGTATGAACATATTAATTATTCTGCTACAGTGTTGTTGGATTGGGGAAAATAAATCCCTGACTGCCGCTGGGAATAAGGAGTGTAAGTCTTCATATTTTGTTGAAGTTGAAGAGTTTATGGATGAGTTTCCATTATTATAGAAATAAACTCTGTTGGGGAAGGGAAACGACGTGCATTGCTTCTGGACTTCGTGAAATCCTGCTGGAGAATCCTGAGAAGCTGGGCGACTTTCACTGGAGAATCTTTGGAGCGGTAACTGTAAGTTTTGCTCCATAGGGGATGTGAGAGCACCTGATACCATTAGGTTGCATACTGGAGATACGTTTGTGATCCTGTAGTAGGATGTCCTTTCTTCCGCTCCTGCTAGAGAAAGTACCTGCGGGGATTGTAGAGCAGTCTGCTGGGAAAGAGGAGTTATGGTCCCTTGATTTATGATAGTCTGGGAAGAAAATTCAAGCTGGGTAATATTGTCATTTGTTGGGGAAATAAACCATGTCGCAAATCTACCAGAAGGGCGCTTTGGACAAAAACTCCATAAGGCTTTTAACTCAATTAAGACCAGCTCAGCTGGGAAATGTCAGAATAATTCCAAGCCTTGATGGTATCTGAGGAGATATTGAATGAGTATGAGAATGATATCCATATCAGGATCATATTTGAATTGTATCTGAGGAGAGTATAGAATAAACGTCAGAATAAATTTGTATTTAGATTGTATCTGCATTGTATCTAGAAGAGGCTTTTGAATAAGTATCAGAATGAATCTTTGTTTGGATCATGTCCGTATTGTACTATATTTGCAAGAGGATCTGAAATGAGTATCATAATGAATCTGCATGTAGATTATGTCTGAACTGTATCTAAGAAGATGCATTTGAATAAGTATCAGAATGTATCTTTGTCTGGATCGTATTCGTACTGTATTTGCAAGAGTATCTGAAATGAGTATGAGAATGAATATACATGTAGATTGTGTCTGAACTGTATCTAAGAAGATGGTAAACTGTTGGCAATCACCCTCTGTTTGGGAACTAGTGTAATGTGTGCGTTCGTTGGGAGAAGATCAAAACTCCTCTATTTGCTGGTGACTTTGACTATGTCATCGGCTGGAGGATGCCCCACTTTTGTTTAAGGATGCTTCTGCACTTGTCGGGGATATCCTTGTGACTCTGACGACTTCACCGGGGATAACCTTATGAAGGTTACTTTGTGGGGATTTGTCACTGTTCATAGTAGTAAGTTTTGAAGTAATTCCAGAAAATGTTTGCTTGGTCGCACATGACCCTTTATATGCGGGACCCTGTTTGCCCCTAGAGTTGATCTGGTACACCTCAACGTTTGAGATTTTGTTCATATTTTCAGTAGCCTTGAACTTCCTAGGGATGTTTTCTAAGACTGTTATGGAAGAAACCGAAGACCTGATACTGACACCATCTGGTACTACTGGCACAGACAAACAAATTGGTGGTACCCAAGATCTTTTGTCAAGTCTCAGAATTTTATAAGAACTTGTAATGGGAGGATCTAAAGACATGATACTGACACCATCTGATACTACTGGCACAAACAAACAAATTGGGGGTATCCAAGATCTGTGTTCAAGCATCAGTATTTTCTAAGAACTATCATAGGAGCATCTGAATACATGATATTGACACCATCTGATACTATTGGCACGGACAAGCAATTTGATGGTACCGGAAATCTTCATAGTGGATTTTGTTCAAACCCATGATCAACGTAACATTTCCCCTTGAGTGATTCAGATGGAGATTTGCCCCTGGTTATTCAACATTTCTTTGAGAGATTCTTTGAATTTCGACTTGACTGCCCCAAATGTGTTGGACAATGGTCATGTCGTACCCCTTGATTATGAAAGATTTATTATTGGAAGTGTCTTTCCATTTGAAGTGATTCTGTTTATTGAGAGAGCTTTCATTTGCTGAATATTCGTCGTGTGAATTTCTCTGTTGTCAAATAATTAACCATATGCAAACAGCGGTATTCAAAATAATGCAAAGTTTATGCTTGTCTTAATGTTTTGAAAATTCGTTTTAAGAATTTTGCAAGTATGTGAATTTAAATCAGGATTTAGAGTAAGCCTTACAGGAGTCAGGATACCTTTTGTAGTAATATGCTTTTGAACTAACCCATGCTTCAATTAGGACTTTGAAAGGTTGTATCGTGGTCTAGGTTCACGGTTTAAGAAACAAAGGATAAGGCTCAAAGTATAATTGTACCCGCCCGTTCTTTGTGATGTTCTTCAGTCCTAAACTTAGTTAATTGTGCGTTTGAACTCCAATTGAGTCTGGAATGGCGTTTTGGTGATGGTTCAGACAAGTTAATTTTGTTGGAAGGCATTCATTTTCCCATATTTTCCATGTTGTTGAGGATTTGTAGTGACCTCTTTTTGATTTATTATCCCTGATTTTGCCTGACTGTTCTTGTTTTTGAGATTACAGTCAGCGAGATGCCCCAGTTTTCCTTAAGTTTCCTTCGTAGGTCTTAACTTAGTGGGATTTTCTTTTGAGGGATAATGACTGCCTATTTGATAGGGAACCATCACTATCTTTTGGTTCAGAAGGAATGTTTTTGATGTCATTTGTTGTGTACGAAGTGAAAGTTTGCGACTGAATGCGAGTTTGCATTGACTGAGAGACTACCCTGCCCCAGGTTTTGATTAAAGTTTTTGATTTGTGTAAAAAAGAAAACTTCCACTTCTTTGGCTCGAAGGGGTTGACTAGGGATTATCCTCCTTATAACTCCAGTGTTTAGGAATTGAAAGTACGCATGTACATCGTCAGCAAGGTCTGTCCAAAAGCATACTGTATGAGATTAAGGCATTATTTTCGTCATCCTCCCTCTAAAGACTTGCAACTTTTAAAACAAACGTTTAATAGCATAAAGGGAGTAAAGAGCATAGCTCAAATATGATGAAAACAAATTTATTAATTCAAGACAAACATATGAAATGAATTAATGAAACAAAGTTCGACATTAATAGATAAATGTTTGAACAACAAAAGAGATTACAATTGAAAATTCAAAATGAACCGGACGCTCTCAATGATTCGGCATAGGAGCAATGATCATGTTAGGAACTTCTGGAGGGTCAAACTCAATCTCCTAGGAATCAATCATGTCTTGGATCTTATTCTTCAAAGCCCAACAGTTGTTCGTGTCGTGTCCAGGACTATCAGAATGGTATGCACACCTTTCATTGGGATGATAAGTAGGAGCAGAAGTAGTGGGATTTCGGAGAGGAGCCTTTAACGTAATCAACTCTACTTTCAACATGTGTTGTAGCGCTTGAGCCAGTGGCATGTTGATCTTAGTGAATTGTCTTTTACGCACAACCTCCTTACGTTGATTACCCTGTTGACATTGTTGCACTGATGCAGGACCGGAGATCAGGACTGCCCCCACATATTGGTCGTGGTTTCTCTTGTTATGACCTATTTGGCCGTAAACAACATTGGACTCTTTCTTCCCATTGTATGGCTTTTTCAGAGCATCAGAGGATGTAGCTCCTTGGATTTTTATGCTTTTGATTCCAGCTTCGACCCTTTCGCCAGTCAGTATTAGCTCGGTGAACCCGGTCGAGGAGATTCTGATTAGGTGATTAAAGAAAGGTCCTATCAAGGTTCCCATAAAGATGTCAATCAACTCTCTATCAGTTAAGGGTGGTTGCAGTCTTCCTACCAAGTCTCTCCATTTTTGGGCATACTCTTTGAAACCCTCATTGGAACGCATGGTCATATTTTGCAATTGCACACGAGTTGGTGCAAGATCAGTGTTGTATTGGTACTGCTTGTAGAAAGCAGCAACCAAGTCCTCCCAGGTGTGAATGTCGACTCCTTCTAACTTATAGAACCACTCTAGCTGAGTGCCAACAAAACTTTCTTGGAAGAAATGGACCCATAGCTTCCGGTCAACAATGTGAGGCTGAATCTTGCGGACATAAGATCTAAGATGCATCTTAGGACAAGAGACCCTGTCATACATGGAAAAGGTATGGATTTTGAACTTTGGTGAGATGAACACTCTGGAAACCAACCCTAACTCTCCAAAGTCCAAGCCAGGTATATGCTGAATCTCCATAGCATTGAGGCGATCCTCCAACTGTTTGTATTTATCATCAGCATGAGGATATTGTTCATTAGAGTAGTCAGCTTCATCTTCATCAGTCTCGGGGTTGTTATCTTCTTCATGATTATTCCCCTCATTTGATGGATTTGAGAGATCTAGAGCTCCCTTGACTGGTCCTCTAGGTCTTCTTCCTAAATTTAGTACGCCCATTGACTTCTTTTTCTTCTTGTTCTTGAGAAGGAGAGTCTTCAAGTCCTCTTGCCCTTTATCCAAAGTCAGGAACATTTGTTGGAATTGAGCGTTTTATGCTTGGAGATCCTTCACGGTTTATTCCATATTCATCTTACTAAAATAAATAGTAGGGAGATAAGGAGGCCTGTATGGGAGAAACCTGTCATGATATGATGCATGGTATGTGGATGCATGTTTTCAAGGATCTCGCAGGGTAAACACAAGAAGATGTTAGGAGTTAAACTTTGACTATAGCTTTGATTAAAGAACCTCATATTGTTGGATGTCCTTCCTCGAGCATCAAGCTCGCCATGTCAAGTGGGTCATAGCCCTTGACTCAAGTTGTTCATCTTTGACGATGTTTGGTTAGAGGAAAATAAATCCTCTTGCCCCTTGATAGGCGTCTGGTTCAACATGACCCTACATCATAGGCCCTTGAGATCCTTTAAATGGTTATTGAAAATGATATGGTATGATGTCATGATGTTATGTACAAGTATGCAAAGTAAGCAAGTTGTTATGTACAAATAGTCATATACACATAAAGCAGACAAGTCCTTAGGTTTAGGCTTGCACGAGGTTTGTAGGTAAGTACCCTCTTGAAGTTTAGTTGGCTCAACCTGTCCTAGTAATAGTAATCGGGTTCTAGGGGATCTCAATATCACTGATCTTTCTTCATCGGGCATTGTTTCAGCGCAAGCCTCTTTAATGGCGACCGAAATATCCCGAAACTCCGATCTCAATGAGCATAGTATCGAGTATCAACCAACTTTAGACTGCACCAAAGCCGGCTATCTCACTACTTCCTAATTTCCATGTTGTTCAATTAAGGTTGTACGGTCAATTAGTGCTTCATGACACCACACAGCGGCCCCGTATTCTCCTTGACTACTTAAGGTCTACCGGTACCAACAAATGTGTCACACTAACGTAGCTATTTCTTCAACCATGTCGGTATACCCCATATAGTTTCCACAATCTATTGCTACTTACCTAAAAGGTGCCCCAGATCCTGGTAGAAGATCAAAACAAGCCCAAACAAGGGACCATAATGTAAACAAGCAAGTCAAACAAGGAAAGCAAGTAAAGGTGATCTAGCCCTAAGGTAACCCCACTTTTAACTTTTCCCCAGCAGAGTCACCAGTTCTGTAACACGGTGAGAGAACTGACTTGGTTGTTTTGAGTTTGATCGCAATTATTGCGAATAGCAAGAGTCGCCACCGACTTTTCTTTTATCCAAAAGGAAGGGTTGAAAAGAATAGGAAAGACCTTTCGAGATTATTTCTTGAGTTCGGGGGGTAGGTTATGAAAAGGGAAGGTGTTAGCACCCTTTTCATTCGTAGTTATCTACGGGCTCTTAGTTGCTTGCTAGGTCACTTGCTTTTGTTTGAAAATGTGCTTGTGGTTTGGGTTTTGAAAGTATTTTGAAAACGTCTTTGTAATGGTTCTCGTCTCTATAAGAACGCGTACAAAGTGTTTGTCTTTTGAAAATGTTTCAAAATGAAAGTGCGGGTGTATAAAATGTTTTTGTTGTGAGCAAGCGAGCAACTAGGAGCAACCTACGTACTCAAAAGGTCTAATGTTCTTTTCCTCCTCCTTTAGATGTTACTATCTTACCATTGATTTGGTAAGAAGCCCCATCGTTGGATGTAAAGGGACGGGCGCGGGTCAATTGTACAATCATAGGCAATCAATACAACCAAATCAAATCGAGCAATTAACGGAAACTACAACAATCTATGAAGTAAAAATTAATTAACAAAGTAAAAATATGGAAATAAAATTCTTGGTATTTTTTTTGTGAAAAATTTAAAATGAAAGTAAAGATTTATATGTGGAAGTTAAATAATTTAAAAGAAAGTTAACTAATGAAACTATTCACCATTTTTCTTAAATTAAAATTTAGAACAAAGTTATAAAAATTATCTAACAAAACTTCATGAGTTATTAAATTAAAACAAATAAAATCAAACTAACAAAACAAAGTAGAAGGGTGGTATTAAACTGAATATGGGGTTGTGAGGTAGAAATCTAGACGGGCTAGAAAAGAAATGTAAAGCCCAATAGTTTTTATTTATATTCCAAAAAGAAGACACTAAACTCATAAAAGAAAAGGAAAACGTCCCAGGGGGTCTCGAACCCGGGACTTCTCCTCCAAAGCATCACGTCTTAACCAACTGCACAATTCACTCATTCGTTTATTTATTTACCTTTGCTAATATATAATTTAAAGCTTAAAAATTGGGTTGGACCAAATAGAACAGGCCTAAACCCGGTTCTAGGAAGGAAAGGAAAAGGGTTTTGTAACCCTAGGCACAGAGACGCCGTTTGATGTTTAGTATTGGAAAGGGAAAAGCTTAATTATTATTATTACCAATACAAATGATTATTAGGGAAAATTGAAACAAAGAGAAACAAACGATTCTCTCCCTCTCAGAGATTATCATCCTCTTCCTCTTGTTTTCTAACTGTGATCTTCCATAACAATCTCTTTCCCAAATCTAAACAATCATCACTCATAATGCCACAGTCTTCACCATGAATGGAATCGAGATCGAGGGACGTGGTTGATTGAGGGAGCATCGCGTATGATGATGAAGGTTGACGGAAGAAGTTGTTGAAGGTGAAGGTCGAAGAAATCGATGGCAGAAGAGAGAAGAGAGGACGTATGAACGTGGTTTGGAAACAGAGGCAATTTGAATTTCTTTTGTTGTGGTTGAGTTTGGATCTGTAAGGAAAAGTTAAGATGGGAACAGAGGGAAGTGGTCTCGGCGGTAAGTAGCTAGGTCGCGACAGGTTAGTAGAATTAGAGAGTGAGAGAGGCGATGAAGAAGTTTTGGGGATGAGAGGTGAGTAAATTTTTAGTTTACTGTATAATTTTACTGTGTGTTTTTTTTAACATAGTGTTTATGAAAATGACAATAAAATAACAAAACAAATAGCATGTTTATAAGGCAAGAAAGGGAGACTTACAGAGGTTATTGATTGTTGTTACAGAGTATGGTGAGCTTTTCCTTATTTATCTCTCTCTGAATACCTTGTGATTTCTTATGTGATTGATGGTGTTTATGAATGAGAGAAAAAAGGTTTAGTGTGTATTCTAGGTTGTTTTGATGTAGAGGATGGAAGAATGAATCTGTCTTGAAATGCTGGAGGTTTGATGTTGGTTTCACGATTTTGACAGGGGGTTTTGCGGTGAGTTTTCAGTGATTTTTTCTGAGTTTTGGATTGAGATGATGAGGAGACAGATTTAAGGTTATTGGAGTGTTTTTGTGTATTATTCACACTGTTGGTTTTGGATGTTTTCTTTGCAATTTTCTATAAAATTTGTGATTATTTCCTTCCTCCCAATCCTTTGTTGTCAGCTTCTGTTATATAAGGGAGGTAGTAGGAAATGGAGGGAAATTTGTTGAGTTTTGAACTGAATGTACTGCTAACTTTGGGCTTTCTGGTGCAGTCTTTTTAGTGTGTGCATTTTAGTGCAATCTTTGACCTGGGATAGCATGAATATATGCAGAATGCAGGTTTGTGGTGCAGCATAGCAAGCTATTTGGACTGTTGTATGGCTAGGTGATATCTTCCTGACCCTATCTCTTTCCCTCTTCATCTTTCTATGATATAAAACAATTTTGTTTTGATTAAATTTCTGAAGGGTTTGCATAGATTAGGAAAATGATGACATGGAGCTTTGGGCATGTGGTAGCTTGCTGTTTTTATGAATAATGCTATCTTACATGTGCTGTCATTTTTTTTTGCTTGTTGTTCTGCTGCACTCTTTAGTTGCAGCCTGCTTTAATACTATTGTTTGGCTTGTTTGCTCGTAGTTGCAGTTTTGTCACTTCTTGTTGCGTTGTTGTGTTGTTTTAATGGTGCTGCTGTTTTGTTGCAGCCTGTGCTATTGTTTACTGTTTTTTGTTTGCCTGTTTTGGGCTGTTGCATTATTTGGCAGTTTGCTTTACACATTTCTTTCCCTGTTTTTGAACCAAAAAATCCACACTTTTTTGTGATTTGCAAAAGTAGGAGGAGATAAACCATGATTAAAAAAAACCCTTTTAATTTCTGATTCCAAAATGAAATCTCTAATGATGAGATAAAAACTCTAAACAATTAGTTCTTGAATTTTCACATGGTAGCTAACTTTTTCTTTTCTTGTTTCATGAGGACGAGGGTTGGATGGAAAGTGAGGTTGAAAGGCGAAGAAGCCATGGCGAGGAATGGATGAGTTTCTTGAAGATGAAGAAAAGGAAAATTGAAGAAGCAATATTTCTTTTTGTAAACAAAACAATTGTAGTTTGTATCTTAAATTGTAACCCGCTTTGAAATGTATCTTGAAATTTTTCCTTTATAATATATATATTGATGGAACTTGAAGTTTGTAAATCTCTTGTAGTAATGTAACAACTTTGAATGATTTGCAAGATAGAAACTCGAAATTTCCTTTTGTAAATTCACTTGTCTCAAAAGCTTGAAGGAGATCGACACATAAGTGAATCAATGTGATTTTGAACATGTATTGAGTGAAGTTTGTTTGATAATATTGATTATGTTTTGAACATTGTATACCTTCTTGATTCCATAAAACTTGCCCTCAAAATGAAACTTGCATGCCATGCTCGATTCAAATGGAACTTCATTTCCAAACCTGAATTCAAACTCTTGATGAAAAAACATATGCTTTAAGAATATTCATCAATCTTGTAAAATTAACGACTTCAACATGAGAATCATAGTCCTGAGAAAATAATTGTGGTATGAATTGAAATTAGGAGCTAAGAACATTCGAAATCAAGCAAATGACCTGTGATTATTCGATAACTTTCAAAGTCATCCAAACACAATTTTCCTTTGATCTTTGAAGAGAAACTCGTAAACGACATCACTTATGAAAATATGCAGATATAATCGTCTCTAGATCTTGGAAATTGAGGAAATTACAATTCTTGGAGGTCAGGCGACAATTACTTAAGATTAGGTCAAAGTCCATAAAGCGACCTCTAAAGTATTCGAATTTTGATGATCTTCTGCATGTAATCAGTTCTTGATTTGTGAATAGAAATTGGAGATGACGTCAAGGAGATTCATGCGCAAAAAGAACCTCTCTAAAGTATCGAATAATGAAGAAGTTACAATCGTTTGAACCTAATCTCGCAAAGGTCGATTTTTGGGTCAATGCAGTCATTTTCAGTCATCTGAGCCATCGACTGAGAAAACTTGCAATGCAAAGTTTGAAAACTGGCACGAACATCCTTGAGGAGACATGAAGATCTATGAAGACCATTTGAAACCTTGAAGACTCACTTTTCTTTGGTAAATAACAAACCCTAATTGTTGATTTACTGCCTAGGGAGAGAATCTGTCTGATCAACTTTTGAGACAAATTGAGTATTCGAGAAAACCCTAGGATAGTATCTTGAATGAAAAACGGGAGGGAAAATTTTGGGGTATAAATCTTGGGATATATTTTTAGGTAATCTTTTCACAGATGGAGTTTTCTCGAACAGAATTTCATGACTATCAATCAAGCGTTGAATACCTTTCTTTAGCCACTTACCACCATTTGTTTAGGAAGCACAATGGTAACAATTTTCAAGGCAGCCCAGAAATAAACCGGATCTTAATAGATTCTTCTTAATGGTCATTAAGGGAGTAGTCAAATCACTGATAGTGGAGACAAATGAGACATCGTCAATGGCATTGACACCTTTACCATGACTGGGCATGGGTGCGGTAATCACATTAGGGGTTTGTGGAAGGTCAAACTCGATCACTTTGTTATCAATCAAGTCTTAGATCTTGTTTTTCAACGCCCAATAGTTGTTAGTGTCATGTCCAAGACTATTTGAGTGATAGGCGCATTTCACATTTGGAATATATTTGGGATAAGAAGTATTGGGATTTGGATGAGGGTCTCGCAGAGTTACCAAATCTAGCTTCAACAGATGTTGTAGAGCTTGAGACAAATTGCATGTTGATCCTAGTGAACTACCTCCTCGTGGCATCTAGCCTTTGCTGATTGTTTGATTATTGTGCTCGTTGAAGTGGGGTCGGGTTTGAAATCAATACTGCTTCTACTGACTAATGACTATCATTCTTGATACGACTCCTTTGTCCATAAACAATATTAGTTTCCTTCTTACCAACAAATGGTTTCTTTACAGCATTAGAGGTTAAGGCCATTGGGATCTTCCCACTTTTGATTTCGCTTTCAACTCGCTCGCCAGTCAAAATTACCTCAGTAAACCCTGATGAAGAACAAACAATCAGCAAGTTAAAGAATGGACCAGTTATGGTTCCCATGAACATGTCCACTGACTCTCTGTCAGTCAAAGGGGGTTCCACCCTTCCAGCCAGGTCCTTCCATTTTTGGACATATTCCTTAAAACCTTCATTCGAGCCCATAGTCATACTTTATAATTGCACGCGAGTTGGTGCAAGGTCAGTATTGTATTGGTATTATCTATAGAAGGAAGCATCCAGATCCTCCCATGTGTGGATATTAGTCCCCTCAAGTTGATAGAACCATTCCAATTGTGTTCCAAATAATCTTTCCTGGAAGAAGTGCACCCATAACTTCCTATTGGCAGTGTGTGGTTAAATCTTATGGACATAAGATCTCGGATGCATTTTTGGACAAGAGATTCCATCGTATTTTGCAAAGACATAGACCTTGAATTTGTTGGGAATGACCACCCCAAGGACCATACCTAAGTCTCCAAAGTCCAAACTAGGAACTGTTTGGATCTCTACAGCCTTAAGTCGGTCTTTTAGCTGTTTGTATTTGTCATCCACCGGTGGGTACTGCTCTTTGGAATAGTCTTCATCCTCATAAATCTGGTTATTTCCACCCTTAGCTCGGGTGCTTCTATCATCCTCGTTTTGATTGGTGTCCTCCTTAGAAGATACATCTTTAGCTTGAGCCAGTCGGGCAGGGCCTTTGAACCTCCTTCCCATGTTGATAACATCCCTTTCTTAGTCTTCTTATTTGTAACAAGAAGTGCCATCATCTCTTGTTGTCCTTTGGCTAAGTTCAGGAGTGTCTCTTGGAACTGTGCCTGTTGAGTTTGCAGATATTTGATGGTTTGCTCTAGAGCCATCTTATACTGAAATAAATAGTAAAAAGATGAGGAAACCTATATCGGAAAACCTGCTTATGACATGATGCATGATATGCAGATGGAATGTTTTCAAGGACCTCAGGAAATTTAAATTTTCTAGCCAAAAAGGAAACAAACACAACAATTGTATTAATAAGTTCAATATTACAACCGCCCCTTAGGCTTACAATGAAAAAGAAAAAAGTTCTCAAGGAGACAACATAATAGACTCCTAAAAAAAAGACTCAAGTCTCCCATGGGCGCTTCCTCTTTGTGTCGATGTAGGCATTCAGGATTTGCTCCTCGCGAAGTTGCTTGGTAAGATCTAACACTTTCTTCTCGCTTGCATAGAATCGAGCTTCAAATGTGTCTAGTTACCCCTTGAGTTGAACCCATGATCTCTGCAATTCTTTGAGGTCGGTAGGCTTGTTAGGATGGAGAATGGTATAAGGAATATCTCCATCAGCAACATGCTCCATAACTATTGGTAGGATAGCTGGATATGGCATCATGAGATTTTGAGCGCGAGCTCGCACCCATTTGAGATAAGGCTCCAAGAGGATGGATTCTTTATGTCCCAAAGTTTTGCTATCAACCTTGTTTACCATGCCTCAAGCTCGTAAAAACCTTTGACGATAACCTTGGACATCGTTCTCGTAGTCGAATAGAATACCCTGGATAAGCGCGTCATGAGGACCATCTCTTCGAGCATATCCAAATTGTTGTAGAGCCAGAGAAGGGTTATAAGTAATAACTCCACTAATGCTAAGGAGTTGAACATTAGTGAATTCCCCATAGCGGTTAATGATAGTAACATCTTCCAGAGACCGGGAACACCAATAAATATCTGAATGAGAGAGCGACATCATACTTTGAGACCAACTCAAGTCTTGTTCATTCTTCAATACTGACTGTGGAAGGTGCGAAATAAACCACCTAGATAGAAACAGTATGCAACACATAAGAGCCCCTCTCATACTTGTAGTGCTAATGTGAAGAGAATATAGAATGTCTCCAAGAAAAGTAGGCAAATGTTACGAGAAAGGAAGATTTTGACAGCATTTACATCTATGAGTTGGTCTGGATTAGGGAACAACAATAACCCATAGATTAGAAGAGCCAAGACTTCCTCAAAATCTTGCAAATCCAAAGCCTCCCAAAACAGTTGAGCCTTATATAAAAGAAATTTAGCTAGAAAACCCTTGACTCTGCTCCTTGTTTCCCAATTAGCCACAATGTCAGACCGCTTCAAATGTAAGGCTGATGCAATTTCCTCAGGTTGTGGATCTTTCTCTAAACCGGTGAAGGGTACTTAATCAAGAAAATGTACTCCTAATAGTTGAGAGAATTCTTCCATTGTGGGCACCAATTGATAATCGGGAAAGGTGAAACAATGATGTACAGGATGAAAGAATTGAAAAAGCACACACATCACGGCTTCTTTAAAGCTTGAGGTAACCAAATTGAGAAGTCGAACATATCTTTTGGTGAATGGATAATTTTCAAGAACCTTTTATACCAACTCTTTGAGTTAAGGAGGCACCCTTACGGACCTGATTCAGATGGTATTTCTGCAAACGGAAGACATATCCTATAAAACAGAACAAAGATAAATCCATAGGTCCTTGAAATGGTTAGTGAAAATTCTATGGCATGATGTCATGATGTTTATGAATAAATAATCATATACAAACAAAACACAAAAATCCTTAGGTTTAGGCTTGCATGGGATTTATAGGTAAGTACCCTCTTGAAGTTTTAGTTGGTTCAACCTGTCCTAAAAGAATTAACAGGTTTTAAGGAATCTCAATATCATTAATCTTTCTTCATCAGGCATTGTTTCAGCACAAGCAATCCGCTTTCGTAACCGTAATATCTCAAAAGTCCAATCTCAATGAGTGTAGTATCGAGTATCAACCAACTTCAGTTTGCACCAAAGCCGACTATCTACTACTTTATAATGGCCAAGTTGTTCAACTAAGGTTCTACACTCAGTTAGTGCTTAATGACACCACTTAGTGGCCCCCGTATTCTCCTTGATTTAACTCAAGGGACACCTCTACCCACAAATGTGTCGCACTAACTTAGCTATCGCTTCAACCATATCGGTCTATGTTGTACAATCTCCATGATCTATTGATACTTACCTAATATACCCCAGATTCGGGTATAAGATCTTTTCAAGAAATAAACCCAAGCATAACCCGCAAATGTAAAGCAAACGAGGCAGAAAAATAAAGTAATAAAGGTGATCTATATCTCAAGGTAACCCCACTTTTAGTTATAATCCCCAGCAGAGTCTCCAGTTCTATAATACGGTGGGAGAACTGACTTGGTGTTTTGAGTTTGATCGCAAATTTTGCAGATAGCAAGAGTCGTCACTGACTTTTCTTTTATCCAATAAAGGAAAGGGTGAAAAGAACAGGAAAGACCTTTTGAGAATTTTCTTGAGTTAGGGTGGTAGGTTATGAAAAGGGAAGGTGTTAGCACCCTTTTCGTCTGTAGTTAACTATGGGCTCTTAATTGCTAGCTCACTTTGAAAATGCTTTGTGTTTTGTGTATCTTGGAAAATATTTTGAAAATGGTAATTTTGTAATGATTCTCATATCGTTGAAAATGTATACAAAATGTTTGTTTTAGAAATATTTTGAAAACGCCTTAGTGCAACAATTTTGAAATGATTCTCGTATCGTTGAGAATGTATATAAAATGTTTGCTTTGAAAATATTTGTTTGAAAAGAGAGTGTTTGATAAGATGTTTGTTTTTGAAAGTGTAAAGTGCAAATATTTGTTTTGGTTTGTGAGCAAGAAATGACGAGCAATCTACCTACTCAAAAGAGTTTTTTTTTCTTCTTTTCCTCCTCCTTTAGATAGTACTATTCTACCATTGGTTGGTGTTGTACCCCAATTTTTGCCCCTAAGATCCCTCTCTCATCTCTTGTCAATTCAATCACAACAAGATCATATTAGGGTTTGGTTTTTCTCCTTATCTTTAGCATTTCTCGTGGGAAATCACCAAGCACCTTGACTTGTATATTGTGATCATCTATGTTTTGCATTGAATAAATTTTAACTAATAAATACAATTAATATTTTCCCTAATTGATGATATTATAGGTGAAAGTAAACACATTCCATCAAGTTGATCTATAGGCTTATGAGTTTATTTCCATGCCTTCTACAATAAAGCTTCATTGAGATTCAAGCCTCATCATTGAATATATTTTGAAGTAATATCATGACAAAGTCTATTATTATTCATCATGCCTTAAGTTGTCAAAGATAGTTCAAAGATATAAGGGTTGATTGAAGAAATTTGATCTAATTGGACAAGTTCTTGATTTCTTGGTCACAAGTACATTTTTCCGTCAATTCTTAATATTTGGAAGTGGTTATGGTTTCTATGGTTTCCCATTATCATCCTCAACAACTTATATTTACATGACAAAAGTATTTGTGCAATAAAGTTTGTCAAAATTGAAAAGGGTTTCCAAAGCATTTTGTTGCTCTAGGAGCTAGGGTTTTGAACTTCTAAGGGCTATATCTTGCTCATATTTTGGCATTTTTGAGTGATTCCAAAGAAATGCTTCTATTTTAAGGGTTATCAACAAATAACTTCAAAAGTTTCAAGAAAAAATCATGTGGAAGATTCATAATGATTGAGAAAGATTACAAGTCCTCTAGATAGGCCATCAAATTCCCTTGTGTGACTTCAAAAGATCATAACTTGGTCAATTTTTATCTCCTTGAGCCCATTAATTTTCCACAATGATATTAAAGGTGTGAAATTCAACTATTATTTTATGTGCAAAGCTTGAAAATGGATGTAAGATACCCTAAGGATGCAAAAGCTTATAGGTCATCTCATGAATTTTCACCAACACAAAGTCATAACTTTCTCAATTTTTGGAGTTTTTAAATGGTTCAAGTCTCAAAATTTCATTCAAGAGATCTAATTCACTCCATATTTTTGGTCAAGAGCAAATTTTAAATGGAAGGACATGTTTGGATGCAAGACATTATAGGTCATTTTTGAAGAAAAACTTAGATTTTTTCTAAGTTCAAAAAGTCAGCATTTTTTCCCAACTTTGACTCATCACAACTTTCAGCTCAAGCATCCATTTTATTCCATTCTTTGCACATTGTAGAATTTGTGATATCATCTTTCCAAGGAATCAATAATCAAGTCCTAAGATTCCCTAAATCGTGTACACCATTGATTCAAAGATGGTACCTTGAGACTGATGTTTCCTCCAAAGTCTGAATTTGAAATTTATGATTTGGCCTCTAAACATAAAATTTTTGCGTGTTTTTTCTTCTAATCATGTTTAGCAATATTTCAGAAGTGATTATAACCTTCTGTTGTACCCAAAAATTTTCCCTCTCATTTTATCAACATTTCTCATCACAAGGCTCTTTGAACTCAAGATTAAGCTAGGGTTTGCTCTGCTCAAGACATCTCCTTGCACTGATGACCTAAATTAGGGTTTGATTTTGCACAAGGATTTCCGGGCCTTCAATGCTCAAATTGACTTTCATACTTCATATTGGACTCATAAGTTTGTCCATGCCAAGTTTCAAGCCTTGAATCAAATTTTTACCAGTCAATTGGACAGTTGACCTAGAAATTAGCTGTATTGGGGAAAAAGTCAACTGTGGCCAATTTACAGTCAAACCTCATGAATTTTGGCCCACATCAACATTATGAACTCATATGAACCATTTGATCAAGTTTGGACCACAACTCCACAAGAAATTTGATCAGATCACCAAAAGGGCAAAATGGTCATTTTTAGGGTTTGGACTGTACAAAGGCAATTTCTGACATTTTGACCTAGCCAATGGAAACTTAGGCTCAACCATGGACTCAAGGACTCAATGGCATCATCTTGACGTATTCAACAAGTTCAAAAGACCTCAATTGCATTGGATTGACAAATGAATTTTACAGTCAACTGATCAAAATTTGACTGTACACTGAAAAGTCAAACTTTGACTTTTTGGTCAAAATCAAGAGCCAAGGGTCATTTTTCATCAAGATGTGTAAAAATATGAAACTTGTTCATCAAGAAACCCAAAATTGCAAATTAGGGTTTGAAATTGAAAAATTTCATAACTTAGAATTATTCTAAGTTATAAAATTTTCTTATTTTTTCCTAACTTTGCCTAACATTTTCACCGTGATGCAAATGGATTCAAACAAAACCTCAAACATGAAATTTGTAGTCCTCCACAAAGTCTACAACGTTTATTCACAAAGTTTTACCAAAAGAAGCTTGGATCTCAAGTTATGATATTTGGAACAATGGTCCCTAAAACTTTTAACTTAATGAAATTTTGCCCTAGTTTAGGCAGGATTTTGACCTATCTTCTTGGCCATTTTTCACAAAGTTCCACTTGGAATCTCAAGTTTAATTTCAAATATGGATTATAGAGCATGTTGCAAGCTTTCCAAATTATCCAAGAACTCCTCAAACACATTTGTGGTTAGGGAGAATCGAAGGCTTGAAGTTGGCAAAAACTCACTTTTCATCCATGGCATATTCATGTTCACACAAGTTGCATTTTCAAGTCAGCATGCCTTACACTAGTTTACAGGCCTCTAAACCACTTCAAACTCCATAATTAAATGCAAATCCATCAGTCTAAGCTTTTGTTTTGGTCATTTGGACATTGTACACAAAATTAAGCCCTAAGTAGAAAAAGGCAAATTTCCATTTTTGTTTTAATCACGCTTTATGTCAAAATTGATTTCTTGAGCATTGATCCAAATCTTTTGCAGCTAATCAAATCCAAAAGTGAGAGGTACCAAGGGCAAGAGATGCAAGCATAAGGATAGCCTGTACAGGCCTGTTCCAATCACTTCCACTTTTTTACTTCAAAAACAAGAAACTTGTCAAAAACCTTAGAACTTGAAAACCAGCCAATACCAACTTATGCAAAGAGTTTGAACATTTTTCTCACACCCCTTTGAGCTAGAAACACGATTGCTTGAGCCTCTAAACACCCCATAGCCAGAAATCACAGTCCTTTGGCAAAATAGGGCAGGTTCTGCAACTTGAGTTCCATAGCTCATTTGGCTCGTGCGTTTTGCCCGAAGTTGCTTCAAACACCTTCCATTCAACTCACCCAAGCTATCCCAAACCTCAAATACCAACTGTAACTCCATTTACAGTGTTTTCCATTTTCACTTTGAGCTTGTGCAGGTTGAGTTCTATAGGCTGATTCAAGGACATTCAAGGCAAGCTAGCTATTGGAGAAGGTCAAGTGAAGTCCAAGTAAGCTACCAGACATCTCAAGCCTTGTTGAAAAGCACTACATTGCCCTACACTAATTCAACTGAAACAGGTTTTTGTCCACTTCCTATCTCTCTATTTAGGAACATTTAGCTTTAGGTTTGTGAATAAAAAATGTAGTATTATGAAGTTGTACATATGCTCAGTTTTCATTTATATTAAGTGTGCTAAGAGAATTTCATCCATGAACATGCTGAAAAAACTATGTCAGATTTTAGGGCCAGAGAAATTCTCTCTGGTCTTTGAGAGTTAAGACAAGTTATTTATATGGTTGGAATCGTCTTGAAATTCTCTACAAGTTTGATGTTGTGTGTTTTTGCAATAGAGCTCGTATATAGGATCTGGTAGTTTGTACAGGGACGCGTGCATTTTTTCAAAAGCTGGAGGTTGAAGATGTAGTTTTGGGCTGGGCTTGGCCTGGCTACTTTTAACACCCCCATTTTCCTTTTTGCACCCCCTGGCCCAATTTCTTGTATTTTTATATTTTTGCATTTTTGTTTTCATTTCTGATTTTGTTTATTTATTTTCAAGTATAAAAAATGCTCAAAAATATTTTCATAATTTTTTCACATTTATTTGCATTTTATTTTAATTTTTTCTAACATAGAAAACATTTTAAATACTTTTATCTTATTTATTTAAACTTGAAAATAAAATATAAATCATACTTTTACTTTTATTTTTATTTCTTATTTTTATTCACACTAAAATATTATTATAAACATAATTTATTTTTGTACATATTTTATTTTATATTATACATATTTAATATAATTAATATACATATATGCTTTTATTTTATTAAAAACTTTAGAACAAAAATACAAAATATTAAATTTTTACTTTAATTATTATTTATACTAAAAAATACTTTTTCTAAGAATATTTCATTTTGTATATATTAATATATTTTATTGTATATAAATAATATAATGTATTTATTTAATTAAAGAAAATTAGGGTTTTACCCCTTAACCAAATAAAATAAATCTTTTATTTATTTCTTTATTTTTTACAATAAATATTTTTACATACATAAGTAAACAAAAACTTTTTCATATTTCATTTCATTTGATATATTTATTTATTTTGTTTATTTAAATATTGTCCATTTATTATTTATGCAATTAAATTCAATTTGGATGTAATAGTAAACTAGGGTTTATATTTCTTGTCACCCCCATTCAAAGATTGTACCCCCATCCCCATAATCATGTTGTAATAGCTTAGACCTTTAAATTCTCGCACTTTACGCTTTCAATTATGCCATGATCAGAGAATTAGAGTTTGTATACAAAAATCTAAATCAACAAATAGCTTGACCTAATCAAAGACAAATATGCATGAAAATCAAGCACAATACACACTTGCACCCCTAGGGTTACAATCCACTTGTTGCCTTCAAAAATGGGTCATGTTATGCATGTTGGGTATTTTGGAAAGAAAAAAACAAAACAAAAGATCATAGTCCCTCGATGACGCTATCTTGGTTGCCTAAACAAAAATGATCAAGTCCCTCAAAAATTTGCCAAAAATACTTGACACAATTGCTATCATGGTCTATACGATGACCTGCGCCTGTCCCGTTTAACATCCTAACACAAGGTTGTTCACCAAATGTAATGGTGAAATAACACTGTCAAAAGGGTTAAAAACATTAGGAAAGATCTTTGAGTAAATTAGGGTAGATAGCTCTTATTTACTTGATCAAAAGCTTGTAAAACATCCTTGCTATTTTCAAACACACTTCACAACACAATTTCAAAACATTTCCCAAATCAAACTTTCAAACATTGAAATCTTTTCAAAAGACAAAAACACCTTTTTATACATTCAAACAAGAATCATTACAAAGGTTACCACAACGATAGCCTCTTTTCAAAACATCTTTCAAAATCACACACAAAGCACCATTTCAAACAATTGAAAAGCAAAAGCAAGTGATCTAAACAAGTAACTAAGAGCCCATGTATAACCATGGATGAAAAGGGTGCTTGCACCTTTGCTTTTCATAATCTACTCCCCGAACCCAAGAAAACATCTCAAAGGTCTTTCCTGTGCTTTTTGACCTTTCCTTAGGATAAAATAAAAAGTCGGTGGCGACTCTTGATAAACCGAAACATTTGCGAACACAAAACACGAAATCTCAAGTCAGTTCTCCCACCGTATCATAGAACTGGAGACTCTGCTGGGGATTAATCTAAAAGTAGAGTAACCTTAGGGTTTAAATCACCTTTGCATGCTTATCTTGTTTTCTTTGATTGCTTTACATTCGGTTCTCTTGTTTGGGTTTTAAATCCTCCACCCGGATTTATGGGAAACATTCATAGGTAAATAGAAATACGTTGTGGAAACTGTGCGGGGTATACCTACATGGTTGAAGCAATAGCTATATTAGTGCGACATATTTGTGGGTACTGGTAGCTTTTGAGTCAATCAAAGAGAATACGGGGCGGCTTAGTGATGTCATGAAGCACTAATGAACTCTTAGAATCTTACTTGACCATCTTGGCCTTATTAGGGGTAGTGAGATGACCGGCTTTGGTGCAGTCCGAAGTTGGTAGATACTCGATACTACACTCACTGAGGATTGTTTTCTTGGAATATTTCGGTCGCCAGTTAAGTGGCTAAACTGAAACAATGAACACAGAAAATAATCCAGTGATATTGAGCTCCTTAGAACCCAGTTACTATTTATAGGACAGGTTGAGCCAACTAACTTCAAGAGGGTACTTACCTATGAAACCTCATGCAAGCCTGAAACTAGGAACTTGTGTGACTTGCTTGTATATGTGCTTGTGAATACATCATGAACATCATAAAGCATCATATGCATCCACTAACCATTTCAAGGGTTTGGATCTTCATCTTTGTTCTTGTTTTATAGGTCATGGAATCTCTTCGCAGGAAAACAATTCAAGTCAACCTTGTGAGAATCCCTCCTCAACTCAAGGAGCTTGCTTCCAAGATTCTAGAGAATTCTCTCTTCAGTGAAAGACATGGTAAACTTCTCAACTTGGTCAACTCCAACATTGAAGAAGACATGGTGAAAGTCCTCTTCCAGTTTTTTGACCCCCTACACCATTGTTTCACATTCCCTGTTTACCAACTAGTACCTACTTGGAGGAATTTTCTCAACTCCTGAGGATTCCTATTCTTCATAAACTACCATACAATGGTACGGAAAGAGAACCAAAACTTGAAGATGTTGCTCAAGCCTTACACTTCCAACCATCTGATATCAAAGGTCATTGGGAAACCAGAAGTAGTGTCAAGGGTTTCTTGGCAAAGTTTCTGTTTGAGAAGGCACAAGACTGCTGGAATTCTCTAGATCTACAAGCCTTTGAGGAGATTGTGGCACTTCTTATCTATGGTTTGGTCTTGTTCCCAAACCCTGAGCAGCTCATAGATGTGAATTCTGTCAAGATTTTCATATCTCGGAATCATGTGCCTACATTGCTTGGAGGCATCCTACACTCAATTCACACACGAACAATGAGGAAAAGAGGTGTTCTCATGTGTTGTACTCCTCTCCTAGCAAGGTGGTTTATTTCTCACCTTCCCCAATCAGTTTTGAAGAATGAGCAGGGTTTAAGGTGGTCACAACGGTTGATGACCCTCACACATTCTGATGTTCATTGGTGTTCTCGGTCCAGAGAAAATGTCATCATCATTGATCATTGTGGAGAGTTCCTTAATGTTCCACTACTTGGCATTAGGGGAGGCATTACCTACAACCCCTGTTTAGCTCTAAGGTAGTTTGGATATGCCCGGAGAGATGGTCCTCATGATATGCTGATTCCTGACTTGGTTTTTGACTTCGACAACGATGCGCAAGGACTTCGACAAAGGTTTATCCGAGCTTGGAGGATGCCCAACAAAGTGGATAGTAAGACACTGGGGCACAAGAATTCCATCCCCCTTGAGCCTTACCTTAAGTGGGTACGAACCCGCGCCCAGAGTCTTATGATGCCTTACCCTCACATTCTCCCCGTGATCAAAGAGCCTGTTATGGAAGGAGAGGTTCCATACACCCTCCTACATCCAGACATGCCAACATCATTGGAAGAATTACAAAAGAGTTGGATACAACTCAAAGAAGAGCGGAATACTTTTGAAGCCAACTTATATGCCAGTGAGAAGAAGGTTTTAGAACTTACCCGCCGACTTTATGAAGAGGAAACTCTTAACACTTACATCGCGCCAAAGAGGATGCGCAATGTCTTTTTACATTAAGAATTTTGTAATATTTTGCCCATGGGGCATTTATTTACTAACAAATTTCTTCTTAATATGACGTGCGTTCTTTTTGTTTGCAACAAATTTAAATTTCTGAATCCTTGAATGCATTACATGAATAACATATCATTCATCATATGGATAAACAGGTCTTCACACCAGGTTTCCTTATCTTTCTGCTATTTATTTTAGCGAGATGGATATAGAGCAGACGGTTAAAGATCTGCAAGCACAGAATTCACAATTCCAATAACTCCTCATGACCTTAGCAAATGGTCAAGAAGATCTTAAAGCATTGTTAGAGAAAGAGAAGGAACCAGAAAGGAAGAAAAAGAAAAGAGTTGGGGTAGCCACTATGGGAAGGATATTTGAGCATCAGGCTAGGAGAGTTCTGGAATTTCCCTCGACGTCTGACGAAGGGGTTGGTAAAGGAAAAGGCGTTACAATACCCTCTGAATCTGAAGCTGAAGAAGAAGGAGAGGATGAGGATGAAGATTACTCCGAACAACAATACCCTCCGGCGGATGATAAGTATAAAAATCTTGAGGATCGGTTGGCAGCCATGGAGTTGCAAAGGGTACCTGGGCTAGATTTCGAAGAACTAGGGTTGGTCGCTGGGATCGTCATTCCTCCCAAGTTCAAAGTACCTATATTTGCTAAGTATGACAGTTTGTCCTGTCCAAATATGCATCCGAGATCCTATGTCAGAAAGATCCAACCCCACTCTTCTGATAAGGATCTATGGGTCCACTTTTTTCAAGATAGCATGTTGGGCACGCAATTGGACTGGTTCTATCAACTTGAGAGATCTGATGTCCATAACTAGGAAGATTTAGCTGCTGCTTTCTAGCGACAATACCAATACAACACAGATTTAGCGCCTACTCGCACTCAGCTACAGAGTATGGGTATGGCCTCTAATGAGGGATTTAAGGAGTATGCCCAGAAGTGGCGGAATTTGGCTGGAAGGGTGCAACCACCATTGTTGGATAGAGAGTTGGTTGACATGTTTTTAGGGACCCTGTCAGGTCCATTCTCCAATCACTTGATCGGGAGCTCATCTGCAGAGTTCACCGAATTAATTCTGACCGGTGAAAGGGTCGAAGCCGACATTAAAAGTGGTAAAACTCAGAAGGACGCCTCCGCTTCCACTGCTATTAAGAAGACCTTCCCATCCAAGAAGGAGGTTTCTTCTATTCATACCTAGAGAAACCAAGGGAGAACAAAGCTCCAACCAACAGTGGGGGCTGTGATGATCCAAAACTCCTCAGCCGATCAACCTCGCAGCAATCAACCAAGAGCTAATCAACAAAGGGTAGAAAGGCCACAAAGGCAATTCACCCGAATCAATATGACACCGGCTCAAGTCCTCCCTCATCTGTTAAAGATGAACCTTACCAACTTGAAAGAAGCGCCGAAAAACCCCAATACCTCTTCTCCTTATTATCATTCCAATGCAAAATGTGCATACCACTCAGACAGTGTAGGGCATGATACCAACAACTGTTGGGCTCTTAAAAACAAGATCTAAGAGTTGATAGATGCCAAGGAAGTAGAGTTTGATGCTCCCGAAAAACCCAACGTGATATCCGCTCCTATGCCAAAACATGGTCATAATGTCCATGCCGTTGTGGAAGATCTTCATGTTACCACTGTTGATGACCTATTGACTCTGTTGCCAATGATTAAAGTGAATTTGATGAAATCCGGAATATTCCCAGGCTGTGGAAAAGACTGTTACTTTTGTTCAAACATGCAAACTGACTGCCCATTGTTGAAATGAGGAATCCAACGCCTGATAGATACCCAAGAGATCCTCTTTCAGAAGACTCTTGTTGCTACTATCACTCATGTTACTCCTGTTACCTTTGTTACTCCAATCAATGACATTGCTATAATAACCATCTCCGACGATCTTTCCAAGACCTGCAAAAGGCCTGTTAAGATTACGCCTGATCTTAAGTTTGTACCACTGAAAATTACCATGCCGGGGCCTATCCCGTATAAATTTAACAAGACGATACCATGGAATTACGGAGGAGATATCTTCTACCATGGTATCAAGCAGATCGAATCAGCCGAAGGGAATTCCGAGGAAGAAACCCCTGATGTAGGGAATATTACGGGAATGAGCAAGATAACTCGTAGCGGAAGGATCTTCTCTCCGGAGATTGCTCCTCCATGGGAAGTCTTCGGACCCTCAAGAGTTTCTGTGCCTGTCAAGCCATCTGTGAAAAGTCCGGTAATTGAAGAAATCGACGCTCCCGAAGCTAGACCCTCTGTTGTTACTACCGATAAAGGTAAGGGGATCCAAGAAGCGCCTGTCAGGACGAAGGCTCAGGTTGTGGTTATCCCCGAGACCACCCAAAAATAGATGGAAGAAATCTTAAAGATAATCAAGAAGAGCGACTATGATGTCGTGGAGCAGCTGGGGAAAACCCCTTCCAAAATCTCTATGTTGGCTCTCTTACTCTGCTCTGAGGCTCATGCCAAAGCCTTGATCAAATTTCTAAAGACGACACACGTACCTCAAGAAACTTCTGCGGACCAGTTTCAAGAGTGTGTGGCTAGCCTTACAGCCGATAATGGTCTTGGCTTTTCTGATGTTGATTTGACGTCTTGGGGAAGAAAGCATAATGATACACTGCATGTCACGGTAGGATGCAAGGGGACCACACTTGCCCATGTTCTGGTTGATACCGGTTCATCTTTAAATGTTCTACCAAAAAAGGTGTTGGACAGACTGGACTGTGAAGGTTTGACCCTAAAACCCAGTAACATCATTGTTAGAGCCTTCGACGGTTCTAAGAGGATGGTTCACGGAGAAGTGGACATCCCAATCAGAGTGGGTACATAAATTTTCAACTCTACTTTTTATGTGATGGGCATCCGTCCTTCATATTCATGCTTGTTGGGAAGGTCGTGGATCCACAACGCTGGGGAAGTCACTTCTTCTCTACACCAAATTCTAAAGTATCCAGTTCAGGGTAAGATCATAACGGTTCACGGTGAGGAGGAGTATATGATAAGTCACCTTAACTCTTTTCGTTATGTGGAGTTAGATGGAGAATTCATAGAAACACTTTTCCAACAGTTTGAAGAGGTTTCTCCAGAAGTCGCAGTAGCAAAGACAATGACTGATGTGCCTATCATTTCCAAGCCTGTGTCTCGGATGGCATCCCTTAAAGATGCGGAGGCTGTAATCAAAGAAGGAAGAAGTACAGTGTGGGGGCAACTGCCAGATTTTCCTCACAAGACGGACAAGTTCGGATTGGGTTTCACTGCCGCTGGCCAGAAAGCTGTGCGTCGCTCCCGGGCTGGAGGACCACCCCTAAAAATCACTCACTATGGAATTCATGCCTTAGAAGAAGATGATGAATAAGACAACTTTGAAGATTGGATATTTCCAACCATTGAAGGAGGATTAAGCAATTGGGAGGCGAAAGACTTCGTTCCTATCACTTTCATCAATCAGTAATTTATCTTTGAACAATTTCCTGTTTGGTCTGTAATAATTAAACAATTCGTACACTCTTTTCACGGTATGCCTTACCTGGGGCATATAGGTCCATTTGTAAGGGTTTTGATTCTTCATTTTCATATGCCATTTTTAATGAATCATGGACGTTTTCATCTATAAACTGTTGTGTTCATTTTCTTTCTTTTTACATTTTATTTTGTTTAAGGATGGCTATCCCTTACACACACCCACACTCACAAAATGCAGGTACCCATCCACTCCGAATTCCATGGGTGACTATTCTGCTTTGGTCTTCGGTGACTCTGAAGATTTGGTCAATCATGTCGAGTACGAAGGTGATGAAGACTGTGAAGTGCCTGGAGAGTTAGCTAGACTTTTGCAACAAGAAGAGAGGGCTATTCTTCCCCATGAAGAATTGTTAGAGACTATCAATTTGGGAATAGAGGAAGACAAGAAAGAGGTTAAAATGGGTGCCAACTTGGAGCCAAGTGTCAAAGAGCGTTCAATTCAGCTGTTGAATAAATATGTCAAGATCTTTGCCTGGTCCTATGAATACATGTCGGGACTGGATACAGATATTGTGGTTCATCGTCTCCCTACAAGAGAAGACTGTCCACCAATCAAACAGAAAGTCCGCCGAATGAGGCCCGACATCTCTGAAAAGATCAAGGCTGAAGTGATGAAACAGTTCAATGCTGGTTTTCTGGCTGTTACTTCCTATCCATAATGGGTTGCTAACATTGTGTCAGTGCCTAAGAAGGACGGCAAAGTCAGAATGTGTGTGGACTATAGGGACTTAAATAGGGCTAGCCCCAAAGATGATTTTCCACTACCACACATTGACATCTTGGTTGATAACACAGCTTAACACAAGGTATTTTCCTTCATGGATGGATTCTCGGGATACAACCAGATCAAAATGGCCCCTGAAGAAATGGAGAAGACTACTTTTGTTACGCAGTGGGGTACCTTCTGCTATAAAGTGATGACATTCGGACTGAAGAATGTCGGGGAAACCTATCAGTGAGCCATGGTAGCTTTGTTTCATGACATGATACATCATGAAATCGAAGTCTACGTAGACGACATGATAGCCGTTCACAAACAGAAGAAGAACACCTTGACCATCTGTAGAAGTTGTTTGTCAGGTTAAAGGAATATAAGCTCAGACTGAACCCTAGCAAGTGCACTTTCGGAGTCAGGTCCGGTAAACTTTTGGGATTCATCGTCAGTAACAAAGGCATCGAGGTTGATCCTGCTAAAGTTAAAGCTATACAAGAAATGCCTGCCCCCCGCACTGAAAAGGAGTTTAGAGGTTTCTTGGGACGCTTAAACTATATTGCAAGTTTCATCTCTCACCTAACATCTACCTGTGAGCCAATCTTCAAGCTGTTGAAGAAAGATCAGGTGGTTGAATGGAATAATGATTGTCAAGTTGCTTTTGATAAGATCAAGGAGTATTTGCTGGAACCTTCTATCTTGATGCCACTCGTCGAAGGAAGACCTTTAATCATGTATCTGACTGTTTTGGATAATTCAATGGGGTGCGTACTGGGCCAACATGACGAGTCTGGCCGAAAAGAGCATGTCATTTATTACCTTAGCAAAAAGTTTACCGGCTGTGAGACTCGCTACTCATTGCTCGAGAAAACTTGCTGCACTTTGGTATGGGCTGCTCGTCAGCTAAGGCAGTATATGTTGACACATACCACTTTGCTGATTTCTAAAATGGATCCGATTAAGTATATCTTCGAGAAGCCTGCTTTATCTGGAAGAATCTCTAGATGGCAGATGATCCTGACTGAATATGATATCCAGTACACAACCCAAAAAGCTAAAAAGGGGAGTGTACTAGCTGACCATCTAGCTCATCAAGCCGTCGAAGATTACCAATCTATGAGGTTCGACTTCCCTGACGAGGACATTATGACTTTGGACAACATTGAAGGTAACAGACCATATGACGGACCTGAACAAGGATCCCGATGGACCCTGTACTTTGATGGTGCTTCAAATGCACTTGGCAACAGTGTCGGTGCGGTACTTATTTCTCCAGAAGGTTGCCATTCGCCTTTCACTACTAGACTCTGCTTCAGCTGCACCAACAACATGGCCGAGTATGAAGCTTGTATCTTTGGTCTCAAGGCTGCTATTGACTTGGGAATCAAATCTCTGATTGTATTTGGGGACTCAACTTTGGTTATCAATCAAATCAAAGGAGAGTGGGACACTAAACATCCTAATCTTATCCCATACAAAGAACATGTCTTGACATTGTTGCCTTATTTCGAGCAGATTACCTTTGAGCACTTCCCGCGAGAAGAAAATCAGCTAGCAGATTCTCTGGCTACAATGTATTCCATGTTTAAACTCAACTGGGATAATGAGGCTCCCCAAATCACCATCGAGCGAATGGACGAACTTGCGCACTGTCATGAGATTAATACCGAAGAAGTAGTGGAACAACCCTGGTTTCATGAAATCAAAAGGTATCTCCAGACTCGAGAATACCTCGAAGGAGCTTCCGTCAATGACAAAAAGTTCTTAAGGAGATTTGCTGCCAAGTTCTTCCTGAGCAATGGTATCCTATACAAGCGCAGCCATGTTTGTGTTCTACTTCGTTGTATGGACAAGGTTGAAGCTGAGTCGATCATGACTGAAATACATAGCGACACATTTGGCACCCACTTGAGCGGACATACGATGGCTAAGAAGATTCTAAGGGCAGGCTACTACTGGTCTACCATGGAAGCTGATTGCCATCAACATTCCTGTACTTGTCACAAATGCCAAGTCTATGCTGACAAGGTACATATTCCTCCAGTTCCTCTCAACGTTCTAACAGATCCTTGGCCATTCGCGATGTCGGGAATCGACATGATTGGAGAGATCAAGCCTACAACATCCAATGGACATCGCTTCATCTTGGTCGCTATTGATTATTTTACCAAGTGGGTCGAAGCAGCTTCCTTCGCCTCCGTTACAAAGAATGTGGTTGCCCACTTCATTAAGCAGAACCTCATATGCCGGTATGGTATCCCTGACAAGATCATCACAGACAATGGTACAAATTTGAACAACACTGTGATCACCACTTTGTGCGAGCAGTTCAAGATTCAACATCACAATTCATCTCCCTATCGGCCAAAGATGTACAGTGATGTTGAAACCGCAAACAAAAATATCAAGAAGATCATTCAAAAGATAACAGTCACCTACAAGGACTGGCATGAGATGTTACTGTTTGCTCTGCACGGATAACGTACCACGGCGCGTACTTCAACTGGGGAAACCCCCTTTTCTTTGGTATATGGCATGGAGGTTGTTTTACCTATGGAAGTTCAGATTCCTTCCTTAAGAATTATGAAGGATGTTGGTTTAAGTGAAGACGATTGGATTCAGACCCGTCTTGATCAGCTTAATTTGATCGACGAGAAGCGACTTACTGCTATTTTTCATGGTCAGACGTATCAAAAACGGATGATCAAGGCTTTCAACAAGAAAGTCAGACGTCGGGTATATCGAGTCGGAGATCTTGTAATCAAGCGGATCATCTTACCGCAAAGTTATCCCAGGGGAAAGTGGACTCCTACTTACGAAGGACCATTTGTGATCAAAAACATTTTTTCTGGTGGGGAAATGATTCTGACCACCATGGACGGCGACGACCTGCCGCACCCTGCGAACGCAGACATAGTCAAAAGATACTACGCATAAACGGCCCGACAAGTTGAAAACCCGAAAGGGCGACTTGGGCAAAAAAATGGGCATCCCGGTGTATCGAAAACCCGAAAGGGCGGTTCAGGCTAAAATTAGGGATAAATAAAAAAATTTGTACACCCGGCAAGTTGAAAACCCGAAAGGGAAACTTGGGCAAAAAAGGGTTTCCCGGTGGATCGAAAACCCGAAAGGGAGGTCCAGGCAAAAGTTAGGGAATTAAAGCGTATGACTATGTCTCGTCGGATCACTTTAAAGGCAATCTCTTTACGACCAAACTCTAGGCTTCTGATCAACCTAATCATCTGCGGACGAAGTAACGAATGGGAAAGATACTCAGAGTTGTAAAGGCTATGGCAGAATGGGAACCCCATAGAATTGTTACACATAGCCATCTTTCTTTGTATAAAATTTCTTCTCAATTTTTCGACAACATTCTCTTACTAGGATGTCTGTCTCCTTTGTACAAAGATACTTACAAAAGTTAATACAAAGATACTTCAAAGTGCAGAAATTTGCTTGCCTTTCCTTTCTTTTTACACTTATGTATTATTTGAAAACGTCCAATGGTTTGTTAAATGAGCATATGCATTTGAATATAATCACTGCTTACAAATAAAACAAAATAAGAAAAGATAATCACTGATAGGTCGAAAGTATAAGAAAACGTCTTTAGGCTATTCCATAAAGAAATCCCCTACAGTACGTCACTCAGATCCTCAACAGAGCTAAAACCTTGAAATGCATATCCCCAGCGGAATTGAGGTTCAAAATTCCCATCAGAGTTAAGTTTCCAGAAGAAAAAAAACTCCCAGCGGAGCCAGAATACTCTAAACTATCTTCCCCAGCGGAGTCCAAAACTACAAATCTTAAACCCCGGTGGAATACTATCCAACTTCCTCCGATTCCCCAGCGGAATTCTCCACAAAAGAGGAATCCTCGGTAGATTGGCATACAACCCAAGCTCCTGATTTCCCCGGCAGAATAAACATTCTCCCCATAGAGTTATTTCCTGACAGAACAAAGATTCTTGTTCCCGTTTCTCCATTTTGAAGCCTCCCAGGTTTTAATTCCCCAGTAGAGGTCGTCGGATTTTTCCTTATTTCCCCAGGAAAGTCATGAAGGATTCTCAATTCCCCGCAGGTTACCAAGGATTTTCTGTCCCCAACAATGGTCAACAAGGATTTCTCATCTTCAGCAATCAAAGATTTTTGGAATCCCCAACATCGGTCAAGGATTTACTTTCCCCGGGAGCAGTCAAAGATTTCATTATCTTTAGCTATCGAGGATTTATTTTCCTCCGCAAGATAGTTAATCAACTTACATGCGCATACATTACATTCATATATCATGAACGTTTATATAACATATTTTATTGCATCATACATGACATGCAACATAACTTTGTGTTTTAGCTAACATTCTACCCTTTCAGGATAAGATTAAAAGCTACCTTTAACAAATGTTCAAAGATTTCAGATACAGTACGGATACACTCCAAGACATGGAAGTCATTCTGCTACTTATTCAGATCTCTTATTCAGATACAATATGGATACACCTCAGACACGGTGGTCATTCTATTACTCATACAGAATTTCAAGTCAAGATACAGTATGGATACACCCCAAACACGGAGGTCATTCTATTACTCATTCAGACTTCAGCAATCAGATACAGACTAGATACGCTCCAGACATGGAAGCCTTTCTATTTCTCATTCAAATTCAACTATCCACTTCAAATTCAGATACACTCCAGACACGGAAGTCATTCTATCACTTGTCCAGATCCCAGTTACAGTACGAATACATTCCAAACACGGAAGTCATTTTTCTGCTCATACAGATCTCGACTTCAGATACAGTCCAGATAGGCACCAGACACGGTTGCCATTCTGTCTCTCATTTGGAATTTATCCCCAGCCCATAGATGCTCCATACACAGATGTCTCTCTGTCACCCATTCAGAATTCAGATACAATACAGATACACTCCAGACACGGCAGTCATTCTGATATTCATTCAAGAATCAAATACAGTTACAGCTCGGATACGCTCTAGACACGGACGCCATTCCCTTTCTCATACGAATCCAATCTCCAGAAACAACTCGGATACGTTCCAGAGACGGATACTAATCTGGTGTTCATTCTCTTGATTTTCAACAAACAGTTTTGGATGGCATCTCTAAGCCCATTTCCAACAAGATTCTACCATCTCCAAATGGAATCTTTAAGCCCATTCCCTCAGTTACATTTTGACGAGTGCAAATTTACGGGTACTCTAGTGTCCAATCCTCTTTTACCTTCGAGTCACGAAGGGTAAACTTGCCAATCTAACTCTTCAGGTTCAAGAAGATTGAAAAGGGGCAACTGTTGTACCCCAAAATTTTCCCTCTCATTTTATCAACAATTCTCATCAAAGGCTCTTTGAACTCAAGATCAAGCTAGGGTTTGCTCTGCACAAGACATCTCCTTGCATTGATGACCTAAATTAGGGTTTGAGTTTGCACAAGGATTTATGGGCCTTCAATGCTCAAATTGACTTTCATACTTCATATTGGACTCATAAGTTTGTCCATGCCAAGTTTCAAGCCTTGAATCAAATTTTTGCCCAGTCAATTGGATAGTTGACCTAGAAATCAGCTGTATTAGGGAAAAAGTCAATTGTGGCCAATTTACAGTCAAACCTCATGAATTTTGACCCACATCAACATTATGAACTCATACGAACCATTTTATCAAGTTTGGACCACAACTCCACAAAAAATTTGATCAGATCACCAAAAGGGCAAAATGGTCATTTTTAGGGTTTAGATTGTACAAAGGCAATTTATGACTTTTTGACCTAGCCAATGGCAAATTAGGCTCAACCATGGACTCAAGGACTCAATGGCATCATCTTGACCTATTCAACAAGTTCAAAAGACCTCAATTGCATTGGATTGACAGATGAATTTTTTAGTTAACTGATCAAAATTTGACTATACACTGAAAATTCAAACTTTGACTTTTTGGTCAAAATCAGATGCCAAGGGTCATTTTTCATCAAGATGTGTCAAAATATGAAACTTGTTCATCAAGAAACCCAAAATTGCAAATTAGGGTTTGAAATTGAAAATTTTCATAACTTAGAATTTTTCTAAGTTATGAAATTTTCTTATTTTTTCCTAACTTTTCCCAACATTTTCACCATGATGAAAATGGATTAAAACAAAACCTCCAACATGAAAGTTGTAGTCCTCCACAAATTCTACAACTTTTACTCACAAAGTTTTCCTAAAAGAACCTTGGATGTCAAGTTATGAGTTTTGGAACAAGGGTCCCTAAAACTTTTAACTTAGTGAAATTTTGCCCTAGTTTAGGCAGGATTTTGACCTATCTTCTTGGCCATTTTTCACATAGTTCCACTTGGAATCTCAAGTTGCATTTAAAAGATGGATTATAAAGCATGTTGCAAGCTTTCCAAATTATCCAAGAAATCCTCAAACACATTTGTGGTTAGGGAGAATCGAAGGCTTGAAGTTGGCAAAAACTCAATTTTCATCTATGGCATATTCATGTTCACACAAGTTGCATTTTCAAGTCAGCATGTCTTACACTAGTTTACAGGCCTCTAAACCACTTCACACTTCATAATTAAATGCAAATCCATGAGTCTAAGCTTTTGTTTTGGTCATTTGGACATTGTACACAAAATTAAGCCCTAAGTAGAAAAAGGCAAATTTCCATTTTTGTTTAAATCATGCTTTATGTCAAAACTGATTTCTTGAGCATTGATCCAAATATTTTGCAGCTAATCAAATCCACAAGTTGGAGGGACCAAGGGCAAGAGATGCAAGCATAAGGATAGCCTGTACAGGCCTGTTCCAATCACTTCCACTTTTTTACTTCAAAAACAAGAAACTTGTCAAAAACCTTAGAACTTGAAAACCAGCCAATACCAACTTATGCAAAGAGTTTGAACATTTTTCTCACACCCCTTTGAGCTAGAAACACGATTGCTTGAGCCTCTAAACACCCCATAGCCAGAAATCACATTCCTTTGGCAAAATAGGGCAGGTTCTGCAACTTGAGTTCCATAGCTCATTTGGCTCGTGCGTTTTGCCCCAAGTTGCTTCAAACACCTTCCATTCAACTCACCCAAGCTATCCCAAACCTCAAATACCAACTGTAACTCCATTTACAGTGTTTTCCATTTTCACTTTGAGCTTGTGTAGGTTGAGTTCTATAGGCTGATTCAAAGACATTCAAGGCAAGCTAATTATTGGAGAAGGTCAAGTGAAGTCCAAGCAAGCTACCATACATCTCAAGCCTTGTTAAAAAGCACTATATTGCCTTACACGAATTCAACTGAAACAGGTTTTTGTCCACTTCCTATCTCTCTATTTAGGAACATTTAGCTTTAGGTTTGTGAATAAAAAATATAGTATTCATTACCATGAAGCTGTACATATGCTCAGTTTTCATTTATATTAAGTGTGCTAAGAGAATTTCATCCATGAACATGCTGAAAAAACTAGGTCAGATTTTAGGGCCAGAGAAATTTTCTCTGGTCTTTGAGAGTTAAGACAAGATGTTTATATGGTTGGAATCGTCTTGAAATTCTCTACAAATTTGATGTTGTGTGTTTTTGCAATAGAACTCGCATACAGGATCTGGTAGTTTGTACAGGGACGCGCGCGTTTTTTCAAAAGTTGGAGGTTGAAGATGAAGTTTTGGGTTGGGCTTGGCCTGGCTACTTTTGACACCCCCATTTTCCTTTTTGCACCCACTGGCCCAATTTCTTTTATTTTTATATTTTTGCATTTTTGTCTTCATTTCTGATTTTGTTTATTTATTTCCAAATATAAAAAATGCTCAATAATTTTTTCATAATTTTTTCACATTTATTTTGCATTTTATTTTAATTTTTTCTAACATAGAAAACATTTTAAATACTTTTATCTTATTTATTTAAACTTGAAAATAATATATAAATCATACTTTTACTTTTATTTTTATTTCTTATTTTTATTCACACTAAAATATTATTATAAATATAATTTATTTTTGTACATATTTTATTTTATATTATACATATTTAATATAATTAATATACATATATGCTTTTATTTTATTAAATACTTTAGAACAAAAATACAAAATATTACATTTTTACTTTTATTATTGTTTATACTAAAAAATATTTTTTCTAAGAATATTTCATTTTATATATATTAATATATTTTATTGTATATAAATAATATAATATATTTATTTTCTTAAAGAAACTTAGGGTTTTACCCCTTAACCAAATAAAATAAATCTTTTATTTATTTCTTTATTTATTACAAAAAATATTTTTACATACATAAGTAAACAAAAACTTTTGCATATTTCATTTCATTTGATATATTTATTTATTTTGTTTATTTAAATATTGTCCATTTATTATTTATGCAATTAAATTCAATTTGGATGTAATAGTAAACTAGGGTTTATATTTCTTGTCACACCCATTCAAAGATTGTACCCCCATCCCCATAATCATGTTGTAATAGCTTAGACTTTTAAATTCTCGCACTTTACGCTTTCAATTATGCCATGATCAGAGAATTAGGGTTTGTATGCAAAAATCCAAATCAACAAATAGCTTGACCTAATCAAAGACAAATATGCATGAAAATCAGGCACAATACACACTTGCACCCCTAGGGTTACAATCCACTTGTTGCCTTCAAAAATGGGCCATGTTATGCATGTTGGGTATTTTGGCAAGACAAAAACAAAACAAAAGATCATAGTCCCTCGATGACGCTATCTTGGTTGCCTAAACAAAAATGATCAAGTCCCTCAAAAATTTGCCAAAAATACTTCACACAATTGCTATCATGGTCTATACAATGACCCACGTCTGTCCCGTTTAACATCCTAACACAAGGTTGTTCACCAAATGCAATGGTGAAATAACACTGTCAAAAGGGTTAAAAACATTAGGAAAGATCTTTGAGTAAATTAGGGTAGATAGCTCTTAGTTACTTGATCAAAAGCTTGTAAAACATCCTTGCTATTTTCAAACACACTTCACAACACAATTTCAAAACATTTCCCAAATCAAACTTTCAAACATTAAAATCTTTTCAAAAGACAAAAACACCTTTGTATACATTCAAACAAGAATCATTACAAAGGTTGCCACAACGATGGCCTCTTTTCAAAACATATTTCAAAATCACACACAAAGCACCATTTCAAACAATTGAAAAGCAAAAGCAAGTGATATAAACAAGTAACTAAGAGCCCGTGGATAACCATGGATGAAAAGGGTGCTTGCACCTTCCCTTTTCATAATCTACTCCCCGAACCCAAGAAAACGTCTCAAAGGTCTTTCATGTGATTTTTGACCTTTCCTTAGGATAAAATAAAAAGTCGGTGGCGACTCTTGCTAAACCGAAACATTTGCAAACACAAAACGCGAAATCTCAAGTTAGTTCTCCCACCGTATCACACCTTGAAACACAAGTTTTGGTTGAGTTTTGAGCAAAATAGAAATCACACTTTTCATGTTTGCAACTTCACACGATTTCCCTCCAAACTTCATCATTTCACACGCTTAAGAATTCCATTAGCTTCCCTATAAATAGAGGGTCATAACTCATTCATTTTCTCAAGCTTAGATAGCCAGAATCACCCTGCCAAACTCTCTCTTCAACCCACGTTTCTGCAACTTCGAATTTGATTTTATAGCTTTCCTCAATCCATTTTCTTTGTCAATTCTTCATCCTTGAACTTCACTAAAGCTAACAGAAGAAGAACCAAGCTCTAAGACTTCCTAAATCGTGCTAGCCAAATAAAGTTTTAGAGCTCTGAATTTAAACTCCAATAGGTAGATTCCTTCATCAACTCTCTCAAACTTTGGAACTGTAATGAAGCTCTCAACATTCTGATTCTAGTCGCAACATTTGTTTTCAACTGGAAGTGAGTTTTGGCCATGAACTTTCAAATCCCTTTTAAAATCTTTCCTTCTGAAATGACTGAGCTACACCTTACATAAATTTTTCGCGAGGGTACCATTGGAATCGTCATGAAAAGACGAAGCGAATAATACCAGTCTCGAGCTCTAATTTTTCCATTTCATGAACCTGCAAATCGCGTGGACAGAGGTTGAAGACGACCTACGTGTCCGCCTTCAAGTAGTGGGAATTTGCCACACATTTTTTCAAATCTAATTTAATAGTTGATCACATGTTTTATTCATTAAGGATCATGATATGTACAACGCGTCTGATCCATTGTATTAGCTTACTAACGCGTTTTAACTCTCATCCAATAGTCTATATTTTTTTACTTTATTTTTTATTTATGATTTTTTATATTTAATTGTTTTAAACTTCAAAAAATCATAGAAAATTCATTTCGGACTCAAAAATTATGAAAAAAATTCACAAAAATATTTTCAAATATTCTCTTTCTGATTTTTATTTTTTCATAATCTTATTTTGAGATTTGGTATTTTTCATGATTTTTTTTCTTTGTTTTGGTTTGTTTTTAATTTCTTAAAAATAATTTTTGACATTTTTAAATTCTGAAAAAAAAAATCATCAAAATTATCTCTCTTATTTCTGAGCTTATGAATTTTTGTTAGAATTTTATTTTGATTCTACTATTTTTGATCTTTTTTTCACTTATTTGAGTAATTTTAATTAGTTTAAAAATACTTTTCTGATTTGAAAAATTACCAAAATTTTTGTAAAAATATTTGAGGTCATTTTTGATTTTTCTATGTCTCTTTTAATTTTTCTTTGATATTTTGAGTATAGTTTTCTATTTTCCCTTTTATTTTCATTTTAAAGACATTTTAAAAATCATTTTCTTTTTTTATTTTATTCATTAAATAGAGTTTTATTTTTGTATATATTCTCACCTTTTGACTTTTGATCATGTACTTCATTAACATCATTGAATCTTGGGTGTTGAGTTTAACTCCACCAAAATGGATGAATGATTTTAATGATAGTTTGATTAAATTTTTATTTTAAAGATATCACTTCCCTCTTCATCTCATCCTCTTCTCATTGTGTTACATGTTGTTAGAGGATTATATACTTACCATCTCTCCAAACATATGGCACATAAATTGCTATTGACTGACCTCAAGATAGGTGTGAATTCTATATAAGTCTACTTAAGATTGCTTAACATAACGCTAAATTTTGTCCCAATTTCAAAAATGATCATTCGTGTCCCAAACCTATGTTTGCAAGCTCAAGTATATTAATTTGAAACCTTTGATCCAATAATCTTGAGATTCATTGTTAGGAGGCTTTGGTCTTATCAATCCTCTAATGAATCTTTATAAGCTTTGGTCAAAGTGAATCACTTAAACATCATTGATCATTTATTGTTTCCTTGAGATTTTGAAAATGAATGATATACTTGACAAAAAGAAAATGAAACTTGTTGATGAGAGGCTTTGATTTTAACAATCCTCTAATGAGTTTCAAATCCAAGTTTCAAGATGGTCATTCAACAAACCTCTAATTACTAATTCATTAACATTTGACTTTTATTTTATGCCCTTTATTTTATGCCTTTACTTTATGCACCCTTTTCTTTTAGCATATACATTTCATGCTATTTTCATCTTTGCTCACTTGAGCATTTTCTTTTATGTCATTTTTATTTTTCTCACTTGAGCTTCTCATTTCTTTTTTAAGATACCTAATAATCAACTTAAACCATAAAAAACTTTAATTTTACTTGGACTATTGTGTTACTATCCTTGGTATTATGGAGCGATGGACTTCTTGGAGTTAGGATTAGAGACCCTGACTTACCTTGAGACCTTGTGACTTTTATTGCAATATTGTCTGGAGTTCTTGGGGTTTACCCCTAAGACATTTGGTTGTTTGTTTTCTTTGTGTGCATGTTATTCTGATTATATGCTTTGTCTGTGATTGAGAATTCATCTGTATACATCCGTTACTCTGCCCAATTTTTTTTGTGAAGACTTAATGCACTTGAAGTTTGACTCTCAAGAGGTTATACTGTCCTTGCTCATTTGGTTTCAATCCAAAGAATGATAATTCTACACTGACTCATAATATCAAGTGTTGGCTCCTTGTTGGTTAGACGATTATTTTCCCTAGCTTTTACTTGCTTTAGGATAGTCTCTTCATCTCCTCCCAGCTTCTTTAATTTCAAAAATCTTCTCCCTCATTTTGAAAACTATTCTTGTTTTAAACGTGAACCGCTTTCATAATAAACATGGACTTAGGTCCATACATTTTCAAAATATTTTCTTGATCAAACTTTAATTAACTTAATAATACCTTGACATTTTTTGTGAGAAGACTAAAAGTCAATCAATCTCATTCAAACCATTTTGCCACTTTGGGCTTTTTACTTTAAAATTTTATCAAAAGATTAGACCATTATCAATCCTTGAAGTGATGCAAACTACTATAATTCTATGATACATAGTGAAGTGAGATATTTTCCACTTGGGTGTTGAGTGAGGCTTTGTTGATTTTAAACTCCAAGCTATATCCTCCATTTTGAGATGACACAAATTATCCTTTCACATAATTGTGGGTAGTAAGTATGTTCTTCCACTCGGATAAGATGATGATGTCTCGTCTCTTAAAATTAACCAACATACTTGTGTTTTAAAATTTTTAAAGGTGAACTACGAGTACCCTGATCCCCTATTGCACGGAAGGTGGTACGTAGGCACTAAAGGTTCGCAACCGCGACGGGTGTAAAAATTGTAAAAAATACTTCTTTTCCCATCCCCACCATCTATTTTTGTATACAACATTTATAGCCAAAATACACAGATTTTCAAAGAGGTTCCTATGGAGTACCATAGATGTTTAGGGTGCTAATACCTTCTCTTTGCATAACCAACCCCCGAACTTAGATTATCTCCCCCTTTTTTGGGTTATTCGCTATTTTCCTATTCCTTTGGAAACAATAAAATGTGGTGGCGATTTTTAATTTGATCTATGCGAGTTAAGTCAATCCAATTGCTTAGTCTCAATATTTCTACCGCTATAGAAAAAATGGTGACTTCACTGGTGAAAGATCGACCTATTGTCGGTTCATCCCTAAGAGGGTTGAGCCTATCTTAGTTTATTTGTGTATATGCTTTTGTTTGTTGTATATATGTTTGTTTTAATTTCCCTGGTTTTGAGGGTGCTTGGTGATTTCTCATAAGCCTTCTACCCGGACTTGGGCAAACTTAAGATAGGACGGGGGGTATATTCATGTTAACTTTGAGGGAGTAATCCCAAAAAATGAGGCATGAGATCCCTCACTTAGTGGAGGCCCCTTTGACTGTAGTGTCGTTTACCGAGTAATCAGGAAGATGTGTTACTTTTGACCTGGGAGCCTGTTGAAATTGACGATCGTAGAACCTTTAACCCATATGGCATTTTAGGTGTAGTGAGGAAGCTATGACGGATTAATCTGGAAATGGTTGTCACACGATACTACGCTCGGATGAGTTTTTCTTGAGAATATTACTAATTACTGAGTCAATCAGGATGTTGGTAATATCCGAAGGAAGGATGTAGACTCTATGAAACTTTTAGAACCTTATTCAGCTGGAGATAAACTATTAGACCATACCTTGTGGGTAGTACCTTTGACTTCATGCTCGTGACATCAAACTTATGAACCCCCCTCCCCATGTTTGTGATCTTGTGTGTGATTGTTGTATCATGCATCCATGCACCCATGAGCATCCTTTAATAAATAATGGTTCAAGGGACTTAAAGCTGACTATTTGTTAATATCCCGGGTACTTTTGACCATAGATCCTGGAAAAAGAAAGACTCGGAAGTACAGTTTCAAGAATCCTAAGATAGATGATTTGATGAGTCTAATTCCCGAGATTGAGAGTTCTGTAGATTTTTGAAAGAAGTATGGATCCATGGTGTATCCCATGAAGCTTAGGATGAAGGAGGGTATTCTCTAGACTTTGGTCCAGTTCTATGATCCGATGTATCGATGTTTCACTTTCCCTAATTATCAGTTGATGCCTACATTAGAGAAGTGTTCTTATCTACTGGGATTACCTCTTACTGATTGTGTTCCTTTCACAGGTTTGGTGGGGGAGCCAAAATCTCATGAGATTGCTGCTTTGATTCATTTGGGGAAGTCTGAGATTGAGGCCTACAGGACTATTAAAGGAGGAATCAAAGGCTTACCCGCTCAGGTTTTATTAGAGAAAGCTTGCGACTTTGCTAGGATGAAGAGTACGGTTTCTTTTGAGGCCATATTTTCTCTACTTGCCTACGTATTGTTCTTATTTCCGAATGTAGACAACTTCGTGGATGTCAATGCCATCAGGATATTTTTGATAGGGAATCCAGTCCTTATACTTTTAGGTGATGCTTATTACTCCATTCATCTTCGTAATTCTTATCATGGAGGGATGATCACATGCTACACGTTGTTGTTGTATCAGTGGTTTATTTCTCACTTGCCTCAGTCTGATGCTTTCTGGGATGTCAAAAAGGAACCTCGTGGGCTCCAAAGATTATGGCCCTCACTCATTCAGATATTGTTAGGTACCATCAGGCTTACCATGATGTAGATATTGTCGATATTTATGGTAGTTTCCTCAATGTACCTCTACTTGGTACAAATGGAGGAATTAACTACAATCCTGTCCTTGCACGAAGACAACTTGGATATCCGATGAGCGATTAGCCAAATAGTATTCATCTGATTGGTTTCTTTCTTAGAGAAGGAGAGAATCATAAGGAAGCTAAGGAGAAGATCGCAAAGGCTTAGCATCATATTCACAGGAAGAGTAGAAAGGACTTAGGACCTAGAGGGGTTGTTTCTTTGGAGCCTTATCTTCAGTGCGTACAAGCAAGGGAAGTTCAGTTGAAGATGCCATATTCCCGTGAAGCACCTATGCCTGATATGTTTGTGAAGACCACTCCTCCCCTTTTTGATGATGTGGAAGAGCTTCAACTGGCCCTATTCAGGATGCAACAAGAGAAAGAAGCTTGGAAGAATAAGTGTCAGACTTTAGAGATATCCTACCGGGCAGACTTGAAGGAGAAAGATGACTTGATTGAGATTCTTGAGAGTCATGCTGTAAAGATGATAGAGAGGCAAGAGGATTTATTTTCCTCTAGCACTTAGTCAGGGATTAGTCATTCACTTCCCGATTCTGGTGATTGGAAAGTTATTGCTAACAAGTATGCAAAAGAGAATAAGCGGTTGAAGGCTCAAATTGCAAGATTCATATGAAAGTGTCAGTGTATGGAGTGAGCTTCATCAGCTTTACTTTCTTAGGGTTTTAGATTCTATCTTCTTTTTGTACTTGGTATTGTTGATACTTGTACTAAAAAATATGTAATCCATTTTGAAGTTATTATAACGAATATTTTCAGTATTTCAAATGGGTTAGTACTTTAATATTCACAAATTGTTCATAAATCTTTGAGTTCCTTGAATTTATTAGTAATAAAATAAATCATGTGCATTTTATATCATGCATCATCCTGTACATATTTCTTGCATTTCTTTTCATACCCAGGTGTCTTACTGAATTTCTCCACTTCATTCAGCAAGCTGTCTGACCGAGTATAATATTCAAGCTAATTCCAAGAAGAAAATGGAGAATATTGAACAGGAAAATCACGAGATGCACAAAGAGGTTACTACTCTAAAGGCCGTTATGGCCAATTTAACTGTTTGATGGAATCATTGGTGGCTGCTCAAAATCATCCACCACTTGTTTAGCCTTAATAAACAACATTTGCTTCTGAAGGTCCATCAGTTCCCGTTTTTGTAGCCCCAGTTACTATTGATCAAAATCGTATGCCTCGGGGTTATCCATGGGGAATACCAGAAAACTTAATTCCATAAGGTTTTAATCTTGACACTCAAGTTGCTCCAGTTGTTCAAGTTGCTGCTACTCGTGCACCTCCTATGGTGCATATTACTCATGCTGCTAGATATGAGACCCACTATGTTGCACCTCCTTCAGCGAATGTCGTGTCGTTTGTTAATGACGAAGTTTATCGTCCTATACCTCTGCCAAGTGAAAGCTTAGGATTCTATGATCGAATGGACGATTTTCAGGATCAGTTTGATAAGATGCAGAAAGATATGAAGGCCCTCAGAGGAAAAGAATTGTTTGGGAAGAATGTGAATGATTTGTGTTTGGTTCCAAATGTGAAAATACCTGCAAAGTCCAAAGTATCGGAATTCGAGAAATACAAGGTCAATACTTGTCCCCATGCTCACCTTGTGATGTATGTGAGAAGGATGTCTACTCACACCGATGATCAACGTTTCTTAATCCAAGACAGTTTGATTGATGTTGTGTTGAAGTGGTACATGAGCTTGGATAGTGCCAACATTCATACTTTCAACAACTTCGGTGAAGCGTTTATTAGACAGTATAAATATAATATGGACATGGCACCTGACCGTGATCAACTCAAGGAAATGGTACAAAAATATAGGGAATCGTTTAAAGAGTATGCACAGAGATGGCGTGAAGTAGCCGCCCAAGTGACCCCTCCAATGGAAGAGAAAGAGATGACAAAGATTTTTTTGAAGACTCTAGGTGCCTTCTATTATGAAATAATGGTGGCGAGTGCACCAAGTGATTTTACCGAAATGGTGAGTATGGGTGTTCATTTGGAAGAAGTTATAAGAGAGGGTCGTTTAACAAGAGGTGAGAATTCTGGTTGTACCAAGAAGCTTTCATACGGGTTTTCCAAAAAGAAAGAAGGAGATACAAATGTTGTCATTCAAGAGAGAAGGGTTAATCCTCCTAGAAGAAATCATCAGCGCCACCACCAGGTTGCTTCGGTAACTCCAGTTGTCAATGTGGCTCTAGCCATAGTCGCTTATCAAAGACCATCCCCTCAGGGAAATCAGGGGAAAAATCAAAAGAGATAGGCTTTTGACTTTATTCCCTTGAACAATGCAGAGTTACTCCCAGCGTTAATTCAAAAGAAGTTGGTTCAGACCAGGCCATCCCTGTTATACCATCACCTTTGCCTTGGTATTATAAGGCATACCAGACATGTGCTTTTCATTAGGGAGCACTAGGGCACAATGTTGAGAAATGTTATCCTTTTAAATCTGAAGTACAAAAGATGGTGAGGTCTGGCCTTTTATCCTTTAAAGATGATGGCCCAAACGTAAAAGATAATACTTTGCCAAAGCATGAAGGAACAAATGTTGTAAACATGGTTGCTGGTTGTCCAGGGGACTTCCGTATTTTTGATATCAACCTGGTTAGAGGAGATTTGGTAAAGATGCATGTTGACCTCCGCGAGTTTAGTTACTATACGCATGACCATACTGGTTGTGATATTTGCAGTACAAATATACAGGGGTGTGATAAGATAAAAGATGATCTTCAGGAAATGATGGATGAAGGTCTCATTCACATGATCAGGCCTAGGGGAGAGTACGAGGAAGATGTGAATATGGTCTTTGGATGTCCTGGAGAATTCCGTATTTTTGACGTGAACCATATGAATGGTGATTTGGTGCAGTTGCACGCTACTTTCTGTCACATGGATGGTCAAGTAGAACACCGTTATGGGTCTTGTCTAGTCTGCTGCAGAGATTCGCGAGGTTGTTTCATTGTGAGAAATGGTGTTCAATTATTTTTGGACAATGGTACTATCAAAGTTTCGGGCAATAGAGATGATTACAATGGGATTAATGTGATTGAAGATTGCTTGGCCGAGACTGTGTCAGATGATGAGTATTCTTCTGCATATGGATTCTTTTCCTCAGATGAAGATATGTTTTCCAACAATGATTCTATGATGCCTAAGTATTATGAAGAAGGGGTGAACGTTATTGTTCCTTGTTTCAGTGTTCCCTCCCCTATAGAGATTGAGTACTGTAGCAAGCCAGCTGTTGCTCCAGTGGTGATTTTCTTGCCGGGTCCTGTTCCTTACGAATCAGACAAAGTCGTGTCATACAAATAAAAAAAATACAATCTTGGAGGATGGTGTGGAATTTCCCATCCAACCTTTGTCTGATGTCAAGAATATTGCTGAGGAGGATCGAGTGACCCGTAGTGGTCAGGTTTCTGCACCTATCATTTGAGGGAATGTTAATGCTGATAAGAAGATTGTTTAAAGTGTTGAACCCAAAAAAGCAGTGGGGGAACCTAGTTGTACTACAGTGGAAAAAGATGTGGATGATATATTGAAGATTATCAAGATGAGAGACTATAGGATCGTAGATCAATTGTTGCAGACTCCATCAAAGATATCTATTCTGGCCTTGCTGATGAACTCTTCTGCATACAGGGAATATTTGATGAGAGTATTGGATCAAGCTTTTGTGGAAATTGATATGCCATTGGACCAATTCAGCAGTGTGGTAGGGAATATTACACCCAGTAATAACCTGAGTTTCTATTATGACGAATTGCCCGACGAAGGAAGGAATCATAACTTGGCTCTCCATATCTCCATGAACTGCAAGAACGATTCGTTATCAAATGTGATGATTGACAATGGGTCCGCTTTAAATGTCATACCAAGGAGCACACTTATGAAGCTGAAGTATCAAAGAGCTTCCATGCACCAGAGTGGCATAATTGTAAAAGCTTTCGATGGATCGAGGAAGTTAGTCATCGGGGAAGTAGATTTGCCTATTCACATAGGGCCACATTTATTTCAGATTACTTTCCCGATTATGGATATTGTGCCCGCTTACAGCTGTTTGCAGGGATAACCGTGGATACACGAGGAAGGGGCTGTCACTTTGACTTTGCACCAGAAGTTGAAGTTCGTGCGTGAAGGAAAGGTGGTTATCATAAATGGAGAATAGGCTTTGTTAATATCTCATTTATCATCTTTCAGTGTTGTGGAAGCGGATGAAGCTGCTGTTGGAACTCAGTTCCAAGCTTTACCCATTGATAATATAAGGGGAAATGAGAACTCTATAGCATGCTCAGTAGGTTGTGCGTAATTACCCTAGTAAAGTATGGGGGAAAATCGTTGATCTACCTGTAAATAAGAATAAAGCATGTCTGGGATTTTCTGTGAAGAATGATAAAGGCAAGAACATGAAGCCGAAGTCTGCTTTGGGCAAATATCAGGATATCTTTCATAGCGGAGGTTATCTTCATCCAATTGTTCCTAGGATCGATGCTATTGTGGAGGATGAGGTGGAGCAAGAGATGTCGAACTTTGTGACGCATGGAGTTAGAGTCCAGAATTGGATCACCATTGATGTTCCCTCTTGTATTCATGTCTCAAAGTAATTTGTTTTTTGTTAATCTTTTCAAAAATCTTTCACTCTGCCCAAGGTGAAAGTTGATATTGTATGGGTTTATTTGTTTGCTTTGGTCTTTAAAATCAATAATAAAAGTTTTCTTTGATTCCCAAATTGTGTCTTTATTTTCTTCTTTTTTTCTTGGAAAATGGTAATAAAAAAAACCTTTCAAAATAAATAATAATTGTAATCTGCATAATCACTTGCTATGTGTGTCAACTTCTAAAAGCAATCATAAATCATATGTGCAGATTAATTAAAAAATCCGTTGAATACAATGACCCTGCACCCTCTCCTAACTTTGAATATCCTGTGTATGTGGCCGAAGAAGAAGAATATGATGAAATCCCTGAAGAGGTTTCACGGTTTATCGAGCACGAGGAAAGTGTAATTCAGCCGTATAAAGAGTCGTTGGAGACGATAAATTTGGGTTCAGAAGAAGATCTGAAGGAAGTCAAGATTGGAGCATTGTTGCATCCTGTGATCGGTGGATCTGGAACTGACTGTTTAACGCTGGTTCGCGAAATGTCGCGGAAGCAAGAGTCGCCACCGTCTTTTATTTTCTCCAAATGGAAAGGACAAAAGCACAGAAAAATTCCTTATAGAGATTGCTCTCGGTTCGGGAGGTAGATTATAGAAAGGGAAGGTGTTAGCACCCTTTCTATCCATGGTTATCCATGGGCTCTTAGATACTTGCTCATTGTGTTTTTAAAAATGTTTGCTTGCTTTTTAATTGTGGGTTTTAAAAAGTTTCTTTGGAAAATTTCAGTTCGACTCGTACGTCAGAGTGTTTGAAAAATTTGCTTTGAAAGCTTTTGTAAAGTGTTGGTGTGAAAAGATTTCAGTTTGTTTTGAAGAGAGAAAGTATCCATGAGTCGTCTACCTACCCTAAGGAATTCGTCTGTGTAAATGTCCTTTAAAGTAGTGCCATCCCACCATTGAGAGGTAGGTAGCACCACCGTTGGAGGTGTTCGGGTCAATTCGAAGGTTCGGGACATGGTGATCACCAGAGCAATGGGAAGACACCTTAGAAGCTACCCTCATGCCAGGTTCCCGGATCATGAGGACTTACTAAGACATCCTCTACTCGACGATCACCTTTCGAGGCAAGGCAACAGTGAGGCGTACCCTAGGGGTGGTGTGTGCGATTCGTGTGTCGTTTTCATTGATATTTGTCTTGTCATGTTTGTTGTGATCTACGCTTGATTTTATTTAAGTCCATTCATTCTTGCATGCTTTTTTAACAGTTAATATTTGCGGAAAAGTAAATTCTAAGCTATTACAAATGGCGCGGGTCCACACCGCCAAAATTAAACCGGACCCGATTTGACGGAAAGTAAATAAAGCAAAAGAAATAAAAGTGCGAGAAATTTAAGTTACAACGCTTTGGGAGAGATACATAATGAATTAAGCGAAATAAAATAAATGTGCGAATTAAATAAATTACGAACGAGGGCGTTGGACCCTTTTGCAAAAAATTAAAGTTAATGAATTTAATTAATTAGAATTAATGAGGAATAAAAAATTAAAAATTAAAAAGGGATGTTTTTTGGTGTTTTTGTATTTTTAAGATTTAATAGAAAAAATAATTAATTAAAACTAAATATTAAACCTAATTCTAATTATTTTAAGTTTATTAAGAAAATATTGACCTTTTTTAACCTAAATGAAACCCTAATTAATTTACAAGTTAATTATGAAAATAAAATAAGTAAATAATGTTATGGTAAAAAAAGGAAAAAAAGATTAAAAGAAAAAATTATCAATTACCTAATTCTATGTTTTTTTTGATTTATTAAAAAGAATTAAAATTGCAAAAACCCTAATTATACTAAATATTTACATGTGAATTTATTTATAAAAATATTAAAATAAATAAATATTATATTTTGCTCTTTTTTCTGATTTTTTGTGTATTTTATAATTTGTAAAAAAAAAAATAATTAACTGAATTAAAATACTAAAGTAAATAAAATAATAGAGACAAAATATAAAAAAAATATGGAGAAGGCAAACCAGGGGGGGTTCAGGCCCCAAAGTGAGGTATGCTTTTAGAAATCTGGCCCAATTAAGCATGGCCCTTCTGACTTTTGGATGACGCGTGTGGCAACGTTGACTAGGGCTTAGCGTGCGTTTCAATTCTTAACCATTGATCTGAGCTTCATTGGACGCGTGGTCATTGGATTTGGAAGGTGTATGGTGGACCACGTTACTGAGCCTGCACATGAACGCTTAATTGGGAAAAACAAATGGAAAGCATGAAGACCTGGGATCGAACCCAGGCCATATGTGATACCAGCGCTATCGTTTGCCATCTGAACCAAATAACACGTTTGTTATATTAATAACGAATAAATAATATATAAGAAAAGCGAAGCACTAGTGGGTCCTGCGCGCCAACTTTCAAACGCACCAATCATCGCGTGACACAAGGTCATCTTCCTCACCATCCCTGTAAAACAAAACACAAAGACCACGGTTTTACACGCGTTGCATTAGGCAGGCTATTGAAAAATAGCGACTAGCGCTATGGTGCCCATAAATTGGGCGCGATAGGTGATTCATGTTCGTCCAAGCTTGTCAAATGGAATGGTGGTGGTCTGGATCCTTAATTTTTCCTCTTTGCAAAAGCCCTAAATTCAAGCTCTGAAAAACCTAGAAAACTAACATGGTGAAATCTCATATACGATACAAAAATCAAATTGAATGCATTGGTTAGTTTCAGGACAAGATGATAAACATGAATCAACAATTAATTTTCATAAAAAATGCCTAGAACATGATATGCGTTTATGAGTTTTTTTGCTGTACAGTCAAAGGTCTCGTTACCAATTCCTTGCGTTTGAGTTGATGTTAATGATTGAGAATCGTTCAGTGAGGCTTCAGGATGCTGATGGACTATGAATTATGCCTTGAATCCACCTCTAGCAATGATTTCAGAATTGAGTTTTTTCAACAATTTTCCAAGTTTGTCTATTGTTCTTCTGTGCAGCTTTTAGTGTATTGTGATTAGGGTTATCATTCTGATTATGTAGTAAAGCTATTAGGTTAAGAAAATTGAATAAAATCCATGGCATTGATGATTTTGCATATTTGATTTTCCAAGATCTTCCATATCTTTTTTTCATGTATTATTTGTTCAATCATGCTCAAATTAAACCAAATCTTTCCATGTTGGGATGTGCACGAAATATTGAAGCTGAAATGTGTACAAAAAGATTTTTTAGGTCAAGTTTTATATTTTCCACATATTTATATAATTTAAATGAATTAATATGAATAATAATTCAAATAAATAAATAAAAAATGAGAAAATACTTCCCTTTGGGCCAAGTGGTCGTGCACATGCTTGGAATGATGAATCATGGAAGAAAAATGGGCCCATTAGCAATTTTAGGTCATTTGGATCAAAGTTGACTTTTCAAAATATCCAAAAATTTCCCAACTTCCACAAGGCATAACTTGCTCAATTTTTAAGCTTTTCTCATGTTCTTGGACATTTTGGAAAGGTCTTTGAGTCCTCTAACTAATGCCTTTGGTCCCATGTCATTTTGATTTACCAATCTCAAGTTATGGCCTTTGACTTAAAGTCCCTTTTTGTTGACTTTTGAAAATGACCTATAATGTTGAAATTGATAACTTTTTGTGAGAGCATTTCTTGGACTTGAAGTATGAAGATGAGTTGTAGGAAATGTCTTTCTCTTCAAAATGAGCTTTGGATGGAATTTTTCTGATAATCCATGTGAAAGTTATGCCCTGGTCAATTTCAGTTGACTTTTTCAGCTGTCCAAATATAGTAACTTTTGCATCTTTGATGATTTCTGAGCCAAATTTTGAGAATCATGATCAAGCATTGATCAAATGATGTTTGTGGCTTCAAAATGATATGTTGACCAAAAATTTGAACTTTTGACTGTCAAATGACCATTTTGCCCCTACAGTTGACTGTAGTGCAATTTAGGGTTTTGACTGTGCAATTTTGAGCTGAATGTCTTGAAACTTTATATGAGGATACTTGACCATATTTGTAGGCATATGAGACTTGATTGGGCCTTTGAAACCTTCAATTTCTTGATCAGAACACAAACCCTAGTTTTGACTGCATAGGAGACTTTTGCACTGGGCAACCCTTGGGGAATTTTGTGACTTGGCTTGGCAATTTCTTGAAAAATATGGGAGGGAAAATTTTGGGGTGCAACAGTTGCCCCTGTTCAATCTTCTTAGACCTGAGGATGTAGATTGGCTGACGTGCCTTTCGTAATCCGAGGGTAGAAGATGATTGGACACTAGAGTGCTCAGAAATATGCGCTCGCATGTTAGCAGGGTGATAGGGGAATGGGCTTATAGATGCCATTTGGATATTGCTGGATAGGATGATGGGCTTATAGATGCCATCTGGATGTTGATCGCGTAGGAGATTCCTTAGCGCGAACCTGCATACCTGCAAAAGAAAATGAGTACCTGACACGTCGCAGGAGTTGGTTTTCAGATGCTTGGTATAGATGTGTCCTGACTGGTTACAGGAGCTGAATCTGGAGCTTCAAACAGCAATGAATAAACCAGGTATGGTTACTGCCTTAGCATGAATGGTAAGAGACCCTTGGGTGATTTTAACTTCAACAACGCTCGTTGAGAAAATCCTGGTGGGAAATACCATCTTCGCGGGATCGGAACGAGAACCATAGGCCATTATAATCTGAAAGGGAATCACCTCACTCGCCGTTGGAGAGGGAATCATAGGAAAAGGAATTGTCACCTCACACTCATCGTCGGAGAGGGAAACATATGAAAAGGACTTACCACCTCACACACCGTCGGAGAGGGAATCATAGAAGACTATCACCTCACACTCATCGTCGGAGAGGGAAACATCTGAAGAAGGAATTACCACCTCACGCACTTGCCGGAGAGGGGACCATAAGAGACTATCACCTCACACTCATCGTCGGAGAGGGAAACATCTGAAGAAGGAATTACCACCTCACGCACTTGCCGGAGAGGGGACCATAAGAGACTATCACCTCACTCACCGTCGGAGAGGGAAACGTCTGAAAAGGACTTACCACCTCACTCACCGTCGGAGAGGGAACCATAGGAGACTATCACCTCACTCACCGTCGGAGAGGGAAACATCTGAAAAGGACTTACCACCTCACTCACCGTCGGAGAGGGAACCATAGGAGACTATCACCTCACACTCATCGTCGGAGAGGGAAACATCTGAAAAGGACTTACCACCTCACACACCGTCGGAGAGGGAACCATAACTTCTGCTGAGTCTTTATCAGAAAAATCTGTTGGGAGTCGATTTAGATGGACTAGAGACGGCCTTGAAATGTCTTCAACTGGAATAAGGATCAGGGAGATCTTAGGGTCGATCTGACTGAACCAGAGGAGGTTTTTTTTTTTGATAAGGATGTGATGAATGAATCAGGGACGATTGCTACTCCAAATCTATGATGAAGGAATCTGGGACGATTACTACCTCAGCGGAATGATGAAGGAATCTGGGATGATTACTACCTCAGCAGAATGATGAAGGAATCTGATTACTACCTCAGCAGGATGATGAAGGAATCTGGGACGATTACTACCTCAGCAGGATGATGAAGGAATCTGGGACGATTACTACCTCAGCAGGATGATGAAGGAATCTGGGACGATTACTACCTCAGCAGGATGATGAAGGAATCTGGGACGATTACTACCTCAGCAGGATGATGAAGGAATCTGGGACGATTACTACCTCAGCAGGATGATGAAGGAATCTGGGACGATTACTACCTCAGCAGGATGATGAAGGAATCTGGGACGATTACTACCTCAAAAGGATGATGAAGGAATCTGGGACGATTACTACCTCAACGGGTAAAGACTTTTATCTGTTAATCGTTCTTTCCTACAAAAGTAACGAATTAGTTGTATGCAATGTCATAATGCATGAATTGCATGATTTTAAGATGTTCTCAAAAATAAATGAGATTGGGGTGATATGATGCGTCTATGCATGCTATAATGATGTATGTGACATTTTATGAATGTATTTTTCGTCTAGAAAAGTAAATCCTTGACGGGTGCCGGGAAGTCATATCCTGGGCTGATGTTGAAGAATAGATTTTGCTTCCGCTGGGGAGGATAACTGCAAGAATACCGGTAGGAGAAGATGACTCCGTTGCGGAATAAACTTGGCAAATGGAAGATTCTGCGGGGAGAAAAAGATATTCTAGCGACCATGCTGAGAAGCAATACTCTGTGAGAAGAGGGATGCCTTGCTGAATGTCGACAGTAGTTTGCTGAGGATACCCTTGTTGTATAGGAAGTAGTTGATGAACTTCGCTGGGGTAAGAAGACTTCGGCGACGACGCTCTTTCCGTGGCTTTTGGCTGAGGATAACCCAGTTATATCCTGTTAAGATAATAACTCTTTGAATAAAGCCGGGCGACGCGTTCGTGCTTTGCGAGGATAAGCTTCCAGAATTTACTGGGGATAAGCTTACTGCTTGGGGAGATAAATTCCAACTTTCCTGGGGAAGCTGGATTGTACTCTTCTGGGGAAATATTGAACTGCATTGGTTATGTTCTTCAATGGACCCTACCTTGACGCCTTAGAGGACAGATCAATCAGATTGCTTAGACCACCCCTTGTTGCCCCTGCTTCTATGGGGGAGGCCCTTGTGGGGTGCTGATAGTTGTCGATGGACAAACCTTCTTCTGGTAGACAGATGGCAGGTCATAGTCGTACGCTTTAACCCCTAACTTTTGCCTGGACCGCCCTTTCGGGTTTTCAGTCCACCGGGATACCCATTTTTGCTCAAGCCGCCTTTTCAGGTTTCGACATGCCGGGTGTACAGATTTTTTTCATTTCATCCCTTCATTTTGCCCGAACCCTTTTGGTTCGCCGGGAAGCCCTTATTTTTGCCTAGGCATGTCAGCCTAGCGGGTCTTTGATTACGCGTAGTATCTTTTTCGACTATGTCCACGCTCTTAGAATGCAGGTAGGTGCCCCTGGCTGCTTGTGTTGCCATATTACCAGAAGGTGTCTGATCGTGCAAGATTCGTTGCTGGAGCGCCCCAAGTGACTCGGGCAGAGATTTGCCCCAGGCTTTTTGGCCTTTTGAGAGATTCTCTGAATCTTGATTGAACTGCCCCAGATAATGGACCATGATCATGTCTGCCCCTTGATTGGAAGTGCTTTTATTCACTAGGCTTTTCATCGTGCGAATTTCTCTGCTGTTCAAACAAAAATTCATGCGCAAACAAAGTTATGTTAAAAATGCAAAGCTTATGTCTGTTTTTGAAGATTTTGAAAATGCGTTCTTTTCATAAAACAAGTGATTGTTTGTAAAACGTGATGTCAACTCCGTATTTACCGTAGGCCTTAAGGAGTCAGGATACCTTTCGTAACAGTATGCTTTCGAACTAACCCGTGCTTCAGCTAGGACTTTTAAGGGTTATAACGTGGCCTGGTTCACGGTTTAAGAAACAAAGGATAAAGGCCCAAATTATTTGTACCCACCCGCTCTTCATGATGTTCTCCAAACCTAAACTCAGTTGATCGTACGTTAGACCTTGTTTGAGTCTTTGCTCTGATTTTCCGGTGATGGTTCAAACATTGATGATTTGTTCTGACTAGGCAGTCATTTTTTTTGTTGAGGGTTTGTGAGACCTCTTTCTTGATTTTTGTTATCCCTTTCTTTTTTTGCCTGAACTGTTTCCTTTTTGGAATTACAGTCAGCGGGATGCCCCAGTTTCATAAGTCCCTTTTATAGGTTTTGACTTCTTGGGCTTTTTGTTTATGATTTTGTTTTTGATAATAATTGCCTGTCCTTTATTGATTATTCGGAACCATCACTGTCTTTCTTTATTTCGTAAGGATCTCTTTGGTGCCATTCGTTATGCACTTGGATCAACTGAGAAGACTACCCTGCCCCGGGTTATGATAAAGGGTTTTAATTTTCGAAAATAAGAACTCCTACTTCTTTGGCTTAGATGGGTTGACGAGGGATTATCATCCTTATAACTCCAGTGTTTAGGAATTGAAACAATGCCTGTACCTCATCAGCGGGGTCTGTTCAAAAGCATACTGTAAATTGTGGTATTGTTTTCGTCATCCTCCCTCAAGAGGCTTAGAATTATTAGATCAAGAGTTGACATCAGAAAAAATATGAAAAGAATTTTGAATATAATGAAAACAATTATATTAATTCCCAAAACAGACATATGCGATGCATTGATAGAATAACAATGTTTTAATATGAATAAATGTTTGAACAATCAAAGAAAAATACAACTTGAACATTTGAATGAACAAAAGACATTCTCGATGATTTGGTGTAGGATCAGTGTTCAAACTCGACCTCCTTGACGTCAATCAGGTCTTGGATCTTGTTCTTCAGGGTCCAACAGTCGTCGGTGTCATGTCCAGGACTGTTAGAATGGTAGGCACATCTCACACCCGGGTTGTACTTGGAAGAGGAAGTATCAGGATTTTGAGGAGGATCCTTTAGTGTGATCAGTTTTGCCTTTAGCAATTGTTGTAATGCCTGAGACAAAGACATGTTGATGTCAGTATACTTCCTATCTTGATGCTTTATCCTACGCCTATTGCTCTTTCTTGGTTGAACGGGCGTGGGATCAGAAATCTGGATTGCCCCTATATCATGACGACCCTTTTTACCATGTATGGCATTGGACTCTTTCTTCCCACTGTGGGGCTTTTTCTGAGCATCAGCAGGTGCGGTTTCTTGAATCTTCCCCGACTTGATACCAGCTTCGATTCTCTCCCCAGTCAAGACAAGATCTGTAAACCCAGCAGCAGAATTCCCAATTAGGTGGTTGAAGAATGGACCAGACAGGGTCCCCAAGAACATGTCGACGAGCTCGCGGTCAGTCAGAGGTGGTTGTACACTTCCAGCAAGGTCCCTCCATTTTTGAGCATACTCTTTGAAGCCTTCGCCTGTACCCATAGACATCCCCTGAAGCTGAGTACGCGTGGGAGCGAGGTCGGAATTATACTGGTAGTGTTTGTAAAATGCAGTGGCTAAGTCTTCCCAGGTACGGATATTGGCTCCACTCAGTTGATAGAACCACTCGAGCTGAGTCCCTGAAAGGCTCTCTTGGAAGAAATGGATCCATAAGTTTTTGTCAGTTGTATAGGGCTGGATCCTCCTTGTGTAAGACCTGAGATGCAATTTAGGACAGGATGCCCCGTCATATTTAGTAAAGGCAGGTGCCTTAAACTTGTGCGGGATCACTACCCCAGAAGACAGACCTAGATCCTCGAAGTCCAGACCAGGCACCTTTTGTATCTCCATAGCACTTAACCGGTCTTCCAACTGTTTGTACTTATCCTCAGCCGGAGGGTACTGTTCGTCGTCGAAATCTGTCTCGTTGTCGGAGACCACTAGACTAGGCACCTCTCTCTCATGGTGACTGTTTTCCCTCACAGATGGGGTAGTCCTCTCAGTTTCAGTCTGCGGTGTATTCCCAGATATGCGCCTAGGGCTGAACAAGACAATCCTCTTCTTCTTCTTGTCCTTCTTCAAGAGCAGAGCCTTCAGATCTTGTTGCCCCTGGGTCAAATTCATGATCAGCTCTTGGAACTGGGCATTCTGAGCCTGAAGGGCCTTGATAGACTGCTCAGCTGATGATTCAGGATTCATGACGATCGGCTGAAATAAACAGCGAAGAAGGGTAAGCAACCTGTCAAAGGGACACCTGTAATGCAATGAGATGTATGACATGCATGCAATGATTTCAAGGACCTCGCAGGGTAAATAGAGAAACTTGTTAGAGTTGGAAACTGGCAACTTGATTGAAGGAACTTTTTGTTGTAGAGAGCCCTTCTTCAAGGGTCGAAGGCTCACCATATCCAGTGGGTCATAGCCCCTGACAACCTTGGCTAGAGGAAAATAAATCCTCTTTGCCCCTTGCTAGATATTTGATTCATCATGGCCTGCATCACAAGCCCTTGAGATCCTTGAAATGGGTTAGGATGTATGCAATGGTATGATGTCATGCTATGCATGGGGTGATGCAGGTAAACCCTGTTATGAGTCCCAATTAAGGCCTATAAATAGACCCTGCGAGAAATTCAGTATACTTTGTTATGAGTCCCAATTGAGGACTATAAACGAAACCTGCAAGAAATTTGGTAAACCTTGTCATGAGTCCTAGTTAAGGACTATAAACAAAACCTGCAAGAAATTTGGTAAACCCTGTCATGAGTCCTAGTTAAGGACTATAAACAAAGCCTGCAAGTAGTTCATGTGTCAGCTAACAAGCATGCAAGTAGGCAAGTACAAAGGCACACAAGTCATACAAGAGAAACCCTTAGGGTTTAGGCCAGCATGAGGTCTAGGTACTACCCTCTTGAAGTTGGTAGGCTCAACCTGTCCTATTAGAAGTAACCGGGTTCTAAGGGTCCCAATATCACTGGATTGCTTTCATTGTTCATCGTTTCGATTTAGCCACTGAACTGGCGACCGAAATATTCCAGGAAAGCAACCCTCAATTGAGTGTAGTATCGAGTATCAACCAACCTCGGACTGCACCAAAGTCAGTTATCTCACTACCCTAAAGAGGCCAAGATAGTTCAATTAAGGTTCCTAAGGTCTGTTGATGCTTCATGACACCACGCGGAGGCCCCATACTCTCCTTGACTGAACTCAAGGGTTACCGGTACACACCAAAGTGCCACATCAACGTAGCCGACTGTTTCAACCATGTCGGTATACCCCGCACAGTTCCCTCACAGCCTTGTTGCTACTTTCTAAGAAAGGTATCCCCCAGATCCGGGTTAGGATCTATAGAACTCCCAAGCAACCCACAATTTAAAGCACACAAGGAAAACAATTGGAAACATAGTTATGAGCTAGCCCTAAGGTACACCTCACTTTAAGTTCAGTCCCCAGCAGAGTCGCCAGTTCTGTGATCGGTGGATCTGGAACTGACTGTTTAACGCTGGTTCGCGAAATGTCGCGGAAGCAAGAGTCGCCACCGTCTTTTATTTTCTCCAAATGGAAAGGACAAAAGCACAGAAAAATTCCTTATAGAGATTGCTCTCGGTTCGGGAGGTAGATTATAGAAAGGGAAGGTGTTAGCACCCTTTCTATCCATGGTTATCCATGGGCTCTTAGATACTTGCTCATTGTGTTTTCAAAAATGTTTGCTTGCTTTTCAATTGTGGGTTTTAAAAAGTTTCTTTGGAAAATTTCAGTTCGACTCGTACGTCAGAGTGTTTGAAAAATTTGCTTTGAAAGCTTTTGTAAAGTGTTGGTGTGAAAAGATTTCAGTTTGTTTTGAAGAGAGCAAGTATCCATGAGTCGTCTACCTACCCTAAGGAATTCGTCTGTGTAAATGTCCTTTAAAGTAGTGCCATCCCACCATTGAGAGGTAGGTAGCACCACCGTTGGAGGTGTTCGGGTCAATTCGAAGGTTCGGGACATAGTGATCACCAGAGCAATGGGAAGACACCTTAGAAGCTATCCTCATGCCAGGTTCCCGGATCATGAGGACTTACTAAGACATCCTCTACTCGACGATCACCTTTCGAGGCAAGGCAACAGTGAGGCGTACCCTAGGGGTGGTGTGTGCGATTCGTGTGTCGTTTTCATTGATATTTGTCTTGTCATGTTTGTTGTGATCTACGCTTGATTTTATTTAAGTCCATTCATTCTTGCATGCTTTTTTAACAGTTAATATTTGCGGAAAAGTAAATTCTAAGCTATTACAAATGGCGCGGGTCCACACCGCCAAAATTAAACTGGACCCGATTTGACGGAAAGTAAATAAAGCAAAAGAAATAAAAGTGCGAGAAATTTAAGTTACAACGCTTTGGGAGAGATACATAATGAATTAAGCGAAATAAAATAAATGTGTGAATTAAATAAATTACGAACGAGGGCGTTGGACCCTTTTGCAAAAAATTAAAGTTAATGAATTTAATTAATTAGAATTAATGAGGAATAAAAAATTAAAAATTAAAAAGGGATGTTTTTTGGTGTTTTTGTATTTTTAAGATTTAATAGAAAAAATAATTAATTAAAACTAAATATTAAACCTAATTCTAATTATTTTAAGTTTATTAAGAAAATATTGACCTTTTTTAACCTAAATGAAACCCTAATTAATTTACAAGTTAATTATGAAAATAAAATAAGTAAATAATGTTATGGTAAAAAAAGGAAAAAAAGATTAAAAGAAAAAATTATCAATTACCTAATTCTATGTTTTTTTTATTTATTAAAAAGAATTAAAATTGCAAAAACCCTAATTATACTAAATATTTACATGTGAATTTATTTATAAAAATATTAAAATAAATAAATATTATATTTTGCTCTTTTTTCTGATTTTTTGTGTATTTTATAATTTGTAAAAAAAATAATAATTAACTGAATTAAAATACTAAAGTAAATAAAATAATAGAGACAAAATATAAAAAAAATATGGAGAAGGCAAACCAGGGGGGGTTCAGGCCCCAAAGTGAGGTATGCTTTTAGAAATCTGGCCCAATTAAGCATGGCCCTTCTGACTTTTGGATGACGCGTGTGGCAACGTTGACTAGGGCTTAGCGTGCGTTTCAATTCTTAACCATTGATCTGAGCTTCATTGGACGCGTGGTCATTGGATTTGGAAGGTGTATGGTGGACCACGTTACTGAGCCTGCACATGAACGCTTAATTGGGAAAAACAAATGGAAAGCATGAAGACCTGAGATCGAACCCAGGCCATATGTGATACCAGCGCTATCGTTTGCCATCTGAACCAAATAACACGTTTGTTATATTAATAACGAATAAATAATATATAAGAAAAGCGAAGCACTAGTGGGTCCTGCGCGCCAACTTTCAAACGCACCAATCATCGCGTGACACAAGGTCATCTTCCTCACCATCCCTGTAAAACAAAACACAAAGACCACGGTTTTACACGCGTTGCATTAGGCAGGCTATTGAAAAATAGCGACTAGCGCTATGGTGCCCATAAATTGGGCGCGATAGGTGATTCATGTTCGTCCAAGCTTGTCAAATGGAATGGTGGTGGTCTGGATCCTTAATTTTTCCTCTTTGCAAAAGCCCTAAATTCAAGCTCTGAAAAACCTAGAAAACTAACATGGTGAAATCTCATATACGATACAAAAATCAAATTGAATGCATTGGTTAGTTTCAGGACAAGATGATAAACATGAATCAACAATTAATTTTCATAAAAAATGCCTAGAACATGATATGCGTTTATGAGTTTTTTTGCTGTACAGTCAAAGGTCTCGTTACCAATTCCTTGCGTTTGAGTTGATGTTAATGATTGAGAATCGTTCAGTGAGGCTTCAGGATGCTGATGGACTATGAATTATGCCTTGAATCCACCTCTAGCAATGATTTCAGAATTGAGTTTTTTCAACAATTTTCCAAGTTTGTCTATTGTTCTTCTGTGCAGCTTTTAGTGTATTGTGATTAGGGTTATCATTCTGATTATGTAGTAAAGCTATTAGGTTAAGAAAATTGAATAAAATCCATGGCATTGATGATTTTGCATATTTGATTTTCCAAGATCTTCCATATCTTTTTTTCATGTATTATTTGTTCAATCATGCTCAAATTAAACCAAATCTTTCCATGTTGGGATGTGCACGAAATATTGAAGCTGAAATGTGTACAAAAAGATTTTTTAGGTCAAGTTTTATATTTTCCACATATTTATATAATTTAAATGAATTAATATGAATAATAATTCAAATAAATAAATAAAAAATGAGAAAATACTTCCCTTTGGGCCAAGTGGTCGTGCACATGCTTGGAATGATGAATCATGGAAGAAAAATGGGCCCATTAGCAATTTTAGGTCATTTGGATCAAAGTTGACTTTTCAAAATATCCAAAAATTTCCCAACTTCCACAAGGCATAACTTGCTCAATTTTTAAGCTTTTCTCATGTTCTTGGACATTTTGGAAAGGTCTTTGAGTCCTCTAACTAATGCCTTTGGTCCCATGTCATTTTGATTTACCAATCTCAAGTTATGGCCTTTGACTTAAAGTCCCTTTTTGTTGACTTTTGAAAATGACCTATAATGTTGAAATTGATAACTTTTTGTGAGAGCATTTCTTGGACTTGAAGTATGAAGATGAGTTGTAGGAAATGTCTTTCTCTTCAAAATGAGCTTTGGATGGAATTTTTCTGATAATCCATGTGAAAGTTATGCCCTGGTCAATTTCAGTTGACTTTTTCAGCTGTCCAAATATAGTAACTTTTGCATCTTTGATGATTTCTGAGCCAAATTTTGAGAATCATGATCAAGCATTGATCAAATGATGTTTGTGGCTTCAAAATGATATGTTGACCAAAAATTTGAACTTTTGACTGTCAAATGACCATTTTGCCCCTACAGTTGACTGTAGTGCAATTTAGGGTTTTGACTGTGCAATTTTGAGCTGAATGTCTTGAAACTTTATATGAGGATACTTGACCATATTTGTAGGCATATGAGACTTGATTGGGCCTTTGAAACCTTCAATTTCTTGATCAGAACACAAACCCTAGTTTTGACTGCATAGGAGACTTTTGCACTGGGCAACCCTTGGGGAATTTTGTGACTTGGCTTGGCAATTTCTTGAAGAATATGGGAGGGAAAATTTTGGGGTGCAACAGTTGCCCCTGTTCAATCTTCTTAGACCTGAGGATGTAGATTGGCTGACGTGCCTTTCGTAATCCGAGGGTAGAAGATGATTGGACACTAGAGTGCTCAGAAATATGCGCTCGCATGTTAGCAGGGTGATAGGGGAATGGGCTTATAGATGCCATTTGGATATTGCTGGATAGGATGATGGGCTTATAGATGCCATCTGGATGTTGATCGCGTAGGAGATTCCTTAGCGCGAACCTGCATACCTGCAAAAGAAAATGAGTACCTGACACGTCGCAGGAGTTGGTTTTCAGATGCTTGGTATAGATGTGTCCTGACTGGTTACAGGAGCTGAATCTGGAGCTTCAAACAGCAATGAATAAACCAGGTATGGTTACTGCCTTAGCATGAATGGTAAGAGACCCTTGGGTGATTTTAACTTCAACAACGCTCGTTGAGAAAATCCTGGTGGGAAATACCATCTTCGCGGGATCGGAACGAGAACCATAGGCCATTATAATCTGAAAGGGAATCACCTCACTCGCCGTTGGAGAGGGAATCATAGGAAAAGGAATTGTCACCTCACACTCATCGTCGGAGAGGGAAACATATGAAAAGGACTTACCACCTCACACACCGTCGGAGAGGGAATCATAGAAGACTATCACCTCACACTCATCGTCGGAGAGGGAAACATCTGAAGAAGGAATTACCACCTCACGCACTTGCCGGAGAGGGGACCATAAGAGACTATCACCTCACACTCATCGTCAGAGAGGGAAACATCTGAAGAAGGAATTACCACCTCACGCACTTGCCGGAGAGGGGACCATAAGAGACTATCACCTCACTCACCGTCGGAGAGGGAAACGTCTGAAAAGGACTTACCACCTCACTCACCGTCGGAGAGGGAACCATAGGAGACTATCACCTCACTCACCGTCGGAGAGGGAAACATCTGAAAAGGACTTACCACCTCACTCACCGTCGGAGAGGGAACCATAGGAGACTATCACCTCACACTCATCGTCGGAGAGGGAAACATCTGAAAAGGACTTACCACCTCACACACCGTCGGAGAGGGAACCATAACTTCTGCTGAGTCTTTATCAGAAAAATCTGTTGGGAGTCGATTTAGATGGACTAGAGACGGCCTTGAAATGTCTTCAACTGGAATAAGGATCAGGGAGATCTTAGGGTCGATCTGACTGAACCAGAGGAGGTTTTTTTTTTTGATAAGGATGTGATGAATGAATCAGGGACGATTGCTACTCCAAATCTATGATGAAGGAATCTGGGACGATTACTACCTCAGCGGAATGATGAAGGAATCTGGGATGATTACTACCTCAGCAGAATGATGAAGGAATCTGATTACTACCTCAGCAGGATGATGAAGGAATCTGGGACGATTACTACCTCAGCAGGATGATGAAGGAATCTGGGACGATTACTACCTCAGCAGGATGATGAAGGAATCTGGGACGATTACTACCTCAGCAGGATGATGAAGGAATCTGGGACGATTACTACCTCAGCAGGATGATGAAGGAATCTGGGACGATTACTACCTCAGCAGGATGATGAAGGAATCTGGGACGATTACTACCTCAGCAGGATGATGAAGGAATCTGGGACGATTACTACCTCAAAAGGATGATGAAGGAATCTGGGACGATTACTACCTCAACGGGTAAAGACTTTTATCTGTTAATCGTTCTTTCCTACAAAAGTAACGAATTAGTTGTATGCAATGTCATAATGCATGAATTGCATGATTTTAAGATGTTCTCAAAAATAAATGAGATTGGGGTGATATGATGCGTCTATGCATGCTATAATGATGTATGTGACATTTTATGAATGTATTTTTCGTCTAGAAAAGTAAATCCTTGACGGGTGCCGGGAAGTCATATCCTGGGCTGATGTTGAAGAATAGATTTTGCTTCCGCTGGGGAGGATAACTGCAAGAATACCGGTAGGAGAAGATGACTCCGTTGCGGAATAAACTTGGCAAATGGAAGATTCTGCGGGGAGAAAAAGATATTCTAGCGACCATGCTGAGAAGCAATACTCTGTGAGAAGAGGGATGCCTTGCTGAATGTCGACAGTAGTTTGCTGAGGATACCCTTGTTGCATATTTGATTTTCCAAGATCTTCCATATCTTTTTTTCATGTATTATTTGTTCAATCATGCTCAAATTAAACCAAATCTTTCCATGTTGGGATGTGCACGAAATATTGAAGCTGAAATGTGTACAAAAAGATTTTTTAGGTCAAGTTTTATATTTTCCACATATTTATATAATTTAAATGAATTAATATGAATAATAATTCAAATAAATAAATAAAAAATGAGAAAATACTTCCCTTTGGGCCAAGTGGTCGTGCACATGCTTGGAATGATGAATCATGGAAGAAAAATGGGCCCATTAGCAATTTTAGGTCATTTGGATCAAAGTTGACTTTTCAAAATATCCAAAAATTTCCCAACTTCCACAAGGCATAACTTGCTCAATTTTTAAGCGTTTCTCATGTTCTTGGACATTTTGGAAAGGTCTTTGAGTCCTCTAACCAATTCCTTTGGTCCCATGTCATTTTGATTTACCAATCTCAAGTTATGGCCTTTGACTTAAAGTCCCTTTTTGTTGACTTTTGAAAATGACCTATAATGTTGAAATTGATAACTTTTTGTGAGAGTATTTCTTGGACTTGAAGTATGAAGATGAGTTGTAGGAAATATCTTTCTCTTCAAAATGAGCTTTGGATGGAATTTTTCTGATAATCCATGTGAAAGTTATGCCCTGGTCAATTTCAGTTGACTTTTTCAACTGTCCAAATATAGTAACTTTTGCATCTTTGATGATTTCTGAGCCAAATTTTGAGAATCATGATCAAGCATTGATCAAATGATGTTTGTGGCTTCAAAATGATATGTTGACCAAAAATTTGAACTTTTGACTGTCAAATGACCATTTTGCCCCTACAGTTGACTGTAGTGCAATTTAGGGTTTTAACTGTGCAATTTTGAGCTGAATGTCTTGAAACTTTATATGAGGATACTTGACCATATTTGTAGGCATATGAGACTTGATTGGGCCTTTGAAACCTTCAATTTCTTGATCAGAACACAAACCCTAGTTTTGACTGCATAGGAGACTTTTGCACTGGGCAACCCTTGGGGAATTTTGTGACTTGGCTTGGCAATTTCTTGAAGAATATGGGAGGGCAAATTTTGGGGTGCAACACATCCCAACTTAAAGAGAAAGTTGATTGAATTGTTGAAATAATATATGGATATATTTTCATGGTCATACCAAGACATGGTTGGTTTAGATACGGATATTGTGGAACATGATTTTCTGCTAAAGCCAAAGTGCCCGCCAATTAAGCAGAAACTGCAAAGAACTTACCCTGATATGGCAGTAAAAATTAAAGAAGAAGTTTTAAAGCAGATTAATGCCAGTTTTCTTATGACATCAGTGTACCCGTAGTGGATTGGCAATATCGTCCCAATCCTAAAGAAAGACGGAAAAGTTCGTAGGTGCGTTGATTATAGAGATTTAAACAAATCTAGTCCAAAAGATGATTTTCCATTACCACATATTGATATGTTAGTTGATAGCACATAAAAATTAAAAGTATTCTCATTCATGGACGGATTTTCCGAATATAATCAAATTAGAAGGGCTCCTGAGGACATGGAAAAAACAACGTTTATCATACCCTTGGGAACATTATGTTACAAAGTGATGCCCTTCTGGTTGAAGAACATTGGTGCAACATACCACAGGGCTATCATAACCCTATTCCATGATCTGATGCACAAGTAAATTGAGGTATATATTGATGATATGATTGCTAAGTCCCAGACTGAAGAAGGGCATATAGAAGATTTATTGAAATTATTTCAACGTTTGAGGAAGTATCGTCTCCGCTTGACTCCAAATAAGTGTACCTTTGGCGTTTGATCATGGAAACTATTAGGTTTCATTGTCATCCAAAAAGGAATTGAAGTTGATCCTGATAAAGTCAAAGCAATTCTAGAAATGCCAGCACCAAGAACTGAAAAGCAAGTTAGAGGCTTCCTTGGGCATTTGAATTACATTTCCCAATTTATCTCCCACATGACTGCGACGTGTAAGCCGATCTTTAAGTTGTTAAAGAAGATCAAGGTTGTGTGTGAACAAATGATTGCCAAATGGAGTTTGTAAGTATCAAAGAGTATCTGGTTGAACCTCCTATCTTTCTCCCTCTGGGTGAAGGAAGACCATTGATTATGTATATGACAATGTTAGATAATTCTATGGGCTGTATTTTGGGGCAACAAGATGAAACAGGGAAGAAGGAATATGCCATTTATCATCTCAGTAAAAAGTTTATTGACTATGATTCGCGGTATTCTATGCTTGAAAAGACATGTTGTACTCTGGCATGGGCGGCAAAGTGATTGCGGAAATATATGTTGAATCATACTACTTGGTTTATTTCCAAAATGGATCCAATTAAGTATATTTTTAAAAAACCTGCTCTTACATGAAGAATTTCCCGTTGGCAGATGATGTTGTCTGAATATGATATTGAACATCGTACTCAGAAGGCTATAAAAAGCAGTGTGTTGGCAGATTATCTTTCTCACCAACTAGTGGATGATTATCAGTCTGTTAAATATGATTTCCCTGATGAGAATGTTATGTTTCTGAAAGCGAAAGATTGTGATGAACCGTTACCTTAGGAAGGTTCTGATCCTGAATCCCGATGGGGCATGGTGTTTGGTGGAGCTATGAATGCTTATGGGAAAGGAATTGGTGATGTGATTATTACTCCTCATGGGCCACATATACCTTTTACTGCAAGGCTTACTTTTGATTGTACCAATAATATGGTAGAGTATGAGGCTTGTATCATGGGTCTCGAGGAGGCCATTAATCTCAGAATCAAAATTCTAGATGTGTATGGCGATTCAGCTTTGGTAATAAATCAGATTAAAGGAGAATGGGATACTTATCATCCTGGCTTGATTCCCTACAAAGATTATGCTAGAAGATTATTACCCTTCTTTAATAAAGTTGATTTCCATCATAGTCCCAGAGATGAGAATCAGATGGTGGATGCTTTGGTAACTCTGGCTTCTATGTATTAAGTAAATACTTTGAATGATGTGCCTCATATCACCGTGTGACATTTGAATAGACTGGATCATGTGTTTGCAGCAGAGGAAACAGTCAGATGAAAAACCTTGGTATTATGATATCAATCATTTTCTCCAGACTCAGGAATACCCGATTGGTGCATCGAACAAAGATAGAAAGACATTAAGAAGGTTGGCAGGTAGCTTTTTCCTCAATGAAGATGTGTTATACAAAAGAAATTATGACATGGTCTTGCTCATATGCAGGGATATACACGAAGCAAACATGTTGATGCATGAGATCCATGAACATTCCTTTGGTACCCATGCCAATGGACATTTGATGGCAAAGAAGATGCTTATGGCAGGTTATTATTAGCTGATAATGGAATCTGATTGTTATATACTTGCAAAGAAGTGACATAAGTGCCAGATTTACGCTGACAAAATTCATGTTCCTCCGACACTTCTTAATGTTATTTCTTCCCAGTGGCCTTTCTCTATGTGGGGTATTGACATGATTGGAATGATTGAACCAAAGGCGTCGAATGGACATCATTTCATCTTGGTGGCAATAGACTACTTCACCAAATGGGTGGAAGAAACTTCATATGCTAATGTTACTAAGCAAGTTGTAGTACGATTCATCAATAATAATCTTATATGTCGGTATGGTGTGCCAAGCAGGATTATCACTGACAACGGATCAAATCTGAATAACAACATGATGACAGAACTCTATGAAGAATTCAAGATTATCCATCACAATTCTTCTCCTTACAGGCCAAAGATGAATGGGGTTGTTGAAGCTGCTAATAAGAATATCAAGAAGATCATCCAAAAGATGCTTGTTACTTATAAAGATTAGCATGAGATGCTCCCTTTCACTTTGCACGGGTATCGTACATTCGTCCACACTTCAACAGGGGTAACCTCATTCTCCCTTGTGTATGGTATGGTAGAAGTGCTCCTGATCGAGGTTGAGATTCCCTCTTTATGCGTGATAATGGAAACCAAGTTGTCAGAGGTTGAATGGGTCTAGAACAGGTTTGACCAATTGAACTTGATTGAAGAAAAAAGAATGATGGCCTTGTGCCATGGCCAGTTATACCAAAAGATAATGAATAAAGCTTTTGATAAAAATGTCAAGCCTCATGAATTCATAGAAGGTGACCTTGTGCTCAGGAAGATCATATCGTTTAACATTAATTCTAGGCTCAAGTGGACTCCAAATTTTGAAGGCCCATGTGTTGTCAAGAAAGCCTTCTCTGGCGGTGCATTGATTCTTGAAACTATGGATGGCGAGGAGTTCCCGCATCCCGTGAATGCGATGCAGTCAAGAAATACTTCGCCTAAAGAAATAAAAGAACAGCTCGCTAAGTCGAAAACCCAAAAGGGTGACTTAGGCAAAAAAGAGCGTCTCGGTAGGCTGAAAACCCGAAAGGGCGGTCTAGGCAAAAATTAGAGACATAAACAGAATAAAATTTCCCGCTAGGTTAAAAACCCGCAAGGGAAACTTAGGCAAAAGTTAGAGATTTCTTGGCAAGTAACTGCGTCAGACAAGACTTGATCATTGAAGCAACAATCATCTTGGATCCTCACCATACTTCAACAGAAATCTCTGCTCAGGAATTCAAAGTTGTTAGGGAGAATATTGTTAATTGTATTACAATGTATCTTTTCCAGTATATATTACCATTTTCCAAACTTTGTAATCATCTATGGATTCTCGCCATTCGTAGAGTACCATTCTATTAATAAAGTTTGAGCTTTTATCCAATTATTTGCAATTCTTATTTTATTCTGCTTATAAAGACTCCATTTATTATTGATAGTAATTTTCAAAGCAAAAAGATTAAATAACAAAATTATTTTTTTGAAAGGAATTTACAAATTATTTTTTACTTTAGATTTTGTGACACAAGAAAAACAAAAATGGTGATTCCTAGGATGGACGAACTCAGAGACTTTGGAAGTTTGTTTTCCTCATGAAGGCTCTCTCATATAGTTGGAGATGAAACCAATTGGTTTAAGTTGCGGTATCGGGCTTGTGATCCCGTTTTCCCCAGTCAAGTCTTGGTCCATTTTGATTTCGGGTTTGCATGATTTGAGGTCTCTATCTCAGATTCCCCAGTAAGGTTTTCTCTCATATGACAAAAGTTCTTTCTTGTTAGCAGTAATGGCATTATTTTTGTTTTCCCAGACAACTAGGCAAGGGCAGTGTCTTTTCTAAGAAGTGGTGAAACAATTGTCAACTTTTTTGGGTTTTCTCCCACCGAGTGCTGAGTTTGATTTAAAATCCCCATAATTTTTATTGATTGTTGTATTGTTTGATTTCTTAGATCCCTAAGAGAAGCTGAGATTTTGTTTCTGGCTGGAGATTGTTATCCCCATGTGTTTTCATAATTTATCCTCAGGGAAGATTGTGTAATCATCACTCTTGGTATTGGAGAATTTATTTTTGGGCCCCTCAATGATGTAGTGTTGTACTCCCTAATGAAGTTAGCACGGAATCCCCAGTCAATATCTCAACGATGTGGTTTTCATCTTCCCTAACGAAGTCAGTATTATAATCTCCAGTGAAAATCTAGATGTTGAAACATTTGTTTTCCCCATTGAAGTTTGTACGATGTTCCCCGATGAAGCCCAGAGGAGGATGTTAAATCCCTCTATTTGCATTGATTCTATTGTGTGATTTGATTACTTTTAGGATGTTTTTCTTCCCAATGAAGTTAAGCAATGGGATAGGAATTTGTTTCCTCAGTTGGTACTTACTGTCTTTTGGGAATTTTCATTTTGGATGTGATTTAGTCGAGTATTAACTTTACCCAATTTTGTTTTGTCTGTTTATCCCCAGTATGGTGTGATAGTTTCTTCAGCATATACATAATAACATTCATACATACATCATGTAGATATGAATTAAAATTCATTTCTTATTTGCATTTATTAATTTTTATTGGCATATTACCCTATTTGCAGAGTTGTATCACCCTCTCTCCAATAGTTTGTCAACTTTAAGTAGAAAGTGTATATTCTTTCAATTTCCCCACTAAGTTATCCCTCGTGGAAGATTTTTGCTTTAGCCTTCCTATTCAATTCTTTATCTAAGTTGAATGTGATCCCTTTTTGAGATTATTTCTCATTAGGTTCTATCTCGGTTGACTATTTCACATCGATTTATTTCTGGTTTGACTCTATGGTCCTCGGCAGTGTTATTATTTTGATTTCTGCAAACTTTGAGCCCTAGTTTGATAATGTGCATTTATTTTGGCACGATAAGACTTTAGCTCCTCAGCAGGAATATATTGGCATTTCCCCTAGAATCCATATTTCTTTCCCCAGGAAGCCATATTTCTTTCCCCAGGAAGTCATTATTACAGTTCCTTCTCATAATAGAAAGTAGCGGTCTCTTTATTTGAGCAACTTGTACTTCCCCAGTAAGTTTGTTAGTACCCTGAGAAGATTCATTTGTTTACTCCAATGAATGGTTGTCTCGTCATTATGGGAGAAAGTTTGTTATTGAGATTTGTTTACTCCAATGAATGGTAGTCTATTCATTATGGGAGATAGTTTGTTGTTGAGGTTTGTTTACTCCAATGAATGGTAGTCTCATCATTATGGGACATAGTTTGTTGCTGAGATGTTACTCCAATGAATGTTAGTCTCGTCATTATGGGAGATAGTTCATTGTTGAGATTTGTTACTCCAATGAATGGTAGTCTCGTCATTATGGGAGATAGTTTGTTATTGAGATTTGTTTACTCCAATGAATGGTAGTCTCGTCATTATGGGAGATAGTTCATTGCTGATATGTTACTCCAATGAATGGTAGTCTCTTCATAATGGGAGATAGTTTGTTGCTGAGATGTTATTCCAATGGATGGTAGTCTCGTCATTATGGGAGATAGTTTGTTATTGAGATTTGTTACTCCAATGAATGGTAGTCTCGTCATTATGGGAGATAGTTCGTTGTTGAGATTTGTTACTCCAATGAATGGTATTCTCGTCATTATGAGAGATAGTTCGTTGTTGAGATCTTTTTCTGATGGATGGTAGTCTCTTCATTATGGGAGATAGTTCGTCGTTGAGATTCACTTTGCACTAAAGAAGTTTTTTTGTTTCCAGTCATGAGTACTGATGCCAAACAATTGTTACCACCCCTAATGTTGATGTTTGTTGGTATTATCCTACCACCTCTTTTCCCCCAGTAGGTCAACATTACCTTTTTCTCTATCTTCTTTCAGAGTGGATAGTTCGCGGTTAATTTTTGATCACTGTTATCCTTTGCTTTCTCTCCTCGATATTTGAGTTAATGTTGCTTTATCTACTCCTTAGGCTTTACACCAGTAGAGTTGAGTCCTCTGTTCACCAGTGATTTATTTTCTTGGTCTAGTTTTCTTTTGATCTTTTATCTTCTGTTTCTGCAGTGGTGTCTTGTGTAACCATTGGATCTGTTTGTTTGCATGCACAATCATAAACATTGCATGGCATCTTAGGGCCAAAAATAGGGTTTATTTTCTATTTAAGTATCTTCAATGGCGTCGACACGAATATTTTAACCTTTGTATCTCCGGATACAAGACACTTAAATAAGAGCAGCTGTTGTACCCCAATTTTCCCCCTAAGATCCCTCTATCATGTGAATTCAATCACAACAAGATCACATTAGGGTTTGGTTTTTCTCCTTATCTTTAGCTTTGCTCATGGGGAATCACCAAGCACCTTGACTTGTATATTGTGATCATCTATGTTTTGTATTGGTTAACTTTTAACTAATAAATACAATTAATTTTTTCCCTAATTGATGATATTATAGGTGAAAGCACAACACATTCCATCAAGTTGATCTATAGGTTCATGAGTTTATTTCCATGTCTTCTTCAACAAATCTTCATTGAGATTCAAGCATCATCATTGAAGATACTTTGAATTAATATCATGACAATGTCTATTATTATTCAACATGCCTCATGTTGTCAAAGATAGTTCAAAGATATAAGGGTTGATGATGAAATTTGACCTAATTGGACAAGTTCTTGATTTCTTGGTCACAAGTGCATTTTTGCCTCAATTCTTAATATTTGTAAGTGGTTATGGTTTCTATGGTTTCCTATTATCATCCTAAACAATTTCTATTTACATGACAAAAGTATTTGTGCAAGAAATTTTGTCAAAATTGAAAAGGGTTTCCAAAGCATTTTGTTGCTCTAGGAGCTAGGGTTTTGAACTTCTACAGGTTATATCTTGCTCATCTTTTGGTATTTTTGAGTGATTCCAAATACATGCTTCTCTTTAAAGGGTTATCAACAAATCACTTTAAAAGTTTCAAGAAAAGTTTGTATGGAAGATGCCTAATGATTGAGAAAGATTACAAGTTCTCTAGATAGGCCATCAAATTCCCTTGTGTGACTTCAAAAGATCACAACATGGTCAATTTTTATCTCCATGAGCCTATTATTTTTCCACAATGATCTTAAAGGTGTGAAATTCAACTCTTATTTTATGTTCAAAGCTTGAAAATGGATGGAAGATGCCCTAAGGATGGAAAAGATTATAGGTCGTCTCATAAATTTTCATCAACTTCACAAAGTAATAACTTTCTCCATTTTTGGATTTTTTAAATGGTTCAAGTCTCAAAATGTTATTCAAGATATCTACTTCCTACCATATTTTTAGGTCAAGATAAAATTTTAAATGGAAGGCCATGTTTGGATGCAAGACAATATAGGTCATTTTTGAAGAAAAACTTAGAATTTTTCGAAGTACAAAAATCAGCATTTTTTCAAACTTTGACTCATCACAACTATCAGCTCAAGCATCCATTTGATTCCATTCTTTTCACATTGTAAAGTTTGTGATCTCATCTTTCCAAGACATCAATAATCAATTCCTAAGGTTCCCTAAATCACGCACATCATTTATTCAGATGGTACCGTGAGACTGAAGTTTCCTCCAAAGTGAGAATTTGAAATTCATGATTTGTCCTCTAAAACAAAACTTCTGCGCATTTTTACTTCTAATCATGTTTAGAAATCTTCTAGAAGTGATTAGCACCTTGAAACGTAAGTTTTGGTTGAGTTTTAAGCAAAATAGAAGTCACACTTTTCATGTTTGCAACTTCACACGATTTCCCTCCAAACTTCATCATTTCACACGCTTAAGCATCCCATTAGCTTCCCTATAAATAAAGGGTCATTCCTCATTTATTTTCTCAAGCTTAGATAGCCATAATCACCCTGCCAAACTATCTCTTCAACCCACTTTTCTGCAACTTCGAATGTTTTATAGCTTTCCTTAATCCATTTTCTTTGCCAATTCTTCATCCCTGAACTTCACTGAAGCTAACAGGAGAAGAACCAAGCTCTAAGTCTTCCTAAATCGTGCTAGCCAAGTCAAGTTTCAGAGCTCTGAATTTGAACTTCAATAGGTAGATTTCTTCATAAATTCTTTCAAACTCTGGTACTATAATGAAGCTCTCATCATTATGATTCTAGTCGCAACATTTGTTTTCAACTGGAAGTGAGTTTTGGCAATGAATTTTCAAATCCCTTTTCAAATATTTCCATCTGAAACGACTGAGCTACACCTTACATAAATTTTTCATGAGGGTACCATTGGAATCATCTTGAACAAATGAAGTGAATGATAACAGTCTCGAGCTTTAATTTTTCCATTTCATGAACCTGCAAATCGCGTGGATAGAGGTTGAAGACGACCTACGTGGTCCGTCTTCAACTAATGGGAATTTGCCACGCATTTTTTCAAATCTGATTTAATAGTTGATCACATGTTTTATACATTAAGGAACATGATATGCACAATGCGTCTGATCCTTTAGATTAGCTTACTAACGCGTTTTGACTCTCACCCAATGGTCTATATTTTTTGAATTTATTTTTTATAACTGATTTTTATATTTAATTGTTTTAAACTTCAAAAAATCATAGAAAATTCATTTCTGATTCAAAAATTATGAAAAAAATTCACAAAAGTATTTTCAAATATTCTCTTTCTGATTTTTATTTTATCAAAATTTTATTTTCAGATTTGGTATTTTTCATGATTTTTTTTCTTTGTTTTGGTTTGTTTTTAATTGCTTAAAAATACTTTTTGACATTTTTAAATTCTGAAAAAAATTCATCAAAATCATTTCTATTATTTCTGACCTTCTGAATTTTTTAGAATTTTATTTTGAATTCTACTATTTTTTATCTTTTTTTCACTTATTTGAGTAATTTTAATTAGTTTAAAAATACTTTTCTGATTTGAAAAATTACCAAAAATTTTGTAAAAATATTTGAGGTCATTTCTGATTTTTCTATGGTCTCTTTTAATTTTTCTTTGATATTTTGAGTATATTTTGCTATTTTCCCTTTTATTTTAATTTTAAAAACATTTTAAAAATCATTTTCTTTTTTTATTTTATTCATTAAATACAATTTTACTCTTGTATATATTTTGTCCTTTTGACTTTTGATCATGTACTTCATTAACATCATTGATCTTGGGTGTTAAGTTTAACTCCATCAAAATGGATGAATGATTTTAATGATAGTTTGATTAAATTTTTATTTCAAACATATCCCTTCCCTCTTCATCTCATCATCTTCGCATTGTGTTACATGTTGTTAGAAGATGATATGAATTTCATCTCTCCAAACATATGGCACATAAATTGCTATTGACCGATCTCAAAATAGGTGTGACTTCTATATAAGCCCACTTACGATTGCTTAACATAGCGTTAAATTTGATTCCAATTTGAGAAATGATCAATCATGGCCCAAACCTATTTTTGTAAGCCCAAGTATGTTAATTTGAAACCTTTGATCTAATAATCTTGAGATTCATTGTTAGGAGGCTTTGGTCTTATCAATCCTCTAATGAATCTTTATAAGCTTTGGTCAAAGTGAATCACTTAAAAATCATTGATCATTTATTGTTGCCTTGAGATTTTGAAAATGAATGGTATACTTGACAAAAAGCAAATGAAACTTGTTGATGAGAGGCTTCGATTTTATCAATCCTCTAATGAGTTTCAAATGCAAGTTTCAAGATGGTCATTCAACTAACCTCTAATTACTAATTTATTAACATTTGAATTTTATTTTATTCCCTTTATTTTATGGTTTTATTTTATGAATTTAATTTATGCACCATTTTATTTTAGCATTTACGTTTCATGCTATTTTCATCTTTGCTCACTTGAGCATTTACTTTTATGTCATTTTTATTTTTCTCATGAGCTTCTCATTTATTTTTGAAGATACCTAATAATCAACTTGAACCATAAAAAACTTTAATGTTACTTGGACTATTTGGTTACTATCCTTGCCAGTATGGAGTGATGGACTTCTTGGACTTAGGATTAGAGACCTTGACTTACCTTGAGACCTTGTGACTTTTATTGCAATATTGTCTGGAGTTCTTGGGGTTTACCCCAAAAGACATTGGGTTGTTTGTTTTCTTTGTGTGTAGGTTATTATGATTATATGTTTTGTCTGTGATTGGGAATTCATCTGTATACAATCGTTCCTCTGTCCAATTTTTTTGTGAAGACTTAATGCACTTGAAGTTTGACTCTCAAGAGTTTATATTGTCCTTGCTCATTTGGTTTCAATCTAAAGAATGTGAATTCTACACTGACTCATAATGTCAAGTGTTTTCTCCTTGTTGGTTAGACAGTTCTTTTCCCGAGCTTTTACTTTATGCTTTAGGATAGTCCCTTCATCTCCTCCCACCATCTTTAATTTCAAAAATATTATCCCTCCTTTTGAAAACTATTCTTGTTTTAAACTTAAACCGCTTTCATATAAACTTGGACTTAGGTCCATGCATTTTCAAAATATTTTCTTCATCAAACTTTAATCAACTTAATAATACCTTGACATTTTTTGTGAGAAGACTAAAAGTCAATCAATCTCATTCAAACCATTTTGCCACTTTGGGCTTTTTACTTTAAACTTTTCTCAAAATATTAGACCATTGTCAATTCTTGAAGTGATGCGAACTACTATACTTCTATGATATGTAGTGAAGTGAGATATTTTCCACTTGGGTGTTGAGTGAGGCTTTGTTGATTTTAAACTCCAAGCTATATCCTCCATTTTGAGATGACACAAATTATCCTTTCACATAATTGTGACTACAATCTTTTAATCGAGGGTATTTTCTAAAACATCCCACATTCGAGGGTCATGACTGTTTATATCCGAGGCAACAAGTGTGGGTTACCCTAGAGGTGCATGTGTGCAAAGTGTGTTTGATTCAAATATATATCTTGAAATTAGGGTTGTCTAATGTTTTGATTTTAATCTTATCATGCAAACCCAAATTACTAGCAATAATAAGGGAAGCGATAAATTGCGGATTTTAAATGTCTTACGTTATTACAACGCTTTGGGAATGTGGCGTAAAATTTTTGTGAATGAGGGGAAGAAAGCAATAAGGCACTAATTATCTATTACAATCCATTGTATATGAATAAAATGCACAAAATGTAAAGAGTAAGAAAAAGGTAAGTGTTTTTGTGGTTTTTGATGGAAAAGGTTTTATAATTAACCTAATTAAGCTAATTAAATTTAATTACAAGAGAAATTAATTAATTATTTAATCAAAACCTAAAATCTAAGTTAATTGAATTTAAAAAAATAAAACCTAAGTCTAAATAATTTGTTTAGAAAGTAATTTGAATGTTAATGTTAATTTGGAAATAAAAAAGTTTTATAATGTAAAAGAACTAATAAAATTTAATTTAATTAACAAAAATAAAATAAAATGCTTGAATTAAAATATTTTTTAATTTAATTATTTAAGAAAATATGTTTTTGTATTTTTTGATTAAATAAATAAAAATAAATAAATAAAAATAAATAAAATATGAATAATATAAAAAAATATTGGGCCTGGGTGTTTAAAAAGTAAAAGAGAGGTAAAAGGTAGCAAAAAAGGGTCCAAATCAAATTTTTGTTTGAAAACATAAATAAATAAAAAAGAATGGGTCTGGTTGTTTTTTAGTAAAAGGGGAGTATGAAGAAGTATAAATAACAAAAATAAAATCCCAAGTCCATAGGGCCCAGGCGTTGTTTTGTGATTCAGTGTTGCTGGCTTTTGAGAGTGCATCATAGACTTGCCCATGTGGAGTGCTGGATTTGATTGTCTAATGATTAGATGGTATGGATGAGAGGCGCATGGTGTGCGTATATGCTTGGTCTGCACATGATCTTAGACAAGAAAATATGAAATAAATAAAAGGGTACCGCTGGGGCTCGAACCCAGTTCCCTATACACAAATGCCTTAGCGTGCGCTTCTCTGCCACTAGGGTGGTTGTTTCATCCGTTTATAATACAACTTCCATTAAATATAAAATAAACCCAAATCTGAATTTGAACTTCATCTCCTTCCTCTTTCGCGCGCGTAAAACAAAAGCTCCATTATTTTAAATTCTGAACTTTCTTATTTCTCAATCATTTTCAAAAATGTAAACATGCAGGTGTTCCATTTTTCACCACGAATTCAACCATATAAATAACTTAAGCTAACTCTTAAAGATAAACATGAATTTCTGTTGGTACCAAAACAAACCCTAATTTTTCAGAATGTTCAACTTAAAAATTCTTATCACGCAGGCAACATAAATGAAAACTAAAGGCATGGTTAGCTTCAGGGCAATGATGCCTACATTTTTCATTAAGAAAGTATCTACTAATGATGCTTGTATGAGGAGTTCAAATTTGAGAAAACTTACCTAAAAATTGGAAATCGTGTTTGGAGTTTGAGCACTCCTGGAGATGTTGTGATGATCTAGATAGCTTCACTAAACTCCTAGGAAGCTATTGCAAAGCTTACTTTGGATAGAGAGTGCCTGGATCTTTCTAGAGATGTCAAGTTGCAGGTTTGAGTTTTTGGAAATGGAGGATGGTGAAAATGGTGTTACAATGATGAAACAAGGGTGGGGGTGAGTTGTATATGATGTATGGAAGCTTTGTGATTGATTTAGAGTGAAAACGCACGAGTGGATTGTGAGTTTGAAGTTCAAGGTCAGAATGTGCAATGATGGAGGTTTTGAATGAAAATTTTTAGTTCAGAGTGTTTGTGAGTGTTTCAAGGCTATTCAGCTCGTGTGTTAGCTTACAAATAAATTCTCTATTTATAGAGAAAAGGTTTGGAATGCTGAGAAGGCTTGGTTCACAAAGCACATGTTATGGCTAAGTTGGATTGTACATGAAGTAATCTTGAACTTCATGGTTTCAATGTGAAGTACAAGTATGGTCTGAGTAGTTAGAGGCTCTAGATATATTGCTTCTGGATTTAACTTTGTGTAGGTTGAGAAGAAACAAGTGCAAGGCTCAAGGAGAGTGGACTTTGTGATTAAAGTCACTTTTCCAAAATGGAAGTCTTGGCTTTCTTCCTTTAATGGCAAACTAACTTGGATAATGCATCAAACACTTGGACAATGGCTCAAACAGTTGTGTAAACATTTAATTATTGAGTGATTTGCAAGTTTGAAGGCCTGCAAAGTTAGATGATGTAGCATGCTTGAAGATTGGATCATAAGGTTCATCACAAAATGACCTAAAATTCAAGTTTGTGATGACATCTTCATCTCTTTGAAACTCCTAGCTCAAAAATGATCTCTTCAAGTTCTTTGACATTTTGGAAAGCTTGAAACATTATATACAACCTTCATGTTAACCGCTATGGCTAAATCAAATTGGAACTAGGTGAAAAATTGCCAAGAATTTGGGACAAAAATCTGACCAAACTTGTTGAAAATTTCACTAAGTGTTTTAGTAAAAATGTCATGACTTCATGAGCCTATATCTCCAAATATAAGCATTTTTTGGACATCAATCCTTGGGGACAAAGTTGTAGAATTCATCAAGATCTACAACTTTCATGTTGAATGTTTTCCTTGAATCATCTTGCATCATAGTGAAAAATGGTCATGAAGTAGTGAAATTATCAAGGTTAAAAAACACTTAGAAATTTTCTAAGTCTTGGAAATCTTGACTTTTGCTGACTTTTTCTTGACTTTCTTGATTCTTGATGATAATGTTTGATATTTTTGAATATCTTGATGAATTTTGATCTTTGAAATTCAATGTTGACCAAAAAGTTAAAGTTTAACTTTTTGTGTGTTAGTTACCTTTTTATCACTTGATCCAAATTCAACTATAAACCCCTTGATCTTGAGAAGTAATTTGAGTGATGAAATTATGTCAATATATTGTGTTTGAGCCCTTAAGATCATGCTTCGATCCATTAGGTCATGTACTAGGTCAAAAGTCAATGATCAGTCATTCTCAATCAAAACCCTAATTTTGACTATTTTACTCCTTTGATGATTTGAATTATTTTCTTGAAGAATTACCCTTGATAAATTGATGAATGTGACTTCAAAATGTTGGTGTTGGCCAAAAATCATGAAGTTTGACTGTATGTTGACCATAGTTGACTTTTTACCCAATACAGCTGATTTTCAGCCAACTGAGTAATTGATTGAGCAAATTTGTGATGCAAGACTTAAAACATGGTATGAGAAATCTTGGAGACATATAATGAGCCATTAAAGTCACTTGGGGAATCATAGGTCCAATTATCCTTGAGAAAACCAAAACCCTAATTTGTGGACTCAGTGCTTAGGAGGTGAGCTTGTCTGATCAACTCTTGAGAATCCTTGAGCATTTGAGATCTTTTTGTGAGAAATGTGTTGAGAAAAGAGAGGGCAAATTTGGGGTACAACATAAAGTATCATAGGTATATCCGATAGAATGAAGTCCAATATTTGGATAAGAATCTCGTCAACTATATACATCAATCTAAACCCTCAAAGCAAGACAAAAATAAGAAATCTAAGTCAAAAATATCATGTTACAATTATGGAAAACTAGATCACTACAAACTGGATTACCCATTGCTCAAGAAAGACAAAGTAAAAGACAAATATCAAAAGAGATTAAATAAAGCTAGGAGAGTGTATATTATGTGGGAGAGCGATGGTGAAGCTTCAAGCAAAAGCGGCTCTAGTGATGAAGAAGAAACAACCAACCTTTGTCTTATGGCTCATCAAAAGAAGAAAAAGAATGTGGAATGTATTGAGACTATAGAGAAAATATGGTTTCTCGATAGTGGATGCTCAAGGCATATGGCGGATGCCATCTTCTTATTTTTTTTACTTTGTGGCTAAAAAAAGGATTTGTAACCTACGGTAACAATAACAAGGGAGCTATACTTGGCAAAGGTAGTGTAGGTAATTCCTCTTCTACTTCTATCTCTGATTTCCTTTTAGTTGAAGGTCTTAAATACAATCTTATTAGCATTAGCCAATTGTACGACAAAGGATACAAAGTCTCCTTTTCAAAAGATTGCTGCATAATTGAAAACAATGATAAGAAAGATTACGTGTTTAAGGGCTTGAGGGTAAATAATGAATACATGCTTGACATGAATCAAGTATCTTTAACCCGTACTAAATTTATAGCCTTCTTAAGTGAAGACTCTTGGCTTTGGCATAGGCGTTTATCACATGTCAACTTTGACTTTCTAAATAAAGTAGTTTCAAAAGATTTAGTAGTCGGTCTACCCAAAATAAAATTTTCTAAGGATCACTTATGTGATGCATGTCAAATGGGAAAGCAAACAAGGATCTCATTAAAATCTAAAACATTGTATCTACATTGAGACCCCTTGAACTTCTTCATATGGACCTTTTTGGACCATCTAGAATAAAAAGTCTAGGTTGAAACTACTACAATTTTGTTATAGTAGATGACTACTCTAGATTTTGTTGGACTATTTTCTTACCTAGTAAAAGTGACACTTTTTTGGCATTTGAAAATTTTGCCAAGATATCTCAAAAAAAAATTGAACACTAGCATTGTTACTATTTGAAGCGATCCTAGAGGTGAATTTGAAAACCATCTCTTTGAAGAATTTTGTGAAAAGTAAGGTATTGATCATAATTTTTCCGCCTCATGAACTCCATAACAAAATGGAGTGGTGGAACATGAAAACCGTGTTTTAGAATAACTATGATAAATGAACACGGCCTTCCTAAATATTTATTGGTCGATGCCATAAATACGGCATGTTATGTTTTGAATAGGATACTAATACGTCATATTCTTAACAAAACGACCTATGAACTTTTAAAAGGTAGGAAGCCAAATATTTCACATTTTCATGTTTTTGGATGTAAGTGCTTTGTGCTAAATAATGGTAAAGAAAACCTTGGTAAGTTTGAATCAAAAGTCGATGAAGGTGTCTTTCTCGGATACTCTCAATCAAGCAAATTATATAGCATATAGAATAAAAGGTTACATATCGTTGAAGTTTCTGTGCATGTTTTCTTTGATGAATCTTATCTAAAATCAGTCGAAAAAGGTTTTGTTTTTGATGGTGCATGTGTATCTTCGAAATCATACTAAAAGATCCTAAAGAAAATGACTTTAAACCTATAAAAGTTGAGGAGAAGCTGGATCAAGTAGCTGAATAAAGAGAGGAAGATCATCTAAGTAATGAAAGTGACCTTTGTTAGAACATAGTTTGATTCTACAACCCTCAGTTAGAGTTTTGATGATAACAAAATACAAGATTAAATGAATCATGAGATTTATATAAGACATATATGCTACTTAAAATTATGTTGTGTATTTATAGAAACTCTGATGGAATCAACATCAGAATATCAGTATCAACATCAGCATCAGAAGATATGTCAGCATCAGAAGATCAAATAGCATGTGCTATACGCTAAAGTCTGATGAACAGAATCTGCACAAAACATACTCTGACTCTGATCAAGATCCTAACCATGTCATCAGCACTCAGAAGCGTCAGAATAAGCTAAAGCCAAGAACTCTCTGATTAGCATTAGCAGAACACTCTGAAGTGTCAACGTTACTATGCATTCAAGACAGATTAATTACCAATGACTTTATTCCAAGACAAAGATCTTTTCAAAAAGGAAAGAACGTTATGAGCATTGAAATGAAGTTATGGACAACAACGTATCTATTCCAAGGCTATATAAACTGTGAGAAAAGAAATGGCTAATACTCTTTACGCACGCACGCATACGAAAACTCTCTCACTCAAATTGCTAAAGCTTTCAACCACGCCTACTCAATAGCATTAGCAGTCTAGTTTCATCTAAGCTTCATATTGTGTATTATCGCAGTTGTGATATATAGTTTTTCTAGAAAACATCAAACACACATTTGTTCATTTATCTGTAAAAGAATTTCCTTGATATAAACCGGTCTGTGGTTAGACTCAAGAAGGCTTTAACAGTTGTTAAAGCAGTTGTGTATTCAGTTGAATATAGTGGATTAAGACCTTGTTGGAGAGAGGCTAAATCACCTTGACGGGTGGACTGGAGTAGTTTGAGATCAAACGAACCAGGATAAAAATAATGTGTTGTCTGCTTTTGATTTCAAGTTTTACAATTCAACCCCCCTTCTTGTGTTTTTCACATCTTCAATTGGCATCAGAGCGCCTGGTTCTGAGCTTATAACACTTAATCGTGTCAGTACAAGATCCAGCGTTAGAAAAACACTATGGAAGGACCACATCAAAACATCAGCAATGACAACAATGAAGAAAGAGACAGATTCAGTGGCAAACCTCCAGTCTTTGATGGAGAGAACTTTGATTACTGGAAAGACAGAATTGAAAGCTTCTTTCTGGCCCACGATGATGATCTGTGGGATATGGTGACTGATGGATACACGCACCCAGTGAATGCAAGTGGTCAGAAGATTTACAGGAAAGCTATGTCGGATCAACAAAAGTGTGATTTCAGAAATCATCACAAACAAGAACAATTCTTCTCAGCGCCATCTCTTACTCTGAATATTAAAAGATATCAAATAGAGACACTGCAAAGAATATGTTTAACTCTCTGAGAATGACGCATGAAGGCAACATTCAAGTTAAAGAAACTAAAGCTCTTGCGCTCATTCAGAAGTATGAGGCATTCAAGATGGAAGAAAGTGAATCAATTGAAACGATGTTCTCAAGATTTCAAATTCTGGTTGCTGGTCTCAAAGTTCTGGACAAAGGGTATTCTAATGATGATCATGTTAAGAAGATCATCAGAAGCTTGCCAAAACAGTGGAGGCCAATGGTCACAGCGCTGAAGCTAGCTAAGGATCTCAACAAAATCTCTCTGGAGGAACTTGTCAGCTCCCTCAGAAGTCACGAGATAGAGCTAGAAGCTGATGAACCTCAAAATCAAGGTAAGCCATTAGCTTTAAAATCTAACAGAAAATCTGACTCCAAAGTTTTGCAGGCTGTAGAAGAAACCTCTGATGGGTCCTCATTAGAAGAAGATGAATTGTCTCTCCTCTCCAGAAGTGTGAACCAACTGTGGAAGCAGAGGCAAAGAAAGTTCAGGAATCCAAGAAGATCAGAGAATCAGAATGAATCCTCCTCCAGATACAGAAGGTCAGAACCCTCCTCTGGATACAGAAGATCTGAAGGCTCTTCAGGAAGTAGAAAGCCAAACAACAAAGACATCATCTGCTATGAATGTAACGAGCAAGGACACTACAAGAGTGAATGCCCAAAGCTTCAGAGGGAAAAGCCCAAAAAGAAGTTTGGCAAGGAAAAGAAGAAAAGTCTCATGGCTACATGGGATGACTCTGACACATCTGAAGCTGACTCAGAATCATATGATGAGAGAGCCAACATAGCTCTCATGGCAAACATAACAGAAGACAGTGAAGCTTCTGAATCAGACTCTGAATCAGACACAGAAGAGGTATTTCCTAATTTTGCTATTAACTTTACTAAGGCTGAAGTAGCTGAAAGCCTTAATGAAATTCTGGAAAGATATCAGCAGATCAGAGTCAAATTCAGAAACCTGAAAAGGAATCTTGCTTCTGACTCTGATAAAACTGAGAGTCTCAAATTGGAGAATTCTGAGTTGAAAAATAAAATTTTAAAATTAGAAAATCTATTACAAAACTCTCAGAAGGAAACAATCCTTGAAACTCCTAGCAGTGCTGATGAGATCATCAAGGAGTATGATCACAACTTTCAGAAGTTTCTAGCTAAAAACATATATAGAAGCAAGATGGCTTCAATGATCTATGGAGTTAGCAGAAATGGCAGAAAAGGAATAGGATACCAAGTTAAGGTACCTACACCAAGGAATGCCATGGATTTAGTGATAAAACGCACTTCACTTGATTCTCACTTTGTATATGGGCACACACACGGCATCAAATATACCAGTAGTAATTATTCTGTCAAACCAAAATTCAACCAGAGTTTTGGTAAAACTAACAAATCAGGACCCAAGAAAATATGGGTACCTAAGGATAAAATAATACATGTTGCAGATATCTTTAGCAGCAAAGCAGAAACACGAGTCATGGTACCTGGACTCTGGCTGCTCACGACACATGACGGGAAGAAAGCATATGTTCCAAAGCCTGGAACTTAAGCCTGGAGGCCACGTAGGTTTTGGAGGCAATCAGAGGGGAAAGATCATTGGCTCTGGAACTGTAGGTAATGGAAATCTTCCCTCTATAAGTAATGTTTTATTAGTAGATGGATTAATGCATAACCTGTTATCCATAAGTCAATTAAGTGATAACGGTTATGATATAATCTTTAATCAAAATTCATGCAAAGCTCTTAGTCAGAAAGATAGGACTATCCTGTTTAATGGAAAGAGGAGAAACAACATTTATAAAATAAAACTTTCTGAACTGAAAAGTCAGAATGTAAAGTGTCTTCTGTCTGTTAACAACGTGCAATGGATCTGGCACAGAAGATTGGGACATGTTAGTACGAGAAGAATATCTCAGATTAACAAACTTAATTTGGTCAGAGGACTTCCTAACCTGAAGTTCAATTCAGATGCTCTGTGTGAAGCATGTCAGAAAGGCAAGTTTGCAAAACCAGCTTTCAAATCTAAAAACATTGTTTCCACCTCTAAGCCATTAGAACTTCTGCACATTGACTTATTTGGACCAGTTAAAACTGCTTCAGTCAGTGGCAAGAAGTATGGGTTAGTAATCGTAGATGACTATAGCAGATGGACATGGGTAAAGTTCTTAAGACACAAGGACGAGTCACACTCTGTGTTTGTCACCTTCTGCAACCAAGTTCAGAATGAAAAGGATCTTAGAATCGTAAAAGTCAGAAGTGATCATGGTGGAGAGTTTGAAAACAAAGATTTTGAATCATTTTTTAATGACAAAGGCATTCTGCATGATTTCTCTTGTCCTAGAACTCCCCAGCAAAATGGAGTTGTAGAACGAAAGAATAGAACATTGCAAGAAATGGCCAGAACCATGATCAACGAGACTAACGTTGCTAAGATCTTCTGGGCAGAGTCAATAAACACATCGTGCTACATTCAGAATAGAATCTCTATAAGACCTATTCTGGAAAAGACTCCATATGAATTGTGGAAGAACAGAAAGCCCAACATTTCTTATTTTCATCCATTTGGATGTACTTGTTTTATTTTGAATACTAAAAATTATTTGAACAAGTTTGACTCTAAAGCACAGAAGTGTATTATGTTAGGATACTCTGAACGCTCAAGAGGGTACAGAGTATACAATACAAAAACACAGATTGTGGAAGAATCAATCAGTGTTCGTTTTGATGATAAGCTTGACTCTCAAAAGTCAAAGCAGAATGAATTACTTGCAGGTATGGAAGTTGAATTCACAGGTACTGAAGACAAGTCATCAGAAGCTCTTAACATCGACACTCCCTCAACATCAGAAAGAGGCACTGCAAGCAATCCAGCACCTTTTGTTGCTCAACTTCAGAAAAGACCATCCAGAAGCAGCATGGATCACCCTGAAGAAACAATCTTAGGAAGAAAGGAAGATCCAATCAGAACAAGAGCCAGCTTCAGAAACTCTGAAGAATCCCTCATGGGACTTATCTCTCTGATTGAACCATCAACAGTTGATGAAGCACTTCTGGACAATGACTGGATTCTAGCAATGCAAGAGGAGCTGAATCAATTCACAAGAAATGACGTATGGGATCTAGTTCCCAAACCAAAAGGATTCAACGTCATTGGAACAAATTGGGTGTTCAGAAACAAACTGAATGAAAAAAGTGAAGTCATCAGAAACAAGGCACGATTGGTAGCACAAGGTTATAGTCAGCAAGAGGGGATAGACTATACAGAAACCTTTGCTCCAGTCGCCAGGTTAGAATCTATCAGACTTTTAATTTCTTTTGTTGTTAATAAAGGCATTACTCTGTATCAGATGGATGTTAAGAGTGCATTCTTAAATGGCTATATAGAAGAAGAGGTATATGTGCACCAACCCCCTGGTTTTGAAAGTTTAAAAAATCCAGAATATGTTTTCAAACTAAAGAAGTCACTGTATGGTCTGAAACAAGTTCCCAGAGCTTGGTATGAAAGACTGAGTAACTTCCTGTTAGAAAAGGAATTCACCAGAGGGAAAGTGGACACAACCTTATTCTGTAAGACAGTTAAGAATGACATTTTAGTATGTCAGATTTATGTTGATGATATCATTTTTGGATCTACTAAACCTTCTCTGGGAAGAAAGTTTGCTAAGTGTATGCAGGCAGAATTTGAGATGAGCCTAATGGGGGAATTAAAAATCTTTCTGGGCATTCAGATCAATCAAACCCCAGAAGGAACTTACATTCATCAGAGCAAATATGTCAGAGAACTTCTGAAGAAATTTGATCTCTCAGAATGTAAGCCATCAAAGATTCCAATGCATCCCACGTGCATTCTGGAAAGAGAAGAGGTAAGTAAAAAGGTAGAACAGAAGGTCTACAGAGGTATGATTGGTTCTCTTCTTTATCTGACAGCTTCAAGGCCTGATATTTTATTCAGTGTATGCATTTGTGCAAGATTCCAATCAGATCCTAGAGAATCTCACTTAACAGCTGTTAAGCAAATTTTCAAGTATCTGAAAGGTACTACTAATTTGGGTCTGTTTTATAGAAAATCAAGTGATTACAGCTTAGTAGGATACTGTGATGCTGACTTTACTGGAGACAGAGTAGAACGTAAAAGCACTTCTGGAAGCTGCCAGTTTATGGGAGAAAATCTGATCTCTTGGTCCAGCAAAAGACAATCCACAATTGCTCTATCAACAACAGAAGTTGAATACATAGCAGCAGCTGGATGCAGCAGACAAATGCTCTGGATGAAAAGTCAACTTGAGGACTTTCAGATTTTTGAGAGTAACATTCCTATCCTCTGTGACAACACTTCTGCTATTTGCTTAAGTAAAAATACAATTTTTCATTCTAGGGCTAAGCATATAAAAATAAAACACCATTTTATTAGGGACTATATTCAGAAAGGGATTTTAAATTTAAAACTTATTAACACAAACCATCAATGGGCTGATATTTTCAAAAAACCACTTTCTGAAGATAGGTTCAACTTCATTCTGAAACATCTCAGCATGAAGCTCTGTCCAGAATAAAACTGTTTTAATTTTATATATTAACCTTCAGAACTGTGTTTTTTTCTCTGTGAACTTCTGATCAATCCTCTTTCAGAATCTTAGAAATGCAGATTGTATCAGAATCTATCCATGAAGATATGAGCGCTTCAGTTCAAGGATAAATGTGTTGTTCACTCAAGCAAACAAGTGTCATCCAGTCATCAGCTGTTTCCTGAGGCTGAACACGTGTTCACGCTTCTGAAAAGGCAAAGCGCTGATTGGATGCATTGAGACACATGCCATGGGTAACCGTTTAAGTATCTTTCTGAATCCCCTAAAATCAGCTATCATTAAATGCTAATAATCATGATTTATTTCTCTCTCTTAAACGTTTATGTTTTCAAAAACTTTTTAGAAATCTATTTAAACACTTCACACCATTCACACCTTTTACCCTTACTTTCGTTTTCTCTCATTATTTCTGTTTTCTGTGTTCTTATTTACTCAAGAAAACCCTTCAATCTCTTTCAAAAACCTCATGTGAACATGGCTTCCTCCAACAATCCTTCTTCAGGTTCCCAGAAAGATGCATCTTCTGAACAATATGAAGTTCCTCTCAGAACGCTTCTCACTCCAATCAAGAACCTTGAAGTTCTGTCTGAAATAATAGTGGATTTCAACAGTCTCAAGGAGAATGGTTTTGATTTATCAGAAGAAATTAAAGCTCAAGGATGGGAAAAGTACTTTGACTGGCTGGTGGGTCCAACATTTCCTATTCTGGTAAAGGAATTTTGGATTCACGCTTCTTCCTCAAACCATCAGGTCACTTCCTAAATCATGGGGAAGAAGATTGTGATTACTGAAGACCTGATTGCAAGACTGATAGGCTACAATGGTGGTGGTATTCGCTGTATTGATATGGCATAAAGGTGTCAAGATGTTGCCCTAATTGCAAGGCAAATTTTCACGCTGGGGCTTCCCTCCAGCAAGATAAGGGACTTGAAAGACAAGCACAAAATTTGGGCAAAGATCATTCTGGGCTGTTTCAACCACAGGAAGCCTACCAGCTCTCCTGATTACATAAATATAGATCAGCAGTTTCTGATCTATTTTATCTCTCAGAAGGTCAAGATTAATCTAGCTCATCTTCTGTTCAACCATCTCAGAACAAGAGTCAAGGAAACAAGGGAAGAGGAGCTTACTAAAAGGGATTGGATACCCTTGGGAAGACTGATATCAGATATTCTGATAGAGAATAGGCTGATTGAACATTTAACAGAGGCATAAGAAATCAGCACCCTGGAACCTTTTGTTGGCAAGCAGCTGAATGCCAAAATTCTGAAGAAAATGAAGCTGATAGAGAACATTAAGAAGGAGCCCAACGTCACTCCTTTTGCTGAAATCTCCAGCAGAAGAGTCCCTTTGGATGACTTCCCTATGTTCTCAGAAATTGACTTTAAGCCTCAAATCATTCTAAGATATTTGGATGCTTGTAAAGTTGATGGTACATCACCAAATCTGAATATTCAAGATCTTCAGCAGAAGGCACCAGAGGTTGTTCTGAAGAAGTCGAAGAAAAGAAAAGCTGCTGGAGAAGGATCATCTCAACAGACTCCAAAGAAAAGAGGTAATCCTGTTTCTATAACTGTTTTAGATTCAACTGCTGTTTCCACATCTATCCTTATTCCAACTCCAATTCCAACTCCATCTGAAATCCCAACACCTCAAACCTTTGATGATTTTGACGTTGACTTTGACCCTTCTGAGTCATTAACCCTCAGAAGATCCCGCTCCAAACCACAAAATCCAAATACTGCAACCATACCAGAACCAGAACTTGCACAAGTTCTTTCTGATATAGACCAACACACTTTCGTTCCCCAACCAGAAAATCCAAATCCAAACACAGAAATTCCCATCTCGCCACAACCTGACATTCCACTCTCACCAATACCAGAAACTCCACTCTCTCCAGAACCAGAAATCCCACAACCTTCATCTTCTCAACCATATATTAATCCACCCTCTCCTCAACATGAACAAACTCCACAACCTGAGACTCAAACCTTTGAGGCTCACCACTCCTAATCCCCTGAACCACAACCTTTGGCCATTCAATTGCCCTGTGGTACCACTGTTAATATTCCTCAACTTCCCTCCTCACCAGAAATAACTCCACCAAATACCCCACCTAGTCCAATCGTAATTTCTGACTCTCCCACTCCCTCACCTAAGAAAAATTCAGATGACCACAGCAAGACTGTCATTGATCTAACAGTCTTTGAACGCCTTGCTGCAATAAACCACAAAACTGCTATCCCTAAACCAAAACAACCAGATGTTGGTTCCAGCATATTGAACTTTGAAACAGATATGTAGAAGTGGATCACTTCTTTGAAACAAGCAAGTCTGGAACTGGTTGATCCTGCTGTATCAGACCTCCTCTGGACACAATTCAGAAGATGGGTATGCGCTTAAACCTTTAAGTTGCAAGACCAGAGCTATGGACAGGCTCAACAGAACTTCAGCAATCTGCTGAAAGAAATGGAAGGTCCAGTTCTGAGCAAGCTGCTGAAGGAAGAAGTTCTCCATCTGGACATTGCGACTTGGTCTGAAAAGCGTCTAGCATCTAAAGTTCAACCTGCAGAAGAACATATAATTCAAGCTGAAGACTTGGGTCAAGCTGAAGAAACTACATAAAGCTCTAAGAAGTAGCCTGTATCTGAAGATCCTCAAGCTTCATCTCTTGACAGGCAGACTCTGGAGGATTTGAAGAGATCTGATATGCTGATGAATGAAAGGATGGATAAGCAGGATATCAAGATTGATTCTATAGCAAACATGGTATCTAAGCAACAGGAAACCATCAATCAAATTAAGAGCATGTTGGAAGCTCTGTTCACACGACTTCCTCCTTCTTCTTAGAATTTTTCCTGTGTTTTCCTTGTTTTCTTTACATGTTTATCTATAATATTTCTACTTGTTCTAAACTATCATTGCTTCTGTTTTTAATACAAACGTCTTTTGCTCTGATCATTTTAAATCTGCTTATTTATGCTTTTTGATAACTGACAAAAAGGGGGAGAAAGAATGATATTTTTCAATAACGGATTACTGAGACAAAAGTCTCAAACATTCTAACATTCTTATACATTTGAATTTCTTTGTTCTGAAAATCTTACAGGTACAAGAATCTGATGAACTTTGATAAAGTAAAACTCTGATGCTCAAAGAAATTTCAATAAAGTTCTGATGCTCAAGGTCTCAAGGAATCAAAGGGAAGTAATCAACTCAGGGGGAGTTTTTCTCTTCTTTACTCTGATACTTTTTATTCCTTATCTTCTGAACTCTGATACCTTTTATTCGTTAATTGATTATCTCTGATACCGTTTTATCTCTATCCTTAATCTCTGATACCTTTTATTCCTTTATTTCAATTGAAAAAAATCTGGTTTTTGTCATCATCAAAAAGGGGGAGATTGTTAGAACATAGTTTGATTCTACAACCCTCAGTTAGAGTTTTGATGATAAAAAAATACAAGATTAAATGAATTATGAGATTTATATAAGACATATATGCTACTTAAAATTATGTTGTGTATTTACAGAAACTCTGATGGAATCAACATCAGAATATCAGTATCAACATCAGCATCAGAAGATATGTCAGCATCAGAAGATCAAATAGCATATGCTATACACTGAAGTCTGATGAACAGAATCTGCGCAAAACATACTCTGACTCTGATCAAGATCCTAACCATGTCATCAGCACTCAGAAGCGTCAGAATAAGCTAAAGCCAAGAACACTCTGATTAGCATTAGCATAACACTCTGAAGTGTCAACGTTACTATGCATTCAAGACAGATTAATTACCAACGGCTTTATTCCAAGACAAAGATCTTCTCAAAAAGGAAAGAATGTTATGAGCATTGAAATGAAGTTATGGACAACAACATATCTATTCCAAGGCTATATAAACAAATCTGTGAGAAAATAAATGGCTAATACTCTTTACGCACGCATGCATACGAAAACTCTCTCACTCAAATTGCTAAAGCTTTCAACCACGCCTACTCAATAGCATTAGCAGTCTAGTTTCATCTAAGCTTCATATTGTGTATTATCACAGTTGTGATATATAGTTTTTCTAGAAAACATCAAACACACATTTGTTCATTTATCTGTAAAAGAATTTCCTTGAGATAAACTGGTCTGTGGTTAGACTCAAGAAGGCTTTAACAGTTGTTAAAGCAGTTGTGTATTCAGTTGAATATAGTGGATTAAGACCTCGTTGGAGAGAGGCGAAATCACCTTGACGGGTGGACTGGAGTAGTTTGAGATCAAATGAACCAGGATAAAAATAATGTGTTGTCTGCTTTTGATTTCAAGTTTCACAATTCAACCCCCCTTCTTGTGTTTTTCACATCTTCAACCTTCCTTTGGAATGGAAAACCTCTAAGGATCATCCTATCAAAAACATTCTAGGAGATATCTCAAAAGAAGTTACCACACGGTCTAAGATAAGTAACTTTTGTTATCATTTTCCTTTTGTCTCTCAAATTGAGCCTAAAAACTCCAAAGACGCATTACTCGATGAACATCGGTTTCTAGCTATGCAAGAGGAACTAAATAAGTTTAAGAGAAATGGGGTTTGGGACCTTGTCCCTCCTCCGCGAGACCATCGAGTAATTGGTACTAAATGGGTGTTTAGGAACAAATTAGATGAAAACAAAATAACAACTTGCAACAAGGCTCGTCTTGTTTCTCAAGGGGATAACCAATAGGAAGACATTAATTAAGAGGAAACTTATGCTCTGGTTGCCCGACTCGAGGGTATACGCCTTTTTCTTGCCTATGCATGTTCACAAAATTTCAAGTTATTTGAAATGGATGTTAACAGTGTGTTTCTCAATCGCTACATTAATGAAAAGGTATATGTATCCCAACTTCCCAGTTTTGAAAATTTTGAGTATCCTAACTATGTTTACAAACATAAGTGTGCTTTGGACGGTCTTAAAGAAGCCCCTAGGGCTAGGTACGAGTGTCTTATCAAATTCTTACTAAATCAAGGATTCTCAAGAGGAAAGGTTGACACAACCTTTTTTATTAAGCGTCAAGGGAAACACTCTATTTTAGTTCAAGTTTATGTAAATGACATTGTAAGTATGATAGTGCGCCTAAGAGGGGGTGAATTAGGTACTTTAATAGTTTTACCGTTTTAGTGAGATGGATATTATTTTTCTGGTTTAGTGCATGAGTTTACAAGTGTGTTTCTTTCTTTTCTGGTTTATGGCTAGTGATGAAAGCGGTAAATGCGGAAAAGTAAAGAACACAGAGATGTATCCTGGTTCCCCTCAAAGTCCGAGAGTACTCCAGTCCCCTTTCAACATGAAAGATATTTCCTTATTGTTAGATCTCTAGACAAGACACCCTAGTCCTTCTATACAAGACTCTAACCAATAAAACCACCAAGAACAATCCTCTTGGACCAAGAACAATCCTCTTGGATTTTCACTATGTCAACAATGAGAACAATCCTCTCAAAGTAACTACACTTGTATCCAACAATCCTGGAAAGACAAGATTTAAAAACACTTAAACTTATTTCCAACAATCCTGGAAAAATAAGTAAGTAACTATCAATATTTGATTTTGAGTGAGTTGAGTAGTATTGATCACTTAGAGTGATTTAACAATGAATGATCTTCTCTTCCAATAATAATATTGTACAATGACTCAAGATATAATTGCTCAAATTTTTTTGTTTAACAATGTATGAAAGTGTGCAGAAAACTTATGTATGAAAGTGAAGAAATGCTTGAGTTTGTATTTTGAAAATTCAGAAAATATATTTGGAAGAGGTGTTGAAAATGATTTTGAAAATGAATATTTATATGTTCATAACACCCTTTTGAAACATCATAAAGTTCTGAAAATGAATCATGAACAAATGCCAAGATTGAGTGAAAAGTTTCAATGAAAAGGTATTATGAACAGGCATGTGAAAAGTTGTTGTTTCTCAAAATCGTGCAGCATGCAATCGATTGCACCCTTTGTGTAAATCGATTGCACGGGGTTTCAACAGCTATATTTTCAAAAGTTTTAAGTGTGTAATCGATTGCACAAGCAATGTCAATCGATTGCATGTAAAGTCAGTAGCAAAAAATAAGTGAGTGCAATCGATTGCACTGAGAAACAGAAGCAAACTTTTGAAAATTTTAAGTATGCAATCGATTGCACAAGAAATGTAAATCGATTGCACTGAGAAATAGAAGTAAAAGATCTAAAAAATTGAAGCATGCAATCGATTGCACTAATATGCAAATCGATTGCACTTAAGTAAAAAATGAATTTTAACTTTGAAAAACTTGAGTAATAATTTATAAAAAATTTCTTATTCACCATTGAGCATCTATATCTTAAGATCAAGGTAAATAATATCATTATACCTTGAAAGTTGTTAAGAGTGTAGAACTGAAGATTTTGTCCATAGATGCCTTTAAGCTTAATCATAAATCTTTGCCTTCTTTGTCAATCATGGTTTGTCTTCATCAAAACAAAAGTTCATTTGAGAAGCTTGATTTTACATTCTCCCCTTTTTTGATGATGACAAACAATCTTGCTTTATGCGTTGTAATTTCCAAAAAGAGCTTATCCCCTAAGATGCAAAACTCCCCCTATGTATGAGAAGGTTGAAATCCTTTGTATTTCTTCATCTTGGTTGGAGAGTACCTTTTAAAAATTAAGACAAGGAAATACACAAGCATAAAGTACAACATCCTTCTCCCCCTTTGACATTATCAAAAAGAAGGGAAAGATGCAATAAAAAATGGACAAAATATATGTAGTAATATTGAAAACTTAACCATAGCCATATTGCTCCATGATGCTTTTTAGCATCCTTTGATAAATGCACATAGTAGTCGTCTTCCTCAAAACATGATATTGAAGATGCTTGACTCTTTTAGAAAGAATGAGAAACTCTTATGTGAATGCTCCCCCTATCTTTGATAACTCCCTCTTGATCAAAGTTCTCCCTTGAATTATAGAGAATTTTCATCTTTCTTTGGGCTGCAATAGTTAGAGACAAGCATACACATACAAATATCTTCTACCCTTTGTCATTAAAAGGATAAGGAAAATCCTTGTAATACATAAAGAAATTATTGAAAGTAAAAACAATTTATACCAATGAGTTTCACCTCAAGAGTGACTTCATAAATCATTCATCTTTTGAGAACATGATGTTGAAGCCTTTGTCACAAAGTTGACTTGTACTTAGAAGTTGTCTCTTGTTCTTCAACATAAAGTACATATTCAATGGATATTAAAGTTAGTGTATCAACTTTTCCAATGCCAAGAATTCTTCCTTTAAGGTATTTCCCATATGTGAAATAATCCTTGGACTTGAACTAGATTTGAAAGTTAGTGTATGTCTCCCGTCATGTGCTTTGAACAACCACTATCAAGATACCAAATATTTCATGTGGTCTTCAAGCATACCTACAAAACAAATTAAGTTTGATTTGGTACCCAATGTGCTTTGGGTCCATCATAGTTAGTTCATTTCTTAACCCATACATAATGCCCACTTGCCACACTAAAGTTTCTAACATAGCAAGCATTAGGTGTATGGCCTTTAATACCATAATTAAAACAAGTAGGTTCAAAGTTACTTCTATATCTAGAAGGATAAGATTTCTTCTTAGGAAAAGTTTTCTTTTTAGGATAGTGATGAACTATTTTAGGTTTGTTCACTTTCTCTTTGGATGATTGATCACTAGTCTTAACAAAGATAGTTTTATTAGAACTTAGTTTTGAAAACTTTGAATATCCAAGACCACTTTTGTCATTGGAGTATCTTTGTTGGATAAGAACACCTTCCGATCCAATTTTGCCTTTTTCATATCTTTCAATAACTTTTTTTAATTGGACAATTTGGAAAGAGAGTGATTCACAATTTTTGCATACAAATTCTATTTTTGTTCATCACTTAATTTTTGTTTTTCTTCTTTGAAATCTTTTTCCATAGATTCACATTTTTCTTCTAAGGATGAAATTTGTTTCTTTTGTGATGAAATAGTTTTATACAGAATTTTGCATTCATTCAATAGTTCATCTATAGAACCTTGTGCATCACTATCAAAAAGAGAAAATTTATTACTAACCTCATTGTTTTCATCGTCGGAATGGTCTGAGGCCATCAATGCGAGATTAATACGTTTATTGTTTTCGGAATCGGAAGATGAACTTTCCCATGCTATATATGCTTTCTTTGACTTCTTATCTTTATTTCTCTTGAAATATTTCTTCTTCTTTTTAAGTGTATTACATTCACTTTTAACGTTTCCCTTTTCTCCACACTCAAAGCATATAACCTTCCTTATTGGTGATTCCCTTTTTCTTTCTTTTCGTAGAAGCTTTTCAATCTTCTTGATAAGATCATCATCTTCACTACTAGTGGATTCATCCTCTTGATTACTATCATGATTTTTTATCCTTGTATTTAGAGACATTTCTTTTGAATCTTTTACTTGGATTTCATGCTTTTTAAGTCTTGCAAGTTCCGTCTCATATTCTTGAAGTTTTCCGAACAAAGTGGCGGAAGTCATTGTGGATAGATTCTTATTTTCGGATATTGTTGTCACTTTTGGTTGCCATTCCATGGATAAAGATCTAAGCACTTTAAGATTAAGTTCATCATTAGTTAAAGTCTTATCGAGTGCTTTCAAATGATTTGTCATGTGCACGAATCTTTTCTGCAAGTCGAGGATTGATTCTCGGGGATGCATTCTGAATAGTTCGTATTCTTGACTCAAAGTATTTAATCTCGATCTTTTAACTTCCGCGGTTCCTTCATGAGTTTCTACCAAGGTATCCCATATTTCTTTTGTTGTCTTGCATGCCGAGACACGGAAGAATTCATCCATGCTAAGTGCACCTTGAAGAAGGTTTATTGCCTTTTTATCATAGAGAACTTTCTTCTTATCATCTTCGTCCCATGCACTTTTAGGCTTTGATGAGCCAGCACCATTGATTACCGTTATAGGAATAAATGGACCATTCTCGACGGCATCGCATATTTCTTCTCCTTGTGCTTCTAGATTTGCCTTCATGCGTATTTTCCAGAAGTCAAAATATTCACCATAAAATAGAGGAGGCTTTTTGTTACTACCACCATCTCTTAAAATGGGATTTTGATTTGCGGAAGCCATTCTGGATCTTTTAGGAGCAGGTTACTTGTAACTTGCTCTGATACCAATTGTAAGTATGAGAGTGTGCCTAAGAGGGGGGTGAATTAGGTACTTTAATAGTTTTACCGTTTTAGTGAGATGGATATTATTTTTCTGGTTTAGTGCATGAGTTTACAAGTGTGTTTCTTTCTTTTCTGTTTTATGGCTAGTGATGAAAGCGGTAAATGCGGAAAAGTAAAGAACATAGAGATGTATCCTGGTTCCCCTCACAGTACGAGAGTACTCCAGTCCCCTTTCAACATGAAAGAGATTTCCTTATTGTTAGATCTCTAGACAAGACACCCTAGTCCTTCTATACAAGACTCTAACCAATAAAACCACCAAGAACAATCCTCTTGGACCAAGAACAATCCTCTTGGATTTTCACTATGTCAACAATGAGAACAATCCTCTCAAAGTAACTATACTTGTATCCAACAATCCTAGAAAGACAAGATTTAAAAACACTTAAACTTATTTCCAACAATCCTGGAAAAATAAGTAAGTAACTATCAATATTTGATTTTGAGTGAGTTGAGTAGTATTGATCACTTAGAGTGATTTAACAATGAATGATCTTCTCTTCCAATAATAATATTGTACAATGACTCAAGATATAATTGCTCAAATTTTTATGTTTAGAAATGTTTGAAAGTGTGCAGAAAACTTATGTATGAAAGTGAAGAAATGCTTGAGTTTGTATTTTGAAAATTCAGAAAATATATTTGGAAGAGGTGTTGAAAATGATTTTGAAAATGAATATTTATATGTTCATAACACCCTTTTCAAACATCATAAAGTTCTGAAAATGAATCATGAATAAATGCCAAGATTGAGTGAAAAGTTTCAATGAAAAGGTATTATGAACAGGCATGTGAAAAGCTGTTGTTTTTCAAAATCGTGCAGCATGCAATCGATTGCACCCTTTGTGTAAATCGATTGCACGGGGTTTCAACAACTATATTTTCAAAAGTTTTAAGTGTGTAATCGATTGCACAAGCAATGTCAATCGATTGCATGTAAAGTCAGTAGCAAAAAATAAGTGAGTGCAATCGATTGCATAAGCAATGTAAATCGATTGCACTGAGAAACAGAAGCAAACATTTTGAAAATTTTAAGTATGCAATCGATTGCACAAGCAATGTAAATCGATTGCACTGAGAAATAGAAGCAAAAGATCTGAAAAATTGAAGCATGCAATCGATTGCACTAATATGCAAATCGATTGCACTCAAGTAAAAAATGAATTTTAACTTTGAAAAACTTGAGTAATGATTTATAAAACATTTCTTATTCACCATTGAGCATCTATATCTTTAGATCAAAGTAAATAATATCATTATACCTTGAAATTTTTTAAGAGCTTTGACTTGAATATTTTGTCCATGGATGCCTTTAAGCTTAATCATAAATCTTTTCCTTCTTTGTCAATCATGGTTTGTCTTCATCAAAACAAAAGTTCATTTGAGAAGCTTGATTTTACAGACATTATATTTGGGTCTCGGTCTTCAAATCAAGCAAATTAATGAAGGGACTTTTGTAATCTAAACAAAGTATTGCAATGACCTATTCAAGCGCTTCTATATGGCTAACTCCAAAGTAATCGACACTCCAATGCCTACGGCGGTGAATTTTGACCGAGATGAAAATGGTAAGCTCGTCGATGTAAAAAGGTATAGAGGTATAACTGGTTCCCTTCTCTATCTTATTTCATCTCGTCCGAATATTATGTTTAGTGTTTGCATGTGTTCTAGGTTTCAATCATGTCCCAAGGAATCACATTTAAAATCCGCAAAGCACATACTTAGGTATCTTTGTGGCAAGTCAAAGTATGGGCTTTGGTTCTCCAAGATTAGTGATTGTTCTTTGGTTGGCTATTCCGACTCTGAATTTTCTGGTTGAAAATTGGATAGGAAGAGAAGTAGTGCAACTTGTCATTTCTTTTCAAACTCTTTAGTAAGTTGGCATCGTAAAATGCAAGTTTATGTTGCTTTGTCAACTGCTGAGGCAGAATACGTTGCAGTCGGTAATTGTTGTGCCCAAATTTTATGGCTCAAACAACAATTTCTCAACTTCAATGTTAAACTTAAATGTATTCTTATTTTTTGTGACAATACAAGTTCCATTAACCTAACCAAAAATTTGGTTTTGCATTCACGCACAAAACATATTGAGATTAGACATCATTTCCTTAGGGATCATGTAGAAAAAGGTGACATTGCATTCGAGCAAATTGATAGAAAAAATCAACTTGCCAATATTTTTACAAAACCACTCACGACGGAACCTTTCTTCCACATCCGTATGGAACTTGGTGTTCTTGATATCTCGGATAGGTTGCAACTTGGCTAAGTTGCATGCTCTTTATTTTATGATTGTATATTCCTTCATAATCTACTATGTCTAATCCAAGTGTTAGTGAGGGCATTCGTCTTCAATCGTCCATGAAGGTAATATCGTTCTTATCTATTCGACCTCTCTAGATCATGTGTAAATGTTAAACTTGATTTACAATATGTGTTTTTCATCCTTGACATAATTAATGTATGTGCAGGCTTTATATTTATTGTATGAATGACATTAAATAACATGAAAATTTTGAAACTTGAAATTTTAACTGCATGTGTTGACTCGTGAGTTGTAGTTGTCGGCGCATACTTAAGCACTTCTTGATCTCAATTTGGTTCTTTGTAGTGTATTTTGTGACTTTCATTATTTACATGTCTTGCATATGTTATTGGTTATTTTATCTTCTTAAAGAACTCACTTTGTGTTCATTGTTTTTATTGTTAAACTCATTATGTGTTTGATTAATTATGTCCACTATATGTTTTGCACTAGTTCATTTTATCTGAATGGTTGTTGGTGTTTGTTTGTTGCAAAGTATATGATGATCGTATAATTAAATATGTTTCTATTATGCTTGACCTTGTTATTTTCTCTTTTTGATGTTGTCGAAGGGGAAGAAGAAGATGCATTAAGCAGATTATGTTGCAAATTACATTGCGTATATGGGTGTGAAGAAGGCACAAATTCAGGGGGAGGATATATGGTAAAATTGGGTTGAGTTATTGGCATAGGTTTTGCCATCATCAAAAAGGGGGAATATGTGAGGGAAAAGTTCTTCTACTCTTGTTTTAACGATGTCAAAACATTCTTCACATCTTGCATTTGTGCTCCTAATATTGGTTGGATATTTGGTGAATTTGAGCTTGGAAATGGATGGCATGAAACTCCTTGAATTAAAGAAATTTTGTCCACTTCAACTGTTTACATCGACTCACACAATTGGTGAGTCGAATTATGGACAGACCATGGACTTTGCACCTGGCTCGGGACTGCTCGCATCGACTCTTCTGGTCGACTCATACTGGAAGTGAAATTCTTTCAAATTGCATCGACGCGTGCCTTGGTGCACTCTACCCATTACCTATTTTTAAATCATCTCATCAAGCTCGGGTTCACTCAGGTAGACCCCTCAACATGTATGAGTCGATGCATCGCTAAAATTCTCAGTTTTTCTGCTATGTTTTGGGCTTGCTGATTGTGAAACATATTAATATTGGTTTGTGGTCATAATTTGGGAAAAAACAAGAAAAAGTGAAATATATACACACAACATCTCATCATCTTCATCCTCTCCTTGCATTCATCAATAATTACACATAACAACTTTTGTTGATTAAAGTGCGGAGCTGTGGGGATAACGTTCATATTGAAGATTGATTTTAGATTTGGGTTGAGAATTGAGTGGGTTTTTCCTTGAATAAAACCGTTAGGGTTTTTCCTCCAAGATTCATGTTGGTACAGGGGTTTTTTGCACAAGTCTTTGCTTCATTGAATTCATCCGAGTGAAAGGGTTGAGAAACAGTGGGTTTGCCCAATCAAGTAGAGGTAACCGGAGGATTGTGAAGAAATATTTGGGGTCAAACGTCTTGTGATTGAAATAAGTCGAGTGAAAGATTTGTAGAATGAAGAGTTCGTGAAATCAAGTAGCGGTAACTGGGAGTTTGTTCTAAGAGTTTGGCATATTTGGTTTGGTTTGAACCAAGGGGAGAGAAGGATATAGTTCCATCTTCAACAATTGGTTTGTGTGTAGTGACAACTATTACTTCTCTTGTAACACTTTGCAACTTAATATCATATATCTCAATTCTATATTTTAGAATTGAGAGCAGACGTACCCTACATGAGGACGTCAAGGGTAATTGCCTTAACAAATTGTGTGTTGTTTCTCTTTCCTTATCCTTTTATTTTTGTTTGTCATAATTCGTGTGATATCGATTAGTCAATTCATTTTACTACGATTGTAGTGAGTCAAACTTCATTTACAATTGTCATTGCAATCACTGTGATTGTTATCAAAGAAAATTCATCACTAAAATTAAGTAAAATTGAACTTGTTGTGTTTTTTGCACACCAAGTGTTTGATAAATTTACTAACACACAAATTAGTGATTTTGTCAAGTATTATCTTAAACAGTTCATTGGAAGTAGTAAGTACTCATTGATATTTTTTAAGTGATTGATTAGTAAGTAATCTTATCGATTTATTTCTCATCATAATATATTTATACGGTTTTGCATATTCGATCTTTTTATTAACGGATCGTTTAGACGATTTTGATTCAGGAAGCTTTCGCACTGTTTTAAAAACAATTTTAAAAAGCACAATTTTTTAAATAAAGGATCTATTGAACCCCCCCCCCCTTCTAGATCCGTATTGTCGTCTAACGCCTTCCACCTAAAAATAATCAAACCATGTTTTTCCGCCTAAGTGGGACTAACAAAAACCTTTTTACAAACGAACGATGTTTTATTCATTCTAACTCGATACAAAAAAAACTTAAGCCTCTCATGCATGAGCATACAAGCAGCGTTTAACCGCTAGAATGCGACCTAAACATCATGATAGGAAAAATAGCAAGTGTACTATTTTTTCCTTGCAGTAATAATGGGAAATTTCCAAGATATCGATCTCAAGGACTACGTGCAATTATCGAGTTAAATTTATAGTTTAATTAAACAAAACTTGATATGGGTTTTGGTTTTGAAATTGTCACTTAACAAGTAGCAGAAATATAAAATGGCTTTTCACATATATGAGGAGCATGCTAGGGGTAGGTGTGTGATTTGACTATGTAATAATCTTTATTCTTGATCTCTTCAACAAGTTCATTACCTTTAACTACCGAACCTTTAGTTTGATTTCCACTAAGTCCTTAGTGAGAAAACCTTTAACCATCCATCATAAATCCTAAGTCCTTAGAGATATATAATGCAGTCAAGCCTTTATGTTATTAAGATTTTATCGGTGACCTATAGAGTATCCCTAGTCCTATGTGATATCTACTATAGTCTAATTATTCAAAAACCTTAACAATGGCGGTTCAGCCCTAATTGTTAACCGTGGATCAATCCCTATTTATCTGATAGTAAAGGAATAAGAACATTGAACAATTAAATCGAAAGGAAACTTATTGTATTAAAATCAAGAATTAAAAATCAATACATTTGCGAATCAAGGGCACCCCTTAGCATTGGGGGTTTAGCCTCTCATAGTAATAAAAAGAAAAGCAATAATAAAATTTGACATTACAAAAGGTGAGGATTCTTCGATCTTCAATTGTTGTTGTTCATGAAGGAATCTTCGTCTACAAATCTCTTGAAAGCACCAATCTTTATTCTTCCTAATCTTCTCCAGTCAAAAGTCCCTTAATTCATCGTGGAAAGTCCTCTAAATAGAAAAAAATCTTTTAGGTCGTTTGGAAGTACCCAAAACGCCCCCACAACTTAACAGATGGGAAAAATAGAGATTAAAAAAATTAGAAATCAGCATCACAAGCCAACACGGCCCGTGTTGGGTAACACGGTCGTCCGTGTTGGCCTTCTGGATTATAAGTATCATCTTCAACTCCCAGGGATTATAACACGGCCCATGTTGGGTGACACGGTCGCTCGTATTGCACCCATGACTTCCCTCTTTCTTCACTCGCACACCCTGACACAGCCCGTGTTTGGCAACACAGGTGGCCAAGTCAGGCCTCCTGTAGGTGGATTTTTGACTTTCTCTGAAACTCCCAATTTTTGCACTTTTTCTCCCTAAATTGTTCTATTTTATTCCTCTGACTCTAAAAACACTAAAACATGCAACCAAAGCATAAAATAAGGTAAAATCAAACAAAACACTCGTCAATTAAAAGAAACAATAACTAAAATAAATGCTAAATACCTATGTAAAAATCACTAATCAAACTCCCCCAAACTTAAACTGTTTCTTGACCTCAAGAAACCAAAACAAGAAGTCATTAAAATCACAGTAGAGCGGTATTCATACGTGAGACATCTGTTCCAATTGATCAAAAAGCAATTTGTCTGATGCTCACATGAAGCGAAGAGTTTGTGTAAGAACCTTTAAATCTTGAGCTTCCTCTTCAGATACCTTTCTAACTATGCTTTGTACTTAAGTCTTTTTCCGATTTTCCTCCTTTTTGATTCGGAAAGTCAAACTAAGGCTATAAGAATTTTTGACGATCATCACACGCACAAGACTGATCAAGAAAGTTTTTGCTCAGGCACCAAATAAGAGCTTTTGCTCCTTTTTAATTTCAGATGAAACTTTCAAAACTTTCCAGTTTATATATTATCCTTTAAGGACGATGTTTGGGGATCAACCCCCTTTGGGATGAATAACTTTGAGAGGGCTACCTGTAATACAATGGGAGAACTGACTTGGTTTTGCATTTTATCGCAAATGTTGCGGATAGCTAGAGTAGCCACCGACTTTTCTTTTATCCAAAAGGAAAGGGTGAGAAGAACAGTAAATACCTTTGAGAATTTCCTGAGTTCGGGGGGTAGGTTATGAAAAGGGAAGGTGTTAGCACCCTTTTCATCCATAGTTATCTACGGGCTCTTATTCGCTAGCTCACTTTGTTTTAAAAATGCTTTGTGTCTGTGTTTGAAAACATTTTAAAATTTCCCAATAGTTAGGCAACTTTTTAATGACTCTTGTATTGGTTAAGAATGTGTACAAAGTGTTTGTTTTTGAAAATATTTTTGAAAGTGTAATTATGAGAAATGTTTGTTTTGAAAAATGTGAGCAAGCAATTAAGAACTATCTACCTACTCAAGGTATTTCTTGTTACTTTCCTCCTCCTTTAGATACTTATATCCTACCATTAGTTAGTAGGAAGCCCTATCGTTGGATGTGTGAGGGACAGGCGCGAATCATCATACAGTCATAAAGGCAACTTTAAAGGGAGATTTAGCAATTTATCGTAAGGGACTAAGATCATTTACCGAAGGTAGAATCGAAGGATCATAGAGGGACTACGATCTTTTGTATCAGAGGGACAAGACTATTTTCTGTGGCAACGAGTGAAGTTACCCTAGAGGTGAGTGTGTGAAAAGTGATTCAGTTCAATTATTTAATCTTGTATTTAGGGTTATCTAACGGTCGATTTTAGATCTTGCCATACATGCCCTAATTACTAGCAGTAATAAGGAAAGCAATCAATTACAGAAAGTAAAGGTGCGGAAAGTAAACCTAAACTATTACAAGGCTTCTGGGAAGGGGGTTCAAAACCATAAAATGGGGGAAAATAGTAAACCCTAATTAAAACTATTACAAACTGTAGTAGTTACATAATCGAGAAAATTAATGCGAACACGATAAAGGTACACGGAGATTGTAAAATAAGAGGAAAATCGTTTGAAAAAATGTGATGATTAACCTAAAATCTAATTGATTTTAATTGGTTAAAAAAAGTTAGGTAATTAAATTAAGCAAACCCTAAAGTCTAGGTTGATTTTAATTGAGAAAACCTAAAAAAATCAAATTAGGGTTTATTAATAAAACCTAAAGCTAAATTAAGGTTAATTAAATAAAACCTAAAATTAATTAAATTAAGAAAACCTAAAATTGAATTAAGTTGATTAAGGTTTTGTTAAGAAAAAATGGTTTTTGAAAAAGGTTTGTAAAAAAAGAAGAAAAATAGGAGGCTAGAATAAGAAGCATAGAGAATTGAGATAAAAAATAAACCAGTAGGGGTGGGTGTTGAACCCACGCCATCAAAACCTTCACAAATCATGTATACCACAAGTCCAATAACACCTTGGTAATAGGATACGCCTCCAGCGCATTTTGTATCAAACCCTACAAAATATAAAAAATTAGAGAAACAAAGTGCCAAAAGGCTAGATCGAACTCAGGCCCTTTGAGACTAATGCCTTATCACGCACGCTTCTACCGCTCGGGCGGCTATACATCCATTTACATAACTACAACGATTAATATATAATATAACTCTGCATGAATTGACCGGAGTGGCGCCAGAGCCCTAGCTCTGGTCGTCTTCTCTGACTATCCTTTTTGTTCAACCTCCGAAATGAAGAGAATCAGTGATCCAAAAACATTATACCCTCATAAAACAAGGGTTAAGAATCCAATGGGAGTATTTTTAAAGGCAAAAATGCAACGATTTGGCTTCTATGGGGAAGACAACATGAAATCAGTATAACCATGGTGTCTCATGGTTTCGGCTGCATGGGTTCACCATAATGGCTCAGACTTGTACAAAGATATCTCAGAAGCATGATAAAGGCATTAGCATGGCTTAGAACAAAGAAAAAATCAAGATATGAAATTTATGAATGTTATGCAACCGGAGATGCTATGTGATGAGATTCCACACGTTTTGAATCTTCAAAACTGGTCCAGTCTTACTCTGTATGTTTGCTAAGAGTGAATAAAATGAAAGTTTTATGGTGAAAGGGCTCGAAAATAGGGTTTGAAAACTTTAGGGTTCTTGATAAAATTTTGATATTTTTTGGCAAAATTGTGAGGCAAGGATTCGTGTGTAAGGGTTCTTGTTATGATGTCTGAATATATAGATAAAATTAGGGCAAAAACAAATGGACTTGGACCTTATGTAATAAGATATGATTTTCTATTATTTATTTTGTATTATTAATGAATAAATCAAAAATAATTAAAATAAAAATAGGTCAAGGGGTGTAAGTACAAGGTTTGAGGTGTATTAAGAGTATAATACACGTTTGATCTCTTAAACCATGGCCCAGTAGCCCAAAATATCAAGCTTGCTCAATTTGAACTTCATGCATTTGCTCAAAATTTCCCAACTTGAAATGGTCATAACTCACTAAATTCTTATCTTTTGAAAGTGATCTTGGACTTTTTGGAAATATCAAGATGTCATATATAACCTCTATGTTGATCGTGTTTGCTTTTGAAGACTTTATCTTGATGTAAGTTGTCTTGACAAAAAGTGTCTTTTTGTTGACTTTTGAAAATACCTGTAATGTATTGGCTTATATCTCTCAAATGATGCATTTTTGACTTGAGATTAGAGAGACAAAGTTGTAGAGAATTGAATTTCATGCAAAATGAGCTTTGGTTGGGGAAAATCTGATGAAGCATGTGAATGTTATGCTTGGTCAAAGTTCAATTGATTTCTCTTAAGGAACCCTAATTTGGCAACTTTTGACTTTTGATGATTTAAGGGATTTTTTGTGGAATCATGATCAACCCTTGATCAAATGATGAATGTGACTTTAAAATATTTATGTTGATCAAAAATCTTGAAGTTTGACTGTATGTTGACTACATTTGACTTTTTACCCCATATAGTTGATTTTCAATCATCTGCGCCATTGCCTGAGCAAACTTGCGATGCAAGGTTAGAAACTTGATAAGAGCATTCCTTGAGACATATGAGGAAACATGAAAACCACTCAAGACCTTAAAAACCCAATCTTTCTTGAGAAATACCAAACCCTAGTTGTGGACCCATTACTTAGGAAGAGAATTTGTCTGATAAATTATTGAGCCACCTTGAACATTTGAGGACCTTTAAAGAATGTCTTGAAGAAAAATGGGAGGGAAAATTTTAGGGTACAACAGCTGCCCCTGTTCAATCTTCTTAAACCTGAAGAGTTAGATTGGCATGTCCGTCATTCGTGACTTGAAGGTAGAAGATGATTGAACACTTAAGTGCCTATAAATTTGCACTCACCTGTGCACGAGGTAATGTTGTTGGTTGATTATACCAGGAATGGGATTAAAGATGAAATTTAGAGAGTGACAGAGTGTCGTCGGAGATGGGCTTATAGATGCCATCCAGAGTAACTGTTGATAAGAACACCAGAATAAGTCTACACCTGACTATATCTAAAAGAACATCAGAGTGAATCTACGCTTGATTTTATCTAAATGATGTACTAGAAAATGCCTATGCTCAACTTTGTCTAGAAGATACGTTTGGAATGAGTCTACGCCCAACTTTGTCCAAAAAGAATATCAGAATAAATCTACACTAGATTTTATCCGAATGATGTACTAGAATGAGTCTAGGCTCGACTTTGACTAGAAGAGGTATTGGAAAGAGTCTACGTCCGACTTTGTCTAAAAAAGTTTCAGAAGGAATCTACACTTGATTTTGTCTTAATGATATACTAGAATGAGTCTATGCTCGACTTTGTCTAAAAGATATGTTGGAATGAGTCTACGCCCTACTTTGTCCAAAAAATATTAGAATAAATCTACACTTGATTTTATTTGAACTAGGAGATGTATATGCCCGACATCAACTAGAAGAAGTATTGGAAGAAGTCTACGCCCGAATTTTCCAAAAAGAGTATCAGAAGGAAATTTACGTCTGACTTCATCTGAATGGTTCACTAGAAGATGTCTACACCCGACTTCATCTAGAAGAGATATTTTTCAGAATGACTCTCTGGAAAAAGTGCTTAAGTAGCCACTTTTTAGATCTAGTCCTTGAGGGAAATACTTGTCATAATACAGTTTCTGAAGGAAATTGTCTGGTCATGTAGATAGTCGCCCTATCTTGTTTCAAGAATCACTCTACGACCTGTTAGAAAATGGTTGATGATTTTTATCTATTTGCGAACTTAACCGGAAAAGACAAAGTCTATTTTATGCAATGTTATGATGTATGTAATGCATTGCGTAATGATGATCTCGAAATAAATGAGAATGTGATATATGCGTTTTATATGTATATGCTATGATGTATGAATGTGACATGTTGTTGAAGTGTATCAGTAGCTTTGTATAACGTCTTTGATCGGGAAAATAAATCCAGGAGTACTGTCGGGGATGATGAATATGAATCTTTGATCTTGTTTAAAATGTTTGTGTTGGGGATTTCAGCTTGCTGTTTGAGAGAATTCCGCTGGGGATGTTGATTTCTCCTTGGAGAGAAGAGTTCAAGAACATTGGTCGTTCATCGCTCTACTAGGGAGTTTAATTCTTATATACCTTGACTGAGGATAAAAGAGATGGATAACCTTTCGAGGTGCTGTATAACCGAGTTTTTGACATGGATGTTGACTCGTCTGGGGAGGATAAGATTAACCGATACCTGGTATGATTTCTAATTCATTAGCAACTCTCTAGGGATAGCAGCCTAAATTGCCCTTTGTTGGAGAGAGAAGTTTTTCCGGTGATTTTAGTAGTCAAAGTGATAGACTCGAGCTGGGGAGACAGTATCCTGTTGGGAAATAATTCATGTTGGAATAATAAACCCTGTTCGGAAAATAAACCATGTTGGAGAAACATTTTGCTAAGGAAATAAACCTCCTGGAGGAATATATTCTACTGAGAAAACGAATCTAGATAGAGAAGAGAATTCTGCAAGGGATTTTACAATGTTGGAGAAATAAACTCAGTTGGGGAAAATAATTCTTGTGAACTATGCTGCTATCATAATCTACTAAAGATTGGAATTCCTTAGGTTGGCGACATTATCAGGGAAAAGATTATACTCCCTTGTCCGCTAGGGGGATATGCTGGTGAGTACGGTTAGGGTATTTCAAGCTTACGGGGAATATGTCCTTGTTGAAGGTGAGCTTATGAAGCTGATTCCGTGGGGGATAATCTTATGGAAACTGCTCCGTGGGGCGACCTCACTGGGGATTGTTTTGTGGGGTTTTATGGATGACTTGAGCATTATCCCAACTCTTAGAGTCTTGAGCAAATGCTTATTCCTGTTTTTTATACATATTTTGTTAACAGTAATCATATTTATATGCATATGTTCATTCAATTTAATCATTGGACGTTTTTTCAAACAAAACAGAAAAAGTAAAACAAAATTTAAACCTTTAAATTGTGTTTATATTGATATTTTGCCTATAAACAGGCGATTTTTGTACAAAGAGACAGAAATCCTATTAAGAAGAAGTCTCTGAGAAATGAAAAGGGTACAAAGTGAAGACAAAATATATAGCTATGTGTAAATGATCTCGTCAGATTTCAACTCTGCTATTGCCCCTATGTCTTCGAGCATCTCAACCCTTGCTGTCAAAAGAAGTTGATTGAACTGATCGGAAACATTCGAAGTTGACATTGGTAATAAAAATGGTTGTAAGTGATTCACTGAGGCATAGTCGTACGCTTTAATCCCTAATTTTTTCCTGGACCGCCCTTTCAGGTTTTTAGCCCACCGAGATACCCTTTTTTTCCCAAGCCGCCTTTTCAGGTTTTCAACTTGTCGGGTGTACAGTCTTATATATATATATATATATATATATATATATATATATATATATATATATATATATATATATATATATATATATATATATATATATATATATATATATATATATATATCCCTAATTTTTTTTCCCGAACCCTTTTGGTTCGCCAGGATGCCCTTATTTTTTCCTAGGCCAGTTAACCTAGCGGGTCTCTTTTATGTGTAGTATTTTTTAACTATGTCCGCGTTCACAGGGTGCAGAAAATATTCACCATCCATGGTGGTAAGTATTATAGCACCCGTAGAAAATATCCTCTTAATCATAAACGGCCCTTCATAGGTGGGAGTCCATTTGCCCATGGGATCACCCTGTGGTAGGATGATGCGCTTTATTACCAAGTCACCAGCCTGCTATGCTTGATGCTTGAATTTCTTATTGAAGGCTTTGATGATACGCTTTTGATACATCTGCCTGTGACAAACAGTCGCAAGCCTCTTCTCATCAATCAAATTCAACTGATCCAGCCTAGTATGAATCCATTCATCTTCGTCTAGGTCTGCATCTTTCATAATTCTCAAGGAAGGAATCTGAACTTCGACATGTAAGACAGCCTCTATACCATATACCAGAGAGAATGGGGTTGCCCCAATTAATGTCCAAGCTGAAGTGCGATAGCCATGAAAAGTAAATGGTAACATCTCATGCCAGTCTTTGTAGGTCACAATCATTTTCTGCACAATATTCTTAAAGTTCTTATTGGCGGCTTCCACTGCGCCATTCATCTTTGGTCGATACGGAGAAAAGTTGTGGTGCTTGATCTTGAACTGCATACAGAGTTCCATGATCATAGTGTTTTTTAGATTAGTATCATTTTCTGTGATAATCCTCTCGGGGATGCCATACCAACAGATAAGGTTATGCTTAATGAATTGGGAGATAACATTCTAAGTGACGAAGGAAAATGAGCCTGCTTCAACCCACTTTGTCAAGTAATCGATGGTGACGAGGATGAAGCAATGTCTATTGGAAGAAATAGGTTTGATCTCTGCAATCATATCAATTCCCCATATTGAAAACGACCAAGGAGTAGTCAAGATATTCAGAAGTAATGGAGGAACTTGTACTTTGTCAGCATAGATCTGACACTTGTGACAAGTTCTTGAGTGGTGATGGAAGTCTGTTTCCATAGTCGACCAATAGTAACCCGCTATAAGAATCTTCTTAGACATAGTATGCCCACTGGAATGAGTACCAAATATACATCCATGCATATCTTCCATAATCTTCCCCGCCTCTTTCTTGTCCATACAACGAAGCATAGTCGAATCATGGTTGCGCCTCTACAGAATTTCATTGCTCAGGAAGAACTTAGCTGAGAACCTCCGTAGGATTTTCTTGTCATTGATAGATGCTCCTTCAGGATACTCTTTAGGATCAAGATATCTTTTAACTTCATGAAACCAAGGCTTCTCTTATACTCCGTTAGTGTCAACTTCATAGCATAGTTCAGGTTCGTCTAGCCTTTCAATAGTAATTCTTGGAGCCTCATTATCCCACCTGACTTTGAACATAAAAGATATGGTTTCTAATGCATCTACCAATTGGTTTTCTTCTCTTGGCATGTGCTCAAAAGTGATCTCCTCTAAGTATGGAATTAAGGTCAACACATGTTCTTTATAAGGAATGATATTCGGGTGCTTATTATCCCATTCTTCCTTAATATGACTGATTACCAGGGATGAGTCTCCATATACGCTTAAGAACTTAATCCTTAGGTCAATAGAAACTTTAATACCCCTGATGCATGCTTCGTATTCAGCCATATTGTTGATACAATCAAAGCATAATCTAGAGGTGAAGGGTGTATGACAACCCTTGGGAGAGATAATTACAACACCAATTTTGTTGCCGAGTGCATTAGAAGCTCCATCAAAAACCATAGTCCATCGGGACCCTGGCTCAGGTCCTTCATACGTTCCAGGTTCTTTTCAATATGTAATTGGCATAATGTTTCATCTGGGAATTCGAAATTCATAGATTGGTAATCGTCTACGGCTTGATGAATTAAGTGGTCTGCCAGTACACTTCCTTTGATCGCTTTCTGAGTGGTGTACTGAATGTCGTATTCTGTCAAGACCATTTGCCATCTGGATATTCTTCAAGAGAGAGTGGGTTTCTCGAATATGTACTTATGGGATCCATTTTAGAGATCAACAAAGTAGTATAGGTCAATGTTGTACCCCAAAATTTGCCCTCCCATATTCTTCAAGGTTTATCAAGAATCATCTTCAAATGGTTCAAGACTACTCAAGGATTGCACAGTCCAAATGCCTCTTAAGCCAGTCAAAATTAGGGTTTTGGTTCCTTCAAAGAATTTGAGGTTTTAAATGGCTCAATCAAGTCCCCATAGGCCCATATACATTGTCAAGCATCTACATGCCAAGTTTCAAGACTCACAATGCCAATTTGCACAGTCAAAAGCCCTATTTGCTTCACAGTGAACTGCAGGGGTAAAATGGTCATTTTGCAGTCAAAAGTCAGAATTTTTGGTCAACATCTTATTTTGAGTTCACAATCATCATTTGATCAAGTCTTGATCATGATTCCACAAGCATGGCTCAAAAATCATCAAGATGCCAAAAGTTACTATTTTTGGACAGCTGAAAAGTCAACTGTAACTTGACCAGGGCATAACTTTTTCATGGTTCATCATAAAAATCCCATCCAATGCTCATTTTGAAGGGGATGACATTTCCTACAATCCATCTTCACATTCCAAGTCCAAGAAATGCTCTCACAAAAATTTATCAATTTCTACATTATAGGTCAATTTCAAAAGTCAACAAAAATGCACTTTAAGTCAAAGACCATAACTTGAGATTGGTAAATCCAAATTACATGGGACCAAAGGCGTTGGTTAGAGGACTTCAATACCTTTCCAAAATGTCCAAGAACATGTTCATATGATCAAAATTGAGAAAGATATGCATTGGATAAGTTGGGAAATTTTTGTGAATTTGCAAAAGTCAACTTTGCTCAAACACACATTTTTGCTAATGGGCCTCAAATTCCTTCTTGAAACTTTGTCCAAGGCCTATGCCCGACCCATTGAGATTAAATTGATTTATTTTATTATTTTTTATTAATTAATTGAATTTTTAATCAATATTAATTCATTTAATTCATTTAATTCATTTAATTGTAGGAAAATATCAAGATATGATTTCTCAATCTTTTTGTGAAGCAAAAGTGGTCAACATATGCTGGAGATTTCGTGTATCAATCAAGGGGACCAAAATCTCCAAAATTAGCAAGTTTTGTCAATCAAAAAGATGCAAAAAGATGTGATTGAAAATCAAATATGCAAACCATAATTCCATGGATTTTTGGTCAAAGATTTAACCTAAATCCATTCTACTATATATGCATAACCTAAACCTAATGCCACACACGTGAGAATTGCTGCAGAAAGCCATATGCAACATTGAAAAAATCAAGAAAAACTTGAAAATTGTTTTCCTAATTCCAGGTTAATTCATAGCTTTTTGTTAATTCTAATCCATTGCAGGGATCCCCAGGAAGGTGTAGGAACCAAAACCAAGCGTTTAACCTCAAGAAATCGTCGTTTACAGTCACACGGTTTGGTACTTTTTTTCACAATCGTAATTCATTATTCATGCATCATTAACGAGATTTTTTGTGTGCTTTGCATTGCTATAACCTCCCTGAAGCTAATGGTACAGGTGAATTGCATTATGGTGTCCAGAATCAAGAAATACCATTAACGAATTCTAGGGTTCTTGAATCTCAAAATTGGGGTTTTCCACATCCAGTAAAATTGAGACTTCTAATGCCTATGGTTGTAATCGTTGCAACCAGACAAATTGAATGCAACCCTCGCGGACAATTTATATACAGCACACACCTATTCGCTATTTTTTGTTGATGCAGGTTGTGGGGGTTAAAAACCCCCGCTATTTGATTTGTTTTTGCAGGTATTCAGCGAAGAAGACAATAGGTGTAAGCGCATGATTGGTCCATTCAAATAAAAAGGCGCGCATGCTTTGCTTATAGTATATGCGTTGGTTTTCACATATTATCATTATTTATTATTATATTAACAAACGCAGACAAGTGGCTGAGTGGCTAGTGAGGTGGACGTTAACCATTGGGACCTGGGTTCGATTCCCAGGTCCACCCCATATTTGTTTCTATTTTTCATAACATAATCATGTGCAGGCTTGCCAACGTATTCCATCATACACCTCAAGCAATCAGGCGCCAAGTGGCAACCTGCTTAAATCCAATGGCCAGGAGATGATAACCATCATGATCCTCAATCAATGCTTGCTTAGCCAATTACCAAAGTCAACAAGGGCTTAAGCTTAATGGGCCTGAAATCTGCAATCAACACCTCCTAATGGGTCCATCAACCCCCTGGTTTCTATTTCTTTTTTTTCTTTTTATTTTCTTTTAATAATTATTATTACTATTATTTAATTAATTCATAAATTATTTTTCCTAATAAAATCAGAAACTTAAAATATTGTTTATTTTTATTATTTATTATTTTCACTATTAATAATTATTTTTGTAAATAAACTCTAATAAATTAATTTATTTAAATTAGGTTAACTTTAATCTCTTTTTCACAATAAATAAAATTAGCTTAGAATTAGGGTTTTGATAATTTTAACTTCTTTTATTTTATTTTCATTAAAACATAAAAAACACAAAAATACTTTTTCTTTAATTAATTAATTAATTAGTTAATAGGTTTAATATTTGAATTAATTGCAACAAAAAAGGACAAAATTTCTTTCTTTTCTCAAAAAGGGTCAAAACCCTAAGGACGTCCCGATTCAATTCTTTCGCGCGCATATTTATTTTTAATTCGTTATTTTGATCATATTTATGTATCTGCTCAGAGAATGTAATAGATAATTAGGACCTCTTTTATCGCTTTTCTTTATTTTCTCGCATTTACTTTTCAAGGGTTATGTTTTTGGCGATGTAAATACCCGACGCCTTGTAATAGCGTAGATTCATTTTCCGCAATTTATTTCTCGCAAATTATTAACTGTTAATTATGCATGACAAGACTTGTATGAAAAATAAAATCAACCCGTAGCTCACAATGATGCATGCAAAGACAATTTAACATGAAACTGGACACACGTGCACATGCCACTCCTAGGGTACGCCTCACTTGGTTGCCTCGAGGTGGTCATCAAGTATAGGGTGTTTTAGAGGTCGCCCTCCTGTCTAAAGATCTAGTTGCCTCGAAACGGTTGCCTCGGATTAAAAAAAAGATCTAAGACATTAGGGTTACCGCTAAGGCGTCCTACTATTGCTTTGGTGACCACACATGTCCCTATAATCGAATTGACCCGAATAACTCCAACAACGATGCTACCTACTTCTCAATAGTGGGATAGTACTGTCTAAAGGACTCTTACACAGACTAATTCCTTAGAGTAGGTAGATTTCTCCTGGATACTTGCTCTTTTCAAAAACAAAAACAACTTTTCGCACCTACACTTTCAAACAAAAGTTTTCAAACAAATACTTCATACACTCTTGAGGACTGATACAAGAGTTACCTAGAAGTTTTCAAACTAAACTTTTTTCAAAACCCACATACACAAGAAAAGCAAACAATCTTTTGAAAACATAGTGAGCAAGTACCTAAGAGCCCGTGGATAACCACGGATAGAAAGGGTGCTAACACCTTCCCTTTCTATAAATCTACCTCCCGAACTGAGAAACATCTCGAAAAGGAATTTTGCTGTGCTTTTGTCCTTTCCTTGTTGGAGAACATAAAAGACGGTGGCGACTCTTGCTTACTGCGACATTTTGCGAACCAGCTTTAAAACAGTCAGTTATATTTCCACCAATCACAGAACTGGCGACTCTGCTGGGAAATGATAAGTGAGGTGTACCTTAGGATTAGACCACTCTTATGTTTTCAATTGTATGCCTTGATTGCTTTTATATTTATGGGCTTGCATCGGAGTTTCATAGATCCTAACTCGGATCTGGGGAATACCCTTTAGGTAGCATAAGCTGTGAGGGACCTGTCCGGCGTAGACCGACACGGGTGAAGCAGTGGCTACGTTGGTGTGACACCTTGGTCTGTACCGATATCCCTTGTGTTAGAACGAGGAGAATATGGGTCTTCTGAGGAGTCATTAAGCACCAACCGACCTTAGAACCTTAAATTGACTCAACTTGGCCATAGAACAGTAGCAGTATGCTACACTCATTGAGGCTAAACTCTCGCGATGGTTTCGGCCGCAAGAAAAGATTGCGAAGCTGGAGTTATGACCGATTGAGGGTAGTCAGTGATATTGAGATCCTCTAGAACCCGGTTACTATTTTCTAGGACAGGTCTTAACCAACTGAAACTGAAAGAGGGTAGTACCTAAACTTCACGCTGGCCTAAACTCTAAGGGTTGTCTTGTGTGACTTGTGTGCCTTCAAACGTGACTACTTGCATATTCTTGTTATCTGACAACATGAGTTCCTTGCAGGTTTTGTTTACAGTCCTTAATCTGGGCTTATAACAGGGTTTACTTACATCACTTCACGCATAGCATAACATCATACCATCATATCATTGCATACATCCTACATAAGGACTAACCCATTTCAAGGATCTCAAGGGTTTGTGATGCAGGACATGATGAACCAACTGTCTAGCAAGGGGAAAAGGGGATTTATTTTCCTCTAGCCAAGTTTGTTTGGAGATCAAAACATGACAGCTTGAGTCAGGGGCGATGACCCACTCGATATGGTGAGCTTTGACTCTTGAAGAAGGACTCTCAACAACATGAAGTTCCTTCAATCAAGCTACCAGATTCAAATTCTAACAATTTTCCTGTTTACCCCGCGAGATCCTTGAAAACATTGCATACATATCATACATATCATTGCATTACAGGTACCCTTCTTACAGGTCACTTATCTTATTCGCTGTTTATTGCAGCAGTCATCATGTCTACTGAACCTTCCGCCGAACAAGCTATCAAGGCCCTCCAGGCCCAAAATGCCCAGTTCCAAGAGTTGGTTATGAGCCTAGCCCAGGGTCAACAGGACTTGAAAACTATGATTCTGAAGGAGAGGAAGAAGAAGAAGAGGACGGTTTTATTCAACACTAGACGCAGATTCGGGAATGGACTACAAAATGAGGCTGATCTGGCTACTTCCTCTGTAGGGAAAGACAGTCCCCAAGAGAGAAGGGTTCCTAGTCCCGTGGTATCCGACAACGAGACAGATTTCAATGATGAGCAGTACCCTCCTGCCGAGGATAGGTACAAACAGCTGGAGGATCGTTTAAGCGCCATGGAGATTCAACAAGTGCCCGGTTTAGACTTTGGAGACCTAGGCTTATCCTCTGGGGTGGTGATTCCTCACAAGTTCAAGGCACCTGCTTTTGCAAAGTACGACGAGGCTTCCTATCCTAAACTGCATCTCAGATCATACGTAAGGAAGATCTAACCGTATACTGCAGACAAGAATCTATGGATCCATTTCTTCCAGGATAGTCTTTCAGGGACTCAACTCGAATGGTTCTATCAGCTGGATGGAACCAGTATTCGTAACTGGGAGGACTTGGCTACTGCGTTCTACAAGCAGTATCAGTATAATTCCGACCTCGCTCCCACGCGTACCCAACTCCAGGGTATGTCACTGGGGACGGGTGAAGGTTTTAAGGAATATGCGCAAAAGTGGAGAGACCTGGCTGGAAGGGTACAAACACCTTTGACCGACCGTGAGCTTGTTGATATGTTCTTGGGGACCCTGTCTGGTCCGTTCTTCAACCATCTGATTGGGAATTCTTCTGCTGGGTTTACAGATCTGATCTTGACTGGGGAAAGAATAGAAGCTGGTATCAAGTCTGGGAAGATACAAAAGGGTGACCCCTCAAACACTGAGAAGAAACCATTCAAGAAAGAGTCCAATGCTGCATACAGTCAGAAGAGTCGTCGTGACCAACACGCAGGGGTAGTCATGATCTCTGGTTCTACACCACGCCGACCACAGAAAAAGGGAAATCAACGAAGGCCAGACGAGCCTAAAAGACAGTTCACCAACATCAACATGCCATTGTCACAAGCACTGCAGCACATGTTGAAGATGAATCTGATTGCGGTGATAAACCCTCCTGCAAATCCCAAGACTTCTTCTCCAAACTACAATCCAGATGCAAGATGCGCTTACCATTCCGGTAGCCCGGGGCACGATACTGATGATTGTTGGGCGTTAAAATACAAGATCCAGAATATGATCGACGCTAAGGAGATCGAATTCGAGCCTGCTGAGACTCCCAATGTGATCACTGCTCCCTTGCCAAAACATGGCTAGGATTGAAAAAACTTTTGTTCATTCGAATGTTCAAGTTGTATCTTTCTTTGATTGTTCAAACATTTATTCATGTCAAACTTGGTTATTTCATTAATGCATTACACGTGTCTGTTTTGAAGTAATTGTGTTTACTATATTCAAAATTTCTTTTATTTTTTGATATTCAACTCTCGATTGAAAATTCTAAGCCTCTTGAGGGAGGATGACGAAAATGATACCACGATCTTTACAATATGCTTTTGAACAGACCCCGCTGATGAGGTACATGCATTGTTTCAAATTCTAAACAGTGGAGTTATAAGGAAGATAATCCCTCATCAACCCCTTTGAGCCAAAGAAGTTGGAGTTTTTCTTTTCGAAAATTAAAACCCTTAATCATAACCTGGGGCAGGGTAGTTCTCTCAGTTTGATCCAAGTGCACAACGAATGGCACCAAAGAAGTCCTTACAAAACAAAAGACAGTGATGGTTCTAAATAATCATAAAGACAGGCAGTCATTATCTCTCAAAAATAAAAGCCCAATAAAGTCAAAACCTATGAAGGAGACTTACAAAACTGGGGCATCCCGCTGACTGTAATCACAAAAGAAACAGTTTAGGAAAAAAACAGGGATAACGAAATCAAAAAGAAAGAGGTCCTACAAACCCTCGACAAAAAATGACTGCCTATTCAAAATAAACTATCAGTATCCTAACCATCACTGGAATATCAGAGCAAAGACTCAAACAAGGACTAACGCACGATTAGCTGAGTTTAAGATTGAAGAACATCACGAAGAACGGGTGGGTACAAATCAAATTTGAGCCTTTATCCTATGTTTCTAAAACCGTGAACCAGGCCACGTTATAACCCTTAAAAGTCCTAGCTGAAGCATGGGTTAGTTTGAAAGCATACTGTTACAAAAGGTATCCTGACTCCTTAAGGCTGGCTATAAAATCTTGAGTTGACATCACATTTTACAAAAATTCATTTGTTTTACAAAAAAATACATTTTCAAAAAAACTTCAAGACAGACATAAGCTTTGCATTTTTAATATAACATTGTTTGCATATGACTATTTGTTCAAACAGCAGAGAAATTCGCACGATGAATATCCAGTGAACAAAAATCTTCTCAACAAGAAGGTCACCTCAAGTGGAAAAATACTTCCAACCAAGGGGCACGGCATGATCATGGTCCGTCATATGGGGCAGTCCAGTCAAGATTTAGGGAATCTCTCAAATGCCAAACAGCCAGGGGCAGATCTCCGTCTGAATCACTCGGGGCATTGAACAGGAATTCCAGCAACGAATCTGGCACGATCAAACGAAGATCTTCTGGTAGTCTGACAACTATGCACTACTGACAGTGACAACTCCTTGCATTCTGAGAGCATGGACATAGTCGAAAAAATACTACTCATAACCAAAGACCCGCTAGGTTGACACACCTAGGCAAAAATAAGGGCTTCCCGGCGAACCAAAACGGTTCGGGCAAAAATAAGGGATGAAAAATGAAAATAATTTGTACACCTGGCAAGTCGAAAACCTGAAAAGGTGGCTTGGGCAAAAAAGGGTATCTCGATGGACTGAAAACCCGAAAGGGCGGTCCAGGCAAAAATTAGGGATCAAAGCGTACGACTATGTCCTGTCATCTCGTCACTTGCCTACCAGAAGAAGATTTTTCAATCGACAGTTATTGAGCATCCCTCCACAGGTACCTTCTCTCGCAGAAACTGGGGCAATAAGAATTGTCTAAGTGGTCGAGCTACTTTGTCCTCCAGGTACAAGGTAAGTTCAGCTGAAGAACATAACCGATACACCTTCACTCCCCGCAGAGTAAGACAAGGTTCAACAATACTCTCCCTCAAGCAAAGTTGGTCTCCCATCAGCCCCAAAAAGGCACAATATCCCTAGCAAGTCAGCAACACTCTCCCCAAGCAGAGTTAGTCTACTGTCAACCCCAAGGAAGTTGGACATCCCCAGAAGATCTCAATATTCTCCAGCAGGGTATACAGATATTCCTCAACAAGCACCCCCGGTAGTCTTAGTATAAGATTGTTCCCTGGCGGAATACAGACACCCCAGTGGAGCCATTCCCCAGTGCAGTTCAAAAGTTTTCCCAGGAGAGTTGAACCATCTCCACAGTAGATTCTGGAAGCTTATCCCCAGTAGATTCTGGAAGCTTATCCCTAGTAGATCCTGGAAGCTTGTCCCCTGCAGAACACAAATGAATATCTCTCCCCGACCATGTTCAGAGGTTATCCCCCACCAGGGTCTAACTGGGTTATCCTCAGCTAATTACAACGGAAAGATCGTCCTCGGCGAAGTTCTTCCTATCCCCAGCGGAGTTCCTCAAATCCTCCAACAGAGCTTATCAATGGAATCCCTAGCGGAGTTATCATCAAATCTCAGTGAAGTATCTCTTCCCACAGAGTAATTCACCGCAGAGTAATCTCTTCAACAAGTTTCTTCCCCAACGGAGTCATCTTCCCCTACCGGTTTATTCTTGCAATCATCATCCCCAGCGGAAACGAGGAACTCTACTCTTCAGCATCAGCCCAGGATTCAACGAACTTCCCGGCATTCGTCAAGGATTTATTTTCCCAGACGAAAACACATTCATAGACATTTCACATTTCATACATCCTGCTTACATACATGATAAAGTGCATACAACACAATATCATTTATTCTTGAGAACATCATGACATCATGCATTTCATACATTGCATACAACTGATGTTTTGCCTTTTCAGGAAAAAGGTCAATCCAAAGATGATTACTGTCAACTGTCGCAATTCCAGATTCGATACCTATATCTAGCCAGGGCATATCTGTGAGCGATTGATTGTGGATTCGATACCTGTATCAAGCCAGGGCATATCTGCATGAAGAGTTTGAAGTTCCGGATTCGATACCTGTATCTAGCCAGGGCATATCTGTGAGCGATTGATTGTAGATTCGATACCTGTATCTAGCCAGGGCATATCTGCATGAAGAGTTTGAAGTTCCAGATTCGATACCTGTATCTAGCCAGGGAATATCTGTGAGCGATTGATTATGGATTCGATACCTGTATCCAGCCAGGGCATATCTGCATGAAGAGTTTGAAGTTCCAGATTCGATACCTGTATCTAGCCAGGGCATATCTATAGACGACCAATTCCAGATTCGATACCTGTATCTAGCCAGGGCATATCTGTAGACGACCAATTCCAGATTCGATACATGTATCTAGCCAGGGCATATCTGTAGACGACCAATTCCAGATTCGATACCTGTATCTAGCTAGGGCATATCTGTAATCGATTGATTGTGGATTCGATACCTGTATCTAGCCAGGGCATATCTGCATGAAGAGTTTGAAGTTCCAGATTCGATACCTGTATCTAGCCAGGGCATATATGTGAGCGATTGATTGTAGATTCGATACCTGTATCTAGCCAGGGCATATCTGCATGAAGAGTTTGAAGTTCCAGATTCGATACCTGTATCTAGCCAGGGCATATCTGGGAGCGATTGATTATGGATTCGATACCTGTATCTAGCCAGGGCATATCTGCATGAAGAGTTTGAAGTTACAGATTCGATACTTGTATCTAGCCAGGGCATATATGTGGGCGATTAATTCCAGATTCGATACCTGTATCCAGCCAGGGCATATCTGTAAGCGACTGATTAGAGGTCTATGCCTGTACCCAGCCAGGAAAGCTATCTCGATCAACTTTTTGAAGTTCCAGATTCGATACCTGTATCTAGCCTGGGCTTGTTTATGAGCGATTGATTGTAGATTCGATACCTGTATCTAGCCAGGGCATATCTGCATGAAGAGTTTGAAGATAAACCCTTGTAACAGGCCAGGAAATTATCTTTCTTTCTCAAGTATGCAAGTTCTCGCTAAGGAATCTCTTACGCGATCGACACCTCCGGATGGCATCTTTAAGCCCATCTCCACAACTATCCATTACACTTCCAAATGGAATCTATAAGCCCATTCCCGACAAGGTTCTGTCACATCCAGATGGCATCTATAAGCCCATCCTCCTATCCATCATCTCTCCAAATGGCATCTGTAAGCCCATTCCCGACATCACATTGCTGATATTCTACTATGCGAGTGCAAATTTCTAGGCACTCTAGTGTTCAATCATCTTCCACCTTCGGATCACGAAAGGCACGCAAGCCAATCTACATCCTCAGGTTTAAGAAGATTGAACAGGGGCAACTGTTGTACCCCAAAATTTTCCCTCCCATATTCTTCAAGGTTTATCAAGAATCATCTTCAAATGGTTCAAGACTACTCAAGGATTGCACAGTCCAAATGCCTCCTAAGCCAGTCAAAATTAGGGTTTTGGTTCCTTCAAAGAATTTGAAGTTTTCAATGGCTCAATCAAGTCCCATAGGCCCATATACATTGTCAAGCATCTACATGCCAAGTTTCAAGACTCACAATGCCAATTTGCACAGTCAAAAGCCCTATTTGCTTCACAGTGAACTGCAGGGGTAAAATGGTCATTTTGCAGTCAAAAGTCAGAATTTTTGGTCAACATCTTATTTTGAGTTCACAATCATCATTTGATCAAGTCTTGATCATGATTCCACAAGCATGGCTCAAAAATCATCAAGATGCCAAAAGTTACTATTTTTGGGCAGCTGAAAAGTCAACTGTAACTTGACCAGGGCATAACTTTTTCATGGTTCATCATAAAAATCCCATCCAATGCTCATTTTGAAGGGGATGCCATTTCCTACAATCCATCTTCACATTCCAAGTCCAAGAAATGCTCTCACAAAAAGTTATCAATTTCTACATTATAGGTCAATTTCAAAAGTCAACAAAAATGCACTTTAAGTAAAAGACCATAACTTGAGATTGGTAAATCCAAATGACATGGGACCAAAGGCATTGGTTAGAGGACTTCAATACCTTTCCAAAATGTTCAAGAACATGTTTATATGATCAAAATTGAGCAAGATATGCATTGGAGAAGTTGGGAATGTTTTGTGAATTTGCAAAAGTCAACTTTGCTCAAAACACATCTTTTTTGCTAATGGGCCTCAAATTCCTTCTTGAAACTTTGTCCAAGGCCTATGCACGACCCATTGAGATTAAATTGATTTACTTTCTTATTTTTTATTAATTAATTGAATTTTTAATCAATATTAATTCATTTAATTCATTTAATTGTAGGAAAATATCAAGATATGATTTCTCAATCTTTTTGTGATGCAAAAGTGGTCAACATATGCTGGAGATTTCGTGTATCAATCAAGGGGACCAAAATCTCCAAAATTAGCAAGTTTTCTCAATCAAAAAGATGCAAAAAGATGTGATTGAAAATCAAATATGCAAACCATAATTCCATGGATTTTTGGTCAAAGATTTAACCTAAATCCATTCTACTATATATGCATAACCTAAACCTAATGCCACACACGTGAGAATTTCTGCAGAAAGCCATATGCAACATTGAAAAAATCAAGAAAAACTTGAAAATTGTTTTCCTAATTCCAGGTTAATTCAGAGCTTTTTGTTAATTCTAATCCATTGCAGGGATCCTCAGGAAGGTGTAGGAACCAAAACCAAGCGTTTAACCTCAAGAAATCGCCGTTTACAATCACACGGTTTGGTACTTTTTTCACAATCGTAATTCATTATTCATGCATCATTAACGAGATTTTTTGTGTGCTTTGCATTGCTAGAACCTCCCTGAAGCTAATGGTACAGGTGAATTGCATTATGGTGTCCAGAATCAAGAAATACCATTAACGAATTCTAGGGTTCTTGAATCTCAAAATTGGGGTTTTCCACATCCAGTAAAATTGAGACTTCTAATGCCTATGGTTGTAATCGTTGCAACCAGACAAATTGAATGCAACCCTCGCGAACACTTTATATACAACACACACCTATTCGCTATTTTTTGTTGATGCAGGTTGTGGGGGTTAAAAACCCCCGCTATTTGATTTGTTTTTGCAGGTATTCAGCGAAGAAGACAATAGGTGTAAGCGCATGATTGGTCCATTCAAATAAAAAGGCGCGCTTGCTTTGCTTACAGTATATGCGTTGGTTTTCACATATTATCATTGTTTATTGTTATATTAACAAACGCAGACAAGTGGCTGAGTGGCTAGTGAGGTGGACGTTAACCATTGGGACCTGGGTTCTATTCCCAGGTCCACCCCATATTTGTTTCTATTTTTCATAACATAATCATGTGCAGGCTTGCCAATGTATTCCATCATACACCTCAAGCAATCAGGCACCAAGTGGCCACCTGCTTAAATCCAATGGCCAGGAGATGATAACCATCATGATCCTCAGTCAATGCTTGCTTAGCCAATTACCAAAGTCAACAAGGGCTTGAGCTTAATGGGCCTGAAATCTGCAATCAACACCTCCTAATGGGTCCATCAACCCCCTGGTTTCTATTTCTTTTTTTTCTTTTTATTTTCTTTTAATAATTATTATTACTATTATTTAATTAATTCATAAATTATTTTTCATAATAAAATCAGAAACTTAAAATATTGTTTATTTTTATTATTTATTATTTTCACTATTAATAATTATTTTTGTAAATAAACTCTAATAAATTAATTTAGTTAAATTAGGTTAACTTTAATCTCTTTTTCACAATAAATAAAATTAGCTTAGAATTAGGGTTTTGATAATTTTAACTTCTTTTATTTTATTTTCATTAAAACATAAAAAACACAAAAATACTTTTTATTTAATTAATTAATTAGTTAATAGGTTTAATATTTGAATTAATTGCAATAAAAAAGGACAAAATTTCTTTCTTTTCTCAAAAAGGGTCAAAACCCTAAGGACGTCCCGATTCAATTCTTTCGCGCGCATATTTATTTTTAATTCGTTATTTTGATCATATTTATGTATCTTCTCAGAGAATGTAATAGATAATTAGGACCTCTTTTATCGCTTTTCTTTATTTTCTCGCATTTACTTTTCAAGGGTTATGTTTTTGGCGATGTAAATACCCGACGCCTTGTAATAGCGTAGATTCATTTTCCGCAATTTATTTCCCGGAAATTATTAACTGTTAATTATGCATGACAAGACTTGTATGAAAAATAAAATCAACCCGTAGCTCACAATGATGCATGCAAAGACAATTTAACATGAAACTGGACACACGTTCACATTCCACTCCTAGGGTACGCCTCACTTGGTTGCCTCGAGGTGGTCATCAAGTATAGGGTGTTTTAGAGGTTGCCCTCCTGTCTAAAGATCTAGTTGCCTCGAAACGGTTTCCTCGGATAAAAAAAAAGATCTAAGACATTAGGGTTACCGCTAAGGCGTCCTACTATTGCTTTGGTGACCACACATGTCCCTATAATCGAATTGACCCGAATAACTCCAACGACGGTGCTACCTACTTCTTAATAGTGGGATAGTACTGTCTAAAGGACTCTTACACAGCATAATTCCTTAGAGTAGGTAGATTTCTCCTGGATACTTGCTCTTTTCAAAAACAAAAACAACTTTTCGCACCTACACTTTCAAACAAAAGTTTTCAAACAAATACTTCATACACTCTTGAGGACTGATACAAGAGTTACCTAGAAGTTTTCAAACTAAACTTTTTTCAAAACCCACATACACAAGAAAAGCAAACAATCTTTTGAAAACATAGTGAGCAAGTACCTAAGAGCCCGTGGATAACCACGGATAGAAAGGGTGCTAACACCTTCCCTTTCTATAAATCTACCTCCCGAACCGAGAAACATCTCGAAAAGGAATTTTGCTGTGCTTTTGTCCTTTCCTTGTTGGAGAACATAAAAGACGGTGGCGACTCTTGCTTACCGCGACATTTCGCGAACCAGCTTTAAAACAGTCAGTTCTATTTCCACCGATCACAGTCAACATATACTATCTTATTTGGCTAGCAGCCAATGCCAAAGCGCATCAAGTTTTCTCGAGCAGTGAGTATCTTGTTTCACAGTCGGTAAACTTTTTGCTAAGGTAGTATATTGCAAGCTCTTTTGACTAGACTCATCATGCTGGCCTAGTACACACCTCATTTTGTTCTCTAACACTGTTAAATATATGATCAGAAGTCTTCCTTCACCTGGCGGCATCATAATTGGAGGTTCTTGTAGGTACTCTTTGTTTTTCTCAAAGGCTATCTGACAATTGTCGTTCCATTTCACTACCGGATCTTTCTTTAGCAACTTAAAGAACGGTTCACAAGTAGCAGTCAAATGAGAAATGAATCAGGCAATATAATTCATTCGTCCTAAGATACCCATGACTTCCTTCTCAGTACGGGGAGCTAGAATTTCTTGAATAGCTTTGACATTGGAGGGATCAACTTCAATACCTTTACCGCTGATAACGAAGCCCAAGAGTTTACCAGATCTCACCCCAAAGGTATACTTGTTGGGATTCAATCTCAGCTTATACTTCTTGTGTATCTCAAACAACTTATGTAGATGGTCCAAATGCTCTTGTTCTGTCTGTGGATCTGGCTATCATATCATCGACATAGACCACTATCTCGTGATGAATCATGTCATGGAACAATGCTACCATAGTGTGATTGGTGGATCTGGAACTGACTGTTTAATGTTGGTTCGCAAAATGTCGCGGTAAGCAAGAGTCGCCACCGTCTTTTATTTTCTCCAAATGGAAAGGACAAAAGCACATAAAAATTCCTTATAGAGATTGCTCTCGGTTCGGGAGGTAGATTATAGAAAGGGAAGGTATTAGCACCCTTTCTATCCATGGTTATCCATGGGCTCTTAGATACTTGCTCATTGTGTTTTCAAAATGGTTTGTTTGCTTTTCAACTGTGGGTTTTAAAAAGTTTCTTTGAAAATTTCAGTTCGACTCTTGTATCAGTCCTCAAGAGTGTTTGAAAAGTTGCTTTCGAAAGCTTTTTGAAAAGGTGTCGGTGTGAAAAGTATTTTTGATTTGTTTTGAAATTAGAGCAAGTATCTAGAGTCGTCTACCTACCCTAAGAAATTCGTCTGTGTAAATGTCCTTTAAAGTAGTGCCATCCCACCATTGAGAGGTAGGTAGCACCACCGTTGGAGGTATTCGGGTCAATTCGAAGGTTCGGGACATGGTGATCACCAGAGCAATAGGAAGATACCTTAGAAGCTACCCTCATGCCATGTTCCCGGATCATGAGGACTTACTAAAACATCTTCTACTCGACGATCACCTTTCGAGGGGCAAGGCAACAGTGAGGCGTACCCTAGGGGTGGTGTGTGATTGGTGTGTCGTTTTCAGATATTTTTGTCTTGTTCATGTAATTGGTGATCTACGCTTTTGTTTTTATTTTGACATTCATTCTTTCATGCAGTTTAGTTAACAGTTAAAAAGATGCGAGAATTAAAATTCCTACGCTATTACAAAGGCGCGGGTCCACATCGCCAAATTTAATCCAGGACCCGATTTTTAAAATAAAATAAAGTGCGAGAAATATAAATTTCCAATTTACACGGCTTTGGGAGAATTACATAAGAAGTGGAAATAAAATAAGTGCGCGAATTGGAATTAATAATCGAAAGTGAGGGCGTTGGACCCTTTTTAATGAAATTAAAATTATGATTAACAAACTAATTAAATTAAAATAAAAAGAAAAGATTTTTTGAAGTTTTTTGTATTTATGGATTTTTAATAAGAATTAATGGAATTTAAAACCTAATTCTAGTTATTTTTATTTTATTAAAAAAACATGTTAAAGTTAAACCTAGAATTAACCTAATTGTTTAATACAATTTTTATTTACAAAAATAATAATTAATAATTAATATGGTGAAAAAGAAAAAAAAGGATAAAAATAATAAAACCCTAATTCTATAATTTTTAAGTTTATTAAAAAAAAAATTAATATTTAAACCTAAAATTAAGACTAAATTAATTAATGAGATTTATTTACAAAAATAACATTTAAATAAAATATATTTTATTTTGTCTTTCTGATTTTTATTATTTTTATGTTATGAAAATATTGGTTTAAAGAATTAAATTAACACTAATTAAAACAAATAAAAATAGAAAAATATAAAGAGAATGAAAAAAGCAAACCAATGGGGGTGTTGTCCCCAAATTGGAGGTATGATTCAGCAGTTCTAGCCCATTAAACCCTGGCCCTTTTGACTTTTCCTGGAAGCGTGTGTACGCGTTGACTGGTGAGTATGATGTCCATCAAGTCTGGGCCCTTGGATGGACGTTCAGGGACATGTGGCATGCTGAGATTGTGGACGTATGATGAACCTCTGGAAGTGAGCTACATAGGAACATGGTTAGCAAAATAATATGGAATAATGAAGGGGGACCTGGGAATCGAACCCAGGTCCCGTTGCTTACCAATTCCCGTGCTTGCCAACTGAGCTGTTAATGCATTTTGTTTATAATATAACACATAATCAATATTACGTAAAACAATGGTTAGTGGGACATTTTCGCGCGAAATTCAAACGCACCATTCGTTGGCCTACACATCATCATCTTCTCCAATTGTTTGATGTGCCTGAAACAAAAACAAACTGAATAGCGGGGGTTTTAAACCCCCACTAAATAGCAAGCATAAAAATAGCGAATAGAATATGGTGGCTCATAAATTGAGCGCGAATAGTGATTCTTGATCGTTTAAGTGCGCTGAATTCAATGGTGTGGGTCTCATATCTCATTTGTTCCAGAATAAAGAAGCCCCAATTCGTGATCTCTGAAAACCTAGAAAGCTTTAATGGTGATTTCTCATACAATGCATAAAAACTCAATTGAAGAGCATGGTTAGATTCATAATGGTTCAATTAGTATAAATCAACAAAGAAAATGCAATGAGGATGCTTAAAAATTGAAACACGAATATGCATATTTTCATGAAAAGTGAGACATATTTCTACCAATTCTTTGCGTTAGAACTAGTGGCTTTGATCCAGGAATGTTCACTGATGCTTCAGGAATGTAATGGAGTCAATGTTTTGCCTTGAAACTCCTTGGAATCGTATTTTCAGTTTTGGAATTTTCTTGAAAAAGTGTAAAGTTGTTTATGGCTTTAGGGCGCAGCTTTTCGGTCCTTTGCACTAGGGTTTGCATTAGTATATGTATAGGATCAGATTAGGGTTGAAATTTGGATCCAAAACCCTTTGCATTGATGTATAAGATATTTGATTTTCATGGCATATCTTCCAAATCTTTTCATGTGCTTTTGGTGCCAATTATGATCAAATCACCTTGATTCTTTCCATATTAGATAGGGCACGAAATCTTGAAGGTATTCCATGCATAAAAAGATTTGAAAAGCTTGCTTTTGTATTTTTCACATATTTTATTTTATTAAATGAATTAATAGCAATTAAAAATTCAAATAAATAAATAAAAATGATGAATAAATCCCCTTTGGGCCAAATGGTCGTGCATATGCTTTGGATGATGAATCTTGGAAGAAAATGTGGCCCATTAGCAATTTTAAGGCATTTGAAGCAAAGTTGACTTTTCAAAATTCCCAAAATTTTCCAAACTTCCACAAGGCATATCTTGCTCAATTTTTAAGCTTTGATCATGTTCTTTGACATTTTGGAAAGTTCTTGAAGTCCTATAACCAATGCATTTGGTCCCATGTCATTTTGATTTACCAATCTCAAGTTATGGTCTTTGACTTAAAGTCCCTTTTTGTTGACTTTTGAAAATGACCTATAATGTTGAAATTGATAACTTTTTGTGAGAGCATTTCTTGGACTTGAAGTGTGAAGAGAAGTTGTAGGAAATGTCTTTCTCTTAAAAATGAGCTTTGGATGGAATTTTTCTGATAAACCATGTGGAAGTTATGCCTTGTTCAAGTTACAGTTGACTTTTTCAACTGTCCAAATATGGAAACTTTTGCATCTTGACACTTTTTGAGCCATGCCTTGAAAATCATGATCAAGAATTGATCAAATGATGTTTGTGGCTTCAAAATGAGATGTTGACCAAAAATTTGGATTTTTGACTATCAAATGACCATTTTGCCCCTGTAGTTGACTGTAGGGCAATTAGGGTTTTTGACTGTGCAATTTTGTGTTGTAAGTCTTAAAACTTGGTATGAGGATGCTTGACCATGTTTATAGGCATGTGGGACTTGATTGGACCCTTGAAAACTTCAATTTCTTTGTCAGAACCAAAACCCTAGTTTTTGACTGTTAGGAGGTCCTTGAACTGTGCAACCCTTGGGGAGATTTTGAAGCTTGCTCTTTGCAAATCTTGAAGAATATGGGAGGGAAAATTTTGGGGTACAACAGTTGCCCCTGTTCAATCTTCTTAGACCTGAGGATGCAGATTGGCTGACGTGCCTTTCGTAATCCGAAGGTGGAAGATGATTGAACACTAGAGTGCCCAGAAATTTGCGCTCACATAGTAGCGTGATGGTGGGAATGGGCTTACAGATGCCATTTGGAGATTGATGGATAGGATGATGGGCTTATAGATGCCATGCTAAGAGATGATGGAAGGTGGATGGGCTTATAGATGCCATCTGGATATCGATCGCGTAAGAGATTCCTTAGCGAGAAGTTGCGTACCTGAAAAAGAAAAATGATTACCTGACCTGTTACAGGAGCTGGTCTTCAAACTCTTTGTATGGACGCGTCCTGACTGGTTACAGGAATTGAATCTGGAGCTTCAAAAAGGTGATGAATGAACCAGGGATGGTTACTACCTCAACAGGAACGGTGAGAGAACCTTGGATGATTACTACCTCAACAGGAACGCTGAGAGAATCCTGGGCGACTTCAACCTCAACAGTAACGCTGAGAGAATCTGGGGACAATTTCTACCTCCGCAGTAACGGGGAGAGAACCATAGGCGACTTCAACCTCAACAGTAACGCTGAGAGAATCTTGGGCGACTTCAACCTCAACAGTAACGTTGAGAGAATCTGGGGACGATTACTACCTCCGTAGTAACGGGGAGAGAACCATAGGCGACTTCAACCTCAACAGTACCGCTGAGAGAATCTTGGGCGACTTCAACCTCAACAGTAACGCTGAGAGAATCTTGGATATCTTCAACTGAGTCTTCATCAGGAAAATCTTTTAGGGGTCGATTTAGCTAGACTAGAGAAGGCCTTTGACTGGATAAGAAACAGAAAAATCTTAGGGTCGATTTAACTGAACCGGTCTAGGTCTTGAAATCTTCAACTGGATAAGAAACAGAGAGATCTTAGGGTCGATCTGACTGAACCAGAGAAGGCCTTTGACTGGATAAGAAACAGAAAAATCTTAGGGTCAATTTAACTGAACCGATCTAGGTCTTGAAATCTTCAACTGGATAAGAAACAGGGAGGTCTTAGGGTCGATCTGACTGAACCAGAGAAGGCCTTTGACTGGATAAGAAACAAGAAAATCTTAGGGTCGATTTAACTGAACCGGTCTAGGTCTTGAAATCTTCAACTGGATAAGAAACAGGGAGATCTTAGGGTCGATCTGACTGAACCAGAGAAGGCCTTTGACTGGATAAGAAACAGAAAAATCTTAGGGTCGATTTAACTGAACCGGTCTAGGTCTTGAAATCTTCAACTGGATAAGAAACAGGGAGATCTTAGGGTCGATCTGACTGAACCAGAGAAGGCCTTGAAATATAGCTGAGAACTTAACTGGATCTTTCCTGAAAGGTAAAGGTCAGTCATATGCAATGCATGATATGGATCACGCAATGATGTTCTCAATATAAATGAGATTTGTAGGATATGATGCGTATATGCATGCTGTAATGTATGAAAATGCGACGTTTATGAATGTATCGTCTTAGGAAAGTAAATCCTTGACGGATGCCGGGAAGTCGCTCCTGGGCTGATGTTGAAGAGTAGATTTTTGGCTTCCACTGGGGGTGATAGTTGCAAGAATACCGGTAGGAGAAGATAACTCCGTTGGGGAATAAACTTGGCGACTGGAATATTCTGCGGGGAGAAAAGTACTCTAGCGATCTTGCTGGGAACCATACTCTATGGGGAGAGAGGTACTTTGCTGGAATGTTCATGGTAACTTCGCTGGGGATACCGTTGTTAAGTTATGTTGGGAGTGCTAATAGACTTCGCTGGGGATAAGAAGACTTCGTCGAGGACGATCTTTCCGTGGCTTTTGGATGAGGATAACCCAGTTATATCCTGGTAGGGAAATAACTCTTTGAATAAAGCCGGGAGACGTGTTCGTGCTCTGCGAGGACAAGCTTCCAGAATCTACTAGGGATAAGCTTGCTGCTTGGGGAGATGGATTCCAACTCCTGGGGAAACTGGATTGGACTCTCCTGGGGAAGTTTTGAACTGTACCGGGGAAGTAACTCCATTGAATGTTGATATACCGCCGGGGAACAATCTTTAGGTCAAGACTGCCGGGGATGCTTGTTAAGAATACATGTATATTGCTGGGGAATGTTGAGATCTGCGGGAGGATACCCAACTTCCTTAAGGCTGACTGTAACTTTGCTTTAGGGAGAGTGTATTGACTTGCTGATTCACTCTCTGGGGAATTAAGATATGTTGGTTATGTTCTTCAGCCGAACTCACCTTGGTACCTTGGTGGACGAAACAATTAGATCGCTTAGACAACTCTTTATTGCCCCTGTTTCTAATGTTACCTGTAATTAATCCTTTGTTTCGTATGCAAATATTTATGAGTTAGCAAATTATTGTCAATGCATATATCACAAATTGAACCTTGGACGTTCTTTGCAAAACAAAACAGAAAAGGAAAAACAATTGGCAATTTTAACTGAAAAGTGATTTTGTATTGATTTTTGAATTTGCCTGAAAAATAGGCGTTTATGTATAAGAGGCTGACGTCCTAGTAAGAGAACGCCGCCGAACAAGATAGTTTATACAATTTGTACAAAAGAAAATAAACAGCTGTGTGAAATGAATGATCCCACTGGGTTTCAACTCTGCTATTGCCTTTATATCTCCGAGAGTCTCATCACTTGATGACCTTTAGTTGAAGATGAAGCTGACTGATCGATGCCGTCTGAACTTGATGTAGATACCGGATTCTGGATGCACAGTGATCCAATGAGACATAGTATTACACTTTATCCCTAACTTTTGCCTGGACCGCCCTTTCGGGTTTTTAGTCCACCGGGATACCCATTTTTGCCCAAGCCGCCTTTTCAGGTTTTCGACTTGCCGGGTGTACAGATTTTTTCCATTTTCATCCCTTCATTTTGCCCGAACCCTTTTGGTTCGCCGGGAAGCCCTAATTTTTGCCTAGGCATGTCAGCCTAGCGGGTCTTTTTCATGCGTAGTATCTTTTTACTATGTCTGCATTGGCGGGGTGAGAAAGGTCGTCACCATCCATGTTGGTTAGAATCATGGCTCCTCTTGAGAACACATGTTTAACCACAAATGGCCCTTCGTACGTAGGGGTCCATTTTCCCCTTGGATCACTCTGAGGAAGGATGATTCGCTTGATTACCAGATCCCCAACTTGATATTCTTGTGGTCTGACCTTTTTGTTAAATGCCCTGATCATTCGTTTCTGGTACGTCTGACCATGACAAATAGCAGCAAGTCTCTTTTCATCAATAAGGTTTAGTTGATCAAGTCGTGTCTGGATCCAATCATCTTCGTTCAGATCTGCATCCTTCATTATCCGGAGAGAGGGTATCTGCACTTCGATCGGTAAGACTGCCTCCATACTGTAGACCAAGGAGAAAGGAGTTGCCCCGGTTGACGTCCTGGCTGAGGTACGGTACCCATGTAGAGCGAACGGTAACATCTCGTGCCAATCTTTATAAGTCACTGTCATCTTCTGCACGATTTTCTTAATGTTCTTATTTGCTGCTTCTACAGCCCCATTCATCTTCGGTCTGTACGGAGAAGAGTTGTGGTGCTGTATCTTAAACTGCTCGCAGAGCTCAGCGATCATTTTGTTATTAAGATTGGTACCGTTGTCTGTAATAATTCTTTCAGGGACACCGTATCGACAGATCAGATTATGCCGAATGAACCGTGCCACAATAGTCTTGGTTACCGTAGCGTAGGAAGCTGCTTCAACCCACTTTGTGAAGTAATCAATCGCTACCAGGATGAAGCAATGTCCATTGGATGCCGTAGGTTTAATCTCACCGATCATATCTATGCCCCACATTGCAAACGGCCAGGGCGCAGTCAGAACATTCAGAGGAACTGGAGGAACATGCACCTTGTCTGCATATATCTGGCACTTATGGCATGTCCGAGAATGTTGGTAGCAATCAGCTTCCATTATGGACCAGAAGTACTCTGCCCGAAGGATCTTCTTTGCCATAGTGTGTCCACTGGAATGTGTACCGAAGGTCCCTTCATGTAACTCTTCCATGATCCTTTCTGCTTCAGTCTTATCCACACAACGCAGTAAGGTCGAATCATGGTTTCGTTTATACAGGATGTCGTTGCTAAGGAAGAACTTCGCTGCGAACCTTCTCAGAAACTTCTTATCGTTGACAGACACACCTTCAGGGCATTCCTGAGCTTCCAAATATCTCTTCACCTCATGGTACCAAGGCTTCTCAGTTACCAATTCAGTTTCAAGATCACAACAGTATGCTGGTTCGTCCAGTTTCCAGATGATGATCCGGGGAGCCTCATTGTCCCATTTGACTTTGAACATAGAAGACATTGTTGTTAACGCGTCCGCTAACTGATTCTCCTCTCTTTGGAAATGTTCAAAGGTTATCGCTGTGAAGTGGGGGATCAAAGTCAACACACATTCTCTGTAAGGAATAAGGTTCGGATGTTTCGTATCCCACTCTCCTTTGATCTGATTGATCACGAGGGCGGAATCTCCGAAAACACTCAGAAACTTGATCCTTAGATCGATCGCAGCTTGAAGACCCATGATGCATGCCTCATACTCCGCCATGTTGTTGGTGCAGTTGAAACATAGTCGGGCAGTGAGTGGAGTATGAGTGCCTTGAGGAGATATGATTACAGCGCCGATACCGTTACCCAAAGCGTTGGAGGCTCCGTCAAAGTGCATAGACCATCGGGATCCTTCCTCAGGTCCTTCATCCGGTCCAGGTACCTCACAATCAGTCACTATCATGATGCTCTCGTCTGGAAACTCAAAGTTCATTGACTGATAGTCATCTACTGCCTGATGTGCCAAGTGGTCTGCCAATACACTTCCCTTGATAGCTTTCTGAGTTGTGTATTGAATGTCGTATTCCGTCAAGATCATTTTCCATCTTGCTATTCTCCCAAACAGAGCAGGCTTTTCAAATATGTACTTTATAGGATCCATCTTTGAGATCAACAAGGTAGTGTGAGTCAGCATATACTGTCTCAGCCGGCGAGCAGCCCATACCAAAGCGCAGCAAGTTTTCTCAAGCAGTAAGTATCGGGTCTCACAGTCGGTAAACTTTTTGCAAAGGTAATAAATGGCGTGCTCTTTTCGGCCAGACTCGTCATGCTGCCCCAGCACACACCCCATTGAGTTGTCAAGTACTGTCAGGTATAGTATCAGAGGTCTCCCTTCGACCGGTGGCATAAGGATAGGTGGTTCTTGGAGATATTCTTTGATTCTGTCAAAAGCAGCCTGACATTCATCATTCCAATGTACTACCTGATCTTTCTTCAGCAGCTTGAAGATTGGCTCACAGGTAGCAGTTAGGTGTGAGATGAACTGAGCAATGTAATTCAGGCGTCCTAGAAAGCCTCTGACCTCTTTCTCTGTTTTAGGAACTGGCATCTCTTGAATAGCTTTAACCTTGGCAGGGTCCACTTGAATACCCTTGTCACTTACCACGAAGCCTAGCAACTTCCCAGATCTAACCCCGAAGGTGCACTTATTCGGGTTCAACCTCAGCTTGTACAACTTCAGACGGTCAAACAGTTTCTGCAGATGATCTAGGTGTTCTTCCTCATTCTGGGACCTTGCGATCATGTCGTCAACATACACTTCTATCTCATGATGGATCATGTCATGAAATAAAGCAACCATGGCACGTTGGTAGGTTGCCCCAGCATTTTTCAGTCCAAAAGGCATGACCTTGTAGCAGAAGGTGCCCCACTGAGTAACGAAGGTAGTCTTTTCCATGTCTTCAGGAGCCATCTTGATCTGATTATACCCTGAGAAACCATCCATGAAAGAGAACACTTTGTGCTGAGCAGTATTATCAACAAGGACATCAATGTGAGGTAGAGGGAAGTCATCTTTGGGGCTGGCCCTGTTCAGATCCCTGTAGTCGACGCACATTCTGACCTTTCCATCTTTCTTAGGTACCGGCACTACATTAGCAACCCACTGAGGATAGGAAGTCACTGCAAGAAACCCGGCATCAAACTGTTTCATAACCTCAGCTTTGATCTTTTCAGACATCTCTGGACGCATACGGCGGACCTTTTGCTTGACCGGAGGACAGTCTTCCTTGGTAGGCAAGTGATGGACCACAATGTCGATATCCAAACCAGGCATGTCTTCATAGGACCAGGCAAAGATCTCCACATAATCATGTAGCATCTGAGTCAACCGTTGCTTCACGCTGAGCTCTAGGTTGGCACCAATCTTTACCTCCTTCCTGTCCGTATCAGTACCCAGGTTTATTGTCTCCACCGGCTCTTCATGTGGTTGAATTTCCCTCTCTTCCTGGAGTAACAGTCTTGCAAGCTCGCCAGGCACTTCGCAATCATCTTCACCTTCATCTTCGGCTAAGTTGATCGGATTTTCGAAGTCATAACTGGCAGTAGCAGAGTCGTTACCAGTGAGATCCAGAGTGGATTGAAACCTGTATGAGTGAGTGTGTGTAAATACAGCTGTTTTTGTAATATATAAAGGAAGGAAAGAAAGAAAAGGAGCATAAGATTTGAAATGCGAGAAAACGCCCAAGATCTTTATTCATGAAATATGAAATGACATTTAATATGCCCTCACAAATGAAGCCAACGGTGCCTCGGGTAAGACACCTGGCCATAGAGTTTTAATTGTTTATTACAACTAACAAAACAAAGAAGTTTATTACTGCGTAACAAAAGTAACAGGAGTATGGTCTTTAGCAATCCAGTTGGTCAATCCCCCATCATTCGTCGGGTAGATCCAGCTATTAAACTCTGACTCTTCCACTTCATCATCCTCCCCAACAGCATTCACTCCTGGATTAGTAATGAGCATAGGAGGCCTTCTGATCTTCGCCTTGCGCATAGCCTTCTGACCCTCTGCAGTAAAACCCAGTCCAAACTTGTCAGTTTTTTGTGTAAAGTCAGGAAGCCTGCCCCAGTTAGCACATTCACCTTTCTTGATCACGGCCCGGGCATCCTTCAAGGAAGCCATCTTCAAAGGAACATCCTCTTCGACCACTGTTTCCGCTGCTGCCAATGTTGGAGGTACCTCTTCGAAGTGCTGAAAGGGGGTTTCAATAAACTCCCCGTCCATCTCAATATACCTGAAGGAATTCAAATGGCTTACCATATACTCCTCCTCTCCCTACACAGTGACGATCTTCCCTCTGACGGGGTACTTGAGCTTCTGGTGCAAGGTAGAGGTCACTGCCCCCGCTTTATGGATCCAAGGTCGACCCAGTAGACAAGAATACGATGGACGGATATCCATTACATAGAAGGTAGAGTCGAATACTTGAGAACCCACACGAATAGGAATGTCTACCTCTCCATGAACCATCCTTTTAGAACCGTCAAAGGCTCTAACGATGATATTGCTAGGTTTCAGCTCCAGGCCCTCACAATCCAACCGGTCCAAGGCCTTCTTAGGTAGCACGTTTAGGGAAGAACCAGTGTCCACCAACACGTGCGCCAGAGTAGTGCCCCTGCACTCAATAGAGACATGCAGGGCGTCATTGTGGTCCTTTCCCTTGGCAGTAAGGTCAGCATCTGAGAAACCCAAACCATTGTCCGCTGCCAGATTTGCTACCCAATCAGTGAACTGGACTGCAGAGGTCTCCTGTGGCACATGGGCCGTCTTGAGGAATGAGATCAAGGCCTTAGCATGGGCCTCTGAGCACAGTAGTAAGGAGAGCATGGAGATCTTGGAGGGTGTATGCCCCAGCTGCTCGACAACATTAAAGTCACTCTTCTTGATTATCTTTAGAATTTCCTCCATCTCTTGTTGGGAGGCCTCAGCAGTCACAGATTTTGGTGCCTCCATCCGGGCAGGCTCATCTTCAATCCCTTTGCCCCGAGCACTAGATGACTCGGCAGCAGGGGAAACAACTTGATCAGAACTGGGAATAGGTACACTTGCAAGTGTTATAGTGAGGGGTCTTCGAATAGCGGGTGGTGCAATGTCAGGCGAGAAGAGCCTGCCACTGCGAGTAACCTTTGTTGGACCAGTGATATTGCTGATGCTGGTGCCAGTGTTGAACTCTTGTTTGATTCCATTCACATACACGTCTGCCCCGTAGTGCCAGGGGACAGCCTTATCAGATTCATAGGGAAGAGGCCCCGGAACAGTAATAACAGCAGGTGCGACAGTCATGATTTGAACCGGCTTCCTTGGGAGAGCCTTGATTGGATTATTGAAAATTGTAACCACAGAAACTTCTTCTACTGGGACAAACTGAACAGCAGACTTCTTGAACAGAATCTCTTTGCTGTCCATTAGGCTTTGGATGCCCAACTTCAGCAAAGGACAACCAGAAAGGGAAACAGCACAGAAAAGGCAACCCTCACTACAACCCGGAAATAAACCGGCCAGCAGTAGGTTCCTCTTAACAGTCATCAAGGGAGTAACCACATCATCCACAGAAACGGCGTATACATCTTCATCAACAGCATTTACTCCATGCTGGGGCATGGGAGCAGTCACCACATTTGGCCTCTCAGGCGCTTCAAACTGTATCTCTTTTGCGTCAATAAGGTCTTGCACCTTATTCCTTAAGGCCCAACAGTCATCAGTGGAATGCCCCGGGCTATCGGAGTGATAAGCACAGTGGGCATTTGGATTGTATTTTGGAGAGGCAGTATTCACAACTTTCGGGGCCTCCCTGACAGTCACCAAGTTGGTGGACAGCAACTGCGGCAAGATCTGCGACAAAGTCATACTTAACCGGGTGAACTCTCTCCTGGGTCTTTCAGCCCTTTGAGGATTGGTTTGCCGGGGAGCGGCAGCAGGTTTAGCAATCATCACCGCGTTGACAAACTGGCGGCGCTCAGGTTTCTCTTGTCTTCTAGACCCATATACAGCACTGGCCTCCTTCTTAAAGGGCTTCTTCTCCGAACTTGCAGATGCACCCTTCTGAATTTTACCAGACTTCATCCCAGCCTCTATTCTCTCTCCAGTCAGAATAAGATCAGTAAACCCTGCAGATGAGTTACCGATAAGATGGTTGAAAAATGGCCCAGATAGGGTCCCCAAGAACATGTCTACCAACTCCCGGTCAGTCAACGGAGGCTGCACCCTGCCAGCCAGATCCCTCCACTTCTGTGCATACTCTTTGAAACCTTCGCTTGAACCTAGCGACATACCCTGGAGTTGGGTACGTGTAGGGGCAAGGTCGGCATTATATTGATACTGCTTATAGAAAGCAGTAGCCAACTCCTCCCAGTTACGAATCTTGGTCTCATCCAGCTGATAGAACCATTCGAGATGAGTCCCTGAAAGACTCTCCTGGAAGAAGTGGATCCACAAGTTCTTTTCCACTGAGTACGGTTGAATCTTCCGCACATAGGATCTGAGGTGTAGCTTGGGACAAGACGCCCCGTCATACTTGGTGAAAGATGGTGCTTTGAACTTATGAGGAATAATCACACCTGTAGACAAACCCAAGTCTCCGAAATCCAGCCCAGGCACCTGTTGGATCTCCATAGCATTCAGTCTGTCCTCCAACTGCTTATACTGGTCTTCAGCCGGAGGATACTGTTCCTCATCAAAGTCAGTCTCGTTGTTAGAGACTACTGGACTTGAAGCCTTTCCCCCCTGGGGACTGCCCTTGCCTACAGAAGAACCAGCCTCTTCATTCTGCAGAGTGTTGCCAAACCTTCGGCCCGAGTTGAAAAGAACAGTTCTCTTCTTCTTCTTCTTCTCCTTCTTCAGGAGCAAAGCCTTCAGCTCTTCTTGGCCCTGAGCCAAACCCATGATCAGTTCCTGAAATTGCGCGTTCTGCGCCTGAAGAGCCTTGATAGACATCTCAGTTGATGATGAGTCAGGATTCATGATGCTGAAATAAACAGCGAAGAACAGTAAGCAACCTGAAAATAAGAAAACCTGCTATGCACATGATGAATGGAATGCGTATGATTTATGTTTTCAAAGACAATCGAGAATCAACTTTGTAAACAAAAAGGAACACACTTCATTAGATTCAACTTTGAAACTTAAATTGTTCAACAGGTTTCCCTTAGGCGTTACATAAAAAGGAAATAGTGAAAAGGGAAATAAAAATGTAAAAGAACATCCAGAGCTCCTTATTGATCCCATGGTCTCCTCTTCTCAGTACGGATGTAAGCATTCAGAGCTCGCTCATTCTCCAACTGCTTTGTCAGCTTCTGGATCTTCAATTCCTGCTCGTTGAACTTTTCCCGGTAAGAATCCCGCTCTTCTCGCAGTTGCGACCAAGATCTCTTTAATGTCTCATAATCAGTAGGTATCTGAGGAGGGAGGACAGTTGGAGGAACACCATCTTTGTCAGGATACTCAAGAATGATAGGTCTGACAGCTTCGTATGGCATACCTAGCTTCTGAGCACGGATGCGGACCCATTTGTAGTAGGCTTCCATAGGTAGAGAAGTCTTTGGCCCTAGCTCTTGTGGGTCAGCTTTATGAACTTTGTCCCAAGCCTTGATGAACCTACGACGCAGCTCGTCACTATCCACCTGAAACTCAAAACTGATGTGAGGTACCAACATCTCATGAGGCCCTGCTCTTCTGGCCCTTCCAAACTGACGGAGCGCTAGACATGGATTGTAAGAGATCCCTCCTTGAGTACCAATCAACGGAACATTAGGGTATTCTCCACAGCAATCAATAACAGCTATCTCATCCAAGCCTCTGAAAGTCCAAATGATGTCTTTATCAGTGAGAGACATTAACCTATGAGCCCAACCTCTTCCTCCTTGGTTCATCAGCACGAACTTAGGGAGGTGCGAAATAAACCACCTCACCAACAAAGGGATACAACACCACAGGGTTCCTCGTCTTTGGGCAGTACGAGCATGAAGTTGTTGCAGGATGTCACCCAAGAGAGTGGGCACAGGATTCTGAGACATGAAGATCCTTATGGCAGTGACATTGATGAAGTTGTCAGGATTAGGAAACAGGATTAGCCCACAGATTAAGAGAGCTAGGATGTCTTCATATGCCCTAAAGTCCAAGTCATTCCAAAAACTGTTAGCTTTACCAATCAGAAACTTGGCCAAGAAACCCTTAACTCCGCTTCTAGTCACCCAGTTGTCCATTACTTCTTGATGTGTCAAAGGAAGAGCTGCAGCAACCTCCTCAAGCCTGAGGGTCTTTTCCCAACCAGTAAAAGGAGTCTGATCCAATATAGGGATACCAAGAAAATCAGAGAACTCTTCCAGGGTAGGGACCAGCTGGAAGTCTTGGAAGGTGAAGCACTGGTACAGAGGGTCATAGAACTGAGTCAGGACACTCATCAACTGTTGATCCCGCTTTGCAGTGACTAAACTGAGAAGAGAACCATGCCTCTGAGTGAAGGAAGTGGTATTTGGAATTCTGCTAACCAACTCTTCAAGCAACTCAGGTGGGTGAACAAAGTTGAACCGGATAGTATTCCTTCGCACAGGCATCATGGTGTCCTACAAAACAGAGCAAAGGTGAAACCCTTTTGTCTTTGAAATGGTCAGTCCTTATGCAGGATGCATGCAATGCTCATGATGTTATGATGTTATGATAAAGCACACCACAAATAGATACAAAGGCAAACATGGTAAGGCACACAAGTCACACAAGACAAGCCCTTAAAGTTTAGGCCAGCATGAGGTCTAGGTATTATCCTCTTTCAGTTTGTTGGTTCATACCTGTCCTATCAAAGTAACCGGGTTCTTAGAGGATCCCAATATCATTGACTACCCTCAATCGGTCATAACTCCAGCATCGCAATCTTTTCTTGCGGCCAGAACCATCACGAGAGTTTAGCCTCAATGGGCGTAACATACTGCTACTGTTCTAATGGCCAAGTTGTGTCATTTAAGGTCCTAAGGTCTGTTGGTGCTTAATGACTCCTTGGAAGACCCATATTCTCCTTGTTGCGACACAAGGGATATCGGTACAGACCAAGGTGCCACACCAACGTAGCCACTATTTCACCCGTGTCGGTCTACGCCGGACAGGTCCCTCACAGCTTATGCTACCTAAACAGGGTATCCCCAGATCCGAGTTAGGATCTATGTAACTCCCATGCAACCCACAATTTAAAGCAAGCAAGTCAATACAATTGAAAACACAGTTATGAACTACCCTAAGGTACACCTCACTTTAAGATTCGCCCCAGCAGAGTCGCCAGTTCTGTGATCGGTGGATCTGGAACTGACTGTTTAACGCTGGTTCGCGAAATGTCGCGGTAAGCAAGAGTCGCCACCGTCTTTTATTTTCTCCAAATGGAAAGGACAAAAGCACAGAAAAATTCCTTATAGAGATTGCTCTCGGTTCGGGAGGTAGATTATAGAAAGGGAAGGTATTAGCACCCTTTCTATCCATGGTTATCCATGGGCTCTTAGATACTTGCTCATTGTGTTTTCAAAATGGTTTGTTTGCTTTTCAACTGTGGGTTTTAAAAAGTTTCTTTGAAAATTTCAGTTCGACTCTTGTATCAGTCCTCAAGAGTGTTTGAAAAGTTGCTTTCGAAAGCTTTTTGAAAAGGTGTCGGTGTGAAAAGTATTTTTGATTTGTTTTGAAATTAGAGCAAGTATCTAGAGTCGTCTACCTACCCTAAGGAATTCGTCTGTGTAAATGTCCTTTAAAGTAGTGCCATCCCACCATTGAGAGGTAGGTAGCACCACCGTTGGAGGTATTCGGGTCAATTCGAAGGTTCGGGACATGGTGATCACCAGAGCAATAGGAAGATACCTTAGAAGCTACCCTCATGCCAGGTTCCCGAATCATGAGGACTTACTAAAACATCTTCTACTCGACGATCACCTTTCGAGGGGCAAGGCAACAGTGAGGCGTACCCTAGGGGTGGTGTGTGATTGGTGTGTCGTTTTCAGATATTTTTGTCTTGTTCATGTAATTGGTGATCTACGCTTTTGTTTTTATTTTGACATTCATTCTTTCATGCAGTTTAGTTAACAGTTAAAAAGATGCGAGAATTAAAATTCCTACGCTATTACAAAGGCGCGGGTCCACATCGCCAAATTTAATCCAGGACCCGATTTTTAAAATAAAATAAAGTGCGAGAAATATAAATTTCCAATTTACACGGCTTTGGGAGAATTACATAAGAAGTGGAAATAAAATAAGTGCGCGAATTGGAATTAATAATCGAAAGTGAGGGCGTTGGACCCTTTTTAATGAAATTAAAATTATGATTAACAAACTAATTAAATTAAAATAAAAAGAAAAGATTTTTTGAAGTTTTTTGTATTTATGGATTTTTAATAAGAATTAATGGAATTTAAAACCTAATTCTAGTTATTTTTATTTTATTAAAAAAACATGTTAAAGTTAAACCTAGAATTAACCTAATTGTTTAATACAATTTTTATTTACAAAAATAATAATTAATAATTAATATGGTGAAAAAGAAAAAAAAGGATAAAAATAATAAAACCCTAATTCTATAATTTTTAAGTTTATTAAAAAAAAATATTAATATTTAAACCTAAAATTAAGACTAAATTAATTAATGAGATTTATTTACAAAAATAACATTTAAATAAAATATATTTTATTTTGTCTTTCTGATTTTTATTATTTTTATGTTATGAAAATATTGGTTTAAAGAATTAAATTAACACTAATTAAAACAAATAAAAATAGAAAAATATAAAGAGAATGAAAAAAGCAAACCAATGGGGGTGTTGTCCCCAAATTGGAGGTATGATTTAGCAGTTCTGGCCCATTGAACCCTGGCCCTTTTGACTTTTCCTGGAAGCGTGTGTACGCGTTGACTGGTGAGTATGATGTCCATCAAGTCTGGGCCCTTGGATGGACGTTCTGGGACATGTGGCATGCTGAGATTGTGGACGTATGATGAACCTCTGGAAGTGAGCTACATAGGAACATGGTTAGCAAAATAATATGGAATAATGAAGGGGGACCTGGGAATCGAACCCAGGTCCCGTTGCTTACCAATTCACGTGCTTGCCAACTGAGCTATTAATGCGTTTTGTTTATAATATAACACATAATCAATATTACGTAAAACAATGGTTAGTGGGACATTTTCGCGCGAAATTCAGACGCACCATTCGTTGGCCTACACATCATCATCTTCTCCAATTGTTTGATGTGCCTGAAACAAAAACAAACTGAATAGCGGGGGTTTTAAACCCCCACTAAATAGCAAGCATAAAAATAGCGAATAGAATATGGTGGCTCATAAATTGAGCGCGAATAGTGATTCTTGATCGTTTAAGTGCGCTGAATTCAATGGTGTGGGTCTCATATCTCAATTGTTCCAGAATAAAGAAGCCCCAATTCGTGATCTCTGAAAACCTAGAAAGCTTTAATGGTGATTTCTCATACAATGCATAAAAACTCAATTGAAGAGCATGGTTAGATTCAGAATGGTTCAATTAGTATAAATCAACAAAGAAAATGCAATGAGGATGCTTAAAAATTGAAACACGAATATGCATATTTTCATGAAAAGTGAGACATATTTCTACCAATTCTTTGCGTTAGAACTAGTGGCTTTGATCCAGGAATGTTCACTGATGCTTCAGGAATGTAATGGAGTCAATGTTTTGCCTTGAAACTCCTTGGAATCGTATTTTCAGTTTTGGAATTTTCTTGAAAAAGTGTAAAGTTGTTTATGGCTTTAGGGCGCAGCTTTTCGGTCCTTTGCACTAGGGTTTGCATTAGTATATGTATAGGATCAGATTAGGGTTGAAATTTGGATCCAAAACCCTTTGCATTGATGTATAAGATATTTGATTTTCATGGCATATCTTCCAAATCTTTTCATGTGCTTTTGGTGCCAATTATGATCAAATCACCTTGATTATTTCCATATTAGATAGGGCATGAAATCTTGAAGGTATTCCATGCATAAAAAGGTTTGAAAAGCTTGCTTTAGTATTTTTCACATATTTTATTTTATTAAATTAATTAATAGCAATTAAAAATTCAAATAAATAAATAAAAATGATGAATAAATCCCCTTTGGGCCAAATGGTCGTGCATATGCTTTGGATGATGAATCTTGGAAGAAAATGTGGCCCATTAGCAATTTTAAGGCATTTAAAGCAAAGTTAACTTTTCAAAATTCCCAAAAATTTCCCAACTTCCACAAGCCATATCTTGCTCAATTTTTAAGCTTTGATCATATTCTTGGACATTTTGGAAAGGTCTTGAAGTCCTCTAACCAATGCCGTTGGTCCCATGTCATTTTGATTTACCAATCTCATGTTATGGTCTTTGACTTAAAGTCCCTTTTTGTTGACTTTTGAAAATGACCTATAATGTTGAAATTGATAACTTTTTGTGAGAGCATTTCTTAGACTTGAAGTGTGAAGAGAAGTTGTAGGAAATGTCTTTCTCTTCAAAATGAGCTTTGGATGGAATTTTTCTGATAAACCATGTGGATGTTATGCCTAGGTCAAGTTACAGTTGACTTTTTCAACTGTCCAAATATGGAAACTTTTGCATCTTGAGACTTTTTGAGCCATGCCTTGAAAATCATGATCAAGAATTGATCAAATGATGTTTGTGGCTTCAAAATGAGATGTTGACCAAAAATTTGGATTTTTGACTGTCAAATGACCATTTTGCCCCTGCAGTTGACTGTAGGGCAATTAGGGTTTTTGACTGTGCAATTTTGTGCTGTAAGTCTTGAAACTTGGTATGAGGATGCTTGAACATGTTTATAGGCATGTGGGACTTGATTGGACCCTTGAAAACTTCTATTTATTTGTCAGAACCAAAACCCTAGTTTTTGACTGTTAGGAGGTCCTTGAACTGTGCAACCCTTGGGGAGATTTTGAAGCTTGCTCTTTGCAAATCTTGAAGAATATGGGAGGGCAAATTTTGGGGTACAACACATAGCTTACTGATATGTTGCGTCAGCATTCTTCAACCCAAAAGGCATGACTTTGTAGCAGAAAGTGCCTCACTGTGTGATGAAAGTAGTCTTTTTCATGTCTTCAGGTGCCATCTTGATCTGATTATACCCTAGGAAGCCATCCATGAAGGAGAATACCTTACGTTGGGCGGTGTTGTCGACCAAAACATCAATATGTGGAAGAAAGAAGTCATCTTTGGGGCTCGCCCTGCTCAGATCTCTGTAATCTACACACATGTGCACCTTGCCATATTTCTTTGGTACCGGAACCATATTTGAAACCCATTGAGGATATGATGTTACTGCTAAGAAACCTGCATTTAATTGTTTCCTAACATCAGCCTCTATTTTCTCTGACATCTTAGGAAGCATGCGATAAACCTTCTGTTTTATCGAAGCACAACCATCTTTCATCGGTAAACGGTGAACCACAATATCGATATCAAGCCCTGGCATGTCTTCGTATGACCAAGAAAAGATACCAACATCTGCATCAACCTATTCTTGACAATGTCCTCTAAGTTGGCACCTATCTTGACTTCTTTTCTGTCAGTTTTGGAACCCAAGTTTACCACTTCAACTGGCTCTTCATGTGGTTGAATAACTTTCTCTTCTTGCACTAACAGTCTAGAAAGTTCTCCTGGTATCTCACAATCTTCCTCACCTTCATCCTCAACTTGGTAGATCGGATTTTCAAAGTCATAAATGGCAATAGCAGAATCGTTATCAACGGGATCCAGAGTGGATGTGAATCTGCAATGTATTGTGTGGGTGTGTGTAAGAACATGTAGCTATTTGAAAGTGATAAAAATTTAAAGAAAGAAAGAGAGAACAAAATTTGAATGCAAAACGTCCAATGCTTTATTAAATGAAAATATGTTTATAAAATGACAACCCTTAACAAGTGAATCATTGTGCCCCGGGTAAGGCACCAGGCTTAAAGTCATTGTTCGAATATTACAAAGCCAAAACTTGAAAGCAATAAAAAATAGAAATGTAGCTATTACTCATGACTAAAGGAGATAGAGATAACGTCTTCCGCCTTCTAGTTATTAAGCCTGTTGCCAAGGGTAAGAAAGATCTAACTGTCAAGGTTATAATCCTTGTCAGCATCTTCTATAGCATTGATTCTATTATTGCTGATGTGGAATAGTGGCCTTCCAGCGCGAGCATGGCGAACATCCCTCTGACCCTCTACAGTGAAACCCAAACCAAACTTGTCAGATTTATAGGGTATGTCATAAAGTTTACCCTAAATAGTACAACCACCTTATTCTACAGTAGCTTTAGCATCTTTCAATGAAGCCATCCTAGGCGGAGCACCAGTAACTTTGGGAATGGAAGAGACATCTTCAGTTGAGGCAGGAGGGATGACTTCAAAAGTTTAACAGAGAGTCTTGATGAATTCGTCGTCCATCTCTACATACCAGAAAGAGTTCAAGTGGCTAACGATATACTCCTCTTCACCGCAAACAGTAACAATCTTTCCATTCACATGATATTTTAACTTCTAATGTAGGGTTAAGGTGACAGCGCCTGCTCCATGGATCCAGGGGCTTCCCAGTAAGCAGGAATAAGATGGCCGAATTTCCATTAAATATAAGGTAGATTCAAAGATCTGTGAACCCACCACATTGATCGGAAGATCCACTTCCCCGTGTACCATCCTTTTTGATTCGTCAAAGGCTCGAACTATAATATCACTGGGATTCAGTACAACCCCTTCGCAATCAAGTATGTCCAAAGTGGATTTTAGTAGCACATTCAACGAAGATCTAATATCAACTAATACATGAGCCAAAGTAATGCCCCTGTATTCAATGGAGACATACACGGCCTTATTGTGGTTTCCTCCCTCCGAAGTCAAATCAGCATCAGAGAAACATAATTCATTATCATTCATCAAGCTAGCAACATAACTTCCAAATTGATCAGCAGAAATCTCTTGTGGCACGTGAGCAGTCTTCAAATATTTCACCAGAGCCTGTGCACGGGATTCAGAACACAGTAGCAGGGATATCATGGAGATTTTGGATGGGGTCTTCCCCAGTTGTTCAAAAAATTTGTAGTCACTCTTGCGGATAATCTTCAATACCTCTTCCAACTCTTGTTTAGAGGCGTCTTCAACTGTAGCTTCCTTAGTTGCCTCCGTCTGGGCAGGCTCTGTTATTTTCTCTTTACCCCGAGCCTCAGCAGGTGACTAGGTGGATGTAACTCTAATAGGTGTAGCCATAGTCTTCAGAGAGATTTCTGGAGATAAAACTCTTATACTTCTAGTAACCTTACTGGTTCCAGCAATATTGTCAATGCCGGGATCAGCAACTTCAGTAACTTCGTCTTCAATATTTGGTAGTTCTTGTTTGACGTCATGGTAGTAGATGTCGGATCCATAGTTCCAAGGAATAGCTTTATCCGAAGAATATGGGATAGGTCCAGGTGTAGTGATGATCAGAGAAACAACTTTCGGATTGATAGTGATCTTTACAGGACCTTTGGAGGTGATCCTGACTAGAGGGCTAGAAATTACAGATAAGTCTTGACACATATTCTCAGTAGACAGAACCTTCTTGATCAGGATTATATGATTGTCCATTAGATGTTGAATACATTCCTTCAGTAATTTGCAACCATTGTGTTGGGCTGCGTAGCAGTAACATTTTTCAATACAACCCGGAAATAAACTAGCCTACAATAGATTCTTATTGATTATTGGTAGAGGAGTAACCAATTCACTTACAGTAGGCACATAAAGAACATCCTAAAATGCACTTATGCCTTTTTCATTCCTCGACATAGGCGTAGTAATTACATTTGGGGTCTCTGGAGGATCAAACTCAATCTCTTTGTTGTCAATCATGTCCTAAACTTTGTTTTTTAGGGTCCATCAATTATTGGTGTCTTTCCTAGAACTGTTAGCGTGGTAGGCGCATTTCGCATTCGGATTGTACTTAGGAGAGGAGGTGTTGAGGTTCTGAGGAGGATCCCTTAGCATAATCAGCTTCGCTTTTAGTAAATGTTGTAATGCCTGAGACAATGGAATATTAATCTCGGTAAACTTCCTTCCCGGAGTTTCTGACCTACGCCTATTGCCATGTTGTTGTTGTTGAACAGACGCATGATTAGAAATAAATACCACTCCCACAGACTGATTTCAGTCATTTTTACCACGGCCCTTCTGGCCAAAAACAACATTGGCCTCTTTTTAACCATTGAATGTCTTCTTTATAGTACTCGAAGACGTAGCCACTTGAATTTTTCTGCTCTTGATACCACTTTCAACTCGTTCTCCAGTAAGAATCAGATCAGTAAAACCAGATGAAGAACTCCCAATCAGATGATTAAATAATGGACCTATTAAAGTTCCCATGAACATATCAACTAGATCCTGGTCAGAAAAGGGAGGTTGCACCCTTCCAGCTAAGTCTCTCCACTTCTAGGCATATTCTTTGAAACCTTCATTCGAACCCATAGTCATGTTTTGTAATTGCATGCGAGTTGGTGCAAGGTTAACATTATATTGATACTGCTTGTAAAAAGCAGCAACCAAGTCTTCCCAAGTGCGGATGTTGGTTCCTTCCTACTGATAGAACCATTCGAGTTGTGTACCAGACAAACTTTCCTAAAAGAAGTGAACCCATAACTTTCTATCAACAGTATGGGGTTGGATCTTCTGAACATAGGACCTCAGATGAAGTTTCGGATAAGACACACCATCATATTTAGAGAAAAAAAAGGGAATTTAACCTTATGAGGGATAACTACCCCCGGAATAAGACCTAGCTCTCTGAAATCCAATCCAGGCACTTTCTGGATTTCCATGGCCTTGAGGCAATCTTCCATCTTTTTGTATCTGTCATCAGCAGAAGGATACTGTTCATCAGAATAGTCTTCATCTTTAGGCATCTTACAAGAACCAAGGTGGCTTCCACCTTCAGCCCTGACACTTCTACCATCCTCCTCTTGGTTGTCATCTTTATCAGAGGTGATATGAGCAGTTTTAACTGGTTTAGCAGGACGTTTGAATCTTCTTTCCATGTTAAGGATAACAATTGGCTTCCGAGTCTTCTTCTTTTTGGCGATGAGCTCCATCGTATCTTTCTTTCCTTGAGCTAGGTTCAGGAGGGTCTCCTGGAATTGGGCATTCTGAGCTTTGAGTTCCTTATCAGTTTTTTCAAGAGCCATCTTTTACTGAAATAAATAGTAAGAAGATGAGAAAACATGTATAGGAAAACCTGTTATGTAATGATGCATGATATGTAGATGCAATGTTTTCAAGAATCTCGCGGGGTGAACAAAAGAAAGAAGTGTTATAAGTTGATTTGGGTTTCATCTTTGATTAAAGAACTTTGTGTTATCCTTTTATGAGAATCAAGCTTACCATGTCAAGTGGGTCCTAGCCTTAGGTCTTTGACGATATTGGTTAGAGGAAAATAAATCCCCTTACCCTTGCTAGATATCCGTTCATTATACTTTGACTGCATTTGGTTAGAGGAAAATAAATCCTCTCGCCTCCTTACTAGACGTCTGTTTCAGATACACCTGCATCATAGGCCCTTGAGATCCTTGAAATGGTCAGTGAAAATGATATGGAATGACATCATGTTCGAACAGATAATCAAACACAAACAAAGCACACAAGGCCTTAGGTTCAAGGCTTGCATGGAGTTTATAGGTAAGTACCCTCTTGAAGATTAGTTGGCTCAACCTGTCCTAAAGAAGTAACCAGGTTCTAGGGATCTCAATATCACTGACTTTTCCCACAAGTTTCATCTAGCACGACAATTGACTTGCCAAGAGTTGAATCTCAATGATTGTAGTATCGAGTATCAACCAACTTCAGACTGCACCAAATCCGGCTATCTCACTACCTTCTAATGGCTAAGTTGGGTCAATTAAGGTTCTAAGGTCAGTTAGTGCTAATGACACCACGTGGAAGCCTAGTATGCTCCCCGACCGACTCAAGGGATACCAGTACAAACCAATGTGTCGCACTAACATAGCCATCACTTCAACCATATCGGTATATGCCATACAATTTCCATGATCTATTGTTACTTACCTAAAATGTTCCCTAGATTCGGGTATAGGATATTTGCAAGAAATAACCCAACAACCCTTTAAAATAAAGCAGACAAATCAAGTAATTAAAGCATTTAAAAGTGATGTAACTCTAAGGTAATACCACTTTTAGAATTTCCCAGCAGAGTCTCCAGTTCTATAATACGGTGGCAGAATTGAATTAGTTTTACATTTTATCGCAAATGTTGCGGATAGCCAGAGTTGCCACCGACTTTTCTTTTATCCAAAAGGAAAGGGTGAAAAGAACAGGAAAGACCTTTGAGAATTTTCTAAGCTCGGGGGGGTAGGTTATGAAAAGGGAAGGTGTTAGCACCCTTTTCATCCATAGTTATCTACAGGCTCTTAATAGCTAGCTCACTTTGTTTTGAAAATGCTTTGCGTCTGTGTTTGAAAATGTTTTGAAATTTACCAATAGTTAGGAAACTCTAATGATTCTTGTATTGGTTAAGAATGCGTACAAAGTGTTTGTTTTTGAAAATATTTTTTAAACTGTGATTGGGAGAAATGTTTGTTTTGAAATATGTGAGCAAGCAATTAAGAACTATATACCTACTCAAGGTCTTTCTTGTTATTTTCCTCCTCCTTTAGATAGTGTTATCCTACCATTAGTTAGTAGGAAACCCTATCGTTGAATGTGTGAGGGATATACGCGGGTCATCATACAGTCATAAAGGCAACTTGTAGGGGTGCTTTAGTAATTTATCGTAAGGGACTGAGATCGTTTATCCAAGTCAGCATCGAAGGGTCATCAAAGGACTACGATCTTTTGTATCGAAGGGACTTTGCTAAAGCGTCCCCATGTTCGAGGGACATGACTGTTTTCTGTGGCAACGAGTGAGGTTACCCTAGAGGTGAGTGTGTGAAAAGTGATTCAATTCAGTTATTTAATCTTGTATTTAGGGTTATCTAACGGTCAATTTTAGATCTTGCCATACATGCCCTAATTACTAGCAGTAATAAGGAAAGCAGTAAATTGCAAAAAGTAAAGGTGCAGAAAGTAAACCTAAACTATTACAAGGCTTCGGGGTAGGAGGTACAAAACCATAAAACGGGGGAAAATAGTAAACCCTAATTAAAACTATTACAAACCGTAGTAGTTACATAATCGAGAAAATTAATGCGGACATAATAAAGGTACGCGGAGATTGTAAAATAAGAGGAAAATCGTTTGAAAAAATTTGATGATTAACCTAAAATCTAATTGATTTTAATTGGTTAAAAAAAGAGTTAGGTAATTAAATTAAGCTAACCCTAAAGTCTAGGTTGATTTTAATTGAGAAATCCTAAAAATCAAATTAGGCTTTATTAATAAAACCTAAAGCTAAATTAAGGTTAATTAAATAAAACCTAAAACTAATCAAATTAAGAAAACCTAAAATGAAAACCTAAAATTGAATTAAGTTGATTAAGGTTTTGTTAAGAAAAAAGAGTTTTTGAAAAAGGTTTGTAAAAAAAGAAGAAAATGAGGAGGAAAGAATAAGAAGCATAGATAATTCAGATAAAAAATAAACCAGTAGGAGTGGGTGTTGAACCCACGCCCTCAAGACCTTTACACAACATGCATACCACCAGGTTAAGCGTTCCTTAGTGTTAGGATACGTCTCCAGCGTGTTTTGTATCAAACCCTGCAAAATATCAAAAATTAGAGAAAGAATGTGTCAAAAGTCTGGATCGAACCCAGGCCCTTTGAGACTAATGCCTTATCGCGCGCGCTTCTACGACTGGGGCGGCTATACATCCGTTTACATAATTGTAACGATTAATTTATAATATAACTCTACACGCATTGACCGGAGAGGCACCGAGCCCTAGCTCCAGTCGTCTTCTCCGACTATCCTTTTTGTTGAACGTGCGAAATAAAGAGAATCAATGATCCAAAAACAATCTACCCCCATAAAACAAGGGTTGCGAATCTAATAGGAGTATTTTTGAAGGCTAAAACATAATGATTTGGCAGCTATGGAAAAGACAACATGAAATCGGTATAACCATGGTGTCTCATGGTTTCGGATGCGTGGGATCACCATGATGGCTCAGACATGTACAAAGATATCTCAGAAGCATGATATCATGGCTTAGAATAAATAGAAAAAAATCAAGATAAGAAATTTATGAATGTTATGCAATCGGGGATGCTATACAATGAGATTCCACGCGTTTTGAATCATCAAAGTTGATCCAATCTTACTCAGTATGTTTGCTAAGAGTGAATGGGATAGAGGTTTTTTGGTGAAAGGGCTTGAAAATAAGGTTTGAAAACTTTAGGGTTCTTGATAAAAGTTTGATATTTTTTGCAAAATTGCGAGGCAAGGATTCATGTGTAAGGGTTTTTATCTTGATGTTTAAATATATAGAGAAAATTAGGGCAAAAACAAATGGACTTGGATCTTGTGTAATAAGATATGATTTTATCTTTTTTATTTTGTATTATTAATGTATAAATAAAAAATAATAAAAATAAAAATAGGTCAAGGGGTGTAAGGACAAGGTTTGAGGTGTATGAAGAGTATAATACACTTTTGGTCTCTTAAACTGTGGCCCAATAGTCCAAAATATCAAGCTTGCTCAATTTGAACTTCATGCATTTGCTCAAACTTTCCCAACTTGCAATGGTCATAACTCACTCAATGTTTATCTTTTGTAAGTGATCTTAGAATTTTTGGAAATCTCAACATGTCTTCTAAAACCTCTATGTCGATAGTTTTTGCTTTTGAAGAATTTATCTTGATGTAAGTTGCCTTGAAAAAAGTGTCTTTTTTGTTGACTTTTGAAATGACCTCTAATGCATTGGCTTATATCTCCGAAATGATGCATTTTTTGGACTTTAGTTTAGCGAGAGCTAGTTGTATAGAATTTAATTTCCTTCAAAATGAGATTTGGTTGGAGAAAAACTGATGAAGCATGTGAAAGTTATGTTTGGTCAAAGTTCAGTTGATTTCTCCTAAGGAAACCCTAATTTGGAAACTTTTGTATTTTAATGATTTGAGGGCTTTTCTTATGGAATCGTGATCAACCCTTGATCAAATGATGAATGTGACTTCAAAATGTTTATGTTGACGAAAAGTATTTAAGTTGGACTGTATGTTGACCACATTTGACTTTTTACCCCATATAGTTGATTTCAGTCATCTGAGCCATTGCCTAAGCAAACTTGTGATGCAAGGTTTGAAACTTGATAAGAGCATTCCTTGAGACATATGAGGAACCATGAAAATCACTTGAGACCTTAAAAACCCAATCTTCTTTGATAAATACCAAACCCTAGTTGTGGACCCATTACTTAGGAGGAGAATTTGTCTGATCAATTCTTGAGCCATCTTTGAACATTTGAGGACCTTTGAAGAATGTCTTGAAGAAAAATGGGAGGGAAATTTTGGGGTACTACATTACCCAACTTAGAGAGCCAGTTTCCTTTTACCGCCCTTTCATGATTTGGTGCCAACTTTGTTTATTTCTCTACTGGTCATACATGCATGAGAATATATATTATGTCAAACTGTCAAGATAAACTACTCAAGGAATACTTCTCAAGATTGAAGTACTATGGTACAAATCTACATGTTAGACTCGTATACCCATCATGTTATTTCGAACTTCCTACCCTCCAAAAACCATCTCCTTGTCTCTATATACTATTCCCGAACTCTATGAGAACCAAGTTCTTGATCAAAACAAAAAATTTCGGCCAAATTTGGAGGACTTCAACTCGTGGATTTACATAGAAATTCGCATAAAACTAAAAAATAATTCAAAAAGAAGAAAAGAAATACCCCCCCCCCCCCCCCCCCCAAACTTGAACTAAACATTGACCTCAATTTTTGGAACAAGCTCGAGAAGGTAACTCATAGAGGGTAATGCAACACATGTCGCTGCCTCCTAGCTTTCACCAGTAAGACTCCCTTTTAATTACCTTCAAACAAAACAAAAATAAAAACTAAGGTATTAGAAGCATGGGTTTCCTCCCACAAAGCGCTTCATTTATGTTGCATGGCTCGACGATTCATCCCTTTATGGGGGTACTTCCTCTTCCACATCTTGTTGCTTATCTCTTCAATAATCAAGAACTCATTCAGATCAAAAGTATCAACCCCATTTGTGCTTCTAGACACTTCCAACTTCCATCTTCTCAGCTCAGTGTTCCTTCTTATTTCTCTTCTTTTCCTCTTGGCTGAGCTTAGGAATTTTTATTGATGCCACCTGAGATATTTTTCATGAGACTTCTTCTGGGAGTGATTTTGAATGTTTCTTTCTCCTTCTACTTTGATCATTCCTACTGAAGATTTAGTTTTTCTACATGAACCTTACTTCTTGATTTCCAACCCCTTTAAGGTTATCTCCTCTTCAAATGATTTCAATGTTAGATTATCTATCTCAATATCAGAATTGCATCGACTTGTCAGCATAAATGGTCGACCAAGAATGATAGAAGTCTCTTTATCTTCAGGTATGCCCATGATCTGAAAATCAACTGGGTAAACAAAATTGTCAATTTCCACTAATACATCTTCAGCTATCCCATATGACTGCTTGATGGTGTGATTAGCAAATTTCAATTTGGTCTCACTCCCGCTTATCTTCTCAATACCAAGCTTCTTGAAATTTGATAATGGCATTAAACTCACACTATAGCTAGAATTAACCAGAACCCTCTGATGATATTTTACTGTATAGTCTAAATTATAATTGCAAGTGCACAGCCTATCGAAGTAATATATAAGATTATCGAACCACAGAGACCAATTGTCAATCTATCGACTCTATTGTTAAGGTGTTTATCTAAGGTAGATCAATAAGGGATTGAGTTCAGTACAGGGAAATAAAAGTGAATAAAATTAAAGAGATAAAATAAATGGGATCGAATGTAAATCACGAGATCAGACAGTGTCCTAGCATGCATGTATAGTATTTACTTTTTGGAAAATATTTTCCATTTATAGCAAAGAACTGTTTAACAGGAACTTTTAGCTTTCGCATAATAAGAACCGAGTTTACTATTTAAATTAAATTCCTTTATTGTCACTTATAAAGGGTGCCTAACGCGTTAAAGAAGTAAACTTATTTTTAAGAAACAAGTTATTTTGACTTAGTGAAAAAGTGTTTTAATTTGGAAAACTTAACTTAAAGAGATCCTTGGCTTTTGACCAAGAATCAGATTTTAATCCCACAAACGCGTCCGCAAATAGTTTCAAAATCGTTTTCTAAAATTATATCAAGTAATCCTACTTAACCAAATGAACTGCTTTCGCTCTTTTCGTTTGGCCAAGAACTAATCTGGATTAATCTCAAGTATGGACGGCTTTCGATCTTACCCATGAACTTTTAAACACATTTAAACCAGTATTAAAAACTAAAACATCCCAAAGGTATTTCTAATAGCATGGCATGCAGAACATAGTTATGATTCGATCTTTACATTCTAACCCTAATAAATTTAGCTAGACATGGTAAGCATTTAAAGTCTATAAAACGTGTAGACTATGGTAAGAGCGTTTAGAGTCTATAAAACGTGTAGACTATGGTAAGAGTATTTAGAGTCTATAAAACGTGTAGACTATGGTAAGAGCATTTAGAGTCTATAAAACGTGTAGACTATGGTAAGAGCATTTAGAGTCTATAAAACGTGTAGACTATGGTAAGAGCATTTAGAGTCTATAAAACATGTAGACTATGGTAAGAGCATAAAATAAATGAAAGCAATTAAATTAGAACCTTGCTCCAATCAGAGGCTTGAATCTGATACAAGTCGTGGAAATGTAAAAGATAGTATGATAAACTTCAACCAAAGTGCTCCAATCTTGAATACAAACTCGCACACTCAAGTGTGATAACTTCCCGATGTGAGAAGATTATCACTTTACAAAGTAGTAATATATGCCTAAGCAGTAACTTGTCTGGATCTAAGTTTGCACCTAAGTTTGGATGAAAATGAAAGTGAAATGAACTTGCTATTTATAGAAGATTCTGAATTTATGCAAAGACGAGCATGCCCTTCAACTCCTTCTGAGCGGGAAAAGGTTTGTGAAGGGCGCGGCCATCCTCCACGCGGGCGCGGTGAGTGAAAAAGGAAAGATCATGGGAACATGGCAGTTGGCCCCTGGGTGAAAGTGCGCCATGTCAGCGCGTTCCCTGTAGCCAGCGCGGAGCTGGACGCCATGTATGTATTTTCTTGGAAAAAACCTATTTTTCTGGCGTTTTTGCTCATTTCTTCTCTGAAGGCTCTGAAAGGACATGTGACCTGAAAAGAAAGGAAACAAGGGTGTAATACTGGAAAAAACAATAATAAAACTAAGGAAAACATGTGATATTTGAGTCAGAGACATAGTGCGATTAGGTGTTATCACCCTCTTAAAAGTTCTGCCTTTTATGGTGCATGGTATTGCAATTTACCCCTTATCCTTATGCTTGACATGTATTTTTCTCTCAGGTGCAATTACACATACTTTCTCATCACAGGGTGTGATACGGTGGCCAGAACCGGGACTGTTTTTAGGAATGCTGGTTCGCATTTTTCATTTTTGTTCGCAAAATATCGCGGTAAGCAAGATTCGCCACCGACTTTTATTTTATCCAACAAGGAAAGGAAAAAAGCACAGAAAAATTCCTTTTTCGAGATATTCTGAGTACGGGGGGTAGATTATAGAAAGGGAAGGTATTAGCACCCTTTCTATCCATAGTTATCTACGGGATCTTAGGTACTTGCTCATCATTTTCAAACTTGCTTCTTTGTGTATTTGTGTGATTTGAAAAAAAATTTGTTTTGACTTCGATTTAACCCTTGCTTCTGTCTTCAAGAGTGTTACGAAGTGTTTTTGAAAACTTTGTTTGAAAAGGAGTGTAAGTGTGAAAAAGTTTGTTTGGATTGAGCAAGTACTTAAGAACTAACCTACCTACTCGAAAAAAGAATCGTTCTATGTTTGTTTCCTTTAGACAGCGCTATCCTACTATTAGTGAGTAGGTAGCACCGTCGCTGGAGTTTTGAGGGTCAATTCGAAAGGGACGTACGATCACTAAAGCAATGTTAGGACGTCTTAGTAGTAACCATAATGTCTTAGATCAATTATTCGAGGAAACAATTCTGAGGCAACCATTCTGAGGTAACTTTTCCGAATGGGACTTTGATCTTTGTTTAGACAAGAGAGCGACCACTAAAATATCCTACACTTAATGACCGTTTATCATAGGCAACTGAAGTGGGAGTTGCCCTAGGAGTGCGCATGTGCGAGTGATTCAATTTCAAATTATTATCTTTGCACATTTAGGGTTTGCTAACCGTTTTAAAGTTAATCATACATTCTTGTCATGCAACCCTAATATTCATACATCTAACAGTTAACATTAGCGGAATTTAAAATGCGGAAAATAAGCTACGCTATTACAAGGCTTCGGGTATTTACATAGCCAAAAACAAACCCTTAAAAAAACGATAAATAAAAGTAAAAGGTCATAATTAATCTATTACAACTTGTGAGCAATTACGTTAATATGGTAAAAATAATAATAAAGCGCGAGCGAGGAAATTAAGAATGATAAGAAATTAGGGTTTTGACCCCTTCTAACCTAATTGGAAGAAAAAATTGTTTTTGTTGTTTTTAATTATTTTTAAGAAAAAGAATTAGGTTTTTTAAATTAAATACAAAATTAATTAGTTAATTAAATTAATTAAAAAAAAGCTAAATTTAACCTATTTTTATGCTTTTGGTTATTTTAAGAAGAAAAAAAAATAGAATTAAATTAGAAACAAAAACCCTAATTGTTCTAATTAATTTTAATTTATTTACAAAATTATTAAAGTTACCTAAAATTAAATAACCTAATTAAATTAAATATTTTTTTGATAAAAAAAATAAACCTAAATCTAATTGGATGAAATATTATTTTTTATGATTTTTTTGATAAAAAGAATAATTAATTTGTTAGTAAATATAAATAAATAAATTAAATAAAACAAAATATAAAAAGAAAATATAAAGAGATATTGGGCCTGGTTGTGAGTGATTTGGGGTGTGTGGATAGAAAATCTGGCCCAAGAAAATAAGGTCCACGTTGACCTTTTGAATCCCATGCTTTGCTTTGACCTAGGCCTTTGGTGCTCCTTCATCTAATGGCCCTTAGATTTGGTCATCTGGACATTTGGCTGGCTGGATCATGATGGACCATGGTGGCCCTTGGCCTTGTGTGCACGTTGGATCATGGAAAGACAAAATATGTGAAATAATGGGGGACCTGGGATTCGAACCCATGCCCCAAAGCACTTTCCAAACGTTCCACTACCAACTGTGATGCGCGTATTAGTTGTATGTAAAGAAACAAACAAATATTATAAAAATAACATAACTTTATTAGTTCCTTGCGTGTGAAATTTTAAATGGACGAATGGGAATGTGCCACGCCTTCATCCTTGTCCTCTCTCCGTGGCTAAAAGGTATGAAGACCTTTACCTACTGACAACGTCCGTCGCTACAACCCCTGCAATTTCTCAAAATCCAGCACAAGCAAGATAAATAAATTCTAAGGCCATGAATCAATTCTTCTGGACCTGCTGGACACGATGGTGCCCCTTTCATGGCCCAATTTTACTTGTATGCAAATATCCCAAATCGAAGCAAAAAACCCTAACAATGGCAAACTCTAATACAGTCCATGAAAATGCAATTAAATGTTACAGATAGTTTTCAAATGCTTCAAGGAGCAAGAATATGTAATTGTTTCATGCTATCAATGCCAAAATCATGCCATTCGATTTCAAAAAAAGTTCAAGGTCGTGACTGACTTACAATGGTTTTTGCAATGGAAACTCCTTGTTATTGATTGGTATGGCTTGCTTGTGATCCCAGGAAGCAATTGGGATGGTTAAAGAGTCTTGAAAATGTCTGGAACTATGAATTCGACTCAGCACTATTTTATGTTTTTTTCAAGTTTGTTCTGAACTTGTGCGCCTCTCTACAGCCTTGTTTTAGGTCTGCAATTGTTCAATATATATCAAGGACTGAATTAGGGTTCAGAACATGATCTCAATCTTCCTCCATTATAGCTTTTGATTTGGATTTGATTCACTTGAAGATTCTTCCAAAAATAGGCCAAATTCAATCTTTTTGTGCACACAAAGGCCTTGCACGATTTCAATCACTTGCCAACTGGATATAATACAAGTGGAAAGAGCTAGGGCTCGGGACCATGCTACCAACTCAAGACAAGTGCAAAAAATTGGGCCCATTTGGCAAAAATTGCAATTTGAGGCATAGTTGACTTTTGACAATTTTGCAAAAAAGGTCAACTTCACCCATGCATAACTTTCTCAATTTTGACTCTTTGAAGGTGTTCTTGGACTTTTTAGAAAGCTTGAGGTGTCCTCTAAGCAACCTTTTTGGTATAATATTAATTTATTATTCCATGTTCATGTATGAAGCTTTGAGAAAAAAAGGTGTTTTTGTTGACTTTTCAAAGTGACCTATAATGTCCAAATTCATAACTTCTTGTGAATGCATATTTTTAACTTGGGAGCTGAATATAGATTGTATATAATTGCATCCTATTCAAAATGAGCTTTGGATGGGTCATTTATCATAAAGTATGAGAAAGTTATGCTTGGTCAAAGTTGAGTTGACTTTTCCTGCAAAACCCTAATTTAGCAACTTTTGGTCCTTGATGAATTATGAGAAAACCTTGATGAATCATGATCAACCCTTGATCAAATGATGGAATATAATTCAAAATGAGGATGTTGACCAAAAATCTTGAAGTTTGACTGTATGTGGGCCACAGTTGACTTTTGCCCTAGCACAGTCGATTTTCAGGCCTTTGAGAAATTGACTGAGCAAAATTTCTCTGTAGGGCTTGAAACGTGACATGGATGTTCTTGAGAACATATTAGGACAATAAGGAGAATTTGTGACCCCTTGGAATCAATTATCTTGATGCAATATGAAACCATAATTTGAGGTAGACTGCCTTAGGAGGGAGCTTGTCTGGTCAACCCTTGAGCTTCCTTGAGCAACTTGAGGATCTTTCTTGAAATGTTTTTAGAAATATGGGAGGGAAAATTTTGGGGTACAACAGCTGACCCTGTTCAATCTTCTTAAACCTGAGGATGTAGATTGGGTGGCTTGCCTTTCGTGATCTGAAGGTGAAAGATGATTGAACACTAGAGTGCCCAGAAATTTGCACTCGCATGAAGTGGTAACTGTCTTGTGACGTCGGGAATGGGCTTAAAGATGACATTTGGAGATTGATGACGGACGATGGTCTTAAAGATGCCATCAGAAGGAGTGTCGATCGCCTAAGAGATTCCTTAACGAGAGCTTGTATACATGTTGTTGAGGAAGATTTCGCTGGGGAATGTTGATGTCTTGAGAGAAATAGAATTTTAGGAGCTTCGATCGTCCGTTATTCTACTGGGAAATCGTCTCTTGGTCAAAGAGGTGAAAATAACTACTATCTGGTCGTGATCCAGGCTTCATAGTGATAAGACTGACTGTTATCTGGTCGTAATCCAGGCTTTACAGTGACTTACTGGGGAGATGAGATTAAACTTGCTATCCGGTCGTAATCCAGGCTTCGCAATTTCTCGATTCTTATCTAGTCGTAATCCAGGCTTTAGAAGGAATTAAGTTGTTATCCGGTTGCATCCGGGCTTCAACTTGAATTTAGGGTACACTAATATCCGATCGACTCCGGGCTTCTTAGTACTTGTCCAGGTAAAATTGCTATTTGGTTGGAACCCAAGCTTCACAATGTTTTGTACCGCTATCTGGTCATAATCCAGGCTTCACGATGTGTTATACCATTATCCGGTTGAATTCAGGCTTCATGATGTTCTGTACTGCTATTTGGTCGTAATCCAGGCTTCACAATACCTTACTTTTTATCTGGTCGTAATCCAGGTTTCAGAAGAAATCAAGTGGTTATCCGGTCGCATCCGGGCTTCCCTTTGACTGTTGGGCCCACTAGCATCCGATCGACTCCGGGCTTCATAGTAATTTACAGGGTAAACTGCTATTTGGTCGAAATCCAAGCTTCACAGTGTCCCTTACCTCTATCTGGTCGTAATCCAGGCTTCGCGATGTCTCATACCACTATCTGGTCGAATCCAGGCTTCATGGTGTTCGGAGAAATCAAGATACTATCTGGTCGAATCTGAGCTTCATAGCTTGAATAAAGATATACCACTATCTGGTCGTAATCCAGGCTTCGCGGTGTCTTTGGCTGCTATCTGGTCGTAACCCAGGCTTCACAGAAACTTGTATTGATATCTGGTCGTAATCCAGGCTTCACAATAACTTGTTGAGATGTTATCCGATCGTAATCCGGGCTTCAGGGCTTGTGTTTATGATAAACCACTATGTGGTCGAATCCAGGCTTCATGGTGTCTCAGACTGCTATCTGGTCGTAATCCAGGCATCACAGTAACTGGCTGAGTTGTTATCCGGTCGTAATCTTGGATTCACGGCTTACTGGGGATTAAACTACGGTCGAATCTGGGCTTCATAGCTTAAAGATAAACCACTATCTGGTCAAATTCAGGCTTCGCGATGTTTGATACTGCTATTCGGTCGAATTCGGGCTTCACAATATGCTAGAGTAATCAAGATACTATATGGTCGTACCCGGGCTTCATAGCTTGACCTTTGTGAGAATTTGATTGTATCTTTTCCTGAAAGGTAAAGGGTTAGTCGTATGTAATGCATGATATGTATCAAGCAATGATGTTCTCAAAATAAATGAGATTGTCTTGTATGATGCGTATGCGCATGTCATGATGTATGGACGTGCAATGTTTTTTTATGATATTCTCTAGCTGTGGAAAATAAATCCCGGACCGCTGCTGGAGAAATAAAAATAGTTTCGCTCGCTGGGGATAACGACCGAAGATGATTGTGAGAATAATCCTGCTGGAAAATATATTGGCGAGAAAATGACTTTGTGGGGAAGAGATACTCTGTTAGAAGATTTGCTGATAACCTCGGCTGGGGATGAATTACCATTGCTGGCAATAATAAACTCTGTTGGGGATAGAATTTCTGTTTGTGGGAGAAATATACTCTGCTGGGGATGGTCTTCCATTGTTGGTGAAAGATGAACTCTGCTCGGGGAGAATTTTATCGACCCACTCACGATTGCGAACCTCAGCTAGGCAGAGTTGACACCACTGTCCTTCTCTTACTCTGCAGGGAGTGTTCATATTTTTTTTCAGCTGAGTCTATCCCTGTACCTGGTGAATAGAGAAACTGTAAAGCTTGGACATTTCTTGTTTGCCCCTGTTTTTGGAATTACGAGTAATCGTCTTTTGTTTCGCATGTAAATATTTATGAGCAGCAATTGTTGTCAAATGCATATATCAAAAAATGAACATTGGACGTTCTTGCAAAACAAAAAAGAAAAAGGAAAATAATTTGAAGTTTCTTTTTGAAATGAATTATATTGATTTTGAAGTTGGCCTGTAAATAGGCGTTTTTGTACAAGAGGCTGACGTCCTGGTAAGAGAACGCCTCCGAACAAACAGAATTTATACAATTTGTGTAAAAAGAAAGAAAAACAGCCATGTGAACAATCCCACTGGGTTCCAACTCTTCTATTGCCCTTATGTCTTTGAGCATCTCATCACTTCGCTACTTGGTTGAAGGTAGATCAAATTGATTAGTGTCGTCCGAACTTGTTAGTCGATACCGAAGTTTGGTTGCAAGATGATCCAATGAGACATGGTGTTACGCTTTGATCCCTAATTTCTTCCTGGACCGCCCTTTCGGTTTTTCAGTCCACCGGGATACCCTTTTTTGCCCAAGCCGCCTTTTCAGGTTTTCGACTTGCCGGGTGTACAATTTTTTCATTTTCACCCCTTATTTTTTCCCGAACCCTTTTGGTTCGCCGGGAAGCCCTTATTTTTTCCTAGGCCAGTCAACCTAGCGGGTCTTTGATTATGCGTAGTATTTTTTCACTATGTCTTCATTGACGGGGTTAGGAAGGTCGTCACCATCCATGGTGGTTAGAATCATAGCTCCTCCCGAGAAAATGTTCTTAACCACAAATGGCCCTTCGTACGTAGGGGTCCATTTGCCCCTGGGATCACCTTGAGGTAGTATGATGCGCTTGATCACCAGATACTCGACTTGATACTCTTGTCGTCTAACTTTCTTGTTAAATGCCTTGATTATTTGCCTTTGATACGTCTGACCGTGACAAATAGCGCTAAGTATCTTTTCATCAATTAAGTTCAGCTGATCAAGTCGGGTCTGAATCCAATTGTCCTCGCTCAAACCTTCATCTTTCATAATCCGAAGAGAGGGTATCTGAACTTCAATGGGCAAGACTGCCTCCATGCCATATACCAAGGAATAGGGTGTTGCCCCTGTTGACGTCCGTGCTGAGGTACGGTACCCATGAAGAGCAAATAGTAACATCTCGTGCCAATCTTTGTATGTCACCGTCATCTTCTGCACAATTTTCTTGATGTTCTTATTATCCGCTTCAACAACCCCATTCATCTTCGGCCGGTAGGGAGAAGAGTTGTGATGTTGTATCTTAAACTGCTTGCAGAGCTCGGTGATCATTGTATTGTTGAGATTTGTACCATGGTCCGTAATTATCCTCTCTGGTACCCCATATCGACATATCAAGTTGTGTCGGATGAACTGCGCCACGACGTTCTTGGTTACTATAGCAAAAGAGGCTTCTTCAACCCACTTTATAAAGTAATCAATCACTACCAGAATGAAACGATGCTCGTTAGGCGCAGTAGGTCTGATCTTGCCAATCATATCGATGCCCCACATTGCAAAAGGCCAAGGAGCTGTCAAGACGTTCAGAGGAACTGGAGGTATGTGCACCTTATCAACATAGACTTGGCATTTATGACAGGTCCGAGAATGCTGATAACAGTCGGCTTCCATAGTAGACCAATAATATCCTGTCCGTAGGATTTTCTTTGTCATGGTATGTCCACTAGAATGAGTTCCAAAAGTACCTTCATGTAACTCTGCCATAATCCTTTTTGCCTCGCTCTTATCCACACATCGCAGTAAGGTGGAGTCATGGTTACGCTTGTAAAGGATACCATTACTGATGAAGAACTTCGCCGCGAACCTTCTCAGAAACTTCTTGTCATTAACAGATGCACCCTCTGGGTACTCTTGAGCCTCAAGATACCTCTTTACCTCATGAAACCAGGGTTTATCTGCTACTTCTTCAGTCTCGATGTCATAACAATGTGCGGATTCGTCCAGCCTCTCAATGGTAATCCGGGGAGCCTCATTGTCCCACCTGACCTTGAACATAGAAGACATAGTAGCTAGTGCGCCTGCCAGCTGGTTCTCCTCTCTTGGGAAATGTTCAAAGGTTATTTCCTCAAAGTGTGGAAGCAACGTCAATGCATACTCTTTGTAAGGAATAAGATTTGGGTGTTTCGTATCCCACCCGCCTTTGATCTGACTTATCACGAGAGCGGAATCTCCGAATACACTCAAGAACTTAATCCTTAGGTCAATAGCTGCTCGCAGGCCCATGATACATGCTTCATACTCCGCCATGTTGTTGGTGCAGTTAAAACATAATCGGGCGGTGAATAGAGTATGACAGCCTTCAGGAGATATGATCACGGCGCCAATGCCATTACCCAACGCGTTTGAAGCTCCATCAAAATACATAGACCATCGGGATCCTTCCTCGGGTCCTTCATCCGGTCCAGGTGTTTCACAGTCAATCACCAACATGATGTTCTCATCCGGAAACTCGAAATTCATAGACTGGTAATCATTCACTTCCTGATGCGCCAAATGATCTGCCAACACACTCCCCTTGATTACTTTTTGGGTCGTGTATTGGATGTCATACTCAGTTAAGATCATCTTCCATCTTGCTATTCTTCTGGACAAGGCAGGCTTTTCGAAGATATACTTGATTGGGTCCATCTTTGATATCAATGGAGTAGTGTGAGTCAGCGTATACTGTCTCATCCGGGGAGCAGCCCATGCCAAAGCGCAACAAGTTTTCCCAAGCAAAGAGTATCGGGTCTTGCAATCGGTAAACTTTTTGCTAAGGTAATAAATAGCATGCTCTTTTCGGCCAGACTCGTCATGCTGCCCCAGCATGCACCCCATTGAATTGTCGAGCACTGTCAAGTATAAGATCAAAGGTCTTCCTTCAACTGGAGGCATCAGAATTGGTGGCTCTTGGAGATATTCCTTGATCTTTTAGAAAGCGCCCTGACATTCATCATTCCACTTTACCACTTGATATTTCTTCAACAGCTTGAAGATTGGATCACAAGTAGCAGTCAGATGTGAAATGAAACGGGCAATGTAATTCAGACGTCCCAAAAAGCCTCTGACTTCTTTTTCCGTTTGGGGAGCTGGCATCTCCTGTATAGCCTTTACTTTTGCAGAATCCACTTGAATACCTTTATCACTAACGACGAAACCCAACAGCTTACCAGACCTCACCCCGAAGGTGCACTTGTTCGGGTTTAACCTCAGCTTATACATCTTCAACCTGTCGAGTAGTTTCTGGAGATGGTCGAGATGTTCCTCTTCAGTTTGGGACCTTGCAATCATGTCATCAATGTAAACCTCAATCTCATGATGAATCATGTCGTGGAACAAAGCGACCATGGCATGCTGATACGTTGCCCCAACATTCTTTAATCCGAACGGCATGACCTTGTAGCAAAAGGTGCCCCACTGTGTAATAAAGGTTGTCTTCTCCATGTCTCCGGGAGCCATCTTAATCTGATTGTAACCAGAAAAACCATCCATAAAAGAGAAGATCTCATGCTACGCGGTGTTGTCGACCAGAACATCGATGTGAGGCAGTGGGAAATCATCCTTGGGGCTCGCCCTATTCAAATCTCTATAATCCACACACATCCACACTTTACCATCTTTCTTCGGTACCGGAACCACGTTGGCAACCCATTGCGGGTAAGAAGTAACTGCTAGAAAACCGGCATCAAACTGTTTCATGACCTCAGCTTTGATTTTCTCAGACATCTCGGGGCGCATTCGGAAAACTTTCTATTTTACTGGAGGACAGTCTTCCATAGTTGGCAAGCGGTGAACCACAATATCGGTATCTAACCCAGGCATATCTTCATAAGACCAAGCGAAGATCTCAACATAGTCATGTAGAATCTGAATCAACTATTGCTTGACGCTAGGCTCCAGATTTGCACCTATCTTGACCTCTTTCTTGTCTTCTTCCGTACCCAGATTCACTGATTCCACTGGCTCTTCATGCAGCTGTATGGCCCTCTCTTCCTGAAGTAATAATCTAGCAAGTTCCCCAGGCACCTCACAATCATCCTTACCTTCGTCCTCGGCTTGGTTGATCGGACTTTCAAAGTCATAACTAGCAGTAACAGAGTCGTTATCAGTGGGATCCAGAGTGGATGTGGACCTGTATTATGATATGTGAGTGTGTGTAAGAAAAATAGTTGTTTTATAAAGTGCAAGATAGAAAAGAAACACAGGGAGCGCAAAATTTGTAATGCAAGAAAATGTCCATTGCTTTATTGATGGTATATGAAAATGACAAATAATAAACCCTCACAAACGAAGCTGAGGTGCCTCGGGCAAGGCACCGGGTCGTAAAGTTTCAAATTGTCTGTTACAAATCTCAAAACAAAAGTCTATTACTGTATAATAAAAGAAACAGGCACAAAGTCCTTCGCCGTCCAGTTGTTCAATCCACCGTTGGTAGTCGGGTAGATCCAGCTGTCAATATCCAGGTTCTCATCATTAGTATCTTCTGTGGCGGAGACAACCTCAATAGCATTGATTCCCGAGTCATGCTTGGGCATGGGAGCAATTATGACGTTGGGCTTCTCCAGAGCGTCAAACTCGATCCCTTTAGCTTCAATCAAATCTTGCACCTTATTCTTCAAGGCCCAACAGTTGTTCGTATGATGCCCTGGACTATCAGAGTGATAGGCACAGCGGGCGTTCAGATTATATAGCGGAGATATGGTGCTGGGATTCTTCGGGGCTTCCCTCAAAGTTACCAGGTTGGTCTTCAACAATAGCGGCAGAATTTGAGATAAGGTCATACTGAGCCGAGTATACTGTCTTTGCGGTCTCTCTACTCTTTACTAATTATTACGTTGTGGGGAAACGGTGGGTCTTGATATTACTACCGCATTAACTACTTGGCGGCGTTCAGATCGGTTTTGGCTCCTTGAGCTGTAAACTGCACTAGCTTCTTTTCTGAAACGCTTCTTCTCTGTACTTGATGAAGCACCTTTATGTATCTTGACACTTTTGATACCAGCCTCTACTCTCTCCCCAGTCAAAATCAATTCAGTGAACCCAGATGATGAACTGCTGATCAAGTGATTGAAAAATGGACCAGACAAAGTCCCAAGAAACATATCCACTAACTCCCTATCAGACAGAGGGGGTTGTACTCTTCCAGCCAGATCTCTCCACTTCTGAGCATAGTCCTTAAAACTTTCGCTCGCACCCATAGACATACCCTGAAGTTGAGTACATGTAGGGGCAAGGTCGGAATTATACTGGTATTGCTTGTAAAAAGCAGCAGCAAGGTCCTCCTAGTTGCGGACATTAGCCCCTTCCAATTGATAGAACCATTCAAGTTGAGTCCCTAACAGACTATCTTGAAAGAAATGAACCCACAGGTTCCTATCAACACTGTAGGGTTGAATTTTTCTGATGTATGAGCGGAGATGAAGCTTTGGACAAGATACTCCATCATACTTAGAAAAGACAAGAGCCTTAAAATTGTGCGGGATCACCACTCCTGATGCAAGCCCCAAATCTCTAAAGTCCAAACCCGGGACCTTCTGAATCTCCATAGCACTCAGATGGTCTTCAAGTTGTTTGTACCTATCCTCAGCAGGAGGGTACTGTTCATCATCAAAATCAGTGTCATTATCAGAGACCACGAGACTAGTACCCTTTCTCTCCTCTTGATTCTCTCCTCCTCCAAGTGAATGAGATGGATCAGCTTCCTGTCGTAAATTGTTCCCAAACCTGGGAACCCATATTCAGCAGAACCACCCTCTTCTTCTTCTTCTTCTTCTTTTTGTCCTTCAAGATGAGAGTCTTCAGATCCTGTTGTCCTTTGACCAAGTTCAAGAACATCTCCTGAAATTGAGCATTCTGAGCTTGAAGATCCTTGATAGCTTGATCAGTAGGTGTTTCAGAAGACATTTTATGCTGTAATAAATAGCGAAGAAGATAAGAAACCTGTAATGGTACCTGTAATGAGGTGCATGGTAATGGAATGCGTATGAAATGATTTTACAGACTTTGGGAGATTCAAATTTGTAAAACAAATAAATAAACAAACTTTATTAGATTCAAACTCGTAACAATGTTTAACAATGCCTTCAAGGCGTTACAAAAGAAATAACTGAAAAGCAAATCTAAACTAGAAACAATAAAAAAACATCAGAAATCCCATGGTCGTTTTCCCTTCGTGCTGACATAATCGTTGATTGTCCTTTCATTCTCAAGCTTCCTTGTGAGCTATAAGATCTTCCTTTCCTGCTCATGATACTTCTCCCTGTAGGTATCCCACTCCTCCTTTAGCTGAATCCATGATCTCTTTAATGCCCCAAGATCAGTAGGCATGTAGGGATGAAGGACTGTGTAAGGAACCTCTTCTTCATTAGTATGCTCCACAATTACTGGTAAGACAGCTTCATAAGGCATCCCCGGCTTTTGAGCACGGGCTCGCACCCACTTGAGATAAGGTTGCATAGGGAGAGAAGTCTTTAGTCCTAGCTCTTGAGGGTCAGACCTGTTCACCATGCCCCAAGCTTGTATAAACCTGCGGCGATGCCCATCAACGTTCCCCTTATAGTCAAAGACAATATCTGTAAGAAGCAGCTCATGGGGACCGTCTCTCCGAGCGCGTCCAAACTGTCGTAAAGCCAAACAAGGACTGTAGGTTATACCCCCTCGAATTCCAAGCAATGGTACATTAGGGTATTCCCCATATAGATCAATGACAACTACTCTTTCCATGTCCTTAGAACTCCAAAGGATGTCCGTATGAGCAAGGGACATGATTATGTAAGCCCAACCTACACCTTCCTCATTCTTCAATACAGACTTGGGGAGGTGCGAAATAAACCACCTCGCCAGCAGAGGCGTGCAACACATGAGGGTCCCCCTTCTTCGCACGGTACGAGTATAGAGAGCATGTAGGATATCACGCACAAGAGTAGGCACGGGATTACAAGACAAGAAGATCTTAACTGCGGTCACATCTATGAAGGAATCTGGATTCGGGAAAAGAACCAAGCCATAGATGAGGAGAGCCAAGATGTCTTCAAATTCTTGAAAATCCAAGTTATCCCATAATTGTTGAGCTTGATCCATTAGAAACTTGGCCAAGAAACCTTTAATCCCACTCCGAGTCTCCCAGTTGGATACTACATCGGCCCTTTTTAGATGTAAGGCTGAAGCAATGTCCTCAGGTTTAGGAACCTCCTCCAAACCTGTGAAGGATGTCTTCTCGAGGATAGATATGCCTAGTAAATCAGAAAAATCCTCCAAAGTAGGGACTAGATGATAATCCGGGAAGGAGAAACAATGATGCAACGGATTAAAGAACTGGAACAACACACTCATCATTTGCTCATCCAACTTTGAAGTGACCAGGCTAAGGAGATGACCATGTCTTCTAACAAATGAAGAAGTATCAGGAACTTTTGAGACTAACTCTCTGAGCTGAACAGGTATTTGCACGAAGTTAACTCGAATGGTATTTCTGCGTACTGAAGCCATGATCTGCAAAACAGAACAAAGATAAATCCCCTAGGTCTTTGAAATGGTTAGTCTAATGAAATATACATGTTATGTCATGATGCATGATGTCATGATAAAACACACAATAGGTATAGCAGGTAATAAACATGGTAAAGGCATACAAGTCACACAATAGCCCTTAAGTTTCAGGCTTGCATGGAGTCTAGGTACTACCCTCTTGAAGTTCAGTTGGTTTCAACCTGTCCTAATAATAGTAACCGGGTTCTAGAGGTTCTCAATATCACTGACCATCCTCCATCGGTCATGGTTTCAGCTCACGCAATCTTTTCTTGTGTCCAGAATTATCTCGAGAGTATGGTCTCAATGAGTGTAGCATCGAGTATCAACCAGTTCCCAGCTCTACACCGAGACCGGCTATCTCACTACTTCCTATGGCCATGTTGGTCAATTATAGGTTCTAAGGTCAGTTGATGCTTAACGACCCATATAGTAGCCCCGTATTCTCCTTGTTCCTCCATAAGGGATACCGGTACCAACTAATATGCCACATCAACGTAGCTACTGCTTCAACCGTATCGGTCTATGTTGTACAGTTCCCTCACAGTTTATTGCTACTTACCTAAAAGGTGTTCCCCATATCCGGGTTAGGATCTATAGTAACTCCGATACAAAACCCGCAAAGATAAAGCAACCAAATTAAACAATAGAAGCAATATGATGAACTAATCCTAAGGTATACCCCACTTATAAATGCATTCCCCAGCAGAGTCGCCAGTTCTATGATACGGTGGTCAGAACCGGGACTGTTTTTAGGAATACTGGTTCGCGTTTTTCGTTTGTGTTTGCAAAATGTCGCGGTAAGCAAGAGTCGCCATCGACTTTTATTTTATCCAACAAGGAAAGGAAAAAGCACAGAAAAATTCCTTTTTTGAGATATTCTGAGTACGGGGGGTAGATTATAGAAAGGGAAGGTATTAGCACTCTTTCTATCCGTAGTTATCTACGGGCTCTTAGGTACTTGCTCATCATTTTCAAAATTGCTTCTTTGTGTGTTTGTGTGATTTGAAAACGTTTTTGTTTTGACTTTGATTTAACCCTTGCTTCTGTCTTCAAGAGTGTTACGAAGTGTTTTTGAAAACTTTGTTTGAAAAGGAGTGTAAGTGTGAAAAAGTTTGTTTGGATTGAGCAAGTACTTAAGAACTAACCTACCTACTCGAAAAAAGAATCGTTCTATGTTTGTTTCCTTTAGACAGCGCTATCCTACTATTAGTGAGTAGGTAGCACCGTCGTTGGAGTTTTGAGGGTCAATTCGAAAGGGACGTACAGTCACTAAAGCAATGTTAGGATGTCTTAGTAGTAACCCTAATGTCTTAGATCAATTATTCGAGGCAACAATTCCGAGGCAACCATTCTGAGGCAACTTTTCCGAAAGGGACTTTGATCTTTGTTTAGACAAGAGAGCGACCACTAAAATATCCTATACTTAATGACCGTTTATCGTAGGCAACCGAAGTGGGAGTATACCCTAGGAGTGCGCATGTGCAAGTGATTCAATTTCAAATTATTATCTTTGCACATTTAGGGTTTACTAACCGTTTTAAAGTTAATCATACATTCTTGTCATGCAACCCTAATATTCATACATCTAACAGTTAACAATTGTGAAATTTAAAATGCGAAAAATAAGCTACGCTATTACAAGGTTTCGGGTATTTACAAAGCCAAAAACAAACCCTTAAAAAATGATAAATGAAAGTAATAGGTCCTAATTAATCTATTACAACTTGTGATCAATTACGTTAATATGGTAAAAATAATAATAAAGCGCGAGCGAGGAAATTAAGAACGATAAGAAATTAGGGTTTTGACCCCTTCTAACCTAATTGGAAGAAAAATTGTTTTTGTTGTTTTTAATTATTTTTAAGAAAAAGAATTAGGTTTTTTAAATTAAATAAAAAATTAATTAGTTAATTAAATTAATTTTAAAAAAAGCTAAATTTAACCTATTTTTATGCTTTTGGTTATTTTAAGAAAAAAAAATAAATAGAATTAAATTAGAAACAAAAACCCTAATTGTTCTAATTAATTTTAATTTATTTACAAAATTATTAAAGTTACCTAAAATTAAATAACCTAATTAAATTAAATAATTTTTTGATAAAAAAAAACCTAAATCTAATTGGATGAAATATTATTTTTTATGATTTTTTTGATAAAAAGAATAATTAATTTGTTAGTAAATATAAATAAATAAATTAAATTAAAAAAATATAAAAAGAAAAGATAAAGAGATATTGGGCCTGGTTGTGAGTGATTTGGGGTGTGTGGATAGAAAATCTGGCCCAAGAAAATAAGTTCCACGTTGACCTTTTAAATCCCATGCTTTGCTTTGACTTAGGCCTTTGGTGCTCCTTCATCTAATGGCCCTTAGATTTGGTCATCTGGAAATTTGGCTGGCTGGATCATGATGGACCATGGTGGCCATTGGCCTTGTGTAAGCGCTGGATCATGGAAAGACAAAATATGTGAAATAATGGGGGATATGGGATTCGAACCCAGGTCCCAAAGCACTTTCCAAACGTTCCACTACCAACTGTGCTGCACGTATTAGTTGTATGTAAAGAAACAAACAAATATTATAAAAATAACACAACTTTATTAGTTCCCTGCGCGCGAAATTTTAAATGGAGGAATGGGAATGTGCCACGCCTTCATCCCTGTCCTCTCTCCGTGGCTAAAAGGTATGAAGACCTTTACCTACGGAAAACGTCCGTCGCTACAACCCCTGCAATTTCTCAAAATTAAGCACAAGCAAGATAAATAAATTTTAAGGCCGTGAATCAATTCGTCTGGACCTGCTGGACACGATGGTGCCCCTTTCATGGCCCAATTTTACCTGTACGCAAATATCCCAAATCGAAGCAAAAAACCCTAACAATGGCAAACTCTAATACAGTCCATGAAAACACAATTAAATGTTACAGATAGTTTGCAAATGTTTCAAGGAGCAAGAATATGTAATTGTTTCATGCTATCAATGCCAAAATCATGCCATTCGATTTCAAAAAAAGTTCAAGGTCGTGACTGACTTACAGTGGTTTTTGCAATGGAAACTCCTTGTTCTTAATTGGTATGGCTTACTTGTGATCCCAGGAAGCGATTGGGATGGTTAAAGAGTCTTGAAAATGTATGGAACTATGAATTCGACTCAGCACTTTTTTGTGTTTTTTTCAAGTTTGTTCTGACCTTGTGCGCCTCTCTCCAGCCTTGTTTTAGGTCTGAAATTGTTCAATATATATCAAGGACTAAATTAGGGTTCAGAACATGATCTCAATCTTCCTCCATTATAGCTTTTGATTTGGATTTGATTCACTTGAAGATTCTTCCAAAAATAGGCCAAATTCAATCTTTTTGTGCACACAAAGGCCTTGAACGAATTCAATCACTTGCCAACTGGATATAAGACAAGTGGAAAGATCTAGGGCTCGTGTACCATGCTACCAACTCAAGACAAGTGCAAAAAATTGGGCCCATTTGGCAAAAATTGCAATTTGAGGCATAATTGACTTTTGACAATTTTGCAAAAAAGGTCAACTTCACCAATGCATAACTTTCTCAATTTTGACTCTTCGAAGGTGTTCTTGGACTTTTTAGAAAGCTTGATATGTCCTATAAGAAAACCTTTTGTTATCATCTCAATTTGGTATTCCATGTTCATGTATGAAGCTTTGAAAAAAAAAGGTGTTTTTGTTGACTTTTCAAAGTGACCTATAATGTCCAAATTCATAACTTCTTGTGAATGCATATTTTGAACTTGGGAGCTGAAGATGGATTGTAGAGAATTGCATCCTCTTAAAAATGAGCTTTAGATGAGTCATTTATCATAAAGTATGAGAAATTTATGCTTGGTCAAAGTTGAGTTGACTTTTCCTGTAAAACCCTAATTTAGCAACTTTTGGTCCTTGATGAATTATGAGCAATCCTTGATGAATCATGATCAACCCTTGATGAAATGATGAAATATACTCCAAAATTAGGATTTTGACCAAAAATCTTGAAGTTTGACTGTATGTGGGCCACAGTTGACTTTTGTCCTAGCACAGTCGATTTTCAGGCCTTTGAGCAATTGACTGAGCAAACTTTCTCTGTAGGGATTGAAACTTGACATGGATGTTCTTCAGAACATATTAGGAGAATAAGGAGCATTTGGGACCCCTTGGACTCAAGTATCTTGATGCAATATGAAACCCTAATTTGAGGTAGACTGCCTTAGGAGGGAGCTTGTCTGGTCAACCCTTGAGCTTTCTTGAGCAACTTGAGGATCTTTCTTGAAATGTTTTGAGAAATATTGGAGGGAATATTTTGGGGTACAACAAAGGACATGAACCCTCTTTTGTTGATCTCTTCTTTGATAATGCCTCCTTCATGAATTTCTGATATAAAGGCATTTTCCTGAGTGCTTCAATGAATGGAATATTGATCTCTAGATTTTTGAACAATTGGAAAATTTTTATCAAACTCTTTCTCTTTTGTGTCCTTATTTGCCACACAAGATGGATATGGTAGATTGATAATTGGTTTAGTCTTCTCTTCAACTGGCTTCACATGTGATACTACTTCTTCCTGTTTTTTCATGTTCTCTCTAACTTCCTACTCTACTTCTGTGATACTATCATCAAATTTTACCTCATATATCTTCTCTTCAGTAGCTTTCTGATTCCTTGTTGTGACAACATTAACATTCTCATGATTTTTATGATTCTCTTGTGCTCGCATCGCTACCTATTATGCAATCTTTCCCATTTGAACTTCCAAAATTTGTATTGCAATCGTGGTATTCATGTGATTACTCCTTGTCTCATATTGAAATTGAGAGGTGTGTTCAGCCATCTTTTTAATAGCTACCTCCCACTCTGCCTTCTGTGAAGCTTTTTGCTGTTGATCTTTCCAAGACACATTAGGATAATTCTTCCACCCAGGACTATAGGTGTTAGAATATGGGTTATTTTTCCTCAAAAATTTTATCCCCTCAATTTGTTGTGGAGTTGCAAGACATTGCACAGTAAGGTGTAGTCCACTACAAATTTCACAACCTGCCTTGTGTGCCTGTTGAACCTGAGCTACCTGTTGAGTTCCCATGTTTGTTTCTTTAAGCTTTTTCTCCACTTATGCAACAATAACCTCTTCAATTTTTAGTTTCTTATTCACTTCCAACTTCAAATCAATCATTCCATCTGGTTTGCTTACAATTTTGTCATATAGCTCAAGATGCTCATTTGCAGCAATGGCTTGAATAATCTTCTTCACACCAGTGGTTGTTGTGAAGTTTGATGAGCCACCGATAGTTGTATCAATAAGATGCTTTGTCTTTATTCGGAAGCCATTCACAAACATCTGCATTTTCTCAGTTAAACTCATGTTGTGCATGTGACAGACTACCAGTAATCTCTTGAACCTCTTATAGGAATCATTTAGTGACTCTCTTTCCTTCTGCTTAAAATTCACAATATCATATCTTTTGCGAATATAAATAGAAGCAGGAAAGTACTCATCAAGAAAAGTCTTCTCCATATGTTCCCAAGTGGTGATATTTCCAGCAGACAATGAGTAAAACCACTCTTCAGCATCTTCAGACAGCGTGAACGGGAACATCCTTAATTTCTTTGCTTCTTCAGAGTTCCCCTCAATCTTCAAAGTAGTACTCATGGCGAGGAATCTCTGCAAATGCTTATTGGCATCTTCAATTGAAGGATCTGTTCTCGAGCTGGCGGATGGTTGAAGGATGCAGTTGAAAATTTGCAACATTGACCGCTTGATTTACAATAGTCAATCGACCTGCTAGAGCATTTTCTCCTCCGTAATCCGTAAGAAGTCTCTCTGGTGGTGGTCGGTTTTCCCCCATAGTTTCGGGTTCTAATTCTAAACTTGAGTCTGTATATCAAAAGAAATTAAGCTGAGGGTTGTCCTCGCATGCAAATGTTAGAAAAAATCAGTAATAACAAAAATATAAAAATTATAAAAAAGAAATTTTATTTACAGAGCAATAAAATTTTAATTGAACTCAAATTACACCCAATAACTCGGCAATCTCCGGCAACGACGCCAAAAACATGATAGAAAGATAGCAAGTGTACTATTTTTACCTTGCAGTAATAATGGGAAATTTCCAAGATATTGATCTCAAGGACTGCGCGCAATTATCAAGTTAAATTCGTAGTTCAATTAAACAAAACTTGATATGGGTTTTGGTTTTGGAATTGTCACTTAACAAGTAGCAAAAATATAAAATTGCTTTTCACTGATATGAGGAGCATGCTAGGGATAGGTGTATGATTTGACCTCTTAATAATCTTTACTCTTGATTCCTTCAACAATTTCATTACCTTCAACTACCGAATTCTTTAGTTTGATTTCCCCAAAGTTTTTAGTGAGAAAACCTTTAACCATCCATCCTAAATCCTAAGTCCTTAGAGATATCTGATGGAGTCAAGCCTTTATGTTATCAAGATTTTACCGGTGACCTATAGGATATCTATAGTCCTAGGTGATATCTATTATAGTCTAATTGTTCAAAACCCTTAACAATGGCGGTCCAACCCTAATTTTTAATTGTGGATGAATCCCTATTTGTCCATAGGAAAGGCATAAGAACATTGAATAATTAAATCGAAAGGAAACTTATTGTATCAAAATCAAGAATTAAAAATTAATATATTTGTGAATCAGGGACACCCCTAGCATTGGGGGGTTTAGCTTCTCATAGTATTAAAAAGAAAAGCAATAATGAAATTTGAGCTTACAAAAGGTGAGGATTCTTCGATCTTCAATTGTTGTTACTCATGAAGGAATCTCCGCCTCCAAATCTCTTGAAAGCACCAATCTTTATCGTTCCTAATCCTCTCCAGTCAAAAGTCCCTTAATTCATCGTGGAAAGTCCTCTAAATATAAAAAAAAAATATTTTAGGTCGGTTAGAAGTACTCAAAATGCCCCCAAAGCTTAATAGATGGGCAAAATAGAGAAAAAAACCAGAAATCAGTGTCACATACCAACACGGCCCGTGTTGGGCAACACGGCCGCACGTGTTGGCCTTCTGGATTTTAAGTATCAACTTCAACTCCCAAGGGTTGCAACACAGCCGCCCGTGTTGCACCCATGACTTCTCTATTTCTTCACTCGCACATCCTAATACAGCCCGTGTTGGACAACACGGGTGGCCGTGCCAGGCCTCCTATAGGTGGATTTTTAACTTTCTCTGAAACTCTGAATATTTGCACTTTTCGCCCTGAATTGTCCTGTTTTATTCCTCTGACTCTGAGAACACTAAAACATGCAACTAAAGCATAAAATACGGTAAAATAAAATAAATTACTCGTCAATTAAAAAAATCAATAACTAAAATAAATTTTAAATACTCGTGTAAAAACCGCTGATCACATCACTCACTAAAATCAATCAATAAATACTCTTTTGCTACTAAAAACTACGTAGCTTTGAATTCCTCATGGCACCTGAGGATACGTATGAGCGAGATTAAATGTCTCGTCAAGCACCATAGTAAAAAAATATCGTTTTCTTGCAAAGAACTATGTAGCTTTGAATCTCTCTTCGCACCTGAAGATACGTATGAGCAAGACTCGTAATCTTGTTGATCACCCTAATAAAAAATCTATTTTTTAGATCGTTATTTCTCTTTGCAAATACACAATAATAATTATAAGAAAAAGTATGTTACACTAACATTGTATTCGTAAAATTAACTAAACGGTTCCTGTTGAGTATAATGGATGTGAGGTGTGCTAATACATTTTCCTCAACCAATCGACTCCCGAATCTGAATTTGGTTGTGACGACCATCTTTTTGTTCTTTTAGAGTTTTATCGACGTTTTCCCTTCCAAAAATAAACTTCGGTGGCAACTCTGACGTATTCCTACTGTTTGTGCACTCAGATATTTTTTGCTTCGCGACACACATAAGTAGAAGTAAGACATATTATATAATGTAAGTTTATCAAAAGGATAAGTGATTCTAAACTACAGGGGAAAGTTGAAGACCTTATCATCTAGTAAGTCAAGCGATAAAAATATGTTGGATCCGTAAAACAAAACAATGGAGAAATAAAAGAATAAGTAAAACATGAATTTAAATTGGGTGGCTGAAATAGTGGTGAGTTTCAAAGGTTTTATGTGACACAAATATACCACTCAAGCTGAAAGAATTTTTTTATCAAGTTGTTGCAAGACCTACGATATTGTACGAGACATAATTTTGAGCGAGAATAAAATAAATGTATCAAAGATGATGATGGTATATGTGATAAGACTAGACAAAATAATATTAGAAATGATAATATTAGAGGAAGTGTTGGGATAATAATCATAATAGAAAAAATTATTAAAAATAGACATGGAGGTTGGAAAATGTAAAAAGTAAGTTAAGTGGATATGATCCAAACAACTAGAGATAAATTAAAGTGCAGAAAGATTTAAAAATTAATAGAAATTAATTTATATAGTCGACCTACTCTATGATTTTAGTTTAGGATATATTAAATCATAAATCTCTGTCATTCGGTCAAACTTATTTCCACCATATAAGTATGAACCCACACCTTAATCTATCAAATATACTTGCTTTTATCATATGATTATACTTCAGTTCTTATTAGTTAACATTTTGCTTTCACTAACTATTATTTGTAAGACATTAGTCAAATCCACTATCACAGAACAGTAACTGTAGATCCAAGTGATAAGGCACTTTTCACTAGCATTATTGTCTTTACTTACTTTTTTATAGTTAAATATAATTTTTTGTTGACTTATGTTGGAGTTTTCACTAAACATAGTATACAATTTGTTAACACAGTAGTTGTTACACTTTATCACTAAACATAGTTTACAATTTGCTATTACCGTACGTACTTATACTAGAAGTATCAAATTTAGTAATTCACTTGAAGTATCAATTTTAGTAACTCACTTGAAGTATCAAATTTAGTAACTCATTAATTCATTAATTTTTTTCAATATTAATTCATTAATAAATAAATTAAAAATTTTAATTAATTTTATCTAAAAATTAATCAAAAACTCACCAAATTAAAAAAAAAATTACATTTTTTATATATTCTGTCAATATAAAAAAAATCATAAATAACATTTTTTATATGTACAAATTATGTATATAAACTAGAGAGAAAAATTAAAATCAGCAAAATCAATAAAGTAAAGCATGTGTAATTTTTTTTAGTAATTAGTAACTAAAATTTCATATTTTTGATGTGAATAAATAAGATATCCTAGATTCAAACCTGCATTTTTACTATCGGATACAAGATAATAAGAAAATTTATAATTATTTGTTTAGTGTTAAAAATCAATTAAGTTTATATATGAAAATAATTGATGATTAAAAGTTAAAAACCAAGAAAGAAATCAAGTAAAAAAAGTATTGACAAAAATATTAATTTTTTTAAGGAGGACCAAAATTTATTGATCACATGTTGTAATGACTATAAACAAGAAAAATGATGTAAATTGGGTGGAAAGAAACATTACCAACCGACAGGAAAGGAGAAACATAGGTTAGTTTTCTTGCTTTAGAATTGAAGTGATATGAATAGATATGGTAGTTAGAACCACTCACTTTTCACTTCTCAAGTTTACTATTAAAAAAAAACAAAAACAAAAAAAAAGATAAATACATTAATTTTTAGTATTTTTTATCTCACAACTTTGGTAATCTTTAACAAGAAAAGACACTAGAATAAGTCTCATCCTTACAATTGTCACTTTATGTTACTATTGCATTCTCTCTTGATCTTAACCAATACTCTAACTAAAAACTAGGACTACTATTCCTTTATTTCGTCGCCATGCAAACCCTAGAACTCAACTATCACTACAAGAACCAACTTCACCCTTTCTTTCATTCTTGAACTCACTGTCCCCATCTTACATCAATGTGTGTGTTTCTCTCCTCTCCCTCTTTTCATTTTATTTTTCTTTTTATTTTGTTCTTTTTTTTTACACCACTCAACATAGTTGTTGCTCTTAAATTTGCATGGCATTGATTGTGGATCAACAATCAAACTTCAAACACTTCTGTAAAATTTGCAAAAAAGGCTTTGGATGTGGAAGAGCATTGGGAGGACATATGAGAGCTCATGGGATAGGCGACGAAAGTGGTCAAATGGATGACGATGATCCGGCGAGCGACTGGGAAGGTGGCAATGCCAATAATATTGTTCCACAAACAAGTAACAAGCGCATGTATTCTCTTAGAACAAATCCTAATAAGCAAAAAAGTTGTAGGGTATGTGAGCATTGTGGCAAAGAATTTTTCTCTTGGAAAGCTTTTCTAGAACATGGAAAATGCAACTCAGATGAAGCGGATGAAGAGTCTCCTGAATCCTCTCCAGAATCAAACGCTATGGCCGACGATGGTGACGGCGATGGCGCCGATGGGAGGAGAGGATGTGGTTGGTCCAAAAGAAAAAGGTCAATGCGAACTAAAGTAGGTAGTTACAATAATAATAATAATAATTATATTTGTCCTTCAACCGAAGAAGAAGACCTAGCAAATTGTTTAATGATGTTATCAAATGCTATTGTGAATCCCCTTGAGGCAGAACCAGAAGAATCATGTGCCTCAGCTTGTAGAGATGAAGAAAGAAGAAATCCTATGAATTTCATCGCACCATTGTCTTATAGAATCCCTTATGAAACCAATAACAATAACAACAACAACATCAACAACAAAGCCAAAGGTGTTGCAAAGGGTTTATTTGAATGCAAAGCATGCAAAAAAGTTTTCAACTCCCACCAAGCTTTAGGTGGCCATAGAGCCAGTCACAAAAAGGTTAAAGGATGTTTTGCTGCAAGACTTGATCAAAACCTTGATGAAACCATAGCTGAGGATGATGTCATGACACATGATGAGTTCTTCCCTCCAAAATCAATCTCAACTCTACAATATGATCAAGGAACCTCTAGTAACCCTACATTAATGCCTTCTTCTTCTTCCAAGAGAAAATCAAAAGTGCATGAATGCTCAATTTGTCATAGGAGTTTCTCTTCTGGACAAGCATTAGGTGGTCACAAAAGATGTCATTGGATTACATCAAATGCACCTGATACATCTACATTGGCAAGGTTTCAACAATTTCAAGATCATATGGAACAAATACCTAAGTTTGATAATTCTTCTGAGCCAATTGATCTTAAACTTGATCTTAATCTTCCAGCTCCTACCAATACACAAATTTACATGCAATCATGGGGTGCAACTGCAAACCCTAGCGCAAATGCAATAAAGGACAATAATATTATTAAAGAAGATAATAGTAGCCAATGTATGATTCAACAAAATCAAAATAACAACCAAGTTGATCAAAATAATGACACTCATGATGAAAACAACAAAAACAACAACCTTAATTCTTTGGTACAAAACATTGATAATAATGAAGATGATAGTAAGGTTAAGTTGGCAAAATTAAGTGAACTAAAAGATGTAATCAATATTGGTGGAAGCTCTTCACCTTGGTTGCAGGTTGGAATTGGTGCAACAACCGATGTGAGGAATGATACGTAATTATAATATTTTTTATTCTTTTTCTTTTTCTTTTTCTTTTATAGGTGAATACGAATCACAATTTTGAGTTTTATCTTTGTTTAGTATTTTTACACCCTAAACTAAGAAAGTGTAAGTATGTATAGAGACATCATCATAACTCTCAGTTTTTTAATCCTTTTGTACATTCTATAATATACAATTATATTATGAATAAATTGAAGGTTTTTTTTGCACTTCTTCTTTGTTAATTTTTTCTAACTTGATACATTTTAGAGGATAATGCTTCTTTCTTAAGGATATGAAGAGCTTTAATAATTTTCCATATCTAATTACTTAAAGGGCATATAGGGAAGAGTTTAATGTAATATAAGGAGGGATATGAATCTCGGAAAGTCGGGATTTTCACACATTCATGTTGTCAAGATGATATTGACCGTTTGATCTTGATCGTAAGACTCCTTCTTTTGACGTGTCTCCCATCTTCGCCCTCTGGCCTCCTCCCTTTGTCGTGCCTCCCATCTCCAAGGTTATTTCTCTTTCTCTATTGAAAATATTTCTGAAATTCCAAACTTCAAATTAAATTGCTTTTGCTGTTTATGGGGTGTGGAAAAAAGGATTTTCGATTTTGATTGGCATCTGGTGATTGCCTGATTGGTGAAGAGGATTTAGGATTTAGTTTTTTCAATTGTGAGTTATTTCCATTAGGATTTAGTTCTTTTGAGGTTTGAGTGCTGAAAATTTTAATTTTGAACTGTTTGGGTAAAATGGTATCAACACAAAGTGTTTGATCAATTGATTGTGTGTACTTGTATGTGAATGCAGTGACAATATTCATGAGCTAGTGAGTTATTTAAACTTGAGTGAGTTTATATAAATACTCACTAGTTAATACTAGCATACATAATACTGGAATGTATTAATTTAAAATTAAAATACTTTTATGTGAATGTAATAACTAGTGAGTTATTGAATTTGAGTTTATAAAACAAAACCTCTGTGTTTTATTAAAATTTACTCTCTATTTAACTCTTTAATCCAATTGATGATCCTGCTACTTGTTAAACCAATAAAAGAGAGTATCTTAAACTTTATCATTATTATAAGTCATGCTACTTATTTGTCGATGGTTAAGAATTTTGTGTTGCTAAAGGTATTTCGGTGTCAAATATAGATGACGAAATACCGACTCGGAGTCGTTCAAGGGTAGAAGGGAGGACTATCACTAATCTTCATCATTACCGTGCAAAGATTTTTTATGTTGCTATTGACAATATATGTGTAGAGATGGATCACCGTTTTAGTAAGAAAGTAATATTATTCTTGATTGCTTCTCATGTCTTGACCCCAATAACTCTTTCTCCAATTTTGATGTTTATAAGCTTGCTCGTCTTGTTGATATTTATCATACCGACATTTCTGATGATGATCTGGAACAATAAGAGATCAACTTGACACTTATGTTCTTCAAGTGAAAAGACATGTTTTCTTTTCCATTTATGAAGATATTCAAAGTTTAGCTATGAAGGTGGTTCAAACGGATAAACATTTGATATATATATATATATATATATATATATATATATATATATATATATATATATATATATATATATATATATATATATATATATTCCCTTTAAAAATTCATGTGTTAGTTTTTTAGTGAATATATCTTAACATTTAGATTAATAATAATATACAGGTAGGATTTGGTGTCATGATACTTTGGTGTTAATTGATCCTACAATAAATTCTTAAAGGTTAGATGTTTGTGAGAGGTAGATGAGCTTGCATGCTCAAGGATAAGATGAAAATTCTTAAAGTGACTCTTAAGATTTTGAAGAAGGGTTTTTTTAGTAACTTGGAGTTTAAGATTAATATTTTTTCACATAAGATTTTGAGTTTAGAGTTGAGGATGAATATAATGTTTTTTTCTCATAAGAAGTTGGTTTGTAAATTGTAGGTTTGTTAGGATTTATGGGAGCTTATCCAACATTGAGAATCTTAAATATTTCAAAGATGCAAGTTAGTTTGGCTGAAGAAAGGCGATTGTACTTGCTAAAATATACAGATGTGTGGCACCTCTATGGTTAAGGGAAGGCTTTATAATTTGTGGTGGTTTAGGGAAAACTCAAGGTGGTAAGAAGCCATATTTTGTATGTTTTCTGATGACTGAGAGCAAGCTCACGAGGATGAGAAGCTCTGTATTTTAGGATATTTCATTGTGAATTCAAAATGTTTCGCTCAACCCTAAGGTTGAGTATTTATAAAGGCCTATTGGCCTGGATTTGGGGACTCCTAAGAAGTAGTAATCTTTCCATATTGACTATGAAAGTTTTTGATTGCCTACTTCTTAGAGAATCATGACTAGAACTTCTCGCACATGCGATTATAGGATATTTATACATCACCCTTCATGTTTCTCACCCGGGAAAGCCACCTACTGATTATGTGTTGCGTCTAGGGGTATATTCTAGGGCGGATGTGTAACAATCTAAACCCCGCACATAAAATATCGCATGATTTAATTATAAATACAACCACGTAGGGTCTCGCACACATAAAAAACACACATCTTACTCCGTAACATGGGTTTCAACATAATACTTTCAAAAACACATATTTTAATTGGGATGTTTACACGACATCTAACTCATTTGATCATTATCACATATTCGTACGATAAGAAATTTCATAGCCAATCATCACACTCGCACCCAATCTATCACCATAGGATCAAGGCTCATCATAAAGAACCAATATTCCTAAAACATAAATGCATAGATTCTCAACATGCAACAACAACACATACACATTGGCCCCTCTTTTGACCGTGTATGCCACCGACAACATAATCACCATTAATATAACATGCATATATTGAACATGCAACATCATTAATAACCTCATCATAATTACATCGTCAACATTATCATCATAACAACATCGATATAACAACATCATCAACATTAGCACCATAACAACATCATCAAACTTCGTCATCATAACATAATATCAAACACCATACACAAACCTTAATCAATATTACTACAACCAATAACGACATCAACTTCACTAACTCAACATATGCATATTCATAAATATATAATCATGTTATTTTTTATGACATTAACAATATTTACATTGTTATTCAATTATAATTAACATTCTCACATCATAACATCATCACAAGATAACATTAACAAATACGCATAATGCTCATGTTATCACAACATACTCAGCCTCTAAAATTAATTTTATTTTATGGTAAATTTCATTAGATTTACAACATTTTAAACGAGGCAATATTTGGACTTACGGATGAAAAGTTATGGTAAAAACAAAATATAAACAAAATCAGCCTAATCAGCAACGGTTGGACCGCCACCGTAACTAACGCCAGCTTTTTTGCAACGCTCTAAACCGTTGCAAAATGCATAATTCTGCTCCTTTCGAACCTCTGATTTTGATTCCGTAAAAATCTCAATACTCAGTAAATTACAACTTATGCAATACCCTAATCATCTCAAGTTAGTTCATAATTTTAACACCATAAATCATGAATTGTTCATCAAACTCGTGCCCTAAAACATCTAATTCATACCAATTTCATCATAATTCAATTGATCCACGAATGCCACAATAACATATCAATACACATGAACATAATCCATATTATTGCTTATAAAAACAGTATTATCATCAAAAATTGAAAGAAAATTGAAGTCTTACTCTATGCTTTCATCACACCTCTATTATTGAACCAAATTCTCACATTTACCTTGTAACTCCTAAAATTTAAGTGAAGTTGATGGTAAATGATATCTTCTCTCAATCCCCGGCACACCTTCTCCCAAAACCTTTTTTCTATATTCTCTTTGTTTCATGTACTAATAGAATGGGACCTTAATTCCTCTACCCACTTTATTTTCCTTATTATTTTTATAATTCTGACATATATTTACTAAATTAAATAATCACTTTTATTATTTAATCACTACAATACTCTAAATAATTCTAACTAGTTTCTACACCACCTAATTATTTTAATTAACTCAACCCATTAATAAATTAAAACACACAAAATCAAATATATTTATATAATTTTAACTAATTATTAAAGGTGTGAAAATCACAAGAAAGGGGGGGGGGTGGTTGAATTGGGTTTTAAATAAAAACTTTTCTATAAAAAAAGTATTCCCCTTTAATTAAAATACTTTTTCTCCACTCTTGATGATATCAATAATTAAGAACAGGAAGTAGAGAATAAGGTATGTTTATACTAGTTCACTTGAAAATTGTTAAGCTAGTCTAGTCCAGCCGCCAAGGTAATTTCTCCTTATAACCAAGGACTTAATCCAATAATACAAATGATTATTACAATGCACAAGTTACCTGGAAGTGACTAACAACAACTTATAAGATACACTAGTCCTAGACTTCTCAAGAAAACTGACCTAACCGATCTCTTAAGGAAATCAAACAACTGTTTGAATCAAGTTGTGTTTACAAAATATGTGCTTCTTTAACAAGCTACTATGTAAACAATTTTTCTAACATGTAGAGACTAAAAGAATATGAAAGTGTATGAACAGTCTCTCTAGAATATGAATTGGCGTGAATTAGCTGCTTTCACTATTAGTCTTCAAGCCTTTATATAGTCAATAAAATAATATAACCATTGAAGAGTACTTCTGGAAATTCCATAAAATTGGCGGCTTGATAAATCACGCGGGGGACATGATCGTGTGATGCGTATGTCCTTTCACGGTAGTGGAATGAAACATTGATTATACAATGTACTATTTGTACCACGTTAATGTTATCTTCTTTCTTTCTGCAGTTTAGAGGCTTCTGCGAGCGTGAGTTTAAAAGAGAGAACATAACACTATGGTCAGAAGAATTTTAAGTCTTCAGAGTCTTCAGAATTGTGTCATTAGAGTCTTCAGCACTTAGTCGTGAGAACCTTTTCTAGAACCTTGGGTCTTCAGAACTTCAAGTCTTCAGAGTCTTTAGAACTTCTGTCTTCAGAGTCTTCAACACTTGGTCTTTGAACCCTTTTCTTAGAACCTTGGGTCTTCAGAGTCTTTAGAACTTCTGTCTTCAGAGTCTTCAACACTTGGTCTTTAGAATCCTTTTCTTAGAACCACAAGTCTTTAGAAACTTGCGTCTTTAGCATCTGGACTTAAGTAGAACTTATGTCTTCAGATCTTCTGATTGTTTCTTTATAACCTGTTATCTTCAGAAACATGAGTCTTTAGCATCTGGACTTAAGTAAAAATTATGTCTTCAAATCTTCTTACTTGTTTCTTTAGAACACGTTGTCTTTAGAAGCACGAGTCTTCAGCATCTGGACTTAAGTAGAACTTCTGTCTTCATATCTTCTAACTTGTTTCTTTAGACAAACATTTGAGCCTACACATCAAAAGCTTTTGAAGTGTCTTACTATTATTCATCAGAACTTGTGTAACACAGAAGCAGAATAATTCTCTTCTAATGCCTTGGTCACGCCATCCATTAGAAGAAAAACCTGTTTGTTATATACTAAAAAATAACAAACATTAGAGTATCAAAATTATTCATACAAACATACTCATTTGTTATCATCAAAACTCAGAGATAATATTGTAGAACCAAATCTTGTTCTAACAATCTCCCCCTTTTTTATTATGACAAAACTATTTATTTTGATGACACAATTTTGTTCATATAATCATAAAAAGTGAAAATAAAAAGAGTAAGAACACTTATCTTTTTTATGAAACTCCCCTGAGTCAACAACTTAATGAAGCTTGAATATCCTGACTCTGAACCATTTGAGTAGAACTCTCACTGGTTCCAATAGATCAGGTATTGAGCTCTTGAGAGTCTTGACTCTTGATACCAATGAAATCAATTGAGATCTTAAAAATTTAATGTCGCTAAGACAACTTCCAGATTCTTAATTCTTAGAGTCTAATTATGAACTGAAAAATATCTTTAGAGTCTGAAGGCAACAAGTTAGCTTCCAGATACTCAATTCTTAGAGTCTGGTTATGAACTAAAAAATATCTTCAGAGTCTGAAGCCAACATGTTAGCTTACATATTCTCAATTCTTAGAGTCTGATTATAAACTGAAAAATATCTTTACAGTCTAAAGCCAACAGGTTAGACATAAGCATTGCATAATGCTTTCAAATCTTTGTCTTTAATCAGAGTTCTCATTTCCTAAAAAAGAAAACAATTCTAACAGAAACAGAAGTTTGACTAGGTTAGAATGTAAGCAGCTATTTTTAGAGAATATTGTTCAAAACTTGATTATTGAAATCAAAATTACGTTCATTTAATTACTCCCCCTTTTTTTCATAATCAAAAAGGTAATTATGTGTGAAAAACAAAAAAACAAGAAGAAATAACATGAAAAGATAAGAACTGATAAGACAAAAGAAGACTTCATTAATTTCAAACAGTCACATAATAAGAAGTAAGTCGAAGGAAGTAGAATGAACTAAGATCCAAAAAGAAGACTTGCAGAAATATCAAATAATCAGAAGAAAAATAGTAGTCACAAAAATTAAGAAGTAAGCATAGTCATATGGTTCAGAAGCAAAAGGAAAACAGAAAATCCTAGAGCCTAGGGTTCAAGAGCAAAAGCAGGAGAAGAAATCTTTTGCAGAATCATGTGTAGCATGTTCTGAACATTCTCATTGATAGCCTTTTGTTTAGTGATGCTTTCTCTGAAAACTTGTTGTTCTCCTTTAATTTCACCCATTGAAGTTTCCAGACGTGCAATGGCAGGATCAGAAGATGAAGCAACCAGAGCATCTTCTTTAGCCTTAGCAGATTCTTCTACTTCCCTTGCTTCTTTTGCAGCTTTGTGTTTGGCTTTTTCTTCTTCTTTTCTAAGCTTTTCATATCTTCTTCTCGAAGCGCTTTAACTTCAGTCTCTTTTTGCTTAGCAGTAAATAATTCAAGAACTCTAACTCTTTCATGTGCTTCTTTCCTTTATTTCGCAACCTGAACATCCCAAGCTTTTGATGCTTCAGCATAAATGTCAAAATGTTCAAACTCAAAAGCCACCCTGTTGTACCCCAAAATTTGCCCTCCCATATTCTTCAAAGTTTTGACAAGCATCACCTCAAAGGGTTCAAAGTCTACTCAAGGAGTTACACAGTCAACCACTCTCCTAAAGACAGTCAAAATTAGGGTTTTGGTTCTTGCAAAGAAATTGAGGTTTCCAAGGGTCCAATCAAGTCCCATATGCCTATATACATTGTCAAGCATCCATATGTCAAGTTTCAAGACTCACAGCATCAAATTGCACAGTCAAAAACCCTAATTGCTCCACAGTCAACTGCAGGGGCAAAATGGTCATTTGGCAGTCAAAAGTCAAAATTTTTGGTAACCATCTTATTTTGAAGCCACAATCATCATTTGATCAAGTCTTGATCATTATTCCACAAGAATGGCTCAAAAATCATCAAGGTGTCAAAAGTTTCTATTTTTGGACAGCTGAAAAGTCAACTGTAACTTGACCAAGGCATAACATTTTCATGGATCATCAGAAAAATCCCATCCAATTCTCATTTTGAAGGGGAAGACATTTCCTACAACTCATCTTCACACTCCAAGTCCAAGAAATGCTCTCACAAAAGGTTATCAATTTCAACATTATAGGTCATTTTCAAAAGTCAACAAAAAGGAACTTTAAGTCAAAGACCATAACTTGAGATTGGTAAATCAAAATGACATGGGACCAAAGGATTTGGTTAGAGGACTTCAAGACCTTTCCAAAATGTCCAAGAACATGTTCATATGATCAAAATTGAGCAAGATATGCATTGGAGAAGTTGGGAGATTTTTGTGAAATGACCAAAGTCAACTATCCTTGAAACTTCATTTTTGACAAAAGGGGCCCACTTTTTCCACTTGGTTCAGCTTGGCCATGCCTCCCACGTGTCCCACAATTTATTTCAAGATTAAAAATTAATTTTTCCATTTTTATTTAATTTTATTTGATTTAATCCATTTTAAATCTTTAAAATTCAAATAAAAATCAAAGAAATTAATGGAGGGATATTTTGTGGCTTGAATAGCTTTGATACACCATGAAGTGCTTACCAAACTCGTGCAAGACCTATTCCAAGCATGGAAATTCAAATTTTGACAAGAATGGCAAGTTGTTTAAATGATGTTCATGGCAAAATCCAAAACATAACTGCAAGGCTTCAATGACCATTATTATGATTGATACTCATTCAAGACCATATATGCAAGCTTTCCCAATACATTACACGACCTAGAAACACTCCAGACAGCATAAGCAATTTAAAATTTTCAAGAGAAAAAAGTGAAACTGAAAACCACTTTGCAGTGCAATTCAATCTTCCCTTTTAATCCAAACACGTTCCTTACATCCCCAGGAGCGATTTGCAATCATTAACAAGTCAAAAACCTCAAGGAATCACTCATCATGCCCTCACGGTTTGTTCAAAATTTTGAGAAACGAAATTCCATTTTTACGCCTCATTAATCCATTTTGAAAATTATTATGCATTGCTGACACCATTACAAAACTTTCTGTATGTTTTAATTTGATTATAAGGCTGTAAAACGAAAAGTGCCATTGTTAGTTTCTAGGTTTTTCAGAGCTTCGAATTGGGGGTTTTGTCATGCTGTAAAATTAGAACTCCAAACAGGCATGGTTGAAATCAGCGTGACAAGACGAACAGGAAGCATACCTCGCGCCTTTTTTATATTCACCATATAGCTAATCGCTATTTTTGAAATTAGTGTTTTGTGGGGGTTTAAAACCCCCGTTATTTGCCTGTAATTTTTGTTTCAGAACGAAGATGATGATGGCGTGGCAACCAGGGAGTGGGCCATTCAAATTGGCGCGCGCTTTTCCAGCATATAACGCACTTATGTCATATATTCTTTTGTTTCTATTATGCTTACAAACGCGCAGGTTTGGTTCAGTGGTTGGCTACGTGGTCTGTATTCATTGGGACCTGGGTTCGATTCCCAGGTCCCCTCATAGTTCCATATTATTTTGTCAAATGCTTTCCTGTGCAGATTCCCAGAAGAGGTGTACCATAAGCCTCACATCCCAGCGCTCCAAGCGTCCATCAATGCAGATCCAAGGGCCAAACATGAGGACCATGGTACTCTGGAGTCAGCGCATGCGTAGGCCACCAGGAAAATTCAAACGAGCTGAAGCTTTAATGGGCCAGGATTCAACAATGCACCCTCCTTCCTGGCCCAATACCCCCTTCCATTGGTCTTTTCTTTTCTTTTCATTTTTTTTATTTATGTTTCAATTTAATTTCTAACCCTTTTTTATTTTATTTCTTATTAACAAATTAACCAACTAATATTTTCATTAAAAAAAATCAAAAAGAATTAACATCATTATTATTATTATTATTTTATTTTGTAAATAAACAATAATTGAATTAGTTTAATTAGGCAATTTCAATTTCTTTTCTTAATAATTAAAATAGATCTAGAATTAGAAAAAATTAACTTTTAGTTTTATTTCTTTTTATTTTATTTCATAAAAAACATAAAAAACACAAACAATATATTTTCTTTTAATTAAATTAATTAATTAGTTATTAGTCATTTTTAATTTCATTTTAATTACAAAAAGACAAAAAAAATTCAATTTCTTTTCTAAAAAGGGTCAACACCCTTTAGACATTCCCGATTCTTTCTTTCGCGCGCATTTTATCTTTAATTCCTTATTTTTGATCATTATGTAACTGCCTCCGGATGTAATAGTAATTAGGATTTCACTGCTTTATTTCTCGCACTTATTTACCAAAAACGGGTCTTTTGTATTTTTGGCGATGTATAGACCCGCGCCTTGTAATAGCGTAGGATTTATGTTTCCGCAATTTACTTTCTGCACCCCCTAACTGTTAAATGCATGAAAGAATGTATGGTAAATAGAAACAACTCGTAGCTCACTAACTACAAAGACGAACATTAACTGAATACAACACACAATACACACACCACTTCTAGGGTACGCCTCACTCGTTGCCTTCGAAACGTGGTCATCAAGTATATGACGTCTTAGAGGTCACCCTTTGTCTAAAGATCCAGTTGCCTCGAAACAGTTGCCTCGAAACAGTTGCCTCGAAACGGTTGCCTCGGATTAAAAAGGATCTAGGACATTAGGGTTACTTCTAAGGTGTCCTAATTGTTGCTTCGGTGACCACACTGTCCCTAAAATCGAATTGACCCGAACACCTCCAACGATGGTGCTACCTACCTCTCAATGGTGGGATAGAACTATCTAAAGGACTCTTACATAGCTTAATTCCTTAGGGTAGGTAGATGACTCATGGGTACTTGCTCTTTTCAAAAACAAACAAAATACTTTTCACACCTTACACTTTCAAAAAAAGTTTTCAAACAATACTTCATACACTCTTGAGAACTGATACAAGATTTACCTAGAAGTCTTCAAACGAACTTTTTCAAAACCCACTCACATTTGAAAAGCAAACAATTTTTGAAAACATAAGAGCAAGTACCTAAGAGCCCATGGATAACCATGGATAGAAAGGGTGCTAACACCTTCCCTTTCTATAAATCTACCTCCCGAACCGAGAAACATTCTCAAAGAAGGAGTTTTGTTGTGCTTTTGTCCTTTCCATATTGGAGAACATAAAAGACGGTGGCGACTCTTGCTTACCGCGACATTTCGCGAAACCAGCTAAAAAATAGTCAGTTCTATTTCCACCGATCACAGAACTGGCGACTGTGCTGGGGACACATAAAAGTGAGGTGTACCATAGGACTAAGATCACTTGTGTTTTCAATTGCCTTTTTTGATTGCTTTAATATTATTGGGCCTGTCTTGGGAGTTATATAGATCCTAACCCGGATCTGGGGGATACCTCTTAGAAAGTAGCAACAAGACTGTGAGGGAACTGTGCGGGGTATACCGACACGGTTGAAGCAGTCTGCTACGTTGATGTGACACTTTGGTGAGTACCGGTAACCCTTGAGTCAAGTCAAGGAGAGTACGGGGCCGCCGCGTGGTGTCGTGAAGCATCAACTGACCTTAGGAACCTTAATTGAACCATCTTGGCCTCTTTAGGGGTAGTGAGATAACTGACTTTGGTGCAGTCCGAAGTTGGTTGATACTCGATACTACACTCATTGAGGGTTGTTTTCTTGGAATATTTTGATCTCCAGTTCAGTGGCTAAATCAAAACAATGAACACAGAAAACAACCCAATGATATTGAGCTCCTTAGAACCCGGTTACTTCTGATAGGACAGGTTTTTGAGCCCACCAACTTCAAGAGGGTAGTACCCCAAACTTCATGCTGGCCTAAACTCTAAGGGTTGTGGTGTGACTTGTGTGCTTTACCATGTTTGCTTTTGTGAATACTTGTGGTGTGCTTTTATCATAGCATCATAACATCATACAGCATCATATGCATTGACTAACCACTTCAGGGGTTCGAATCTTCATCTTTGTTCTTGTTTTGTAGGACATGGAAACTATCCGCAGAAAGACAATTCAGGTCAACCTTGTAAGGGTCCCTCCTCAGCTTAAGGAACTTACATCCAGGATTCCCGAGAACTCTTCATTCAGTGAAAAACATGGTAGACTCATCAGCTTGGTCAATACCAACATTGAAGAGGATATGGTGAAAGTGTTGTTCCAGTTCTTTGACCCTTTGCACCACTGTTTTACTTTCCCGGATTATCAGTTGGTGCCTACTTTGGAAGAGTTTTCTCAGCTTCTGAAGATCCCTATCCTTAGTCAACTACCCTACAACGGTACAGAAAAGGAGCCAAAACTTGAAGAGGTTGCTAAAGCATTATGCCTACAACCATCTGACATTAAGGGACATTGGGAAGTTAGAAGTGGTATCAAAGGGTTCTTGGCCAAGTTTCTGTTTGAGAAAGCACAAGAATGTTGGAACTCCCTTGACCTACAAGCCTTTGAAGAAATTGTAGCCCTCCTTGTCTATGGGTTGGTGTTGTTCCCTAATCCAGATCAGCTTATAAATATCAATGCTGTCAAGATCTTCATGTCCAGGAATCCTATACCTACATTGCTTAGGGACATCCTTCACTCATGTTACACTCGAACCATGAGAAAAAGAGGTGTTCTTATGTGCTGCACTCCTCTCCTAGGAAGGTGGTTTATTTCGCACCTTCCACAATCAGTTTTGAAGAACGAGCGGGGTTTGAGATGGTCACAACGATTGATGGCTCTTACACATGCTGATATGCATTGGTGTTCTCGGTCCAGAGAGAATGTCACTATCATTGATCGTTGCGGGGAGTTTCCTAATGTTCCTTTACTTGGAATCAGAGGAGGTATTACTTACAACCCCTGTCTGGCTTTGAGACAGTTTGGATATGCTCGGAGGGATGGCCCTCATGAGATGTTGATTCCTGACATAGTTTTTGACTTCGACAACGATGCACAAGGACTTCGCCAGAGATTTATCAGAGCTTGGAGGATGCCCAACAAGGTAGACAGTAAGACACTGGGGCACAGGAACTCCATCCCGTTGGAGCCTTATCTCAAGTGGGTACGAGCCTGCTCCCAGAAGTTAGTAATGCCATATCCTCATGTTCTCCATGTGATCAAAGAGCCAGTGTTGGAAGGAGAGGTCTCATACACTATTCAACATCCTGACATGCCTACATCCTGGGAAGAAATGCAGAAGAGCTGGATCCAGCTTAAGGAAGAACGGAATTCTCTTGAATCCAGTCTACATGCCAGTGAGAAGAAGGTCTTGGAGCTCACCTGCCTATTGCATGAGGAAAAGACTCTCAACACTTACATAACTCCAAAGAGGATGCGCAGTGTCTTTTGGGATTGATTTACTTTGTAATGTTTTGCCCATGAGGCCTTGATGTACTGAACAATTATTTCTTAATGATAACGTATGTTCTTTTTTGTCTACAACAAACTTGAACTTTCGAACCCTTGAATGCATTGCATAAACAGCATATCATGCATCATGTGCATAGCAGGTACCCTTTTTCTACAGGTTGCTTAATCTTCTTCGCTGTTTATTTCAGCACTCAATCATCATGAATCCTGAATCAACTACCGAGCAAGCTATCAAGGCCCTCCAGGCCCAGAATACCCAATTTCAGGAGATGGTCATGAACTTGGCCCAGGGACAACAAGAGCTGAAGGCTTTGCTCCTGAAGAAGAAAAAGAAGAAGAGGACTGTGCTATTCAACACTGGGCGCAGACTCAGGAATACATTGCAGAATGAAGCTGAGAGGACTACTCCATCTGTGGGGGAAGGCAGTCACCAAGGGAGAGAGGTCCCTAGTCCTGTGGTCTCTGACACTGAGACAGACTTCAATGGCGAACAATACCCTCCTGCTGAGGACCGGTACAAACAACTGGAGGACATGTTAAATGCTATGGAGATTCAACGTGTGCCTGGGTTCGATTTCGGAGACTTGGGGTTATCTTCTGGGGTGGTGATCCCCCACAAATTCAAGGCGCCTGCCTTTGTGAAGTATGACGGGGCTTCCTCTCCTAAGATGCACCTCCGTTCTTATGTAAGGAAGATCCAGCCTTACACAGCAGACAAGAACTTATGGATCCACTTCTTCCAGGAGAGTCTTTCAGGGACTCATCTCGAATGGTTCTATCAGCTGGATGGAACCAACATTCGTAACTGGGAGGATTTGGCCACTGCTTTTTACAAGCAGTATCAATATAATTCCGACCTCGCTCCCACGCGTACCCAACTCCAGGGTATGTCACTGGGAACGGGTGAAGGTTTTAAGGAGTACGCACAGAAATGGAGAGATCTGGCTGGCAGGGTGCAGCCACCGTTGACGGATCGTGAACTAGTAGACATGTTCTTGGGGACCCTATCTGGTCCATTCTTCAACCATCTCATTGGTAATTCCTCTGCTGGGTTTACTGACCTGATCCTGACTGGTGAGAGGATCGAAGCTGGTATCAAATCGGGGAAGATACAGAAGGGTGCCTCCTCAAATACTGAAAAGAAGCCCTTCAAGAAGGAGGCCAGTGCTGTGTACGGTCCCAGAAGACAGAACAAACCGGAACGCCGCCAAGCTGTCAACGCGGTGGTTATTTCTAAGCCTGCTGCTTCTCCTCAGCAATACAACCAGCCCAGAGCTGAGAGGCCCAAAAGGCAGTATACTCGGCTCAGCATGACTCTCTCTCAAATCCTGCCGCAACTGCTGTCAACTAGCCTGGTAACTGTCAAGGAAGCTCCGAAGATGGTGAACACAGCATCTCCGAAGTACAACCCCAACGCCCATTGCGCTTATCACTATGATAGCCCGGGGCATTCTACTGATGATTGTTGGGCTCTGAGGAATAAGGTTCAAGACCTTATTGATGCTAAAGAGGTACAATTCGAGGCGCCAGAGAAGCCTAATGTGGTGACTGCTCCCATGCCTAACCATGGAGTAAATGCTATCAGGGTTGAGGATGAAGTGGAAGAATCCGAATTCGACAGCTGGATATACCCAACAACCGAAGATGGACCAAGAAACTAGACTACCAAAGACTCTATGCCTGTTACTTTTGTCACCCAGTAATGAACTCATTTGTTTTGAATTTGTAACAAACAATAATTTGAAACTTTATGGCCCGGTGTCTTACCCGGGGCACCGTGGCTTCATTTGTGAGGACTTATTAATTGTCACTTTCATATATCATGAATAAAAGCATTGGACGTTTTCACATTTCAAATCTTGCGCTCCCTTTCTTTCTTTATATATATTGCAAAACATCTATATTTACACACACTCACTCATACAGGTTCCAATCCACTCTGGATCTCACTGGTAACGACTCTGCTACTGCCAGTTATGACTTTGAAAATCCGATCAACTTAGCCGAAGACGAAGGTGAAAATGATTGCGAAGTACCTGGTGAACTTGCAAGACTGTTACTCCAGGAAGAGAGGGCCATTCAGCCGCATGAAGAGCCAGTGGAAACGGTAAATCTGGGTACTGAGACAGACATAAAGGAAGTCAAGATTGGTGCTAATCTAGAGCTCAGTGTGAAACAACGGTTGATCCAGATGCTGCGTGACTATGTGGAAATATTTGCCTGGTCTTACGAAGACATGCCTGGGTTGGATACCGACATTGTGGTTCATCACCTGCCTACCAAGGAAGAATGCCCTCCGGTTAAACAAAAAGTCTGCCGTATGCGTCCAGAAATGTCCGAGAAGATCAAAGCTGAGGTTATGAAGCAATTTGATGCCGGGTTTCTAGCAGTTACTTCTTACCCCCAGTGGGTTGCTAACGTGGTTCCAGTGCCAAAGAAAGATGGTAAGGTCAGAATGTGTGTTGACTACAGGGATCTGAATAGGGCGAGCCCTAAGGATGACTTCCCCCTGCCTCACATCGACGTTCTGGTTGACAATACTGCTTAGCACAAGGTGTTCTCCTTCATGGATGGCTTTTCAGGTTATAATCAGATCAAGATGACTCCTGAAGATATGGAGAAGACTACCTTTGTTACTCAGTGGGGCACCTTTTGTTACAAGGTCATGCCTTTTGGATTGAAAAATGCTGGGGCAACCTACCAACGTGCCATGGTCGCTTTATTTCATGACATGATCCACCATGAGATTGAAGTATACGTCGATGATATGATTGCAAGGTCCCAAACTGAGGAGGAACACCTTGACCATCTACAGAAGCTGTTTGACCGCCTGAAGTTGTACAAGCTGAGATTGAATCCAAACAAATGCACATTTGGGGTAAGATATGTGAAGTTTCTAGGCTTCTTCGTGAGCGACAAAGGTATTCAAGTTGACCCTGCCAAGGTTAAAGCCATACAAGAGATGCCAGTTCCCAAGACAGAGAAAGAGGTCAGAGGCTTTCTAGGACGTCTGAATTACATTGCCCGATTCATCTCGCATCTAACTGCTACCTGTGAACCAATCTTCAAGATGCTGAAGAAAGATTAAGTAGTATGTTGGAATGATGAATGTCAGGCCGCTTTCGACAGAATCAAAGAGTATCTCCAAGAACCACCCATTCTTATGCCACCGGTTGAAGGGAGACCTCTAATACTATACTTGACGGTACTTGACAGCTCAATGGGGTGTGTGCTGGGGCAGCATGACGAGTCTGGCCGAAAAGAGCATGCCATTTATTACCTTAGCAAAAAGTTTACCGACTGTGAGACCCGATACTCACTGCTCGAGAAAACTTGCTGCACTTTGGTATGGGCTGCTCGCCGGCTGAGACAATATATGTTGACTCACACTACTCTGTTGATTTCAAAGATGGATCCAATAAAGTACATATTTGAAAAGCCTGCTCTGTCTGGAAGAATAGCAAGATGGCATATGATCTTGACAGAATATGACATCCAGTACACGACTCAGAAAGCAATCAAGGGAAGTGTGTTGGCAGACTATTTGGCACACCAGGCAGTGGATGACTACCAGTCAATGTACTTTGAGTTTCCAGACGAAAGCATCATGGTAGTGACTGATTGTGAAGTACCTGGACCGGATGAAGGACCTGAGGAAGGATCCCGATGGTCTATGCACTTTGACGGAGCCTCCAACGCTTTGGGTAACGGTATCGGCGCTGTGATCATATCCCTAGAAGGCACTCATACTCCTCTCACTGCCCGGTTATGTTTCAACTGCACCAACAATATGGCGGAGTATGAGGCATGCATCATGGGTCTTCAAGCTGCAATTGACTTAAGGATCAAGTTTCTGAGTGTCTTCGGAGATTCCGCTCTCGTGATCAATCAGATCAAAGGCGAGTGGGATACGAAACACCCAAACCTTATTCCTTACAAAGAGTGTGTGTTGACATTGATCCCCCATTTCACATAGATAACTTTTGAACACTTCCCGAGAGAGGAGAATCAGCTGGCGGACGCGTTAGCTACGATGTCTTCCATGTTCAAAGTCAAATGGGACAACGAGGCTCCCCGGATCATTATCTGGAAATTGGATGAACCTGCACATTGCTGCGATCTTGAAGCTGAAGAGGTAACTGAAAAACCTTGGTATCATGAAGTGAAGAGGTACTTGGAAGCTCAAGAATACCCTGAAGGTGCATCTATCAATGACAAAAAGTTTCTGAGAAGGTTCGCTGCAAAGTTCTTCCTCAGTAACGGCATTCTGTACAATAGAAACCATGATTCGACCTTACTGCGTTGTGTGGATAAGACTGAAGCAGAAAGAATCATGGCAGAGCTACATGAAGGAACCTTCGGAACACATTCCAGTGGACATACCATGGCAAAGAAAATCCTCCGGGCAGGATACTTCTGGTCCACAATGGAAGCCGACTGTTACCAACACTCTCGGACATGTCACAAATGCCAGATCTATGCTGATAAGGTGCACGTTCCTCCAGTTCCTCTAAACGTCTTGACAACACCTTGGCCTTTTGCAATGTGGGGCATTGACATGATCAGCGAGATCAGACCTACGATATCCAATGGGCATCGCTTCATCCTAGTAGCGATTGATTACTTCACAAAGTGGGTTGAAGCGGCTTCCTATGCTACGGTAACCAAGAACGTCGTGGCGCGGTTCATTCGGCACAACCTGATATGTCGATACAGCGTCCCGGAAAGGATCATTACGGACAATGGTACCAATCTTAACAACAAGATGATCACTGAGCTCTGCGAGCAATTCAAGATACAGCACCACAACTCTTCTCCTTATCGGCCGAAGATGAATGGGGCTGTAGAAGCAGCTAATAAGAATATCAAGAAAATTGTGCAGAAGATGACAGTGACCTATAAAGATTGGCACGAGATGTTACCATTTGCTCTTCATGGGTACCGTACCTCAGCACGGACGTCAACCGAGGCAACACCCTTTTCCCTGGTCTACGGCATGGAGGCAGTCTTGCCTATTGAAGTCCAGATACCCTCTCTCCGGATAATGAAGGATGCAGATTTGAGAGAAGATGATTAGATCCAGACTCGACTTGATCAATTAAACCTAATTGACGAAAAGAGACTCACTGCTATTTGTCATGGTCAAACGTATCAAAAACGGATGATCAGGGCATTTAACAAGAAAGTCCGACCACAAGAGTATCAAGTCGGAGACCTGGTAATCAAGCGCATCATTCTTCCTCAAAGTGATCCCATGGGCAAATGGACTCCTACATACGAAGGGCCATTTGTGGTTAAACATGTCTTCTCAGGAGGAGCTATGATTCTAACCACCATGGATGGTGACGACCTTCCTCACCCCGCCAATGCAGACATAGTAAAAAGATACTACGCATGATAAAAGACCCGCTAGGTTGATATACCTAGGCAAAAATAAGGGCTTCCCGGCGAACCAAAAGGGTTCGGGAAAAAATAAGGGATGAAATGAAAAAAAATCTGTACACCCGGCAAGTCGAAAACCTGAAAAGGCGGCTTGGACAAAAATGGGTATCCCGGTGGACTGAAAACCCGAAAGGGCGGTCCAGGCAAAAGTTAGGGATTAAAGGGTAATACTATGTCTCATTGAATTATCTTGCATCCAGAATCCGGTACCAACCATCAGGTTCAGACGGCATCGATCAATCAACTTCATCTTCAACTGAGCAGCAAAGTGATGAGACGCTTGAAGATATAAAGGCGATAGCAGAGTTGGAACCCAGTGGGACATTTTCACATAGCTGTTTTGTTTCCTTTTCACAAAATTGTATAAATTCTATTCGGCGGCGTTCTCTTACTAGGACGTCAACCTCTTGTACACAAAACGCCTATTTACAGGCCAATTCAAAAATCAATACAAGTTCACTTTTCCAGACAAATTGCCAATTATTTTTTCCTTTTTCTGTTTTGTCTTGCGAAGAACGTCCAATGTTCATTTGTGATATATGCATTTGACACTAATTGCTAACTCATAAATATTTGAATACGAAACAAAGGATTAATTACAGGTGACATTAGAAACAGGGGCAATAATGAGTTGTCCAAGCGATCTAGTAGCTCTGTCCACCAAGGTACCAAGATAAGTTCGGCTGAAGAACGTAACCAAGATATCTCCACTCCTCGCAGAGTAAGACCAGAATCAGTAATACCCTCTCCCCGAGTAGAGTTGGTCTCCCATCAACCCTAACAAGGCACCATATCTCCAGCAAGTCAGCAACGCTCTCCCCAAGCAGAGTTAGTTTACTGTCAGCCTTAAGGAAGTTGGGTATCCCCAGAAAATCTCAATGTTCCCCAGCGGAGTATGTAGACATTCCTAACAAGCATCCCCGACAGTCTCGATCTAAGATTGTTCCCCGGTGGAACACAAGACACTCCAGTGGAGCCACTTCCCCAATACAGTTCAAAAAGTCTCCCCAGGAGAGTTGAACCATCTCCCCAGTAGGAAGCTTATCCCCAGTAGATTCTGGAAGCTATCCCCTGCAGAGCATGAAAGAATCTCCCCGGCTTTATTCAAAGGTCATTCTCCACCAGAGCTTATAACTGGGTTATCCTCAGCTAAAAACCACAGAAAGATCATCCTCGGTGCAGTTCTTCCTATCCCCCAACGGAGTTCATCAAATTCCCCAACAAAGCTCATCAACGGTATCCCCAGCGAAGTTATCACCAAATCTCAGCGAAGTATCTCTCCCCACAGAGTAATTCCCCACAGAGTAATCTCTCCAACAAGTTTATTCCCCAATGGAGTCATCTTCTCCTATCGGTTTATTCTTGCAACCATCATCCCCAGCGAAAACGAAGAATGCTACTCTTCCAACATCAACCCAGGATGTAAGTTCCCGACATTCGTCAAGGATTCATTTTCCTAGACAAAAATACATTCATAGACATATCACATTTTCATACATCCTGCTTACATACACAATGCATGCACATACGCATCATATCACACAATCTCATTTCTCCCTGAGAACATCATGACATCGTGCTTTTCATACATCATGACATTGCATACAACTAACGTTTTGTCTTTTCAGGACCAAGATCAATACAAAGACGATTACTATCAACTGTCGCAATTCCAGATTCGATACCTGTATCTAGCCAGGGAATATCTGCGAGCGATTATTTCCGGACTCGATTCCTGTATCCTGCCAGGGCACGTCTGAAGAGTTTGAAGATCCGATTCCTGTATCCTGCCAGGGTGTATCTGTTGACGACTATTTTCTGGACTTGATTCATGTATCCTGCCAGGGCACGTCTGAAGAGTTTGAAGATCCGATTCCTGTATCCTGCCAGGGTGTATCTGTTGACAACTATTTTCCGGACTCGATTCCTGTATCCTGCCAGGGCACGTCTGAAGAGTTTGAAGATCCGATTCCTGTATCCTGCCAGGGTGTATCTGTTGACGACTATTTTCCGGACTCGATTCCTGTATCCTGCCAGGGCACATCTGAAGAGTTTGAAGATCCGATTCCTGTATCCTGCCAGGGTGTATCTGTTGACAACTATTTTTTGGACTCGATTCCTGTATCCTGCCAGGGCACGTCTGAAGAGTTTGAAGATCTGATTCCTGTATCCAGCCAGGGCGTATCTGTTGACAACTATTTCCGGACTCGATTCCTGTATCCTGCCAGGGAACGTCTGAAGAGTTTGAAGATCTGATTCCTGTATCCTGCCAGGGTGTATCTGTTGACGACTATTTTCCGGACTTGATTCCTGTATCCTACCAGGGCATGTCTGAAGAGTTTGAAGATCCGATTCCTGTATCCTGCCAGGGTGTATCTGTTGACGACTATTTTCCGGACTCGATTCCTGTATCCTTCCAGGGCACGTCTGAAGAGTTTGAAGATCCGATTCCTGTATCCTGCCAGGGTGTATCTGTTGACAACTATTTTCCGGACTCGATTCCTATATCCTGCCAGGGCACATCTGAAGAGTTTGAAGATCCGATTCCTGTATCCTGCCAGGGTGTATCTGTTGACGATTATTTTCCAGATTCGATTCCTGTATCCAGCCAGGGCACGTCTGAAGAGTTTGAAGATCCGATTCCTGTATCCAGCCAGGGCGTATCTGTTGACAACTATTTCCGGACTCGATTCCTGTATCCTGCCAAGGCACGTCTGAAGAGTTTGAAGATTCGATTCCTGTAGCCAGCCAGGGCATATCTGTTGACGACTATTTCCAGATTCGACTCCTGTATCCAGCCAGGGCACGTCTGAAGAGTTTGAAGATTCGATTCCTGTATCCAGCCAGGGCATGTCTGTTGATGACTATTTCCAGATTCGATTCCTGTATCCGGCCAGTGCACATCTGAAGAGTTTGTAGATTCGACGCCTGTATCCAGCCAGGGCGTGTCTGCATGAAGAGTTTGAAGATCAACCCCCGCAACAGGCCAGATAATTATTTTTCTTTCTCAGGTACGCAAGTTCTCGCTAAGGAATCTCTTACGCGATCGACACCTAGATGGCATCTATAAGCCCATCCACATACCAACAATCTCCAAATGGCATCTATAAGCCCATTCCCGACAAAGTTCTGTCACATCTCCAGATGGCATCTATAAGCCCATCCTCCTATCCACCATCCCTCCAAATGGCATATGTAAGCCCATTCCCCACTATCACACTGCTGATACTCAACTATGTGAGTGCAAATTTCTGGGCACTCTAGTGTTCAATAATCTTCCACCCTCGGATCACGAAAGGCACACAAGCCAATCTACATCCTCAGGTCTAAGAAGATTGAACAGGGGCAACTGTTGTACCCCAAAATTTTCCCTCCCATATTCTTCAAAGTTTTGACAAGCATCACCTCAAAGGGTTCAAAGTCTACTCAAGGAGTTACACAGTCAACCACTCTCCTAAAGACAGTCAAAATTAGGGTTTTGGTTCTTGCAAAGAAATTGAGGTTTCCAAGGGTCCAATCAAGTCCCATATGCCTATATACATTGTCAAGCATCCATATGTCAAGTTTCAAGACTCACAACATCAAATTGCACAGTCAAAAACCCTAATTGCTCCACAGTCAACTGCAGGGGCAAAATGGTCATTTGGCAGTCAAAAGTCAAAATTTTTGGTCAACATCTTATTTTGAAGCCACAATCATCATTTGATCAAGTCTTGATCATTATTCCACAAGAATGGCTCAAAAATCATCAAGGTGTCAAAAGTTTCTATTTTTGGACAGTTGAAAAGTCAACTGTAACTTGACCAAGGCATAACTTTTTCATGGATCATCAGAAAAATCCCATCCAATTCTCATTTTGAAGGGGAAGACATTTCCTACAACTCATCTTCACACTCCAAGTCCAAGAAATGCTCTCACAAAAGGTTATCAATTTCAACATTATAGGTCATTTTCAAAAGTCAACAAAAAGGCACTTTAAGTCAAAGAGCATAACTTGAGATTGGTAAATCAAAATGACATGGGACCAAAGGCTTTGGTTAGAGGACTTCAAGACCTTTCCAAAATGTCCAAGAACATGTTCATATGATCAAAATTGAGCAAGATATGCATTGGAGAAGTTGGGAGATTTTTGTGAAATGGCCAAAGTCAACTATCCTTGAAACTTCATTTTTGACAAAAGGGGCCCACTTTTTCCACTTGGTTCAGCTTGGCCATTCCTCCCACGTGTCCCACAATTTATTTCAAGATTAAAAATTAATTTTTCCATTTTTATTTAATTTTATTTGATTTAATCCATTTTAAATCTTTAAAATTCAAATAAAAATCAAAGAAATTAATGGAGGGATATTTTGTGGCTTGAATAGCTTTGATACACCATGAAGTGCTTACCAAACTCGTGCAAGACCTATTCCAAGCATGGAAATTCAAATTTTGACAAGAATGGCAAGTTGTTTAAATGGTGTTCATGGCAAAATCCAAAACATGATTGCAAGGCTTCAATGACCATTATTCTGATTGATACTCATTCAAGACCATATATGCAAGCTTTCCCAATACATTACACGACCTAGAAACACTCCAGACAGCATAAGCAATTTCAAATTTTCAAGAGAAAAAAGTGAAACTGAAAACCACTTTGCAGTGCAATTCAATCTTCCCTTTTAATCCAAACACGTTCCATACATCCCCAGGAGCGATTTGCAATCATTAACAAGTCAAAAACCTCAAGGAATCACTCATCAAGCCCTCACGGTTTGTTCAAAATTTTGAGAAACGAAATTCCATTTTTACGCCTCATTAATCCATTTTGAACATTATTATGCATTGCTGACACCATTACAAAACTTTCTGTATGTTTTAATTTGATTATAAGGCTGTAAAATGCAAAGTGCCATTGTTGGTTTCTAGGTTTTTCAGAGCTTCGAATTGGGGGTTTTGTCATGCTGTAAAGTTAGAACTCCAAACAGGCATGGTTGAAATCAGCGTGACAAGACGAACAGGAAGCATACCTCGCGCCTTTTTTATATTCACCATATAGCTAATCGCTATTTTTGACATTAGTGTTTTGTGGGGGTTTAAAACCCCCGTTATTTGCCTGTAATTTTTGTTTCAGAACGAAGATGATGATGGCGTGGCAACCAGGGAGTGGGCCATTCAAATTGGCGCGCACTTTTCCAGCATATAACGCACTTATGTCATATATTCTTTTGTTTCTATTATGCTTACAAACGCGCAGGTTTGGTTTAGTGGTTGGCTACGTGGTCTGTATTCACTGGGACCTGGGTTCGATTCCCAGGTCCCCTCATAGTTCCATATTATTTTGTCAAATGCTTTCCTGTGCAGATTCCAAGATGAGGTGTACCATAAGCCTCACATCCCAGCGCTCCAAGCGTCCATCAATGCAGATCCAAGGGCCAAACATGAGGACCATGGTACTCTGGAGTCAGCGCATGCGTAGGCCACCAGGAAAAGTCAAACGAGCTGAAGCTTTAATGGGCCAGGATTCAACAATGCATCCTCCTTCCTGGCCCAATACCCCCTTCCATTGGTCTTTTCTTTTCTTTTCATTTTTTTTATTTATGTTTCAATTTAATTTCTAACCCTTTTTTATTTTATTTCTTATTAACAAATTAACCAACTAATATTTTCATAAAAAAAATCAAAAAGAATTAACATCATTATTATTATTATTATTATTTTATTTTGTAAATAAACAATAATTGAATTAGTTTAATTAGGCAATTTCAATTTCTTTTCTTAATAATTAAAATAGATCTAGAATTAGAAAAAATTAACTTTTAGTTTTATTTCTTTTTATTTTATTTCATAAAAAACATAAAAAACACAAAAAATATATTTTCTTTTAATTAAATTAATTAATTAGTTATTAGTCATTTTTAATTTCATTTTAATTACAAAAAGACAAAAAAAAATCAATTTCTTTTCTAAAAAGGGTCAACACCCTTTAGACATTCCCGATTCTTTCTTTCGCGCGCATTTTATCTTTAATTCCTTATTTTTGATCATTATGTAACTGCCTCCGGATGTAATAGTAATTAGGATTTCACTGCTTTATTTCTCGCACTTATTTACCAAAAACGGGTCTTTTGTATTTTTGGCGATGTATAGACCCGCGCCTTGTAATAGCGTAGGATTTATGTTTCCGCAATTTACTTTCTGCACCCCCTAACTGTTAAATGCATGAAAGAATGTATGGTAAATAAAAACAACTCGTAGCTCACTAACTACAAAGACGAACATTAACTGAATACAACACACAATACACACACCACTTCTAGGGTACGCCTCACTCGTTGCCTTCGAAACGTGGTCATCAAGTATAGGACGTCTTAGAGGTCACCCTTTGTCTAAAGATCCAGTTGCCTCGAAACAGTTGCCTCGAAACGGTTGCCTCGGATTAAAAAGGATCTAGGACATTAGGGTTACTTCTAAGTTGTCCTAACTGTTGCTTCGGTGACCACACTGTCCCTAAAATCGAATTGACCCGAACACCTCCAACGATGGTGCTACCTACCTCTCAATGGTGGGATAGAACTATCTAAAGGACTCTTACATAGCTTAATTCCTTAGGGTAGGTAGATGACTCATGGGTACTTGCTCTTTTCAAAAACAAACAAAATACTTTTCACACCTTACACTTTCAAAAAAGTTTTCAAACAATACTTCATACACTCTTGAGGACTGATACAAGAGTTACCTAGAAGTCTTCAAACGAACCTTTTCAAAACCCACTCACATTTGAAAAGCAAACAATTTTTGAAAACATAAGAGCAAGTACCTAAGAGCCCATGGATAACCATGGATAGAAAGGGTGCTAACACCTTCCCTTTCTATAAATCTACCTTCCGAACCGAGAAACATTCTCAAAGAAGGAATTTTGCTGTGCTTTTGTCCTTTCCATATTGGAGAACATAAAAGACGGTGGCGACTCTTGCTTACCGCGACATTTCGCGAAACCAGCTAAAAAACAGTCAGTTCTATTTCCACCGATCACACACCCGTTTCAGAAACTTTTTCCAAGAATCTTCCATTTCCTGAGGCATAGTAGAGAAACTTGCCTCTTCCCTTAACTTCAAAACCTTTTTCATAGCCTTAGTTATAAACCTGTTGATGCATTCATCCAGAGTTTTTGAGACAGGTTTATTATATATAACTATGGCTAGGTCTCTTTCAGAAGGGATGGGCTCAGAAGTTACAAGTTCTGTTTGGTTGGATTGTTCACTTAGATCAAAAAGGTCAAACGTAGAACATGATTAAGTTGTTGGGATTACAAGGTCTTCAAAATCATCAAAGATTGTTCTTTCAGACACTTCAAGAACAAAAGATTATTGAGGGTCAGGATTTTGAGAGTTTCTGAGTGATTGGTGGTGATGAAAATCAAAGTGGAGATTTAGAAACAGATCAGAAACAATAGGAATTTTTGATGGAGGTTGAGATGTGATGATTTATGGTAGCAATGAGACAAGTGGGGAAGATAAGGTAAATATGGGTTAGATGGTATGGGTGTAGAGATGAATGAAAGTAAACTAGAAACATGTGTGGTTGATGAGGTCATAAGGTCGGTAGTGGTTATGGTGTTTGGGGTAGAAGCAGTTGATAATATTGGCACAATTGTGTTGACAGATTCAGATGCAAAAGTTTATGTTGTTAATTGATTGGTTGAGGAAATAGGATCAGAAGAAGGAAAAGTTCTGGTGGATGGTGAAATAGAAAAAAGAGTTAAAATGATCAGATGAAGGAATTGTGATTGTTGGTTGATATACATGAGTTGTCAAAGATAATGGTGTAAAGGAAATAGATGGAAATAGGATAGAAGTGGTAACAGAGTCAGAAACAAGTGTGGTTCTGGTTGGTGGTGGAAGAGGATTAATTTGTGCATTGGAGGTTATGGATTAACATACATGAACAGTATTTGGAACAGACAATGAAACATGTACAGAAGTATCAAACTTACTAGATGTTATAGAAGTTTCAGCTCCCAGAATGGCATCTTTGAGAAAACCATAATTTTTCTTCTTTTTCTTCTTCTTCTTCTCTGGTTCAGAAGCATCTGAACTTCTCTTTCTTTTACCAATATAACAATCAATACCCTCATCATGCAAATCTGAGTAATTAAAGCTTGACATATCATGTCCTTCTTGTTACATCATTAGAACATATGCAGCCACGCTGGATACATAATCTTGCTTAGAGAACAGAGGATAGTCATTCACAGGAATTCTTTTGTGATGATAACTTTCAGACGGTTCAATCAGAGGCTTGACCTTGAGTTCTTTAATTATCCTCATATTCTTTAAATTTTTCCCATAGAAAGAATCTTTAATGCTTGGAGTAAGATCCTCTTTATAGTTGGCTTCTTCGACCAAAAACCTTACCGAGCCACTTTCAACAAAAATATTCGTTAGAAGACGTCCAAAAGGAATGTTAGGAGATACCTTTTTGCTGGGAAAGGTGGTGGTTCTGAACTTTCTAATAGAATCTCTCAGATAATTAAACCGAATGAAGGGAAGATCAATCTTCTATTTGGACAGTCGAAAGTACAACATGAACTTCTGATTAATGTTGAAATAATCAGAAGAGCTTGAAGGAGGTCTAGGGTGTATGCAATTCAAAATGATTTTGTGCCAGATTATGAGTTCATCATGGAGATCTTTACTCTTATACTCAATTTTCTCAGGAGATTAGTTCTTGAAGATGGATTTGTTGATCGTCTCCTTCACATTTATAGATTTTCTATGCATCTTATAATTTTTTTTACATTCCAGATGTTGCATGCCCAGAAGATCAGCAATAGACTTTTCAATAATGACAATTTTCAGACCTAGCATATGAGCAACTACATGAAGATTGTCACAATCCACTTGAATTAAAAAATCCTTAACCAAAGAATCACATATAGGACCATGAAAACGCATGAAAAAATGCTCCCATACTTGAGCATTCAAGTAAGCAATTAGGTTTGCACCATTTGTAGAAAGGTATTGAAATCCACCATATATTCACGGAGAACATTTAACTCATGTGGTTTCATGTGGTGTTCATCAATAATCGATAGAGAAGATGAACCAGTTGCCATAGAAGAAGAAGAACTAGTTAGAATAGTTGAAGAAGATGGCCCATAAGGATTTAGGGCTTGTTTCGTTTCTTTAGCCAACTGAACAACCTATTGTTGTTGAGCATTCATCATGTTAACATGTTGAAGATGATGAAGGTTTTTGACAGAGGTGATGATCTTGATGAAGAGCAATGATGAAGATGATGAACACAAAGAACTTGTTGAACGGTTTGAGAGAAAACGTGGTTTAAGGTTTCTAACGTGTGGGAGTGAAGTAAACATGTGTGATTTATATTGTTTGAGAAAATAAAATAATAATAATACAAATAAAAATAATAATTAGGAGCATTAAATGAAATTAATAATTACGATTTCAACCAGTTCCAAAAAAATACGCACACGGCTCATTGCATAACTTAGATAGCGTGTGATGATTAAGCATAACCAAGGGTTACACACGTTAATCAATACATCTAACTTAGTGACACATTTGATATCCCTTAAAATCTGGAAACCAAAAAGGTTTCCATCAAATCAAAGAAATTCATGACTGAAACATCTTCTGATTACTGAGGTTCTGAAAGAAATATAATACCTTTGTTAAAATCAGAGTCTAGTATTCTTCAGAAGGTTTGAACAATGATCTTGTTCTGACTAGAGAATCTTTATTTCCTATAATTAGATTTTCAAAAAGATATGATGAGATTCTGCTTTTATTTTGTTGAGGTTGATCAGAAGGAACATCAATAATATCAGAAGTAGGAGATTCTGATTCTTTATCTTCTTAAGTTTTGTTCTTTGGTCCAACAAACGTTATCTTCACATCAATAGTTCTAGAGCCAATTATAATACGGTGGGAGAACTGACTTGTTTTTCATTTTATTGCAAATTTTGAGGATAGCAAGAGTCGCCACCGACTTTTCTTTTATCCAATAAGGAAAGGGTTAAAAGAACAGGAAAGACCTTGAAGATTTTTGAGTTCGGGGGGTAAGTTATGGGAACTACTCTGTATGGACTTGGGGACGAATTGAACGTTATCTTATCTCCTAGAATCTTGAGAAAATAATTATTCCTGTTTTTATGCATGTATTTGTTAATAGTAATCATATTCATATGCATATGTTCATTTAATTTAGTCATTGGACGTTTTTGCAAACAAAACATAAAAAGTAAAACAAAATTTGAATTTTGAAATCGTGTTTATATTAATAGTTTGCCTATAAACAGGCGATTGTTGTACAAAGAGACAAAAATCCTAGTAAGAGGAAATCTTCGTGAAAAATGAAGAGAGTACAAAGTGAAAACAAAATATATAGCTATGTGTAAATGATCTCGTCAGGTTTCAACTCTGATGTTGCCCCTATGTCTTCGAGCATCTCATCCCTTGTTGTCGAAATAAGTTGATTGAATTGATCTGCACCATTCGAACTTGATGATGGTAATAAAGATGGTTGTGACTGATCCCACGAAATATAGTTGTACACTTTAATCCCTAATTTATTCCTGGACCGCCCTTTCGGGTTTTCAGTCCATCAGGATACCCTTTCTTGCCCAAGCCGCGCTTTCAGGTTTTCGACTTGCCGGGTGTACAATCGTCGGGATGCCCTTATTTTTGCCTAGTCCAGTCAACCTAGCGGATCGTTTTTTATGCGTAGTATCTTTTAACTATGTCCGCGTTCACAGGATATGGAATTTCTTCACCATACATGGTGGTAAGTATCATAGTACTTCCATAAAATACCTTCTTGATTACAAATGGCCCTTCGTAGTTGGGAGTCCATTTGCCCCCGGGGTCACCTTGCGGTAGGATGATGCGCTTTATTACCAAGTCACCAGCCTGATATACCTGATGCTTGATTTTCTTATTGAAAGATTTTATCATATGCTTCTGATACATCTGACCGTGACAAACAGCCGCAAGCCTCTTCTCGTCAATCAAATTCAACTTATCCAGCCTAGTTGAATCCATTCGTCTTCGTCTAAATTTGCCTCTTTCATAATTCTCAGGGAAGGAATCTGAACTTCGACAGGTAGGACAACTTCCATACCGTAGACTAGTGAAAATGGGGTTGTCCCAGTTAATGTCCGAGCTAATGTATGATAGCCATGAAGAGCAAATGGTAACATCTTGTGCCAGTCTTTATGCGTCATCATCATCTTCTCGTTCCAGTCTTATTGGCGGCTTCCACTGAGCCATTCATCTTCGGTCGATACGGAGAAGAATTATGGTGCTTGATCTTGAACTGCGTGTAAAGATCAGTGATTATAGTGTTGTTGAGATTGGTACCATTTTCCGTGATAATCCTCTCAGGTATACCATACCGACATATGAGGTTATGCTTAATGAACCCGACCATAACATTCTTAGTAACACAGGTAAACGAGGCTTCTTCAACCCACTTTATGAAGTAATCAATGGCGGAGAGGATGAAGGGATGTCCGTTGGAAGAGGTAGGTTTGATCTCTCCAATAATATCAATGCCCCACATTGCAAACGTCCAAGGAGCAGTCAAGACATTCAGAGGTACTGGAGGCACATTGTCACTTGTGACAAGTTCTTGAGTGGTGATGGCAGTCAGTTTCCATAGTCGACCAATAATAACCTGCTCTTAGAATTTTCTTAGCCATAGTATTCCCATTGGAGTGAGTACCAAAGATACCTTCATGCATATCTTCTATAATCTTCTCCGTCTCTTTCTTGTCTGTACAATGAAGCAGAGTCGAATCATGGTTACGCCTGTATAGAATTTCGTTACTTAGGAAGAACTTGGATGAGAACCTCCGTAAGAATTTCTTGTCATTGATAGATGCTCCTTCCGGGTACTCTTGAGCCTCAAGGTACCTTTTTACTTCATGAAACCAAGGCTTCTCATCTACTCTGTCAGTGTCGACTTTGTAACAGTGTGCATGTTTGTCTAGCCTCTTAATGGTAATTATAGAAGCCTTGTTGTCCCATCTGACTTTAAACATAGATGACATTTTATCTAATGCGTCTGCCAACTGGTTTTCTTCTCTTGGGATATGCTCAAAAGTGATCTCCTCGAAGTACGAAATTAAGGTCAGCACATGCTCTCTATAAGGAATGAAATTCGGATGCTTAGTATCCCATTCTCCCTTAATTTGACTGATTACTAGGGCTGAGTCCCCATATATGCTCAAGAACTTAATCCTCAAATCAGTAGCAGCTCTGATGCCCATGATGCACACTTCATACTCAACCATGTTGTTGGTACAATTGAAACATAATCTGGCGGTGAAGTCCGTATAGAAACCCTGGGGAGAAATAATTACAGCACCAATTATATTGCCAAGTGCATTAGAGGCTCCATCAAAAACCATAGTCCATCATGATCTTGTCTCAGGCCCTTCATACGGTCCAAGTTCTTCATAATCTGTAACTAGTATAATGTTCTCATCCGGGTATTCTAAGTTCATAGACTGGTAGTCGGCTACAACCTAATGAGCCAAATGATCTGCCAGTACACTCCCTTTGATTTCTTTTTGAGTGGTATACTGAATGTCGTATTCTGTCAAGACCATTTTCCATCGGGCTATCCTTTAGGAGAGAGTGGGTTTCCCGAATATGTACTTTATCGGATCCATTTTAGAGATCAACAAAGAAGTATGGGTCAACATATACTGTCTTAGTCGGCGAGCAACCCATGCCAAAGTGCAACAAGTTTTCTCGAGCAATGAGTATCTTGTTTCATAGTCGGTAAACTTTTTTCTAAGGTAGTATATTGCATTCTCTTTTCGACCAGACTCGTCATGTTGCCCTAGTACACACCCCCATTTAGTTCTCTAACACTGTTAAATATATGATCAGAGATCTTCCTTCAAGTGGTGGCGTCAGAATTGGAGGTTCTTGTAGATACTCCTTGATTTTTTCAAAGGATATCTGTGATCGGTGGGAATGAGAACTGACTGTTTTGGAATGCTGGTTCGCGTTTACGTTTGTTTTTGCAAAATGTCGCGGTAAGCAAGAGTCGCCACCGTCTTTTATTTTATCCAACAAGGAAAGGACAAAAGCACAGAAAAATTCCTTTTTGAGATATTTCTCGGGTTCAGGAGGTAGATTATAGAAAGGGAAGGTGTTAGCACCCTTTCTATCTGTGGTTATCCACGGGCTCTTAGGTACTTGCTCACTATGTTTTCAAAAAGTTTTGCTTTTCTTGTGTTTGTGGGTTTTGAAAAGAGTTTTGTTTGAAAACTTCGATTTAACTCTTGTTTCTGTCCTCAAGAGTATATGAAGTGTTTTTTAAAACTTTGTTTGAAAAGTACAAGTGCGAAAAATTTGTTTTGTTTTGAAAGAGCAAGTACCTGAGAACCTCTACCTACTCAAAAGGAATTAAGCTGTGTAAATGTCCTTTAGACAGTGCTATCCCACTATTGAGAAGTAGGTAGCACCGTCGTTGGAGTTTTCGGGTCAATTCGATTAAGGGACATGTGGTCACTAAAGCAATGGTAGGACGCCTTAGCGGTAACCCTAATTTCTTAGATCATTTTTTATCGAGGCAACCGTTTCGAGGCAACTTTGATCTTTAGACAGGAGGGCAACCTCTAAAATTTCCTATACTCAATGACCACGTCGAGGCAACCAAATGAGGCGTACCCTAAGAGTGGCATGTGCGAGTGTGTCAGGTTTCAGTTATGTTATCTTTACATGTCATGGTGAGCTACGGTTGATTTTGATTTAAGATAGATCTTGTCATGCATAGCCTATTGAGCGTACATCTAGCATTTAGTAGTTGCGGAATTTAAAACTAAACTATTACAAGGCGTCGGGTATATACATCGCCAAAAACATACCCTTGAAAAAGTAAATTGCGGAAAAGTAAATAAAAGCGATAAAAGATCCTAAATTAAAGCTATTACATCCTCGGAGCAATTACAATTATATGGAATAAAAAATAATACGCGCGCGAGAAAAGTTGAATCGGAGGGTTTTTAGGGTTTTGACCCTTTTTATTAAAGAAAGAGGTTTTTTGTTATCTTGCATTTAATTAAATTAAACCTAGACTAATTAATTAATTAAATAAAAAAAAGAAATATATTTTTGGATTTTTGAATGTTTAAGGAAATAAATAATAAAATGATTAAATATATTAAAACCTAATTCTACACCAATTTTTATTTATTGCAAAAAACATTAAAATTATGCCTAATTAAAACTAAACAAATTATGTCAATATTTACTTACAAAATAAACTAATTAAATTTAATAAATAAAAATATTATATATTTTGTTTCTGAAATTTTTTAAGAAAATGTTAATTATTTTTGTTAGTAATTAATTAAGAAAATAAATCAAGTAAAATAAAAAATATAATGAAAGAAAATAAAAAGAAAGGGCAAACTCAGGGGGTCTGGGCCCAAAAAGGGGGGTGTTTGATCAGCAGTTTTCCCGGCCCATTATGCTCAGCCTGTTTGACTTTGGTGATTCCCTGCATGCTTGTTGACCAGGGCGTATGGTGGATGCTCCAATCTGGCCTTTAGATCTTGGCCTGAAGCCACATGGCGTACTGAGATTTGAAGCGTATGGTGGACTCCCTTTTGAAACTTGCACGTGAATACATGTGGAAGAAAAATAACAAGGTTTTGGGGGACCTGGGATTCGAACCAGGTCCCAATACTCATTGGCCAGCGTCCCAACCACTCGACCACCTGCATCTGTTTGTTATTATAATATACAACAATTAACATGTATCAAACAAACGCTTATGCTTGGAAAAAAAAATAAAACGCGCGCTAATTCAAAATAGACCAACCAGATGACAACACATCATCATCTTCAACCTTGGTTCTGTGTAAACAGAATCAAATAGCGGGGGTTTTTAACCTCCACTACCTCCCTGCACAAAAAATAGCGAATAGACACAGAGCAAACATAAATATTTCACGAGGTATGGGTTCCAATCGTCTTGGCCTCACGAATTCAACCATGTATCCCATTAGTTCCAATTTTTCCTAGTTTAGAAAGCCCTATTTGAAAGCTTGAAAACCCTTGAAATTCAATCATGGCATCTCTCGATTCAGGGAACTATGGTTCAATTCAATCATTCCATTAGCTTTGTATGATCTCTAGCAATGCAAATCAATCACAAAAACATGTCAAATGCATATGAATTAAGAGATACAGTTTTGAATCATAAATGCAAATTGTGAGATGGTATGTCGTGATTCCTTGAGCTTTGATGCTTGAATTTGATTTCAAATCACTCCTGGTACCTCCTGCAATGTGTTTGGATGGACAAGGCACCTTGAATTGGCCTAGATTGCAAGAACAAGTCTTGAGTTTTCTTGGAATTTCTTGAAATTGATATGGCCGTTTCTGCAGCTTTTTCACGTGAATTAGGTTATGGTTGGCTTACTTGCATATAAGGCAATGATTTTAGGTCAAGAGCTGGGCCAATATCCATGTGCATTGAAGATTAAATCTTTGATTGATAAATCAAATATTCTTGATTTTTCATGATTGAACAAGTTGCCAAAATTGGATATTTTTGTATCATTTTGATTGTGCACGAATTGGTCAGCATATTTGGATCATATTTGGTTCACAAATGGATTTAAAAATCAAATCTTCTATTTTCTTATAATTTAAATTAATTAAATGAATTAATATATATTAAAAATCGATTTAATCAATAAATTTAAGAAAATAAATCCCATTTAACTTGGTGGATCGTGCATAGGTCATGGGTGAAGTTTCAAGAAGAGATTTGAGGCCCATTAGCAAAAAGAAGGTGTTTTGAGCAAAGTTGACTTTTGCAAATTCATGAAAATTGCCCAACTTCTCCAATGCACAACTTGCTCAATTTTGATCATATGACCATGTTCTTGGACATTTTGGAAAGCCCTTGAAGTCCTCTAACCAATTCTTTTGGTCCCATGTCATTTGGATTTACCAATCTCAAGTTATGGCCTTTGACTCAAAGTGTACTTTTGTTGACTTTTGAAATTGACCTATAATGTAAAAATTTGTAACTTTGTGTGAGAGCATTTCTTGATCTTGGAGTGTTAAGATGGATTGTAGGAAATTGAATCCTCTTCAAAATGAGCTTAGGATGGAATTTTTCTGATAAACCATGAAAGAGTTATGCCCTTGTCAAAGTACAGTTGACTTTTCTACTGTCCAAAAATAGTAACTTTTGCATCTTGATGATGTTTGAGCTATTCTTGTGGGATCATGATCAAGACTTGATCAAATGATGATTGTGAACTCAAAATAAGATGTTGACCAAGAATTCTGACTTTTGACTGCAAAATGACCATTTTGCCCTTGTAGTTGACTGTAGATCAAATGGAGCTTTTGATTGTGCAAACTAGCACTGTGAGCCTTGAAACTTGGCATGTAGGTGCTTGAGAATGTATATAGGCCTATGAGACTTGATTGAACCATTGAAAACCCCAAATTCCTTGAAAGAACCAAAACCCTAATTTTGAATTGACTACCTTAGGAGGTGACTTGACTGTACAACCCTTGAGCCATTTTGAGCAATTTGGAAATGATTCTTGACAAATCTTGAGGAATATGGGAGGGCAAATTTTGGGGTACAACAGTTGCCCCTATTCAATCTTCTTAAACCTGAGGATGTAGATTGGCTTGTGTGCCTTTCGTGATCCGAAGGTGGAAGATGATTGAACACTAAAGTGCCCAGAAATTTGCACTCGCATGGTGTAGTATCAGCAATGTGATGTCAGGAATGGGCTTACAGATGCCATTTGGAGATTGTTGGTAGAAGGATGGGCTTATAGATGCCATCTGGAGATTGTTTCTTGTAAGTTGAAAGAAGGAACCTGTGTAGGGTTGCCTGATGATGAGTCCGTGTGAAACTGCATCTGTATGAGAAGGAACCGGTGTAGGGTTGCTTCATGATGGTCAAGTAGATAATTGTCCTGTCTGGTTTCAGGTATTAACCTACAATCCGTTGTCCACAGAATTTTCCTGGCTTGTTACAGGTATTAATCTGGAACTTGAAAAAGTTGGCTGATGAGATAGTTGTCCTGGCTGGTTTCAGGTATTAATCTCTGACTTAAGAAAGAAAGATGGTCTTCCTGGCTTGTTACAGGTATTAACTTTCAATCCCTTCGTGTAGATGGTTTTCCTGGCTGGTTTCAGGTATTAACCTACAATCAGTCGTCCACAGATAGTTTTCCTGGCTTGTTACAGGTATTAAACTGGGACTTGAGAAGGTTGATGGTAATCATCTTTTGATTGACCTTTTCCTGGAAAGGAAAAATGTTAGCTGTATGCAATGTCATGATGTATGAAATGCATGATGTCATGATGTTCTCAAAATGAATGAGATTTGTGTTGTATGATGCGTATGCATGTCATAATGTATGAAGATGTGATGTTTTTAGTTGGGGAAAATAAATCCCAGAGCTGCTGGAGAATAGTGTTGAGTTCTTCATTTCTGCTGGGGATGATGAACGAAGATGATGGCAAGAATAAACCTGTAGGAGAAGATGACTCTGTTGGGGAATAAACCTGGTGAAGAGATTACTCTGCGGGGAATTACTCTGTAGGGAAAATATGTTTTGCTGAGATTTTAACGATAACTCCGCTGGGGATTCCGTTGATAAGCTCTATTGGGGATTTTGATGATGAACTTCGCTGGGGATAGAAAGAACTTCGCTGGGGATGATCTTTCAGTTGCAACTTGCTGAGGATAACCCAGTTATACTCTTGTGGGGATAACCTCCTGAATACGGATGGGGGAGATACATTTGTACTCTGCAGGGGACAAGCTTCTGGAATCTACTGGGGAAGATGATTCAACTCTGGCGGGGAAGATTTTTTAGACTACGCTGGGGAAATGGCTCCACTGGGGGTATCTTGTATTCCGCCGGGGAACATTCTTATACTCTGCCGAGGAATATTAAGACTGCTGGGGATGATCTTTATGCTTGCTGGGGAATATCCTTATACTCCGCTGGGGAATATTAAGACCTTCTGGGAATACCGAGCCTTTTCGGGATTGATGGTAGACTAACTCTGCTTGAGGGAGAGTATTGCTGATTCATTCATGGTTGCAAGTCTCAGTGGGGAGAGCTACCATTATTGTCTTACTCTGCAGGGAGTGAAGGTATCCTGGTCACATTCTTCAGCCGAACCTACCTTGGTACCTTGGTGGATAGAGCAACTAGACCGCTTAGACAATTCTTATTGCCCCTACTTCTGATATCACCCGTAATTAGTCCTTTGTTTCGCATGCAAATATTTATGAGCAGCAATTAATGTCAAATGCATATATCAAAAATGAACATTGGACATTCTTTGCAAAACAAAACAGATAAAGGAAAAACAATTTGCAATTTGTCTGAAAAATGAGCTCGTATTGATTTTGAAATTTGCCTGTAAATAGGAGTTTTTGTACAAGAGGCTGACGTCCTAGTAAGAGAACGCCGCCGAGCAAATAGAATTTATACAATTTGTGAAAAGAAAACAAAACAGTTATGTGAATAATCCCACGGGGTTCCAACTCTGCTATCGCCTTTATATCTTCAAGCATCTCATCACTTTGCTGCTTAGTTGGAGATGAATTTGATTGATTGGTGCCGTCCGAACCTGATAGTTGATACCAAAGTCCGGATGCGAGGTGATCCAATGAGACATAGTATTACGCTTTAATCCCTAACTTTTGCCTGGACCACCCTTTCGGGTTTTCAGTCCACCGGGATACCCATTTTTGCCCAAGCCGCCTTTTCAGGTTTTCGACTTGCCGGGTGTACAGATTTTTTTATTTTCATCCCTTATTTTTGCCCGAACCCTTTTGGTTCGCCAGAAAGCCCTTATTTTTTCCTAGGCCAGTCGACCTAGCGGGTCTTTAATCATGTGTAGTATCTTTTTACTATGTCTGCATTGACGGGGTGAGGAAGGTCGTCACTATCCATGGTGGTTAGAATCATCGCTCCTCCTGAGAAGATGTTCTTAACCACAGATGGCCCTTCGTACGTAGGGGTCCATTTGCCCCTGGGATCACCTTGAGGTAGAATGATGCGCTTGATTACCAGGTCTCCGACTCGATACTCTTGTCGTCTGACTTTCTTGTTAAATGCCTTGATCATCCGTTTTTGGTACGTCTGGCCATGAAAAATAGCAGTGAGTCTCTTTTCGTCGATTAGGTTCAGTTGATCAAGCCGGGTCTGGATCCAGTCGTCTTCACTTAAACCCTCATCCTTCATGATCCGGAGAGAAGGTATCTGAACTTCAATGGGCAGGACTGCCTCCATGCCGTATACCAAGGAGAAGGGTGTTGCCCATGTTGACGTCTGTGCTAAGGTACGGTACCCATGAAGAGAAAATGGTAACATCTCGTGCCAATCTTTGTAGGTCACTGTCATCTTCTGCACAATCTTCTTAATCTTCTTATTAGCTGCTTCTACAGCCCCATTCATCTTTGGCCAGTAAGGAGAAGAATTGTGGTGTTGTATCTTGAATTGCTCGCAGAGCTCAGTGATCATCTTGTTGTTAAGATTGGTACCATTATCCGTAATGATCCTCTCTGGTACACCGTATCGACAGATCAGGTTGTGCCGAATGAATCGTGCCACGACGTTCTTGGTTACAGTGGCAAAGGAAGCTGCTTCAACCCACTTTGTAAAGTAATCAATCGCTATCAGGATGAAATGATGCCCGTTAGATGCTGTAGGTCTGATCTCGCCGATCATATCAATGCCCCATATTGCAAAAGGCCAAGGTGCTGTCAAGACATTCAAAGGAACTGGAGGAATGTGCACCTTATCAGCATAGACCTGGCACTTGTGACATGTCCGAGAATGCTGATAACAGTCGGCTTCCATTGTGGACTAATAATATCCTGCCCGAAGGATTTTCTTTGCCATGGTATGTCCACTGGAATGTGTTCCGAAGGTACCTTCATGTAGCTCTACCATGATCCTTTCTGCTTCAATTTTATCCACACAACGCAGTAAGGTTGAATCATGGTTTCGTTTGTAAAGAATGCCATTACTGATGAAGAACTTTGCCGCGAATCTTCTCAGAAACTTCTTGTCATTGACGGATGCACCCTCGGGGTATTCTTGAGCTTCAAGGTACCTCTTTACTTCATTATACCTTGGCTTTTCTGTTACCTCTTCGGTCTCAAGATCACAATAATATGCCGGTTCATCTAATTTCCAAATAATGATACGGGGAGCCTCGTTGTCCCACTTGACTTTGAACATAGAAGACATCTTAGCTAACGCGTCCGCCAACTGATTCTCCTCTCTTGGGAAGTGTTCAAAGGTTATCTCCTCGAAATGGGGAAGCAACATCAATACATACTCCTTGTAAGGAATAAGATTTGGGTGTTTCGTATCCCACTCGCCTTTGATCTGACTGACCACGAGAGCGGAATCTCCGAAGACACTCAGAAATTTGATCCTTAAGTCAATTGCAGCTCGAAGACCCATGATGCATGCTTCGTACTCCGCCATGTTGTTGGTGCAGTTAAAACACAGTCGGGCGGTGAGCGGAGTATGAGAGCCCTTAGGAGATATGATCACAACGCCAATACCGTTACCCAAAGCGTTTGAAGCTCCATCAAAGTGCATAGACCATCGGGATCCTTCCTCAGGTCCTTCATCTGGTCCAGGTATCTCGCAATCAGTTACCACCATGATATTCTCGTTTGGAAATTCAAAGTTCATAAACCGGTAATCATCCATTGCCTGATGTGCCAAATGGTCTTCCAACACACTTCCCTTGATTGCTTTTTGAGTCGTGTACTGGATGTCATATTCAGTCAAGATCATCTGCCATCTTGCTATTCTTCCGGACAAGGCAGGCTTTTCGAAGATATACTTGATTGGATCCATCTTTGAAATCAACAGAGTAGTGTGAGTCAATATATATTGTCTTAGCCGGCGAGCAGCCCATACCAAAGCGCAGCAAGTTTTCTCGAGCAGTGAGTATCGGGTCTCACAGTCGGTAAACTTTTTGCTAAGGTAATAAATAGCATGCTCTTTTCAACCATACTCGTCATGCTGACCCATCACACATCCCATTGAGTTGTCCAGTACTGTCAAGTATAAGATTAGAGGTCTCCCTTCAACTGGTGGCATAATAATAGGTGGCTCCTGGAGATACTCTTTGATTCTTTCGAACGCGGCCTGGCATTCATCGTTCCAACGTACCACTTGATCTTTCTTCAGTAGCTTGAAGATCGACTCACAAGTAGAAGTTAGATGTGAGATGAATCGGGTAATGTAGTTCAGACGTCCTAGGAAGCCTTTGACCTCTTTCTCTGTCTTGGGAGTTGGCATCTCTTGTATGGCTTTCACCTTGGCAGGGTCCACTTGAATACCTTTGTCGCTTACGACGAAACCTAGTAGTTTTCCAGATCTCACCCCGAAGGTGCACTTGTTCGGGTTTAATCTCAGCTTGTACAACTTCAACCGGTCAAACAGCTTCTGTAGATGGTCAAGGTGTTCCTCCTCCGTTTGGGACCTTGCAATCGTATCGTCGACGTATACTTCAATCTCATGATGGATTATATCATGATACAGAGCAACCATGGCACGCTGATACGTTGCCCCAGCATTTTTCAACCCAAAAGGCATGACCTTGTAATAAAAGGTGCCCCACTGAGTAACAAAGGTGGTCTTCTCCATATCTTCCGGAGCCATCTTTATCTGATTATAACCGGAGAAACCGTCCATGAAGGAGAATACCTTATGCTGAGCAGTGTTGTCAACCAGAACGTCGATGTGAGGTAGAGGGAAGTCATCCTTAGGGCTCGCCCTGTTCAAATCCCTGTAGTCAACAAACATTCTGACCTTACCATCTTTCTTCGGCACTGGAACCACATTGGCGACCCACTGAGGATAAGAAGTCACTGCTAGAAAACTGGCGTCGAATTTTTTCATAACCTCAGCCTTGATTTTCTCGGACATCTCCGGACGCATACGGCGGACCTTCTGTTTTATCGGAGGGCATTCTTACTTGGTAGGCAGGTGATGAACCACAATGTCGGTATCCAACCCAGGCATATCTTCGTAAGACCAGGCAAAGATTTCCACGTAGTCATGCAGCATCTGAATCAACCGTTGTTTCACACTGAGCTCCAGATTTGCACCGATCTTGACTTCCTTTTTGTCTGTCTCAGTACCCAGATTCACTGTTTCCACTGGCTCTTCATGTGGCTGAATGGCCCTCTCTTCCTGAAGTAGCAGTCTTGCAAGCTCACCAGGCACTTCGAAATCATCTTCACCTTCGTCTTCGGCTAAGTTGATCGGATTTTCAAAGTCATAACTGGCAGTAGCAGAGTCGTTACCAGTGAGATCCAGAGTGGATTGAGACCTGTATATGTGAGTGTGTGTAAATAGCTGTTTTGCAATATATAATAAAGAAAGACAAGGAGCGCAAAATTTGAAATGCAAGAAACGTCCAATGCTTTTATTAATGATATATGAAAATGGCACACAAAAGCCCTCATAAATGAAGCCACGGTGCCCCGGGTAAGACACCGGGCCAAAAAGTTTCAAAACATTGTCTGTTACAAATTCAAAACAAAAGAGTTCATTACTGAGTAACGAAAGTAATAGGGACGAAGTCCTTTGCCGTCCAGTTGTTTGGTCCACCGTTGGTCGTAGGGTAGATCCAACTGTCGAATTCAGATTCCTCCACGTCATCTTCAATGGCATTTATTCCCGAGTTGCTGATGAACACAGGAGGTCTTCCAATCCTTACACTACGAACAATCCTCTGAGCTTCTGCAGTGAAACCCAAACCAAACTTGTTAGTCTTCTGAGTGAAATCAGGAAGTCGGCCCCAGTTTGCATACTCACCCTTCTCAATAACAGCCCGGACATCCTTTAAGGAAGCCATCTTCAAAGGAGGATCTTCAACCACAGTCTCAGTTGATGCCAGTGTCTGAGGAACCTCTTCAAAGTGTTGGAATGGGGTCTCAATGAACTCCCCATCCATCTCTATGTACCGGAACGAGTTGAGGTGGCTGACCATGTACTCTTCCTCCCCCTGTACTATCACAATTTTCCCTTTGACCGGGTACTTCAGCTTTTGATGGAGTGTGGAGGTCACAGCTCCTGCTTTATGGATCCATGGACGACCCAACAAACAAGAATAGGACGGTCGAATATCCATCACGTAGAATGTAGAATCGAAGACCTGAGAGCCAACTCTAATTGGAATATCGACTTCACCATGCACCATCCTTTTAGACCCATCAAAGGCCCGAACCACAATGTTACTTGGCTTTAGCTCCAACCCTTCGCAATCCAACCTGTCTAGAGCTTTCTTGGGCAAGACGTTTAATGAGGAACCAGTGTCAACCAATACATGTGCAAGAGTAGTGCCCCTGCATTCAATGGAGACATGCAGGGCATCGTTATGGTTCTTCCCTTTAGCAGTCAGATCAGCGTCGGAGAAACCCAAACCATTATCAGCAGTTAAATTGGCCATACAATCGGTAAACTGATCAGCTGATGTTTCTTGTGGCACGTGGGCCGTCTTCAGGAAGGTAATAAGAGCCTTGGCATGGGCTTCTGAACACAACAACAGTGATAACATAGAAATCTTGGAGGGGGTTTGCCCCAGCTGCTCAACTACATTATAATCACTCTTCTTGATGATCTTCAGAATCTCTTCCATCTCCTGTTTGGAAGCTTCAACATTAATGGTCTTCGGTGCCTCCGTCTGGGCAGGCATATCAGTGGCGATCCCTTTGCCCCGAGCGTCAGATGACTCGGCGACAGGGGTAGAACTAAGAACTTGATCAGGAATGGCATTAGGCACACTTGCAGGTGTGATGACAATAGGTCTTCAGACAGTTGGTGGAGCAATATCAGGTGAGAAAAGTCTACCACTGCGGGTGACTTTAGCAGGCCCGGTAATGTTGCTGATGCTGGTATTAGTGTCAAACTCTTGCTTAACCCCAAGAACATAAACATCTTCCCCATAGTGCCAAGGGACAGCTTTGTCAGAGGTGTAAGGAATAGGCCCCAAAACAGTGATGATTATGGGTGCAATCTTCTGAATAGGTGTAATTCTGACAGGCTTCCTCGAGGGAGCCTTGGGAGAATTGTTGAAAATGGTAATAATGGAAACTTCTTCAGTAGGGGTGGCAGGAACGACAATCTTCTCAAACAGGATTTCCTTATTATCCATCAGGTTTTGGATGCCTGACTTCAAAGATGGACAACCAGTAGGTGAAACAGAACACAAATGGCAACCTTCACTACATCCCGGAAATAAACCGGCTAGCAACAGGTTCCTCTTGACGGTCATTAGCGGGGTGACAATATCATCCACAGAAGTTACAAAAAAGTCTTCCTCTACAGCATTTACTCCATGTTTGGGCATGGGAGCAGTCACAACATTAGGCCTCTCGGGCGCCTCGAACTCAATCTCCTTTGCATCGATTAAGTCCTGAACCTTATTCTTCAAAGCCCAACAATCATCCGTATTATGCCCCAGGCTGTCAGAGTGATAAGCGCAGTGGGCGTTAGGATTGTACTTTGGGGATGTTATGTTTGAAATCTTCGGAGCTTCTTTTAGAGTCACCAGATTGGTTGTCAGTAATTGCGGAAATATCTGAGACAAGGTCATATTGAGACGAGTGAACTGCCTTCGAGGTCTCTCGCCCCTTTGTTGGTTGTGATGCTGAGGAGCACCAGCAGCTTTCGAAATAACCACCGCGTTGACAGCTTGACGGTGTTCGGATCTATTCTGTCTCCTTGAACCATAGACAACACTAGATTCTTTCTTGAACAACTTCTTCTCGGTGCTCGACGAGGCACCCTTATGTATCTTCCTAGCCTTGATACCAGCTTCAATCCTCTCACCAGTCAAGATAAGGTCTGTAAACCTGGCTGAAGAGTTTCCGATCAAATGGTTAAAGAATGGACCAGATAGGGTCCCCAAAAACATATCAACAAGTTCACGATCAGTTAAATGTGGTTGCACCCTTCCGGCAAGGTCTCTCCACTTTTGAGCATATTCTTTAAATCCTTCATCCGTCCCTATTGACATACCCTGGAGTTGGGTACGCGTAGGAGAGATGTCAGAATTATATTGATACTGCTTATAGAACGCAGTAGCCAAATCTTCCCAGTTACGGATACTGGCTCCATCCTGCTGATAGAACCACTCCAGCTGAGTCCCTGAAAGACTGTCCTGAAAGAAATGGATCCACAAATTCTTATCAGCTGTGTAAGGCTGGATCTTCCTTACATATGACTGGAGGTGCAGCTTTGGACAGGAAGCTCCGTCATACTTGGCAAAGGCAGGTGCCTTGAATTTATGGGGAATCACCACCCCAGAGGACAGACCTAGGTCTCTAAAGTCCAGCCCGGGCACGTTCCGTATCTCCATAGCGCTCAAGCGGTCCTCCAACTGTTTGTACCTATCCTCAGCAGGTGGATACTATTCTTCATCATAATCCGTCTCGTTGTCGGAGAATATGGGGCTAGGAACCCTTCTCTCTTGTGGGCTGTCTTTCCCTACAGATGAGGTGGTCAGATCAACCTCGTTCTGCAGTCCATTTCCAAACCTGCGTCCAGTATTGAACATGACGATTCTCTTCTTCTTCTTCTTCCTCTCTTTCAAAATCAGGGTCTTCAAATCCTGTTGACCCTTGGCTAGGCTCATAACCAGCTCTTGGAACTGGGCATTATGGGCCTGGAGGGCCTTGATAGCTTGCTTAGTGGACGGTTCAGTAGACATGATGATTGCTGAAATAAACAGAGAAGAAGATAAGTGACCTGTAAAAGGGTACCTGTTTATGCAGTGCATGCGATGAAATGCTTATGATTTATGTTTTCAAAGGCAATCGGGATTCAAATTTGTAGACAAGAAAGGAAATACACTTTATTAGATTTAACTTCGGAATTTTAAGTTGTTCAACAAATTGCCCTTAGGCGTTACAAGAATGGAAATACTGAAAAGTAAATAAAACTGTAAAAGAAATCATCAATAGGTCCATCAACGTTCCCATGGCCTCTTCTTCTCAGTGCGGATATAATCATTCAAGATCTGTTCGTTCTCCAATTGCTTAGTCAGCTTCTGGATTTTCTGTTCTTGTTCGTTGAGCCTTTCCCGATAAGAATCCCAGTCTTCCTGCAGTTGCGCCCAAGACCTCTTTAGTGTGCCAACATCAGTGGGTGTATGAGGATGGAGAACAGTTGGAGGAACCCCGTCTTTATAAACAACTTCAAGAATAATAGGTCTGACAGCTTCGTACGGCATACCTAACCTCTAGGCACGGATGCGGACCCATCTGAAATATGACTCCATTAGCAGAGAAGTCTTTGGTCCCAACTCAAGTGGGTCAGATTTGTGAACTCTATCCCAAGCCCTGATGAATCTACGACGCAACTCGTTGCTAACTACCTGAAAATCAAAGACGATATGAGGTATCAACATCTCATGAGGCCCTTCTCTTCTGGCTCTTCCAAACTGACGGAGAGCTAAACATGGGTTATAAGAGATTCCTCCATGGGTTCCGATCAATGGAACATTAGGATACTCTCCACAACGATCAATGACGGCCACCTCATCTAAGCCTCTGAGAGTCCAAATAATGTCATTATCAGTAAGAGACATTATCCTATGAGCCCAGCCCCTTCCTTCTTTGTTCTTCAGTACGAACTTAGGGAGGTGCGAAATAAACCACCTCAATAATAAAGGAGCACAACACATCAAAGTTCCCCGCTTTCGGGCAGTACGAGTATAGAGCTGATGAAGGATATAACCCAAGAGAGTGGGTACAGGGTTCCGAGAGATGAAGATCCTTATGGCATTAACATCAACAAAGGTGTCAGGATTTGGAAACAATACCAGACCATAGATTAAGAGAGCCAGAATGTCTTCGTATGCTTTGAAGTCTAAGTCATTCCAGAAACAATTAACTTTGCCAACCAGAAACTTAGCCAAAAAACCCTTAACTCCACTTCTAGTCTCCCAGTTAGCCATTACCTCCTCTTTGGTTAAGTGAAGGGCTGCAGCAATCTCTTCAGGCCTGAGAGTCTTTTCCCAAACAGTAAATGGAGTCTGCACCAAAACAGAGATACCAAGCAACTCAGAGAATTCTTCCAGGGTAGGGACCAGCTGGAAGTCTTGAAAGGTGAAGCAATGGTATAGCGGATCATAAAACTGGACTAGGACACTCATCATTTGTTGGTCCCACTTTGAGGTGACTAAACCGTGAAGAGAACCATGCCTCCTGATGAAGGAAGTAGTGTTTGGAATCCTGTCAACCAATTCTTTAAGCAAAGTAGGTGGTTGAACAAAGTTGAGCCGAATAGTATTCCTACGCATGGGCATCATGATGTCCTACAAAACAGAGCAAAGATGAAACCTTCTTGCCTTTGAAATGGGTTAGTCCATATGCAGGATGTATGCAATGTTATGATGTTATTATGTTATGATAAGGGCACACCACAAGTATTCACAAAAGGCAAACATGGCAAAGGCACACAGGTCACGCAAGAGAGCCCTTAGATTTCAGGCTGGCATAAAGTTTAGGTATTACCCTCTTTCAGTTTCAGTTGGTTAAGACCTGTCCTAAAAATAGTAACCGGGTTCTAGGGGATCTCAATATCACTGACTACCCTCAATCGATCATAATTCCAATTTGGCAACCTTTTCTTGCGGCCGGAACCATCACGAGAGTTTAGTCTCAATGAGTGTAGCATACTGCTACTGTTCCATGGCCAAGTTGGTCAATTTAAGGTTCTAAGGTCAGTTGGTGCTTAACGACTCCTCAGAAGACCCATATTCTCCTCGTTCCAACACAAGGGATATCGGTACAGACCAAGGTGTCACACCAACGTAGCTACTGCTTCATCCGTGTCGGTCTACGCCGGACAGATCCCTCACAGTTTATTGCTACTTACCTAAAAAAGGGTACCCCCAGATCCGGGTTAGGATCTATAAAACTCCGATACAAGCCCACAAAGATAAATCATACAAAGCATACAATTGAAAACACAAGTGATCTAATCCTAAGGTACACCTCACTTATAAGTTCCCCAGCAGAGTCGCCAGTTCTGTGATCGGTGGGAATGAGAACTGACTATTTTGGAATGCTGGTTCGTGTTTGCGTTTGTTTTTGCAAAATATCGCGGTAAGAAAGAGTCACCACCGTCTTTTATTTTATCCAACAAGGAAAGGACAAAAGCACAAAAAAATTCCTTTTTGAGATATTTCTCGGGTTCGGGAGGTAGATTATAGAAAGGGAAGGTGTTAGCACCCTTTCTATCCGTGGTTATCCACGGGCTCTTAGGTACTTGCTCACTATGTTTTCAAAAAGTTTTGCTTTTCTTGTGTTTGTGGGTTTTGAAAAGAGTTTTGTTTGAAAACTTCAATTTAACTCTTGTTTCTGTCCTCAAGAGTGTATGAAGTGTTTTTGAAAACTTTGTTTGAAAAGTGCAAGTGCGAAAAATTTGTTTTATTTTGAAAGAGCAAGTACCTGAGAACCTCTACCTACTCAAAAGGAATTAAGCTGTGTAAATGTCCTTTAGACAGTACTATCCCACTATTGAGAAGTAGGTAGCACCGTCATTGGAGTTTTCGGGTCAATTCGATTAAGGGACATGTGGTCACTAAAGCAATGGTAGGACGCCTTAGCGGTAACCCTAATTTCTTAGATCATTTTTTATCGAGGCAACCGTTTCGAGGCAACTTTGATCTTTAGACAGGAGGGCGACCTCTAAAATTTCCTATACTCAATGACCACGTCGAGGCAACCAAATGAGGCGTACCCTAAGAGTGGCATGTGCGAGTGTGTCGGGTTTCAGTTATGTTATCTTTACATGTCATGGTGAGCTACAGTTGATTTTAATTTAAGATAGATCTTGTCATGCATAGCCTATTGAGTGTACATCTAACATTTAGTAGTTGCGGAATATAAAACTAAACTATTACAAGGTGTCGGGTATTTACATCGCCAAAAACAAACCCTTGAAAAAGTAAATTGCGGAAAAGTAAATAAAAGTGATAAAAGATCCTAAATTAAAGCTATTACATCCTCAGAGCAATTACAATTATATGGAATAAAAAATAATACGCGCGCGAGAAAAGTTGAATCAGAGGGTTTTTAGGGTTTTGACCCTTTTTATTAAAGAAAGAGGTTTTTTTGTTATCTTGCATTTAATTAAATTAAACCTAGACTAATTAATTAATTAAATAAAAAAAAGAAATATATTTTTGGATTTTTGAATGTTTAAGGAAATAAATAATAAAATGATTAAATATATTAAAACCTAATTCTACACCAATTTTTATTTATTGCAAAAAACATTAAAATTATTCCTAATTAAAACAAAACAAATTATGTCAATATTTATTTACAAAATAAACTAATTAAATTTAATAAATAAAAATATTATATATTTTGTTTCTGAAATTTTTTAAGAAAATGTTAATTATTTTTGTTAGTAATTAATTAAGAAAATAAATCAAGTAAAATAAAAAATATAATGAAAGAAAATAAAAAGAAAGGGCAAACTCAGGGGGTCTGGGCCCAAAAAGGGGGGTGTTTGATCAGCAGTTTTCAAGGCCCATTATGCTCAGCCTGTTTGACTTTGGTGATTCCCTGCATGCTTGTTGACCAGGGTGTATGGTGGATGCTCCAATCTGGCCTTTAGATCTTGGCCTGAAGCCACATGGCGTACTGAGATTTGAAGCGTATGGTGGACTACCTTTTGAAACTTGCACGTGAATACCTGTGGAAGAAAAATAACAAGGTTTTGGGGGACCTGGGATTCGAACCCAGGTCCCAATACTCATTGGCCAGCGTCCCAACCACTCGACCACCTACATCTGTTTGTTATTATAATATACAACAATTTACATGTATCAAACAAACGCTTATGCTTGGAAAAAAAATAAAACGCGCGCTAATTCAAAATAGACCAACCAGATGACAACACATCATCATCTTCAACCTTGGTTCTGTGTAAACAGAATCAAATAGCGGGGGTTTTTAACCTCCACTACCTCCCTGCACAAAAAATAGCGAATAGACACAGAGCAAACATAAATATTTCACGAGGTATGGGTTCCAATCGTCTTGGCCTCACGAATTCAACCATGTATCCCATTGGTTCCAATTTTTCCTGGTTTGGAAAGCCCTATTTGAAAGCTTGAAAACCCTAGAAATTTAATCATGGCATCTCTCGATTCAGGGCACTATGGTTCAATTCAATCATTCCATTAGCTTTGTATGATCTCTAGCAATGCAAATCAATCACAAAAACATGTCAAATGCATATGAATTGAAAGATACAGTTTTGAATCATAAATGCAAACTGTGAGATGGTATGTCGTGATTCCTTGAGCTTTGATGCTTGAATTTGATTGCAAATCACTCCTGGTACCTCCTGCAATGTGTTTGGATGGACAAGGCACCTTGAATTGCCTAGATTGCAAGAACAAGTCTTGAGTTTTCTTGGAATTTCTTGAAATTGATATGGCCGTTTCTGCAGCTTTTTCACGTGAATTAGGTTATGGTTGGCTTGCTTGCATATAAGGCAATGATTTTAGGTCAAGAACTGGGCCAATATCCATGTCCATTGAAGATTAAATCTTTGATTGATAAATCAAATATTCTTGATTTTTCATGATTGAACAAGTTGCCAAAATTGGATATTTTTGTATCTTTTTGATTGTGCACGAATTGTTCAGCATATTTGGATCATATTTGGTTCACAAATGGATTTAAAAATCAAATCTTCTATTTTCTTATAATTTAAATTAATTAAATGAATTAATATATATTAAAAATCCATTTAATCAATAAATTTAAGAAAATAAATCCAATTTAACTTGGTGGGTTGTGCATAGGTCATGGGTGAAGTTTCAAGAAGAGATTTGAGGCCCATTAGCAAAAAGAAGGTGTTTTGAGCAAAGTTGACTTTTGCAAATTCATGAAAATTGCCCAACTTCTCCAATGCACAACTTGCTCAATTTTGATCATATGACCATGTTCTTGGACATTTTGGAAAGCCCTTGAAGTCCTCTAACCAATGCTTTTGGTCCCTTGTCATTTGGATTTACCAATCTCAAGTTATGGCCAATGACTCAAAGTGTACTTTTGTTGACTTTTGAAATTGACCTATAATGTAAAAATTTGTAACTTTGTGTGAGAGCATTTCTTGATCTTGGAGTGTGAAGATGGATTTTAGGAAATTGCATCCTCTTAAAAATGAGCTTTGGATGGAAATTTAATGATAAACCATGAAAGAGTTATGCCCTTGTCAAAGTACAGTTGACTTTTCTGCTGTCCAAAAATAGTAACTTTTGCATCTTGATGATTTTTGAGCTATTCTTGTGGGATCATGATCAAGACTTGATCAAATGATGATTTTGAACTCAAAATAAGATGTTGACCAAGAATTCTGACTTTTGACTGAAAATGACCATTTTGCCCTTGCAGTTGACTGTAGATCAAATGGAGCTTTTGACTGTGCAAACTGGCACTGTGAGCCTTGAAACTTGGCATGTAGGTGCTTGAGAATGTATATAGGCCTATGAGACTTGATTGAACCATTGAAAACCCCAAATTCCTTGAAAGAACCAAAACCTTAATTTTGAATTGACTACCTTAGGAGGTGACTTGATTGTACAACCCTTGAGCCATTTTGAGCAATTTGGAGATGATTCTTGACAAATCCTAAGGAATATGGGAGGGAAAATTTTGGGGTACAACAATATCTGACAATCGTCGTTCCATTTCACTACCTGATCTTTCTTCAGAAACTTGAAGACCGGTTCACAAGTAGCGGTCAAATGAGAAATAAATTCTGGAAATATAGTTCAGTTGTCCCAAGAAACCTATGACTTCCTTCTCAGTATGGGGGTCATGCATTTCTTGAATAGCTTTTACTTTAGAGGGATCGACCTAAATTCCTTTACCGATGATAATAAAACCCAAGAGTTTACCGGACCTTGCCCCAAAGGTGCACTTGTTCGGATTCATGCTCATCTTATATTTCTTCAGTCTCTCAAACAACTTATGTAGATGGTCCATATGATCTTCTTCAGTATGTGATCTAGCTACCATATCATTGACATAGACCTCTATCTCATGATGAATCATGTCATGGAACAAAGCTACCATAGCACGCTGATATGTTGCACCGGTGTTCTTCAATCCAAAAGGCATAACCTTGTAACAGAAAGTGCCCTACTGTGTGACAAAAGTAGTCTTATCCATGTATTCAGGTGCCATCTTGATATGATTATATCTTGAGAAACCATCCATGAAGGAGAATACCTTGTGCTGAGAAGTGTTGTCGACCAAAATATCAATATGTGGAAGCGGGAAGTCATCTTTTGGGATCTCCCTATTCAGATCTCTGTAATTTACCCACATATGAACCTTGCAGTCTTTCTTCGGTACCGGAACAACATTCCCAACCCATTGAGGATATTTTGTTACTGCTAAGAAACCCGCATTAATCTGTTTCATTACCTTAGCTTTGATCTTCTCTGACATCTCAGGATGCATGTGACAGACCTTATGCTTTATCGGAGCACAACCCTCTTTCATCGGCAGACGGTGAACCACAATATCGGTATCAAGCCCTGACATGTCTTCGTATGATCAAGCAAAGATCTCAACATATTTATGGAACATCTGTATTAACATGTTCTTGACATTGTCCTCTAAGTTGGCGCCTATCTTGACTTCTTTTTTGTCTATTTCGGAACTCAAGTTTATAATTTCATTTGGCTCTTCATATGGTTGAATAACTTTCTCTTCTTGCAATAACAATCTGGAAAGTTCTCATGGTATCTCACAACCTTCCCCTCCTTCGTCCTCGGCTTCGTAGATCTAATTTTCAAAGTTATAAGTGGAAATAGCATGATCGTTATCAACGGGATCCAGACTGGATTTGGATCTGCAATGTATTGTGTGGGTGTGTGTAAGAACACATAGCTATTTGAAAGTGATAAAAGTAAAAATAAAGTCAGAGTTCACAAAATTTAAATGCAAAACGTCCAATGCTTTATTAAATGAAAATATGTTTATGAAATGACAACCCTTAACAAATGAATTATTGTGCCCCGGGTAAGGCACACGAATTAAAGTCATTGTTCAAATATTACAAAGCCAAAACTTGAAAGCAATAAAAAACATAAGTTTAGATATTACTCCTGACTAAAGGAGATAGAGATAACGTCTTCTACCTTCCAGTTTCTGAGTCTGTTGCCAATGGTAGGAAAGATCCAGCTGTCAAGGTCATAATCACTGTCAAGATCTTCTATTATGTTGAATTTGTTGTTGCTGATGCAGAATGGTGGCCTTCCAGCACGAGCACGAAGAATATCCCTTTGACCCTCTACAGTGAAACCCAAACCAAACTTTTCAGATTTATAGGGGATGTCAAGAAGCTGACCCCAAATAGTACAACCACCTTCTTCTATAGTGGCTTTAGCATCTTTCAATGAACCATCCTGGGAGGAACCCTGATACCTTTGGGAATGGCAGTAACATCTTGAGTTGAGGTAGGAGGGATTACTTCAAAAGTATGACAGGGAGTCTCGATGAATTCTTCGTCCATCTCTACATACTGGAAAGAGTTCAAGTGGCTGACCATATACTCTTTTTCATCGCAGACTATAACAATCTTCATGTTCCCAGGATATTTTAACCTTTAGTGCATGATAAAGGTAATAACGTCTGTCCCATGAATCTAGGGGCGTCCCTTTAAGAAAGAATAAATTGGTCGAATGTCCATTACAAAGAAGGTAGATTCAAAAAATTTGGGTGGGGTCTGCCCTAACTGTTCAACAATTTTGTAGTCACTCTTGCAGATAATCTTTAATACCTCTTCCAACTCTTGCCCTGAGGTGTCTTCAACAACTTCTTTAGGCGCCTCCGTTTGGGAAGGCTCTACCATTTTCTCTTTGCCCCCGAACCTCAATAGTTGATTTGGTAGCGATAACTTTAACAGTTGTAGCAACAGTCTTCAGAGAGACTTCCGGGGAGAAAAACCTTCTGCTTCTAGTAACCTTATTGTTCCAACAATATTTTCAATGTCGAGATCAGTAAATTCAGTAACTTCATCTTCAATAGTCAGTAGTTTTTGTTTGACGCCATGGTAGTAGACGTTGGATCCATAGTTCCAAGGAATAGATTTATCTGAAGAATATGGGATAGGTTCAAGTGTAGTGATGATCAGAGGAGCGGCTTTCGGATTGGCAGTAATCCTTATAGGACCTTTGGAGGAGATCCTGACAAGAGGGCCATAAATTACAAATAAGTCTTGACACAAATTCTCATCCGACAGAACCTTCTCGATCATAATTATATGATTGTCCATTAGGCGTTGAACACCTTCCTTCAACAACTTGCAGTCATTGGGTTGGATTGCACAATAATAATACTTCTCAATATAGCCCGAAAATAAACTGGCCTGTAACAGATTCTTCTTGATGATTGGTAGGGGATTAACCAATTCACTTACAGCAGCAACATAAAGAACATATTCAATTGCACTTATGCCTTTGTCATGCTTCAGCATAGGTGCGGTAATCACATTTAGAGTCTCCGGAGGATCAAATTCAATCTCTTTGTTGTCAATCATGTCCTAAATTTTATTTTTCAAGGCCTAGAAGTTGTTGGTGTCGTGCCGAGGGCTGTTGGAATGGTAGGCACACTTTTCATTTGGATTATAGTGAGGAGAGGATGTGTTGGGATTTTGAGGAGGATCCCTTAAAGTTAACAGCTCTATTTTCAGTAAATGTTGCAATGCATGAGAAAGTGGTATATTGATTTTCGTAAACTGTCTTCTCGGAGCGTCTGACCTACACTGATTGCCCTGTTGTTGCTTTTGAAAAGGAACATGATTAGAAATTAACACCGCTCCCACAGACTGATTGCGGTCACTTTTAATACGACCCTTTTGGCTATAAACGACATTTGTCTCCTTCATACCATTGAATGTCTTTTTCACAACACTCAAAGATGCAACCACTTGATTTTTTCCGCTCTTAATACCACTTTCAACTCGTTCTCCAGTTAGAATCATCTCAGTAAAACCAGATGAGGAGCTTCCAATCAGATGGTTAAAGAATGGACCTTTTAGAGTTCCCATTAACATATCAACTAGCTCCCGGTCAGACAAGGGAGGATGCACCCTTCCAGCTAAGTCTCTCCACTTCTGGGCATATTCTTTGAACCCTTCATTCGAACCCATAGTCATGTTTTGTAATTGCACCCGAGTTGGTGCAAGGTCAGCATTGTATTGATACTTCTTGTAAAAAGAAGCATCCAAGTCTTCCCAAGTGTATATGTTGGTTCCCTCCAACTGATAGAACCACTCGAGTTGTGTACCAGACAAACTTTCCTGAAAGAAGTGAACCCATAACTTTTTGTCAGCAATATGGGGTTGGATCTTCTAAGAATAGGACCTCAGATAAACTTTTGGACAAGACACACCATCATATTTAGCAAAAATGAGGACCTTGAATTTGTGAGGGATAACTACCCCCGGAGTAAGACCCATCTCTTCGAAATATAATCTAGGTGCTTTTTGGATTTCCATAGCCTTGAGCAGATCTTCCAGCTTCTTGTACCTGTCGTCAGCAGGGGGATATTGTTCAGCAAAATAGTCTTCATCAGAATCTTGTCCAGAACCAAGGTTGTTGTTCTCTTGAGCTTTCACACTTTCGTCATCTTTCTCTTGGTTATCTTCTTCATTCAGGGGGACCTCAAAATCTAAAGCCCTTCTGAGTGGACCCTTGAATCTTATGCACATATTAAGAAAGACTATTGGATTTTTAGTTTTCTTCTTATTCCCATTTGTGATGAGGGTCTTCAACTCGTCTTGACCCTTAGCTAAGTCCAATAACATGTGCTGAAACTGAGCGTTTTGAGCTTGAAGTTCTTTCACAGTTTGCTTGAGTGTCATCTTTTACTGAAATAAACAACAAGAAGATGAGAAACCTGTCTAGAAGGTACCTGTAATGTGATGATATGCATGATAAACAAATGCAAGTTCAATGTTTTGAAGGACCTTTACGGGATTTAAATTTGTTTAAACAGAAGGAAACAAAAGAAATTTTAGTAAAAAGCTCAAATTACAATTTCTTTTAATAAAAAGAGTTATAAAATAGAAAAAAATGAATTCAAGTCTCCCATGGACGTTTCCTCTTTGTATTGACGTATGCATTAAGGCTTTGTTCTTCATGGAGTCATTTTGTCAGCTCAAGTAATTTCTTCTCACTAGCATAAAACTGAGCTTCGGCGGTATCTTTTTCTTCCTTGAGATGAATCTAGGACTTCTGTAGATCTTCAAAGTCGGTAGGCATATTGGGATGAATAACGGTATGAGAAACACCTCCTTCAACAACAGACTCTATGATAAGTGGTAGGATATCATGATATGGAATTTTAGGATTCTGAGCATGAGGCCGTACCCATCTGAGGCAAGGCTCTAGAGGAATGGAATTCTCGTGTCCCATAGTCTTGCTATCAATCTGGTTGACCATTCCCCAAGAACGTATAAACCTTTGATGGTAATTTTGAGGGTCGTTCTCATAGTCGAATATAATACCCTGGATGAGCATATCATGAGGACCGTCCCTTCGAGCATAACCAAACTAACGCAGAGCTGGAGAGGGGTTGTAAGTGATGCCCCATCTTATACCAAGGAGTGGTACATTAGAGAATTCCCCACAATGATAAATAATAGTGACATCTTCCTGAGATCGAGAACACCAGTGGATATCTGCATGAGTGAGCGACATCAACCTTTAAGACCACCTCAAACCTTGTTCGTTCTTTATCACTGATTGGGGCATGTGTGAAATAAACCACCTGGAAAGTAGAGGTATGCAACATATAAGTGTTCCTTGCCTCTTCATAGTAACAGTGTGGAGGGAATGTAGGACATCTCCAAGAAAAGTAGGTACCGTATTATGAGTGAGAAATATTTTTATGGCATTCACGTCTATGAATTGGTCTGGATTAGGGAATAATGCCAACCCATAGATCAACAAAGCCAACATATCCTCAAAAGCAAGAAGGTTCATGGAATCTAGAATCCCTGAGCCTTATATATTATAAATTTAGGAGAGAAACCCTTGACTCCATTCCTTGTTTCCCAATTAGATACAATGTTCGGTCGTTTCAGATGTAGGGCTACTGCAACGTCTCAAGGTTTCAGAATTTGCTCTAAAATGGTGAAAGGTATCTGATCAAGAATAGGAACTTCAAGAAACTTAGAGAATTCTTCCATTGTTGGCACCAACTGATAATCTGGGAAGGTAAAATAGTGATGCTTCAGATCAAAGAACTGGAAAAGAACACTCATCATGTCTTCCTGGAAACCAGTAGTAACCAAACTGAGTAGGTGACCATGTCTCTTGGTGAATTGAGAATTGTCGGGAACCTTTAAGACTAATTGTTCAAGCTTGGAAGGTATCCTTACGAAGTTGATCCGGACGGTATTCCTACGATTGTAAGTTATGACCCTGCAACACAGGACAAAGATAAATCCCCTAGATCCTTGAAATGGTTAGTCATGATATGATGTTATGATGTTATGATGTTATGATGTCATGATGTTATGATGTTATGATGTCATGATGTTATGATGTCATGATGTCATGTTCGAGGAAATAATCAAACACAAGAAAAGCACACAAAGGCCTTAGGTTTAAGGCTTGCATGGGGTTTGTAGGCAAGTACCCTCTTGAAGTTTAGTTGGCTCAACCTATCCTAAAGAAGTAACTTGGTTCTAGGGGTCTCAATATCACTGACTTTTCCCATAAATTTTTTCTAGCACTATGAAACAACTGTGTGAAAATCATCAAACAATGAAGTCACCATCGAACATGTTTTATCCCACATGGAGGGAAAGGTAAACATCAAGAAAACCTGAGAAGGGAGAAGTCACGGTCTTGTAACCGAGAGATGGATAAAGGAGTCTTTTACGTGAGGGGAAGGTATTAGCACCCCACACGCCCGTAGTACTCTACGGTATCCACTCTTGTTGTCTATCTTATGGGTGTGTTTAATCTATGCTTACTGTTTACTACCGCTAAAGGGAGAATGCATGCACAAGAATGATAAAAAAATGTAGGGAAAATAAAGTTGTACTCACTTGGGCCCTATGCCTACGTATCCATTTTGAGAAATCAGAGCTACCGTAGTTTGGCTCACATGGTTTTGTTTTTTTTTGTATTTTTTATGAACAATGTTAATTCCGTCTTCTTCCACAGCTCGACCTTTGGAGACTTATGCATTGACACAAAAGTGAATTAATCATCTCCTTACTGAAAATGGTTTCGAGTTACGCCCTCGAGGCAAGATGCCACACTCTATTGGTTTATGTTTTGTTACCTTGAAAAAGGGTTTAACTGTGATTATCATGTTTTACGATTTGCTAAAGAAAAAGTTTTAGTCTTAGATGCATATACAAAAAGGGGAAGAAAAAAATCTACGGGAGACTAGCCTATTTCTAATCCTAATGTTATCACACAATGGTGGCCCTACGTCAAGGATGAAAGGGAAATCTCTACCTAATGTTAACATGTATGGTTTGCAACCTAAGGTCTAACTTGCATTCGAAAGGAGCAAGTGCATCCTAAAGGGAACATGGTATGTACTAGGATAAAACAAGAAAGCTCGAAAGAGCACACATGTAAAAGAATAAGGAAAAGAATCGAAATTCTTTAGTCAAGTGGAGCATATCACCTGAGACAAACAAGCTGGAGTAGGATGTAAAACAAAAATGTGATGTTCAAAGCGGCTGAACACCTAACCAAGATATAGGAGATCGAGGTAAGTGATATAAGACAATATGGATGATCATGGAGTATCAGCATCGGCCAATGCGGACTCCTGACTAAGCGTGGGGGTTTAATTGTGGAACCCTTCCCCACTTGACGACTCTATACACAAGAGCAGGCACAACTCCGAAGCATCGTGGTGCGTCACGAGTTAAGGATGACATAGGCAAAATTGCGGGGGTTGATTGTGAACCCTCCCTGCTCGCCTCCTTTTGAGGACTTATCATATGTACATACTCAAAGGTAGGGTTTTAAACAAACCAGACACAAGTAGCACACAATGGCAAACAATGCAGAATTTCCCTAAACGAGTCTTTAAATAAACCAGAGAGGATTCTGACATGATCAGCAACGAAGATCCCCTTCATACATCTCTACCATACTTCTCATGGCATCAGAAAGCAGTAAAGCCCTACTTCTCATGATTTCTAAAAAATTAGTAAAGAAAAGCGATAAAGTGCAGAGAAGTACAAAAGTAGTAGCGGCGACTACCAAAGCGAGCAAATCATCAAGAGCAGACAAAAGCGATAGAGAAGCAGGGAGTACGCGTCGAGCAAGCTTCACCAAGAAACAAACAAAGTAAGAAATGATATCCAACTAAGATAAAAGCAAATGCATGTTGCGAATGCAACGCTTAATAAAAAGTGTCTGCACAAAGTATCACAAAATATCACATGTATCAGGACAACATATAATATGATATGAATTTCTCAAAATGATGAGAAATAAGGCATGTCGCATCGGAAGCGAGCATAAGCCGTATGCTTCGATCACATAACTACCTGTTATGTTACATGATCAAAAGCATTAAAATGTACCTTGCACAATGAATAAATATGTAAAAAATAACATGGCAAAGCGACATGAAATATGGGTAAAAACTAGAAGAAAAGGAATTTTTATTAGTTTTTTAGTAAGGAAAATTCTAAAACTAAAGAATTAATTCTTAAATTTTTTATTATATTTTATTATTTTTTATCAGTGTTTTTGTTATATTTTTATCATGTATTTTATTGACAAAAATTAACAAAAAAAATCCTAAATCTAACAAAGAATTAGTGAACTCAGAGGGTGCTAAGTTGAATCTGGGGTGTGGTCCAGCAATTTAGAATTCTGGAGCTAAGCCTAATCCCAAATCCAATAGCCATTCTCTATACATGATCGAGGAGCTACCAAAAAACATGATGATGAGCCTGAGAATTAGGAATTTCCGGCCCAACCCTTGATCCAATTTCAATATCGCTTTAGTCTTCAGCAATATTACACCACATTTATCATTATCTATTACTTTGGTACAGATAGGTAAAGTGACTCTCAAACTTCTACTCCAAACACGATCTTCTTTTACAATACTGTACACGGCAGCGCTCAGTGCCTCAACTCTCCTTCCCCGATCGAAATCCATCAGAATGTCATCTCTCTTTTTCTCAGGCTTCATCCCTAACTCATGCTCTTCTCACTTCGGTTTTGATTTTGCTCCGATTGTGCTTCAGTCTCACTACCTCTCTGGTTTCTCTTCAAATTGTTCAAAATCCGTCAATTCCAAATGCCATGACCATGTATCTTCCATCAGTTTGCAATCTTCCATCATCTCTATTAAATCTGAAACCCTAGCTGTCAACCTAAACCAAAATTACATTACGATAACTACATATCTAAACCCGCGGTATTGGGAATGTCATTCACATAATCGAGACACATAACCTAGCAACGAAGAAGATGATAAATATTGAATAAGGAGGCGATTTGATGCTTACTGGCCAGAGCAACCCCGATGGTTCTTCAACAGTGGTGATAATCAGAGAAACCCAGAGTTAGTTGTGAAACCCAGGTAATAATAATTCATTTCTTCTATTTTCTTTCTTCGATTCTTCTTTTACCTTTCTTCCTTTCTCGCGATTTATTTGTGTTGATGATGAAGCACGTTGATGTTGCAAGCAACACGGATTTGATGAAAGTGGTGATGATTGTTGTAGCATGTTTTACCCCAAAGTTTTCCCTCCCATATTTCTCAAAACATTTCAGGAAAGATCCTCAAGTTGCTCAAGGAAGTCCAAGGGTTGACCAGACAAACTTTCTCCTAAGGCAGTCTACCTCAAATTAGGGTTTCATATTGCATCAAGATACTTGATTCCAAGGGATCCCAAATGCTTACAATTGTCCTAATATGTTCTCAAGATCATCCATGTCAAGTTTCAAGCCTTGCAGAGAAAATTTTCTCAGTCAATTGCTCAAATGCTTGAAAATCGACTGTGCTAGGGCAAAAGTCAACTGTGGCCCACATACAGTCAAACTTCAAGATTTTTGGTCAAAATCCTGATTTTGAAGTATATTTAATCATTTTATCAAGGGTTTATCATGATTCATCAATGATTTTTCACAATTCATCAAAACCCAAAAGTTGCTAAATTAGGGTTTTGCAGGAAAAGTCAACTCAACTTTGACCAAGCATAACTTTCTTATGCTTTATGCGAAATGACCCATCCAAAGCTCATTTTGAAGAGGATGCCATGCTATACAATCCATATTCATCTCCCAAGTTGAAAATATGCACTCACAAGAAGTTATGAATTTGGACATTATAGGTCATTTTGAAAAGTCAACAAAAACACTTTTTTTTATCAAAGCTTCATACATGAGCATGGAATATCAAATTAAGATGAAACCAAAAGGGTTGCTTAGAGGACATCTCAAGATTTCTAAAAATTCCAAGAACACCTTCAAAGAGTCAAAATTGAGGAAGTTATGCATTGGTGAAGTTGACCCTTTTTGTAAAATTGCCAAAAGTCAACTATGCCTAAAATTGCAAATTTTGCTTAATGGGCCCAATCTTTTGCACTTGTTTTGAATTGGCAACATGGTCCACGAGCCCTAGCCTTTCCCACTTGTCATTATCTTTTTTTTATTATTTATTTTAATTTTTATTTGAATTTAATCAATTTAAATCAAAACAAATCATTAAAAATCCAAAATATTGAAAACTCAAGATTTTGTACATGTTTCAGGTCTTAAATTACAGCTAGCATGAGATTGAATTTGTGTAAAGGCTTGGAGTGCACAAAAAGATTGGTTTTAGGCTATTTTTTGAATGATATTAAAGTGTATCAAATTAAAATCAAATTCAATAATGGAGGAAGATTGTGATCACATGGACAACCCTAATTCATTCCTCAGTACATATAAAAGGTATGCAGACCTAAAACAAGGCTAGAGAGAGGCGCATCATCAAGAACCAAACATGGAAAAAACAAGAAAAAGTGTTGAATCGAATCCCTAGTTGCAAGAAATTATAGGCCTTCTTGACCATTCCAATCACTTCCTGGGAGTGTAGGCAAGCGAAAGCAATCAAGAACAAGCGTTCCCAAACCCTGAAAATCGCTGTAAGGCATTCACGGTACTGCACTTTTCTTGAATTTGATTTACATAATTCTTGCACATTCATCACATTCTAATCATATATTCTTGTTCACCATCAGATATGCAAGCTTTTTGTATCGTTTAATTTCATTTTCATGGCCTGTATAGGATTTCACCATTGTTAGGGTTTTATGGCTCGATTTAGGATTTCTTCATATAAGTGAAATTGGGCCATGAAAGAGGCACCATTTTGTTCAGCAGGTCCAGGCGAATCCGTTCATGGCTTTAGTACTTATTTATCTCACTTGCATTTGATTTTGAGAAGGAGAGGGGCTATAGCTATGGACAAACGTCCGTAGGTAAAAGTCTGGGACTTTTACCAATGGAACAAGGAAGAAGATAACATACGTGGCTCTGTTTCATTTGCTTATTTGAAATCTGGCGCCTTTTTTATTATTATTGAATATTATCATTATTATTCTTTATATATACAAATAGAACACGTAGCTCAGATGGCATTGGTGCAGGTGGAAAGTGCTTCAGGACCTGGGTTCGAATCCCAGGTCCCCCCATTCTTCATATTATTTTCTTCCAGGTAATCTCATGTGTACAGAAGCCAAAGGACCATCATGTGGCCTCATCATCTAGCCTGCCAAGTGGCCAGATGGCCAGATTCAAAGGGCCATTAATGAAGGAGTACAATAGGCCATGGTCAATGCATCATAGAGAATCTGGCAAGTCAACATGGACAGTTTTGTTTTGGGCCCAGTAGCTGCTGTTTGCACCCCAAAATCATTTTTCAGGCCCATTATCTCTTTCTCTTCATCTTCTTTTTTATTTTATTTTGTTTTATTTAATTTATTTTATTTATATTTTACTAACAAATTAATTATTTTCTTTTTATCAAAAAAATCACAAAAATATTTTTCATCCAATTAAACTTAGGATATTTATTTTTTATACAAAAAATTAATTAATTAAATTAGGTTGTTAATTTTAGATAACTTTAATTCTTTTTATAAATAAATTAAAATTAATTAGAACAATTAGGGTTTTAACTTAATTATATTTCTTTTTTCTTAAAAAATAACCAAAAATATAAAAAAAAATAGGCCATGTAATTATTTTATTTAATTACTAATTAATTGTATATTTATTTTTAAAAAAAATTAATTCCTTTTTCTTAAAAATAATTAAAAACAACAAAAAAACAATTTTTCTTTTAATTAGGTTAGAGGGGTCAAAACCCGAATTTCTTCTCAATCTTAATTTCAACGCGCGCGCTTTATTGTTTTATTATTTATCCTATTGATGTAACTGCTTACAAGTTGTAATAGTTTTAATTAGGACGTTTATTTTCATTTATCGCTTTATTATTTAAGGGTTTGTTTTTGGCTATGTAAATACCCGAAGCCTTGTAATAGCGTAGTTTAAATTCCGCACTTTAAATTCCGCAAAATATTAAACTGTTAGATGTATGATATTAGGATGCATGACAAGAATGTATGATTAACTTTAAAACAGTTAGATAGCCCTAAAATGTGCAAAGATAATAAATTTGAAATTGAATCACTCGCACATGCGCACTCCTAGGATACACGCCCGCTTGGTTACCTTCGGTAAGCGGTCATTGAGTATTGGATGCTTTAGTGGTCGTCCTTTTGTCCAAAGATCAAAGTTACCTCGAAAAGGTTGCCTCGGATATTGTTGCCTCAGATAATTGATCTAAGACATTAGGGTTATTACTAAGACGTCCTAACATTGCTTTAGTGACCGTACGTCCCTTTTCGAATTGACCCTCAAAACTCCAACAACGGTTCTACCTACTCACTAATAGTAGGATAGCATTGTCTAAAGGAAACAAACATAGAACGATTCTTTTTTTCGAGTAGGTAGATTAGTTCTTAAGTACTTGCTCAATCAAAACAAACTTTTCACACTTACACTCCTCTTCAAACAAAGTTTTCAAAAACACTTCATTACACTCTTGAAGACTGAAGCAAGAGTTAAATTGAAGTCAAAACAAAAACTTTTCAAAACACACAAAGCACACAAAGAAGCAATTTTGAAAATGATGAGCAAGTACCTAAGAGCCCGTAGATAACTACAGATAGAAAGGGTGCTAATACCTTCTCTTTCTATAATTTACCCCCCGTACTCAGAAATATCTCGAAAAAGGAATTTTTCTGTGCTTTTTTCCTTTCCTTGTTGGATAAAATAAAAGTCGGTGGCGACTCTTGCTTACCGCGACATTTTGCAAACACAAATGCAAAACGCAAACCAGCATTCCTGAAAAACAGTCCCGGTTCTGGCCACTGTATCACAGAACTGGCGACTCTGCTGGGGAGTTAATAAGTGGGGTGTACCTTAGGATTAGTTCATCATATTGTTTTCTATTGTTCGATTTGATTGCTTTATTTTTGTGGGCTTTGTGTCAGAGTTACTATAGATCCTAACTCGGATCTGGGGGATACCTTTTAGGTAAGTAGCAATAGACTGTGAGGGAACTGTACAGCGTAGACCGATACGGTTGAAGCAGTAGCTACGTTGATGTGGCTCATTAGTTGGTACCGATATCCCTTGTGGAGCAACAAGGAGAGTATGGGGCTGATATATGGGTCGTTAAGCATCAACTGACCTTAGAACCTATAATTGACCAACTTGGCCATAAGAAGTAGCAAGATGCTACACTCATTGAGACCATACTCTCGAGATGGTTCCGACCGCAAGAAAATATTGCGTGAGCTGAAACTATGACCGATGGAGGATGGTCAGTGAAATTTAGAACCTCTAGAACCCAGTTACTATTATCAGGACAGGTTGAACCAACTAAACTGCAAGAGGGTAGTACCTAAACTCCATGCCAGCCTGAAATTTAAGGGCTAGTGTGTGACTTGTTTGCCTTTACCATGTTTGCTATCTGTGATATCTGTTGTGTGTTTTTATCATGACATCATGCATCATGACATAGCATGCATATTTCATTAGCCTAACCATTTCAAAGACTGGGGGGATTCATCTTTGTTCTGTTTTGCAGATCATGGCATCTATGCGCAGAAATACCATTCGAGTCAACTTCGTGCAAATCCCCGCTCAGCTTAGAGAGTTAGTCTCAAAGGTTCCTGATACTTATTCCTTTGTTAGAAGACATGGTCATCTCCTTAGTTTGGTCACTTCAAAGTTAGATGAGCAAATGATGAGCGTGTTGTTTTAGTTCTTTGACCCGTTGCATCACTATTTTACCTTCCCGGACTATCAGTTAGTCCCTACTTTGGAGGAGTTTTCTGACTTACTGGGCATATCTATTCTAGAGCAGACACCCTTTACAGGTTTGGAGATAACTCCTAGGCCAGAGGATATTGCTTCAGCCCTACATCTGTAAATGGTTGATGTAGTACCTAACTGGGAGACTCGGAGTGGGGTTAAAGGTTTCTTGGCTAAGTTTCTATTTGATCAAGCTCAACAGTTCTGGGATAGTTTGGACTTTCAAGCATTTGAAGACATATTGGCTCTCCTCATCTACGGCTTGGTTCTGTTCCCGAATTCATATTCTTTTGTCGATGTGAATGTAGTTAAGATCTTCATGTCTCGTAACCTAGTGCATACTCTCTTAGGTGACATTCTGCATGCTCTGTATACCCGTACTGTTCGGAGAAGGGGATCTCTCATGTGTTGTACACCGTTGCTGTCGAGGTGGTTTATTTTTCACCTCCCCAAATCTGTATTGAAGAATGAGGAAGGTGTAGGCTGGGCTTACAGAATCATGTCCCTTGCTCATACGGACATCCTTTGGAGTTCTAAAGATATGGAAATGGTAGCTGTCATTGATCGGTGTGGGGAATACCCCAATGTTTCATTGCTTGGAATTCGAGGGGGTATAACCTACAACCCTTGTTTGGCTTTATGACAGTTTTGACGCGCTCAGAGAGATTGTCCCCATGAGCTGCTGCTTACAAGCATTGTCTTTGACTACAAGGGGGATGTTGAGGGACATCGCCTCAGATTTATACGAGCTTGGGGCATGGTGAACAGGTCTGACCCACATAAGCTAGGACTGAAGACTTCTCTCCTGATGCAACCTTACTTCCAAGGGGTTCGAGCCTGTGCTCAAAAACTGGGGATGCCATATGAAGCTGTTTTGCCGGTGATTATAGAGCATACTAATGAAGAAGGGGTTCCTTATACAGTCCTTCATCCCTATATGCCTACTGATCTAGGGGCATTGAAGAGATCGTGGATCCAATTGAAGGAAGAAAGGGATACCTACAGGGAGAAGTATCATGAGCAGGAGAGGAAGATCCTGAAGCTTACAAGGCAGCTTGAGAATGAGAGGACAATCAACGATTATCTCAGCATGAAGGGAAAATGACCATGGGATTTCTGATGTCTTTTATTTTTGCTTTTCAGTATTTCTTTTGTAACGCCTTGAAGGCATTGTTAAAAATTTGTTCCAAGTTTTAATCTAATAAAGTGTGTTTTATTTTGGTTTACAAATTTGAATCTCCCTAAGTGTTTGAAATCATTTCATACGCATTCCATTACCATGCACCTTATTACAGGTACCATTACAGGTCTCTTATCTTCTTCGCTATTTATTTCAGCACAAAATGTCTACTAAAACATCTACCAATCAAGCCATCAAGGCTCTTCAAGCTCAGAATGCTCAGTTCCAGGAGATGTTCTTGAACTTGGCCAAGAGTCAACAAGATTTGAAGACTCTTATCTTGAAGGACAAGAAGAAGAAGAAGAAGAAGAGGGTGGTCCTGCTGAATATGGGTCACAGATTTGGGAATAGGTTGCGAGAAGAAACTGATTTGTCCCATTCATCTGGAGGGGGAGAGAATCAAGAGGAAAGGAAGGCTCCTAGCCCTGTGGTCTCCAATAATGACACTGACTTTGATGAAGACCAGTATCCTCCTGCTGAGGATAGGTATAAGCAACTTGAAGACCGTCTGAGTGCAATGGAGATCCAGAAGATACCTGGTCTAGATTTTGGAGATTTGCGGCTGGCATCTGGGGTGGTGATCCCACACAAGTTTAAAGTTCTTGTCTTTGCTAAGTATGATGGAGCATCCTGCCCAAAGCTCCACCTCCGCTCATACGTCAGGAAGATTCAACCCTACACTGCTGATAGGAACCTATGGGTTCATTTCTTTCAAGACAGTCTGTCAGGGACTCAACTTGAATGGTTCTATCAATTAGAGGGAGCTAATGTCCGTAACTGGAAGGACCTTGCTACTGCTTTTTACAAGCAATACCAGTATAATTCCGACCTTGCTCCCACGCGTACTCAACTTCAGGATATGTCTATGGGTGCGAGCGAAGGTTTTTAGGACTACGCTCAGAAGTGGGGAGATCTGTCCGGAAGAGTACAATCCCCTCTGTCTGATAGGGTGTTGGTGGATATGTTTCTTGGGACTTTGTTTGGTCCATATTTCAATCATTTGATCGGTAGTTCATCGTCTGGGTTCACTGAATTGATTATGACTGGGGAGAGGGTTGAAGCTGGTATCAGAAGTGGCAAGATACAAAAAGGTGCTTCATCAAGTACAGAAAAGAAGCCTTTCAAGAAGGAAGCTAGTGCAGTTTATAGCTCGAGGAGCCAAAGCCGACCTGAGCGCTGCCAAGCAGTTAATGCGGTAGTAATATCAAGACCCACCATTGCCCCACAGCGCAAAAATCAGCAAAGAGTAGAGAGACCGCAAAGACAATATACTCGGCTCAGTATGAACTTATCTCTAATTTTACCACAATTATTGAAGACTAACCTAGTAACTCTGAGGGAAGCTCCGAAGAATCCCAGTACCACATCTCCACTGTATAATCCGAACGCCCGTTGTGCCTATCACTCTGATAGCCCAGGGCATGATACCAACAACTGTTGGGCCTTGAGGAATAAAGTGCAAGATCTGAATGAAGCTAAGGAGATTGAGTTTGACGCTCCAGAGAAACCAAACGTCATAACTGCTCCTATGCCCAAACATGATCAAGGAGTGAATGCAATTGGAGATGATGATGAAGAGTAAGATTTCGACAGTTGGATTTACCCGACTACCAACGGTGGCTTGAACAATTGGACGGCGAAGGACTTCGTGCCCATTTCTTTTATTACACAGTAATAGACTTTTGTTTTGAGATTTGTAATAGACAATTTGAAACTTTACGGCCCGGTGCCTGGCCCGAGGCACTGTGGCTTTGTTTGTGAGGGCTTATCATTTGTCATTTCCATATATCATCAATAAAACATTGGACGTTTTCTTGCATTTCAAATGTGGCGCTCCTTGTTTTTCTTTTCTATCTTGCACCTTATAAAAACAGCTATTTGTCTTACACACACTCACATATCATAAGACAGGTCCACATCCACTCTGGATCCCACTGATAACGACTCTGCTACTGCCAGTTATGACTTCGAAAGTCCGATCAACCAAGCCGAGGACGAAGGTGAGGATGATTGTGAAGTGCCTGGGGAACTTGCTAGATTTTTACTTCAGGAAGAGAGGGCCATACAGCCGCATGAAGAGCCAGTGGAATCAGTGAATTTAGGTACCGAGGAAGACAAGAAAGAGGTCAAGATCGGTGCAAATTTAGAGCCTAGTGTTAAGCAACGGTTGATAAAAATGCTACGTGACTATGTTGAGATCTTTGCTTGGTCTTATGAAGATATGCATGGGTTAGATACTTATATTATGGTACACTGCTTGCCAACCAAAGAAGACTGTCCTCCAGTGAAGCAGAAGGTTCGCCGAATGCGCCCCGAGATGTCTGAGAAAATACAAGATGAGGTCATGAAACAGTTTGATGCTAGTTTTCTAGCAGTTACTTCTTACCCATTGTGTGTTTCCAATGTGGTGTCGGTGCCGAAGAAGGATGGTAAGGTTCGAATGTGTGTGGACTATAGGGATCTGAACAGGGCGAGTCCCAAGGATGACTTCCCTCTACCTCATATCGATGTTCTGGTTGACAACACCACACAATATAAGGTCTTCTCCTTTATGGATGGTTTTTCCGGTTACAATCAAATTAAGATGGCTTCCAAAGACATGGAGAAGACGACCTTCGTTACGCAATGGGGTACTTTTTGCTACAAAGTCATGCCGTTCGGATTAAAGAATGCCGGGGCAACGTATCAGCGCGCCATGGTCGCTTTGTTCCACGAAATGATTCACCATGAGATTGAGGTATACGTTGACGACATGATTGCAAGGTCCCAAACTGAGGAAGAACATCTTGACCATCTTCAGAAGTTATTTGACAGGTTGAAGTTGTATAAGCTGAGGTTAAACCCGAACAAGTGCACCTTTGGGGTAAGGTCTGTTAAGCTGCTGGGTTTCGTTGTTAGTGATAAAGGTATTCAGGTGGATCTTGCAAAGGTGAAGGCTATACAGGAAATTATATCTCCCCGAATAGAAAAAGAAGTCAGAGGCTTTTTGGGACGTCTAAACTACATTGCCCGATTCATTTCACATTTGACTGCTACTTGTGAGCCAATCTTCAAGCTGCTGAAGAAGGATCAAGTGGTGAGATGGAATGATGAGTGTCAGGCCGCTTTCAAAATAATCAAGGAGTACCTCCAAGAGCCACCTATTCTGATGCCTCCAGTTGAAGGAAGACCTTTGATTTTATACTTGACAGTACTCGACAATTCAATGGGGTGCGTGTTGGGGCAACATGACGAGTCTGGCCGAAAAAAGCATGCTATTTATTACCTTAGCAAAAAGTTTACCGACTGCGAGACCCGATACTCGTTTCTTGAGAAAACTTTTTGCGCTTTGGCATGGGATGCTCGTTGGCTGAGACAGTATATGCTGACTCACAATACTCTATTGATATCAAAGATAGATCCAATCAAGTATATCTTTGAAAAGCCCGCCTTGTCCAGAAGAATAGCAAGATGGCAGATGATCTTAACCGAGTATGACATCCAATACACAACCCAAAAGGCAATCAAGGGGAGTGTGTTTGCAAATCATTTGGCGCATCAGGCTGTAGACGACTATCAATCCATGAACTTTGAATTCCCAGATGAGAACATCATGTTGGTGACCGACTGTGAAACACCTGGACCGGATGAAGGACCTGAGGAGGGATCCCGATGGTCTATGTACTTTGATGGAGCCTCAAACACTTTGGGTAATGGCATTGGCGATGTGATCATATCTCCTGAAGGCTGACATACCCCGTTCACCGCCCGATTATGTTTTAATTGGACCAACAACATGGTGGAGTATGCAGCGTGCATCATGGGCCTTCGAGCAACCATTTACCTAAGGATTAAGTTCTTGAGTGTGTTCAGAGATTCCTCTCTCATGATCAGTCAGATCAAAGGCGAGTGGGATACGAAACATCCAAATCTTATTCCTTACAAAGAGTATGTATTGACGTTGCTCTCACACTTCGAGGAGATAACCTTTGAACATTTCTCCAGAGAGGAGAATCAGTTGGCGGACATGCTAACTAGTATGTCTTCTATGTTCAAGGTCAGGTGGGACAATGAGGCTCCCCAGATTACCATTGAAAGGTTGGACGAACCCGTACATTGCTGTGATATTGAGACTGAAGAGGTAGCAGATAAACCCTGGTTTCACGAGGTAAAAAGGTATCTTGAGGCTCAGGAATACCCCGAGGGTGCATCTGTTAATGATAAGAAGTTTCTGAGGAGGTTCGCTGCGAAGTTCTTCATCAGTAATGGTATCCTTTACAAGCGTAACCATGACTCAACCTTACTGCGATGTGTGGATAAGAACGAGGCACAAAGGATTATGGCAGAGATACATGAAGGTACCTTCGGAACTCACTCCAGTGGACACACCATGGTGAAGAAAATACTACGGGTAGGATATTATTGGTCTACTATGGAAGCCGATTGTTATCATCATTCTTGGACCTGTCATAAGTGCCAAGTCTATGCTGATATGGTGTATATACCTCCAGTTCCTCTGAATGTTTTGACAGCTCCTTGGACTTTTGCAATGTGGGGCATAAATATGATTGGTGAGATCAGACCTACTGCGTCTAACGGACATCATTTCATCCTGGTAGCAATTGATTACTTTACAAAGTGGGTTGAAGCAGCTTCATTTGTGTGATACGGTGGCCAGAACCGGACTGTTTTTTGGAATGCTGGTTTGTGTTTTGTGTTTGTGTTCGCAAAATGTCGCGGTAAGCAAGAGTCGCCACCGTCTTTTATTTTATCCAACAAGGAAAGGAAAAAAGCACAGAAAAATTCCTTTTTTGAGATATTTCTGAGTACGGGGGGTAGATTATAGAAAGGAAAGGTATCAGCACCCTTTTTATCCGTAGTTATCTACGGGCTCTTAGGTACTTGCTCATTGTTTTCAAAATTGTTTTCTTTGTGCTTGTGGGTTTGAAAATTTTTTTCTTTGAAACTTCGATTTAAGTCTTGCTTCTGTCCTCAAGAGTGTAATGAAGTGTTTTTGAAAACTTTGTTTGAAAAGGAGTGCAAGTGTGAAAAAAGTTTTGTTTTGAAAGAGCAAGTATCTAGGAGCTAATCTACCTACTCGAAAAAGGAATCGTTCTATGCTAATTTCCTTTAGACAATGCTATCCCACTATTAGTGAGTAGGTAGCACCATCATTGTTATTATAATACAAACAAAATATATTACAAAAAACAAAGTCAATGGCCGGAAAATAAAAAACGCGCGATTATTTGAACAGACGAGTGAGGGAGTGCCAACGCATCGTCCCTATCTTCTAAGTCCTGCAAATTTTACCTGCGGATTTTTATCCGCAGCTAAAAGCATAGCTTCATCCTAAAATCTTCCTCAGGCCATATAAATGAGTTCTAGGACCATGGTTGAACTCATTATCCTCTTCTGATCATAACCATAGCCATCACTAAGGATAATTTTCCCTGAATCGAAAAGCCCTAAATACGAATAAAAAACCCTAGCAATGGTGATCTGTGATATAGGTTAGATAAATGAAATCGATTAATGCCAAAAGCTTGAAAACGATGTGGTGAATCAGAATATGCAATTGTTTTATACAATAGATGCAAAAACAAAGATTTTCGATTTCAAGAACATAGTGAATCTGTGGATGACTTACAGAGCTTGGGAGGGTCTGGAAACGCGTGATTTTGATTGGTTTAGCTTGTGAGGGTTTCCAGGAAACGATTGGGATACTTGCCAAGCCCTGAGGGTGCCTCTATGATTGATTTCAATCTCAAGCTTTTTCTTGATTTTTTCCAATTCTGTTCTACCTCTAGAATGGATCTCCAACCCTTGTAATTGTCTGCCTCGCTTCCTTATGTAATGCACAACACATTAGGTCTGAATTCCTTGTTCAAATCTCCCTCTATCAATGCTTTTGATGTGGATTTGATTTGCTTTTACAAACTTTCCAAATTGGCTTGATTTCAATCTTTATGTGTACAATTGCTTTGATACGAGTTTGGTATGCTGCAAGCTGTCCATTGAAACCTATAATCATCAAAAGATCTTTGGTTATCAATATTTTTGATTTTATGTGATTTTATTTGATTTAAAATGAATTAATTCAAATAAAAATCAAATTAAATAATAAAAATATAATATGAACACATGGCCAAGGATAGAGCACGTGGGCAATAATGCAAACTCAAAACAAGTGAAAAAGAATGGGCCCATTTGGTAAAATTTGAAGTTTTGGGGATAGTTGACTTTTGGCAATTTTACAAAAAAGTCCAACTTCAACAATGCATAACTTCTTCAATTTTGACTCTTTGGAAGTGTTCTTTGACTTTTTAGAAAGCTTGAGATGTCCTATAATCATAACTTTCTGTATAATCGCATTTTGATATTCCATGATCAAGTTAGAAGCTTTGACAAAAAAGGTGTTTTTGTTGACTTTCAAAAATGACCTATAATGTCAAAATTCACAACTTCTTGTGGGTGCATATTTTGATCTTGGGGTATGAAGATGGATTATAAGGAATTGAATCCTATTCAAAATGATATTTGGATGGGTAATTTCTCATAAAGTATGAGAAAGTTATGCTTGGTCAAAGTTGAGTTGACTTTTCCTACAAAACCCTAATTTAGCAACTTTTGAATCTTGATGAATTTTGAGAAATCCTTGATGAATCATGATCAACCCTTGATAAAATGATGAAATATCCTTAAAAATGAGAATTTTGACAAAAATATTGAAGTTTGACTGTATGTTGGTCACATTTGACTTTTACCCTAGCACAGTCGACTTTTGGACCTTTGAGCAATTGACTGAGCAAACTTCCTCTGCAAGGCTTGAAATTTGACATGGATGATCTTGAGAACATATTAGGACATTGGTGAGCACTTGGGGTTACTTGGACTCAAGGATCTTGATGCAACACAAAACCCTAATTTGGGGTAGACTGCCTTATGAGAGAGCTTGTTTGACCAATCCTTGAGCAACCTTGAGCAACTTGGAGATCTTTCTTGCAATGTTTTGAGAAATATGGGAGGGAAAATTTTGGGGTACAACAGCTGCCCCTGTTCAATCTTCTTAAACTTAAGGATGTAGATTGGCTTTCGTGCCTTTCGTGATTTGAAGGTGGAAGATGATTGAACACTAGAGTGCCCAGAAATTTGCACTCGCATGAAGTGGTAATTGTCTTGTGATGTCGGGAATGGGCTTACAGATGCCATTTGGAGATTGCTGGCGGGAGGATGGGCTTAAAGATGACATCTGAAGGAGAGTCGATCTCATAAGAGATTCCTTAGCGAGAGCTTGTATACCTGTTGTTTGGGGAAGATTCCGCTGGGGAAGTCTGATCTTTGTTGAGATTTAAGAACTTGCCCGTAATTCAACTGAGGTGTCGAGATTTAGGAAATTTCCCGTAATTTAACTGGGGTGTCGAGATTTAGGAACTCGTCTGTAATTCAACTGAGAAAACATCTCTGCTTAGATTTAAGAACTTGTCCGTAATTCAACTAGGGGGAAACATCTTCATCGAGATTTAAGAACTCGCCCGTAATTCAACTGAGAAAACTTCTCTGCTGAGATTTAGGAACTTGTCTGTAATGAGACGGAGGAACATTTTTGTCGAGATTTAGGAATTCGCTTGTACTTCAACTGAGAAAACATCTCTGCTAAGATTTAATAACTTGTCTGTAATCCAACTAGGGGAAACATCTTCATCGAGATTTAAGAACTCGCCCGTAATTCAACTGAGAAAACTTCTCTTCTGAGATTTAGGAACTTGTTTGTAATTCGATGGAGGAACATTTTTTTGTCGAGATTTAGGAACTCGCCTGTACTTCAACTGAGAAAACATCTCTTTTGAGATTTAAGAACTTGTCAGTAATTCGACTTGGGGAAACATCTTCGTCAAGATTTAAGAACTCTCCCGTAATTTAATTGAGAAAACTTCTCTGCTGAGATTTAGGAACCTGTCTATAATTCAACGGAGGAACTTTGTCGAGATTTAGGACCTTGTCTATAATTCAACTGAGAAAAACTCTATTGAGATTTAAGAACTTGTCAGTAATTTGACTTGGGGAAACATCTTCATCGAGATTTAAGAACTCGCCCGTAATTCAACTGAGAAAACTTCTCTACTGAGATTTAGGAACTCGTCTGTAATTCAACAGAGGAATACTTTGTCGAGATTTAGGACCTTGTCTATAATTCAACTGAGAAAAACATCTCTGCTGAGATTTAAGAACTTGTCAGTAATTCGACTTGGGGAAACATCTTCGTCGAGATTTAAGAACTCGCCCGTAATTCAACTGAGAAAACTTCTCTGCTGAGATTTAGGAACCTGTCTGTAATTCAACGGAGGAACTTTATCGAGATTTAGGACCTTGTATGTAATTCAACTGAGAAAACATCTCTGCTGAGATTTAAGAACTTGTCAGTAATTTGACTTGGGGAAACATCTTCATCGAGATTTAAGAACTCGCCCGTAATTCAACTGAGAAAACTTCTCTGCTGAGATTTAGGAACTCATCTGTAATTCAACGGAGGAACTTTGTTGAGATTTAGGACCTTGTCTGTAATTCAACTGAGAAAACATCTCTGCTGAGATTTAAGAACTTGTCTGTACTTCGACTGAGATAAAAGCTTCATAGCTTTGAATTTTATGAGAATTTAACCGCATCCTTCCTGAAAGGTAAATGTCTGTTGTATGTAATGCATGATATGTATCAGGCGATGATGTTCTCAAAATAAATGATATTGTGTTGTATGATGCGTATATGCATGTGTCATGATGTATGGAAATGTAATGTTTTTAGCTGGGGAAAATAAATCCTGGATAGCTGCTGGAGAAAAAGAGTTGAATTCTTCGTTTCCGCTGGGAATGGCGAATGAAGATGATTGTGAGAATAAACCTGTAAGAGAGGATAACTCCGTTGGGGAATAAACTGATGAGGAGATTATTCTGTGGTGAAGAGATGCTCTGTTGAGGATTCCAATGATTAATTCAGCTGGGGATGAATTACCGTTGCTGGTGATAATGAACCTTGTTGGGGATTGAATTCCTATTTGTGAAAGGAAAGAACTTCGCTGGGGATGATCTTTCAGTTGCGACTTCACTAGGGATGACCTTTTAGGCTCTTCTGGGGACAATCTACCAAAGTCTACTGGGGATGATTCTTCACACTCCACTGGGGAAGCTTTTTCAGACTGCGCTGGGAAAAACTCTCAAACTCCATTGGGGATATTTTATACTCCGCTGGGGATAATAAGACTTTTCAGTGCTGATGGTAGATAAACTCTGCTTGGGAAGAATATTACCGATTCATTCACAGTTGCAAGTCTCAGCTGGGGAGAGTTAACATCACTGTCTTTTCTTACTCTGCAGGGAGTGAATGTACCTTGGCCATATTCTTCAGCTAAATTTACCTTGTACCTGATGGACAGAGCAACTGTACAGTTTGGACATTTCTCATTTTCCCCTGTTTCTGATATTGCAAGTAATCGTCTTTTGTTTCGCATGTAAATATTCATGAGCAGCAATTAATGTCAAATGCATATATCAAAAATGAACATTGGACGTTCTTTGCAAAACAAAACAGATAAAGGAAAAACAGTTTGAAATTTTCCTGAAAATGAATTGTATTGATTTTGAAGTTTGGCCTGTAAATAGGCGTTTTTGTACAAGAGGCCGACGTCCTAGTAAGAGAATGTCGCCGAACAAATAGAATTTATACAATTTGTGAAAAACAAAGAAAAACAGCTATGTGAACAATCCCACTGGGTTCCAACTCTGCTATTGCCTTTATGTCCTCGAGCATCTCATCACTTTGCTACTTGGTTGAAGGTAGATCAAATTGATTAGTGTCGTCCGAGCTTGATAGTCGATACCGAAGTCTGGTTGCAAGGTGATTCAATGAGAAATAGTGTTATGCTTTGATCCCTAATTTTTGCCTGGACCACCCTTTAGGGTTTTCAGTCCACCGGGATACCCTTTTTTGCCCAAGCTGCCTTTTCAGGTTTTCGACTTGCCGGGTGTACAGATTTTTTTTTCATCCCTTATTTTTGCCTGAACCCTTTTGGTTCGCCGGGAAGCCCTTATTTTTGCCTAGGCCAGTCGACCTAGCGGGTCTTTGATTATGCGTAGTATTTCTTCACTATGTCTGCATTGACGGGGTGGGGAAGGTCGTCACCATCCATGGTGGTTAGAATCATAGCTCCTCTTGAGAAAATGTTCTTAACCACAAATGGCCCTTCGTAAGTAGGGGTCCATTTGCCCCTGGGATCACCTTGAGGTAGAATAATGCGCTTGATCACCAGATCCCCAACTTGATACTCTTGTCATCTAACTTTCTTGTTAAATGCCTTGATCACCCGCTTTTGATACGTCTGACCATGACAAATAGCAGTAAGTCTCTTTTTGTCGATTAAGTTTAGCTGATCAAGCTGAGTCTGGATCCAGTCATCTTCGCTCAAACCTTCATCCTTCATAATCCTAAGAGAGGGTACCTGAACTTCAATGGGCAATACAGCCTCCATGCCATATACCAAGGAATAGGGTGTTGCCCATGTTGACGTCCGCGCTGAGGTACGGTACCCATGAAGAGTAAATGGTAACATCTCGTGCCAGTCTTTGTATGTCACCGTCATCTTCTGCACAATCTTCTTGATATTATTATTAGCCGCTTTGACCGCCCCATTCATCTTCGACTGGTAGGGAGAAGAGTTGTGATGCTGTATCTTGAACTTTTTGCAGAGCTCGGTAATAATTTTAGTGTTGAGATTTGTACCTTTGTCTGTAATAATCCTCTCTGGTATACCGTATCGACAAATCAGATTATGCCGAATGAAACGTGCCACGACATTCTTGGTTACAGTAGCAAAGGAAGTCGCTTCAACCCATTTAGTAAAGTAATCAATTGCTACCAGGATGAAACGATGCCCGTTGGATGCCGTAGGTCTGATCTTGCCAATCATATCAATGCCCCACACTGCAAAAGGCCACAGAGCTGTCAAGACGTTCAGAGGTACTGGAGGTATGTGAACCTTATTAGCATAGACTTGGCACTTGTGACAAGTCCGAGAATACTGATAACAGTCGGCTTCCATTATAGACCAATAATATCCTGCCCGTAGGATTTTCTTTGCCATGGTATGTCCACTGGAATGAGTCCCGAAAGTACCTTCATGTAAATTTACCATGATCCTTTCTGCCTCGTTCTTATCCACACATCGCAGTAAGGTTGAATCATGGTTACTCTTGTAAAGGATACCATTGCTGATGAAGAACTTCGCCGCGAACCTCCTCAGAAACTTCTTATCATTAACAGATGCACCCTCGGGGTATTCTTGAGCCTCAAGATACCTATTCACCTCATGAAACCAGGGTTTATCTGCTACCTCTTCAATCTCAATGTCACAGCAATGTGCAGGTTCGTCCAACCTTTCAATGATAATCCGGGGAGCTTCGTTTTCCCAATTGACCTTGAACATAGAAGACATCATAGTCAGCGCGTCCGCCAACTGATTCTCCTCTCTAGGGAAGTGTTCAAAGGTTATCTCCTCGAAGTGGGGAAGCAAATTCAATACATACTCCTTGTAAGGAATAAGATTTGGGTGTTACATATCCCACTCTCCTTTGATCTGACTGATCACGAGAGTGGAATCTCTGAACACACTTAAGAACTTAATCCTTAGGTCAATTGTTGCTCGAAGACCCATGATGCACGCTTCATACTCCGCCATATTGTTGGTGCAGTTGAAACATAGTCTGGCGGTGAACGGAGTATGAGAGCCTTTAGGAGATATGATCATGGCGCCAGTGCCGTTACCCAAAGCGTTTGAAGCTCCATCAAAGTACATAGACCATCAGGATCCTTCCTCAGGTCCTTCATCTGGTCCAGGTTCTTCACAGTCGGTAACTATCATGATATTCTCATACGAGAATTCAAAGTTCATAGACTGGTAATCATCCACTGCCTGATGTGCCAAATGATCTGCCAACACACTTCCCTTGATTGCCTTTTGGGTCGTGTACTGGATGTCATACTCAGTCAGGATCATCTGCCATCTTGCTATTCATCCGGACAAGGCAGGCTTTTCGAAGATATACTTTATTGGATCCATCTTTGATATCAATAGAGTAGTGTGAGTCAGCATATACTGTCTCAGCCGGCGAGCAGCCCATGCCAAAGCCCAACAAGTTTTCTCAAGCAACGAGTATCGGGTCTCGCAGTTGATAAACTTTTTGCTAAGGTAAGAAATAGCATGCTCTTTTCGGCCAGACTCGTCATGCTGCCCCAACACGCATCCCATTGAGTTGTCGAGTACTGTCAAGTATAAGATCAGAGGTCTCCCTTCAACTGGAGGCATCAGAACATGTGGCTCTTGGAGATATTCCTTGATCCTTTCGAAAGCGGCCTGACATTCATCATTCCATCTTACCACTTGATCTTTCTTTAGTAGCTTGAAGATTGGATCACAATTAGCAGTCAGGTGTGAGATGAATCGGGCAATGTAGTTCAAACGTCCCAGAAAGCCTCTGACTTATTTTTCTGTTCGGGGAGCTGGCATTTCCTGTATAGCCTTCACCTTTGCAGGATCCACTTGAATACCTTTATCACTTACGACGAAACCCAGCAGCTTACCAGATCTTACCCCGAAGGTGCACTTGTTCGGGTTTAACCTCAGCTTGTACAACTTCAACCTGTCAAAAAACTTCTGAAGGTGGTCAAGATGTTCTTCTTCTGTCTGGGATCTTGAAATCATGTCATCAAGGTATACCTCAATCTCATGATGGATCATGTCGTGGAACAAAGCGACCATGGCGCGCTGATACGTTGCCCCATCATTCTTCAATCCGAAAGGCATGACCTTGTAGCAAAAGGTACCCCATTGAGTAACAAAGGTTGTCTTCTCCATGTATTCCGGAGCCATTTTAATCTGATTATAACCGGAGAAACCATCCATAAAGGAAAATACCTTATGCTGTGCAGTGTTGTCAACTAAAACGTCGATATGAGGCAAAGGGAAATCATCCTTGGGGCTCGCCCTGTTCAGATCCCTATAGTAAACACACATTCGAACCTTACCATCCTTCTTCGGCACTGGAACCACGTTGGCAACCCACTGCGGGTAAGAAGTAACTGCTAGAAAACCAGCGTCAAACTGTTTCATAACTTCAGCCTTGATTTTCTCAGACATCTCCGGGCGTATTCGGAGGACCTTCTGTTTTACTGGAGGATAGTCTTCCTTGGTAGGCAGGCGTGAACAAAAATATCGATATCCAACCCAGGAATGTCTTCATAAGACCAGGCGAAGATCTCAACGTAGTCACGCAGCATTTGAATCAACCGCTGTTTAACACTAGACTCCAGATTCGCATCGATCTTGACCTCTTTCTTGTCTATCTCTGTACCCAAATTTACTGATTCCACCGGCTCTTCATGCAGCTGTATGGCCCTCTCTTCCTGAAGTAACAGTCTAGCAAGTTCACCAGGAACTTCGCAATCATCTTCACCTTCTTCTTCGGCTAAGTTGATCGGACTTTCGAAGTCATAACTGGGAGTAGCAGAGTCGTTTTCAGTAGGATCCAGAATGGATGTAGACCTGTATATGTGAGTGTGTGTAAAATAGCTGTTTTGCAAGATAGAAAAAGAAAAACAAGGAGCGCAAAATTTGAAATGCAATAAACGTCCAATGCTTTTATTAATGATATATGTAGATGACACATAAAGCCCTCACAAACAAAGCCACGGTGCCTCGGGTAAGACACCGGGCCGTAAAGTTTAAAATTGTCTGTTACAAATTCAAAACAAAAAGTCTCATTACTGGGTAATAAAAGAAATTAGGACGAAGTCCTTTGCCGTCCAGTTGCTTAATCCACCATCGGTAGTTGGGTAAATCCAACTGTCAAACTCAGACTCTTCAACATCGTCTTCAATGGCATTCACTCCTGAATTGCTGATAAACAGGGGAGGTCCTCCGATCCGCGCACGCCAAACAGCCCTTTGAGCTTCTGCAGTGAAACCCAAACCAAACTTGTTAGTCTTATGTGCAAAATCAGGGAGTTGACCCCAATTTACACACCCACCTTTCTCAACAACAGCCCGAGCATCCTTGAGGGAAGCCATCTTCATTGGAGGATCTTCGAAAACATTTTCAGTTGATGCCAGCATCTGGGTAACTTCTTCAAAATGTTGACACGGGGTTTCAATGAACTCCCAATCCATTTCCACATACCGAAAAGAGTTGAGGTGGCTCAACATGTACTCCTCTTCTCCTTGTACTGTAACGATTTTCCCCTTCACAGGGTATTTCAGCATATGGTGGAGCGTAGACGTTACTGCCCCAACTTTGTGGATCCATGGGCGACCCAGCAAACAAGAATAAGATGGCCGAATGTCTATCACATAGAATGTAGATGCGAAAATCTGAGAACCAACCTTCACTGGAATATCCACTTCTTCGTGTACCATTCTCTTGGACCCGTCAAAGACCCTAACAACAATGTTGCTTGGCTTAAACACCAACCCTTCACAGTCCAACCGGTCTAGGGCTTTCTTGGGTAACACATTCAGCGAAGACCCAGTATCCACCAACACGTGAGCTAGAGTAGTGCCCATGTACTCGATTGAAACATGTAGAGCGTCATTGTGATTCTTCCCCTTAGCAGTCAAGTCTACGTCGGAGAAACCCAACCCGTTATCAACAGTCAGACTAGCCACGCATTCTTTGAACTGGTCAGCAGATGTTTCTGAAAGAACAAGATTAAGTTCTGACCTATCCCAAGTGATTTGATGATAACTAAATTATATTTAAGATAATTTATGCTCTAATGAATGTGGTTTTGAATGTCTTAGTTAATGTTCTGACAAGAAACATTCCAAAGTGCTAAGCAAAGATTATGAAGAAGTTCTTTGACATAAGAACATTTTATTCAAACGCATCTGCTGACTCTGGTAAGAACACTCATTTAATAAATGTATCTTCTAACTTCTAGCAGGCTTCTTGATTCTGAAGATAAATTAAAAGCAAGCGCTGTTCAAAGATCTTAGCAAGCAACGCTCTGACCAGAAGTTGAATAAAGCATGTTCTGAGTTAAAGCAAATACTGAAACAACGTCTTAATCAACGTGTCTTGTCAAAGCAAAGGAAACACGTTCTTACATTCTGACGTTTGCTAATTAATGCAAAGACGACTGAAAACACTCAAGTGCCTACAACTAGTTTCTTGGAGAATGGAATTTTGCAAGGATACACGCAAAGAATTTAATGCTCTCCATTTCCTCTGAAGGCAACAACGGTCTTATTTTTCCTACTATAAGTAGAAGGACATTTATTGCAAGCCAACAAGATTGTTCAAACAAGAAACTACGTGAAATATTCAAAAGCTTACAAACTCATAGTTCTTACATTATTGTGTATTACATTCTAAGAAAAATCACAGTTGTGATATAGCTTGATTAGAAGCAAACTCTATTTCAATTATCTGTAAAGATTATACTTCTGTATTTGTTCCTTGAGAGACCAAGTTTGGTCAAATTTCTCAAGCAGACTAGGACTAGATTTAAGTCTTATTGGTTTTAGTCACTTGTAAGTTTACTTGTGCATTGTTAGTGACAACAGTTGTTGTGTGATTGTAATCAGTTGATTATAGTGGATTAAGTCCTTGTTGAGAAAGGCGAAATCACCTTGGCGGGTGGACTGGAGTAGTTTGAGTTCAAACGAACCAGGATAAAAATAACTGTGTTATTCCATTACTGTTTTGAGCTTTGTATTGAAAGAACGAAAATAGTCACTTATTCAACCCCCCTTCTAAGTGTTTTCTTACCCCTTCAATTGGTATCAGAGCTTGACTCTGAGCTCAACACTTAACCGTGTCAGAAAAAGATCCAGAAGAAAACACAATGGCCGCTGAACAAAACAATAATAGTTATAACAAACCTCCAGTGTTTGATGGAGAAGATTTTGAGTACTGGAAAGATAGGCTAGAAAGTTTCTTTCTAGGTCATGATAGTGATCTTTGAGATATAGTCTTGGATGGTTACAAACATCCTACAGATTCAGAAGGAAACAAAATGGATAGAAAAAATATGGATAGACAACAAAAAGCTGATTTTAAAAATCATCACAGAGCTAGAAATATTTTTTTAAATGCTATCTCTAAAGTAGAATATGAAAAAAACTAATAGAGATACAATGCATGATATGTTTGAGTCTCTCAAAATGACTCATGAAGGAAACACCCAAGTTAAGGGGTCTAAAGCTCTGGCTTTAGTTCAAAAGTATGAAGCCTTCAAAGTTGAGGAAAGTGAGTCTATAGAAGCAATGTTCTCTAGGTTTCAGACTCTGATCGCTGGTCTGAGAGTTTTGAACAAAGGGTATACCAAAGCAGATCACGTGAAAAAGATCATCAGAAGCTTACCCAGAAGATGGGCACCAATGGTCACTGTGTTCAAGGTGTCAAAAGATCTGAACAATGTGTCTTTAGAGGAACTCATCAGCGCTCTCAGAAGTCATGAGATTGAACTGGATGAACATGAGCCTCATAAGAAAGGTAAGTCTCTAGCCCTTAAATCAATTATAAGAAATTTGATACTAACACTTTTCAGGCTGAAGAAGAAAACTCTGAAGAATCAACTTCAGAAGAAGACGAACTATCTTTGATCTCCAAAAGGATCAATCATCTGTGGAAGCATAGACAAAAGAAGTTCAGGAACTTCAAGAAGTCAGAAGATAAACCAGAATCTTCTGGACATAAAAAGTCAAACATAAGAGAGATCATCTGTTATGAATGCAAAGAACCTGGTCACTTCAAAAGTGAATGTCCAAAGCTTCAAAAAGAAAGACCAAAGAAGAGATTTGGAAAGAAGAAAGGAATGATGGAAACCCGGGATGACTCAGATTCTTCTGAAGATGAATCTGGTTCTGAAGATGAAAATGCCAACCTAGCTTTAATGGCTATCACAGAAGATGACTCAGACTGTGAGTCAGAACAAAGAGAGGTATTTTCTGAATTTTCTAGAGAAGAACTTGCTGATAGTTTATCAGAACTTCTGGAAAACTACAGTAAGCTCAAAATCAAATACAAGAAACTCAAGAAGAGTCTTGCATATGATTTTAAGAAACTTGAAACAAAAAAAATCTGAACTTTTAGAAAACAATCTTAAACTTAAAAAAGAAATTCAAATTGTTCAAAAGAATTTTAGTACAGAGTCTGTATCTAGTTCAAAAGATATTCTGAAAGAATATGACTATAGCTTTCAAACTTTTCTTGCTAAAAGCATAGACAGAAGCAAAATGGCTTCAATGATTTATGGTGTTAGTGGGAAAAACAGAAGAGGAATTGGATATGAACCTCCCAAAGGGAAGGAAACATACATTCCAAAACCTGTTGCTAAAATGACCTTCACTTACAAACCTCTGAATAAGCAATTCAAGTTTGGACATTTACATGATATAAAATATACATCACATTCTGGAAACTCTTATGCTAACCCAAAAGGACCCAAAAAGATATGGGTACCTAAGGATAAAATAATATTTGTTGCAGATGTCCTTAACAGCTCAATTGAAACACCAGTCATGGTACCTGGACTCTGGATGCTCACGACACATGACGGGAAAAAGGTCTATGTTCCAAAGCCTGGAACTTAAAGCTGGAGGAGATGTGAAGTTTGGAGGTAATAAGAAAGGGAAGATTATTGGTTCTGGAACCATAGGAAACAATAACTTTCCTTCTATCTCTAATGTTTTATTAGTAGAAGGATTACCTCATAATCTATTATCTATAATTCAATTAAGTGACAATGGCTATGACATTATTTTCAATCAAAACTCTTGTAAAGCTGTAAATCAAAAGGATGGATCAATCCTCTTTTCTGGTAAGAGAAAAAACAACATTTACAAAATTGAATTATCAGATCTTAAATCTCAAAACGTAAAATGCCTTTTGTCTGTTAGCAATGAGAAATGGGTATGTCACAGAAGATTGGGACATGTCAGTCTTAGAAAAATCTCTCAACTAAATAAATTAAATTTAGTCAGAGGACTTCCCAATTTGAAGTACAACTCAGATGCTATGTGCGAAGCATGTCAAAAAGGAAAATTTTCAAAATCTTCCTTTAAATCTAAAAATTTTGTCTCTTCTTCTAAGCCATTAGAGTTACTTCATATTGATCTGTTTGGACCAGTGAAAACTGCATCCATCAGATGCAAGAAGTATGGATTGGTCATCATTGATGATTTCAGCAGATGGACATGGGTAACGTTTTTAAAACACAAGGATGAGTCACATTCTGTATTCATTGACTTCTGTACTCAAGTGCAAATTGAAAAAGATTTTAAAATCACAAAAGTTAAAAGTGACCATGGTGGTGAATTTGAAAATCATTATTTTGAAAAATATTTTAAAGAAAATGGTATTGTTCATAACTTTTCTTGTCCTAGAACTCCCCAGCAAAATGGAGTTGTAGAAAGAAAGAATATAACATTATAAGAGACGGCCAGAACCATGATCAATGAAACAAATATGGATAATCACTTTTGGGCAGAAGCTGTGAATACAACGTGTTATATTCAGAATAGAATCTCTATAAGACCTATTCTTGAAAAGACTCCCTATGAATTATGGAAAAACAGAAAGCCCAACATTTCTTATTTCCATCCTTTTGGATGTACTTGTTTTATTCTAAACACCAAAGAAACTCTGAATAAGTTTGATTCCAAAGCACAAAAGTGTTTCCTACTTGGATACTCTGAACGCTCAAAAGGCTATAGAGTATACAACACAGAAACTCTGATTGTTGAAGAATCAATCAAAGTCAGGTTTGATGATAAGCTTGGCCAACCAAAGCCAAAGCAAATTGATTTTTCTGTAGGTACAGAAGATCATCACTCAAACTCTGAAAGTTCAGAAGCAAAAGAAGACGTAGCAGATCATCCTCTTGACGATGCTCTCAACAATCTCATAATCTCTGACCAACTCACTCAGAAAAGGTTTCCTAGATTATCTTTAGCTCACAAAGAAGACGTAATCATTGGAAGAAAAGAAGATCCCATCAGAACAAGATCATCTCTCAGAATCAATGAAGAACCTCTGTTCGGTTTAGTCTCTCTGATTGAGCCAACTACCATTGATGAAGCTCTGGAAGATAATGATTGGATCTTAGCAATGCAAGAAGAACTAAATCAATTCTCAAAGAATGATGTATGGAGTCTAGTTCCAAGACCCAAAGGATTCAATGTTATAGGAACCAAATGGGTCTTCAGAAACAAATTGAATGAACAAGGAGAAGTAATCAGAAACAAGGCACGACTGGTTGCACAGGGTTATAGTCAACAAGAAGGAATTGATTATAATGAAACCTTTGCCCCAGTCACCAGGTTAGAATCTATAAGATTATTAATTTCTTTTGCTGTACAAAATAACATTACATTATATCAAATGGATATTAAAAGTGCATTTCTAAATGGTTATATTGAAGAAGAAGTATATGTCCATCAACCTCCTGGATTTAATGATTCAAAACAACCAGAACATGTTTTTAAATTGAAAAATTCTCTGTACGGTTTAAAACAGGCTCCAACAGCTTGGTATGATCGTCTGAGTAATTTTCTATTAGAAAAAGATTTTACCAGAGGGAAAGTGGACACAACTCTCTTCAGAAAAACATTTAAAAATGATATTTTAATCTGTCAAATTTACGTTGATGATATAATTTTTGGAACCTCTAATATATCCCTTGGAAAAGAATTTTCTAAGACAATGTAGGCAGAATTTGAAATGAGCATGATGGGTGAATTGAAATTCTTTCTTGGAATTCAAATCAACCAGACTCAAGAAGGTACTTTCATACATCAGATGAAGTATGTTAAAGAACTTCTGAAGAAATTTCAAATGTCAGAAAACAAAGATGCCAAGACACCTATGCATCCAATCTGCATTCTAGGTAAAGATGAGGTAAGTATGAAAGTAGATCAGAAGCTCTACAGACGTATGATTGGATCCCTTCTCTATCTGGCTGCATCTAGACCTGATATATTATTTAGCGTATGCTTGTGTGCTAGATTCCAATCAGATCCTAGAGAATCTCATTTAACAGCTGTTAAGAGAATTCTTAGGTATCTGAAAGGTACTGCTAATCTTGGTCTGTATTACAGAAGATCACAAGATTACAAACTAGCAGGTTATTGTGATGCTGACTTTGCTGGAGATAGAATTGAAAGAAAAAGCACCTCTGGAAGCTGCCAGTTTTTGGGTGACAATCTTATCTCATGGTACAGCAAGAAGCAAGCAACAATTGCTCTATCAACCACAGAAGCTGAATATATATCTGCTGCTGGATGTAGCTCTCAGATGATTTGGATGAAAAGTCAACTAGAAGATTTCAACCTTTATGAAAGTAAGATTCCTATCTTCTGTGATAATACTTTTGCTATTTGTCTTTCTAAAAATCCAATCTTACATTCTAAAGCCAAACATATAGAAATTAAATATCATTTCATAAGGGACTATACTCAGAAGGGGATTTTAAACTTGATTTTTGTAAAAACAGACCATCAATGGGCTGACATTTTTACTAAACCCCTTTCAGAAGATAGATTTAATTTCATTCTGAAAAATATTTGTATGGAAGTATGTCCTGAATAAAATAATATTTATTTTCTGTGACTGGCTTCAGAACTTTCTGAAATGAATGCTCTGATCAACAACTCTTCAGAAGTTATAAGAGAGGTTGTAACAGAAGCTATATGAATCAGTCTAACGCTTCATGTCCAAATGTAGTTCAGAAATTCATTAGAACAAACAGTTGTTACATGCATCCTTCAGGAGATGAACACGTGGTGTGTTTCTGAAAGGTCAAGCGTGCAAAAGCTACTGATGACGTTCTAGGTAATTGTTGATGATTAGCCATAATCTCACGTTTTCCCTCATTTTTATCAATTCATTAAATGTTAGTAATGATGAGAATAGTTTTTTTTAAATCAGTTTTAATCTTTATTTTAATTTGTCTTAAATACTTCTAATTTAATTCTTAACCTATTCTCTGAAATTAATGCCTATAAATACTCTTTGAAAAACCCTTTCATTCTTTACTGTCTCTTTCAACTCAAGTTTTTATTTGAACATTTCTCTTAAAAACCCTTTTCGAAAAATTCTCTTTTCATAAAACTTCAATGGCTTCTTCTTCCTCTACCCACTCTGAGCAATACTGTATACCTGAAAGGACAACACTCATTCCGGTAGAAAGTTTGGAAGTTTTGGGTGAGCTAATGGTAGACTTTGAGAATCTCAGAGAGAATGGATTTGACTTGTTCCCTGCTGTGAAGTTTCAAGGTTGGGAAAGCTACTTTGATCGTCTTACTGGTCCAGTCTTTCCTCATTTGGTAAAAGAATTCTGGATTCATGCTATTGCAACTCCCAAGGTTATTCTCTCCTTTGTAATGGGCTAGGAAATATCCATTACAGAAAATCTAATCAGAAGGTTGCTGGGATTTAAAGGACTTGGAGTTACAGGAATGCCCACTGGAAGAATGGAGATGTCTAGGGTATACACAGAGATTTTTACAAATGGTCAAGGTTCCTCCAAAGTTAGGGATTTGAAAGACAAGTCTAAGATTTGGGCAAGGATTATTCATGGATGTATTCACCACAGGAAAAACACCAGTTCTCCTGATTACATCAACGCTGATCAACAATATTTGTTGTTTTGCCTTGGAATCAATGTCAAAATTGATTTGCCCTACTTGATTTTTGAACACCTCTGGAACCATGTCAAAGAAACCAGAGAAGCTGAAAGGATGAAGAATCCAAAATCAAAGAGGAATTGGATTCTTATGGGGAGGTTATTATCAGACATTCTGACTGAGAATGGTCTAATTGCTCACCTAAGAGAAGCAAATCTTCTGGGTGAGCTTGAACCTATCTGTGGTAAGACAATGACTGGAAAGATCTTGCTAAAAAGGAAAATTATTGACAAACTGCTGGTGGAACCCTCTCCATGTCTGTCAACTATTGTGAAGAAAATAAGAATTCCTATTGCTAATTTTCCTATGTTCAACTCGTTGGAACATTCTCGTATGGTTTTGCACTATCTTGAGACCTGCAGAGAAATAGGATCACCTATTGATCCAACTTGGCTTCCAGGAAGAAATCAAGCTGCTGCTGATGTTGTTCTCCAAGGATCTATGAAGAGAAAAGCTGTAGAAGGACCTTCTGACTCTCCTCAGAAGAAAAAGAAGACAAGTAATCATGCTGAAACTATACCTGTTTATAATTCTGAAAATATATCTGCATCTGCTGAATCCTCTCAAACCTCACCATCTGAACCCCTTGCTGACAACTTTAGTAAAAATCAGTTCTCAACAGATTTTAGTGATTCTGACTCTGATGAACATTCTGACAACCAATCAGAACCCTCTCATTCAGAACCCCCTGAACCATCTGTTTTTCAACCTATTCTTGCTAAACATTTCTCAAGACCCCCTCCCATACCTTTATCACCCAGACCCATTGGATGGTATGATGTTGGATCTTGGAGAATTCCTGGGATTAATGAACCTCTAGCAACCATAAAACCACCTTTCAATCTACCAACTGAAAACATTTTTGCTATGAACCAATCACAACCTCAAAAACCCATTCCCACTCCCGCTTATACAATAATATTTTCTCCTGATATCACTCCACCCACCTCACCACAACATACAACCCCACTCTCAACTCCTCAAATTCCAGAACAACAAATTTTTGAACAAACTGATATTGCTGAACCATCCGTACCTCATGATATATCAGAACCTCATATTTGTGTTAACCAACCTGAACCTGAACCTACAAATACTCCTGAAACCAATAGCTTTTTAAGAACTGTAGTGGACTCTCAATCTCTACAATTCTTGAAAAACAAATCTTACAGAACGGCTGTCCCTAAACCTATTCAGCCAGATGTAAATATTTTGTTTCAGAATTTTATAACAAATGTTCAAGCATGGTTACAACCGCTGAAAGAAGATTACCTCAAGTGTGAACACCGCAGCAACAAATCTTCTATGGGAAACTTTCAGAAGAACCTTGGTTGCTGAATCACATAAGTTACAGGATTTGTGCCACTCTCAGGTGCTGGACAACTTTTCCAAAATTCTGCGTGTTTTTAAGACAAAAGCTGCTGATACTTGGAATAAGAAGTCTTTGCTACTGATTGCTGATACACCAGCTGATAAGATGGACATATCAAAAGATAAATCTGAAGAATACTCTGAAGATTCAAATCCTCTGGCTATTGTTCTATTGAATCAACCTTCAGTTAAGGATGGACCTGAACCTGTGCCAACTCTTGCAATGGATCTGGGCACTCTTCTCTCCACCTTTGTGAAGTCTGATTCATCACTTGCTGCTTCTAACCCTGTTTCTACTGAAGCTTCATCATCTTCTGCCCCTACCTCACTCATTATGGACACTCTAAAAGAGCTAAAGAGGGAGAATGAAGTCTTGAATAGACGCATGGATAAGCAATATCAAACAAATTTAGAGTTCAAGAACTGGATGGCAATGCAAAGTGAATCTGCCTCTGAGATCAAGAACCTTCTGATGGCTCTTGTCTCTAAGAAATCCTAGTTTCTTTTTGTCTCTTATTTGATGTATTGTTTGTACTTATGGTTATCTATTTTTTTAACTTTTTATGGAATCTTTCAAAATTTCTCATTTATTACACTTTTTGATTATGCCAAAAAGGGGGAGAAAATGTGCATGTTTTAACTAATCACTGTTTAACAGTTAAGGGACTATGTCTCAGACATTCTAACATAATTGCAAGAATTCCCTCTGTGCAAAAGATTTTTTTTGCAGGTATCATTTAACTCTGAAAGAATATTCCAGCTAAGATTTATCTTCTTGAAGAAGTTCTGAAGAAATTCAAAGAAGGCTGTGTATCACTCTGACTAAATAATCTCAGGATGTCTTATGCATAGATATATTCATTTCAGGGGGAGATTCTTATCTCTTAATCTGTTTCTTTTCTTTATCTAAAATAATTTTTTGTCATCATCAAAAAGGGGGAGATTGAAAGAACAAGATTAAGTTCTGACCTATCCCAAGTGTTTTGATGATAACTAAATTATATTTAAGATGATTTATGCTCTAATGAATGTGTTTTTGAATGTCTTAGTTAATGTTCTGACAAGAAACATTCCAAAGTGCTAAGCAAAGATTATGAAGAAATTATTTGACATAAGAACCTTTTATTCAAACGCATCTGCTGACTCTGGTAAGAACACTCATTTGTTAAATGTATCTTCTAACTTCTAGCAGGCTTCTTGATTCTGAAGATAACGTGAAAGCAAGCGCCGTTCAAAGATCTTAGCAAGCAATGCTCTGACCAGAAGTTGAATAAAGCATGTTCTGAGTTAAAGCAAATACTGAAACAACGTCTTAATCAACGTGTCTTGTCAAAGCAAAGGAAACACGTTCTTACATTCTGACGTTTGCTAATTAATGCAAAGACAACTGAAAACACTCAAGTGCCTAAAACTAGTTTCTTGGAGAATGGAATTTTGAAAGGATACACGCAAAGCATTTAATACTCTCCATTTCCTCTGAAGGCAGCAACGGTCTTATTTTTCCTACTATAAGTAGAAGGACATTTATTGCAAGCCAGCAAGATTGTTCAAACAAGAAACTACGTGAAATATTCAAAAGCTTACAAAATCATAGTTCTTACATTATTGTGTATTAAATTCTAAGAAAAATCACAGTTGTGATATAGCTTGATTAGAAGCAAACTCTATTTCAATTATCTGTAAAGATTATACTTCTGTATTTGTTCCTTGAGAGACCAAGTTTGGTCAGATTTCTCAAGCAGACTAGGACTAGATTTAAGTCTTTGTGGTGTTAGTCACTTGTAAGTTTACTTGTGCATTGTTAGTCACAACAGTTGTTGTATGATTGTAATCAGTTGATTATAATGGATTAAGTCCTTGTTGAGAAAGGCGAAATCACCTTGGCGGGTGGACTGGAGTAGTTTGAGTTCAAACGAACCAGGATAAAAATAACTGTGTTATTCCATTACTGTTTTGAGCTTTGTATTGAAAGAACGAAAAGAGTCACTTATTCAACCCCCCCTTCTAAGTGTTTTCTTACCCCTTCAGTTTCCTGGGGTACGTGTGCAGTTTTCAGAAAAGCAATCAAAGCCTTGGCATGGGCTTCTGAGCATAGCAACAGAGACAACATAGAGATCTTGGACGGGGTTTGCCCCAGCTGCTCGACTACATTGTAGTCGCTCTTTTTGATGATCTTCAAAATTTCCTCCATCTCTTGTCTAGAGGCTTCAACAGTAATCTTCTTCGGTGCCTCCGTCCAGGCAGGCTCACCGGTGGTCCCTTTGCCCCGAGTGTCAGATGACTCGGCGAAAGGGGATAAGAATTGGAACATGAACAGGGACAATAGAAGGTGTACTGGCAGGTGCAATAACAATAGGCTTCCGAACAGTTGGTGGAGAGATCTCAGGGGAGAAAAGCCTTCCGCTGCGGGTGACTTTACTAGATCCAACAATATTGCTGATGTCAGTATCAGCCTCTTCATCTTTCAAATCTTGTTTAACCCCGTGATAATACACATCAACCCCATAGTGCCACGGGACAACTTTATATGATGTATAGGGGATAGGCCCAGGAATGGTAATGATCAGAGGAGCGATTCTCAGAACAGATGTAATTCTAACAGGCTTTCTTGAGGAAGCCTTGGAAGAATTGTCGAAAATGGTGATTATAGAAATGTCTTCAAAAGGAACCAATGGAACAAAAGTCTTCTCAAATAGAATTTCTTTATTATCCATCAGGCGTTGGACACCTGACTTCAAAAGATGGCAACCAGTAGGTAGGACGACACACAGATGGCAACCTTTGCCACAACCCGGAAATAAACCGGCTGACAGAAGGTTCTTCTTCACAGTAATTAATGGAGTAGCAATATCTTTCACAGAAACCACAAATGAGTCTTCATCTACAACATTCACTCCATGCTTGGGCATAGGAGCAGTCATAACATTAGGCCTTTCAGGCGCTTCGAACTCAATCTCCTTAGCCTCAATCAGGTCTTGCACCTTATTCTTCAAAACCCAGCAGTCATTCATATCATGCCCCGGGCTATCGGAGTGAAAAGCACAGCGGGCGTTTGGATTATACATTCGTGATGTTGTATTGGGATTCTTCGGGGCCTCCTTCGGAATCACCAAGTTGGTTTTCAATAACTACGGCAAAATCTGAGACAGGGTCATATGGAGATGAGTGAATTGTCTTCGCGGTCTCTCGGCCCTTGGCTGATTGTTGCGCTGAAGAGCAACAACAGGTCTTGATATAACCATCGCATTAACTGCTTGGCGGTGTTCAGGTTTGTTATGGCTCTTTAAGCTGTAAACAGCGCTGGATTCCTTCTTAAAAGGCTTCTTTTCGGTACTTGATGAAGCACCCTTCTGTATTTTACCGCTCTTGATATCGACCTCAACTCTTTCCCCAATCATAATCAGCTCAGTAAACTTGGACGATGAACTTCCAATCAGATGGTTGAAATACAGCCCAGACAAGGTCCCCAGAAACATATCCACTAACTCCCTGTCAGCCAGCGGGGGTGGTACTCTTCCAGCAAGGTCCCTCCATTTTTGAGCGTAGTCTTTGAATCCTTCGCCCGCACCCATAGACATACCATAAAGTTGGGTATGCGTGGGAGCGAGGTCGGTATTGTATTGGTACTGCTTGTAAAAAGCAGCAGCAAGGTCCTCCCAGCCATGAACACTAGCTCCTTCTAGTTGGTAAAACCATTCAAGTTGAGTCCCTGAAAGACTATCTTGAAAGAAGTGGATCCAGAGGTTCTTATCAGCGGTGCATGGCTGGATCTTTCTAACGTACGAGCGGAGGTGCAGTTTTGGGCTAGAAACCCTGTCGTATTTAGCAAAGACTGGTGCTTTAAACTTGTGGGGAATCACCACCCCAGATGACAAACCCAAATCTCCGAAGTCCAAACCAGGGACCTTCTGAACTTCCATTGCGCTCAACCGGTCTTCGAGTTGCTTATACCTATCCTCAGCCGGAGGATACTAGTCTTCGTCAAAGTCAGTCTCGTTATCAGAAACCACATGGCTAGGAGCCCTCCTTTCTTCCTGATTTTCTCCCCCTCCAGATGAGTGGGATAAATCAACCTCTGCTCACAAATTGTTTCTGAATCTGCGACCCATATTCAGTAGGACCGTCTTCTTATTTTTCTTCTTATTATCCTTCAAGATAAGAGTCTTCAGATCTTGCTGACCCTTAGCCAAGTTCATGAACATTTCTTGGAACTGGGCGTTTTAAGCTTGCAAAGCCTTGATGGCTTGATCAGTTGATGTTTCAGAAGACATGATGTGCTGAAATAAACAGTGAAGAAGATGAGAAACCTGTAAGGGTACCTGTAATGAGGTGCATGGGAATGAAATGCATATGATATGATTTCAAAGACTTTAGAGATTCAAATTAGTAAACCAAAATGAAACACACTTTTATTAGGTTAAAACTTGAAACAATGTTTGACAAATGCCTTTAAGGAGTTACAAAAATAAAAATTGAAAAGTAAATCAAAACTAGAAATAAGAAAAGACATCAGCGCTCCCATGGTCGTTTTTCGTTGGTGCTGACATAGTCGTTGAGGATCTGCTCGTTCTCCAGCTGCCTTGTCAACTTCAGGATCTTCTGCTCTTGTTCGTGATACTTCTCTCTGTAAGTATCCCATTCTTCCCTTAGTTGGATCCAAGAGCTCTTTAATGCCCCAATGTCAGTAGGCATGTATGGGTGGAGGATGGTAGGAGGAACCCCTTCTTCATCAGCACTCTCAACAATTACAGGCAAGACAGCTTCGTAGGACATCCCTAGCTTCTGAGCACGTGTACAAACCCATCGGAGATATGGTTCCATCGAAAGAGAAGTCTTCACACCTAGCTCGTGCGGATCAGACCTGTGCACCCTGTTCCAAGCTCGTATGTACCTGCGGCGATGTTCATCACTATCCCCTTGGAAGTCATAGATAATGCTCAGAAGTAGCAACTCATGAGGTCCGTCCCTCCTAGCTCGCCCAAACCGTCGTAAGGCCAAACAAGGATTATAGGTGATCCCTCCATTGATTCCTAGCAGTGGAACATTGGGGTATTCCCCACAGCGATCAATAATAGTTGCATCTTCCATGTCTTTAGTAGTCCAAATGATGTCCGTGTGAGCAAGGGACATAATCCTGTAGGCCCAACACATGCCTTCCTTGTTCTTCAAAACTGATTTGGGGAGGTGATAAATAAACCACCTTGCCAGTAATGGTGCACAACACATAAAGGTTCCCCGTTTCCGAGCAGTACGGGCATAGAGAGTGTGCAGGATATCACCCAAGAAAGTGGGCACTGGATTACGGGACATGAAAATCTTCACCGCATTCACGTCAACAAAGGAATCTGAATTTGGAAACATAACCAGACCATAAATAAGAAGACCCAGGATGTCATCGAATGCCTGAAAGTCTAAACTGTCCCAGAACTGATTAGCCTGATTAACCAAGAATTTAGCTAAGAAGCCTTTTGTCCCGCTCCGAGTTTTCCAATTAGAAATTACCTCAGCCTTTATCAGATGGAGGGCTGAAGCAATCTCTTCCAGATTAAGGGCTACCTCCCAACCTGTAAATGGCGTATGCTCTAGAATGGAAATACCGAGTAGATCAGAGAACTCTTCCAAGGTAGGGACCAACTCGTAGTCCAGAAAAGTGAAGCAGTGGTACAGTGGATCAAAGAACTGGACTAAGACACTCATCATTTGTTCATCCAGCTTGGAGGTGACTAGATTGAGGAGGTGACCATGTCTTCTGATAAAGGAGGAAGTGTCAGGAACCTTGGCAACCAAATCCTTAAGCTGAGTAGGAATATGTACAAAGCTGATCTGAATAGTGTTTCTACGCATAGATGCCATGATCTACAAAATAGAACAAAGATGAATCTCATTTTTCTTTGAAATGGTTAGTCCAATGCAATATGCATGCAATGTCATGATGCATGATGTTATGATAGAAACACACCACAAGTATTCACAGATAGCAAACATGGTAAGGGAAAACAAGTCACACAAATAGCCCTTATATTTCAGGCTGACAAGGAGTTTAGGTACTACCCTCTTTCAGTTCAGTTGGTTCAAACCTGTCCTAGAAATAGTAATCGGGTCCTAGAGGATCTCAATATCACTGACCACCCTCGATCGGTCATAATTCCAGTTTAGCAACCTTTTCTTGCGGCCAGAATCATCGTGAGAGTTTGGTCTCAATGAGTGTAGCATACTGCTACTGTTCTATGTCCAAGTTGGTCAATTATAGGTTCTAAGGTCAGCTGGTACTTAATGACCCCTTAGCAGACCCATATTCTCCTCATTGCGCCACAAGGGATATCGATACAAACTAAAGTGCCACACCAACATAGCTACTGCTACAACTGTATCGGTCTATGTCGTACAGTTCCCTCACAGTCTATTGCTACTTACCTAAAGGGTATCCCCCAGATCCGGGTTAGGATCTATAGTAACTCCGATTCAAACCCACAAAGATAAAGCATACAAATCAAGCAATTGAAAATAACATGAACTATTCCTAAGGTACACCCCACTTATAAATGTCCCCAGCAGAGTCGCCAGTTATTTGATACGGTGGCCAGAACCAGACTGTTTTTTGGAATGCTGGTTTGCGTTTTACGTTTGTGTTTGCAAAATGTCGCGGTAAGCAAGAGTCGCCACCGACTTTTATTTTATCCAACAAGGAAAGGAAAAAAGCACAAATAAAATCCTTTTTTGAGATATTTCTGAGTACGGGGGGTAGATTATAGAAAGGGAAGGTATTAGCACCCTTTCTATCCGTAGTTATCTACGGGCTCTTAGGTACTTGCTCATTGTTTTCAAAATTGTTTTCTTTGTGCTTGTGGGTTTGAAAAATTTTTTGTTTGAAACTTCAATTTAACTCTTGCTTCTGTCCTCAAGAGTGTAATGAAGTGTTTTTGAAAACTTTGTTCGAAAAGGAGTGCAAGTGTGAAAAAAGTTTTGTTTTGAAAGAGCAAGTATCTAGGAGCTAATCTACCTACTCGAAAAAGGAATCGTTCTATGCTAATTTCCTTTAGACAATGCTATCCCACTATTAGTGAGTAGGTAGCACCATCGTTGGAGTTTAAGGGTCAATTTGAAAGAGGGACATACGGTCACCAAAGCAATGTTAGGACGCCTTAGCGGTAACCCTAATGTCTTAGATCATTTGTTTGAGGCAACAATATCCGAGGCAACCATTTCAAGGCAACTATGATTTTAGACAAGAGGGCGACCTCTAAAACGACTTATACTCAATGACCGTGTACGAAAGCAACCAAGTGGGGTGTACCCTAAGAGTGCGCATGTGCTAGTGTGTTGTTTTCAATTATTTTTATCTTTGCACATGTTTAGGGTGATCTAATTTGATTTTAAGATTAAGCATTCATTCTTGTCATGCAAACCCTATTACCAAACATCTAACAGTTGTATAATTTGCAGAAATTAAAGGTGCAGAAATTAAATTACAAGGCGTCGGGTATTTACATCGCCAAATGCAACCCTTTGAAAATAAAATAAAGCGTTAAAATAAGTAAATGTCCTAATTAATTATTACATACCGGAAGCAGATACATTAATTGGATAAAGAAAAATAAAGCGAGACGCAAAATTAAATCGGATGCGAAATTAGGGTTTTGACCCTTTTAAAAGAAAATGTTTTTTTGTTGTTTTTATTTAAGAAAAGAAATTAATCCTAAAATTAAATACTAAATTAATTAATTAAATGAAAAAAATAATTAATGACATGATTTTGAAGTTTTTGTTAATTTAAGAAAGAAATTAAAATAATTAAATTATGCTAAAACTTAATTAATTCTAATTGATTTTATTTATTTACAAAAATAAATTAAAGTTATTCTAGAATTAAAAACCTAATTAATTAATTAAAATTTATTAAAGAAAAATAAAATTCTGAATTTTAATTGGACAAAATGATATTTTTGTGATTTTTTGATAAAAAGAAAAATTTGTTAATGGTTAGTAATTAAAATAAAATAATTGAATTAAAATAAATAAAATATGATAAAAAGAGAATGGGCCTGATTATTTAGAGGTGCAGAAAGCAATTTGTTGGCCCAATAGCAGCTAATCCAATTGACTTTTGGTGATCCTGTGCACACGCAATGAATGGCTTATGGTGCGCCTTCCAAGCTTGACCACCAGATCTGGCCATTTGGCCATCTGGCGCTTTGATGGTGAATGTCCATGGTGAACCTCCAACTTGAATATGCACATGTTTTCCTGAAAAATAACAAGAAAAATGCAATTTGCTGGAGGCAGGGATCGAACCCCTGACCTCCAGCCTTGGGATGCCTTAAGCGACTTGGTGTCCACCACTGGGTTGCGTTGTTGTTTTTGTTATTATAATACAAACAAAATATATTATATAAAAAACAAAGTCAATGGCAAGAAAATAAAAAAAAAACATGCGATTATTTGAACGGACGAGTGAGGAAGTGCCAACGCATCGTCCCTATCCCCTAAGTCCTGCAAATTTTACCTGTGGATTTTTATCCGCAGCTAAAAGCATAACTTCATCCTAAAATCTTCCTCGGGCCATATAAATGAGTTCTAGGACCATGGTTGAACTCGTCATCCTCTTCTGATCATAACCATAGCCATCACTAAGGCTAATTTTCCCTGAAACGAAAAAGCCCTAAAAACGAACAAAAAACCCTAGCAATGGTGATCTGTGATATAGGTTAGATAAATGAAATCGATTAATGCCAAAAGCTTGCAAATGATGTGGTGAATCAGAATATGGAATTGTTTTGTACAATAGATGCAAGAACAAAGATTTTCGATTTCAAGAACATAGTGAATCCGTGGATGACTTACAGAGCTTGGGAGGGTCTGGAAACGCGTGATTTTGATTGGTTTAGCTTGTGAGGGTTGCCAGGAAACGATTGGGATACTTGCCAAGCCCCGAGGATGCCTCTATGATTGATTTCGATCTCAAGCTTTTTCTTGATTTTTGCCAATTCTGTTCTGCCTCTAGAATGTATCTCCAACCCTTGTAATTGTCTGCCTCACTTCCTTATGTAATGCATAACACATTAGGTCTGAATTCCTTGTTCAAATCTCCCTCTATCAATGCTCTTGATGTGGATTTGATTTGCTTTTACAAACTTTCCAAATTGGATTGATTTCAATCTTTATGTGTACAATTGCTTTGATACGAGTTTGGTATGGTGCAAGCTGTCCATTGAAACCTATAATCATCAAAAGATCTTTGGTTATCAATATTTTTGATTTTATGTGATTTTATTTGATTTAAAATGAATTAATTCAAATAAAAATCAAATTAAATAATAAAAATATAATATGAACACATGGACAAGGCTAGAGCACATGGGCAATAGTGCAAACTCAAAACAAGTGAAAAAGAATGGGCCCATTTGGCAAAATTTGAAGTTTTGGGGATAGTTGACTGTTGGCAATTTTGCAAAAAAGTCCAACCATAACAATGCATAACTTCTTCAATTTTGACTCTTTTGAAGTATTCTTTGACTTTTTAGAAAGCTTGAGATGTCCTATAATCAACCCTTTTTGTATCATCTCATTTTTATATTCCATGCTCATGTTAGAAGCTTTGACAAAAAAGGTGTTTTTGTTGACTTTCAAAAATGACCTATAATGTCAAAGTTCATAACTTTTCGTGGGTGCATATTTTGATCTTGGGGTATGAAGATGGATTATAGGGAATTGCATCCTATTAAAAATGAGATTTGGATGGGTCATTTCTCATAAAGTATGAGAAAGTTATGCTTGGTCAAAGTTGAGTTGACTTTTCCTACAAAACCCTAATTTAGCAACTTTTGAATCTTGATGAATTTTGAGCAATCCTTGATGAATCATGATCAAACCTTGATCAAATGATGAAATATCCTTCAAAATGAGAATTTTGAAAAAAAATCTTGAAGTTTGACTGTATGTAGGTCACAATTGACTTTTGCCCTTGCACATTCAACTTTTGGACCTTTGAGCAATTGACTGAGCAAACATCCTCTGCAAGGCTTGAAATTTGACATGGATGATCTTGAGAACATAATAGGAAATTGGTGATCACTTGGGGTCACTTGGACTCAAGGATCTTGATGCAACAAAAAACCCTAATTTGGGGTAGACTGCCTTAGGAGAGAGCTTGTCTGACCAATCCTTGAGCAACCTTGAGCAACTTGGAGATCTTTCTTGCAATGTTTTGAGAAATATGGGAGGGAAAATTTTGGGGTACAACACTTTGCTACAGTAACCAAGAACGTTGTGGCGCAGTTTATCCGACACAATTTAATCTGTCGATATGGTATACCAGAAAGGATCATTACGGACAATGGTATAAATCTCAACAATATGATGATCATCGAGCTCTGCAAGCAGTTCAAGATACAACATCACAACTCTTATCCCTACCGGCCGAAGATGAATGGGTCTGTTGAAGCGGATAATAAGAACATCAATAAAATTGTGCAGAGGATGACGATGACATACAAAGACTGGCATGAGATGTTACCATTCGCTCTTCATGGGTACCGTACCTCAGCACGGACATCAACAGGGGAAACACCCTACTCCTTGGTATATGGTATGGAAGAAGTCTTGCTCATTGAAGTTTAGAGACTTACTGCTATTTGTCATGGTCAGACGTATCAAAAGTGAGTGATAAAGGCATTTAACAAGAAAGTCAGACGACAAGAGTATCAAGTTGGGGATCTGGTAATCAAACGCATCATACTGCCACAAGGTGATCCCAGGGGAAAATGGACCCCTACTTACGAAGGGCCATTTGTGGTTAAGAACATTTTCTCAGGAGGAGCTATGATTCTAACCACCATGGATGGTGACGACCTTCCTCACCCCGTCAATGCAGACATAGTGAAGAAGTACTATGCATAATCAAAGACCCGCTAGGACAACTGGCCTAGGCAAAAATAAGGGCTTCCCGGCGAACCAAAAGGGTTCGGGCAAAAATAAGGGATGAAAATGAAAAAAACTGTACACCCGACAATTCTAAAACCTGAAAAGGCGGCTTGGGCAAAAAAGGGTATCCTGGTGGACTGAAAACCGGAGAGGGCGGGCCAGGCAAAAATAAGGGATCAAAGTGTAACACTATGTCTCATTGGATCACCTTGCAACCAGACTTCTGTATCGACTATCAAGCTCGGACGACGCCAATCAGTCTGATACACCTTCAACCAAGTAGCAAAGTGATGAGAGGCTCGAAGATATAAAGGAAATAGCAGAGTTGGAAACCAGTGGGATTATTCACATAACTGTTTTTCTTTGTTTTCAGAAATTGTATAGTTCATCTTTCAGCGGTGTTCTCTTACTAGGACGTCAGCCTCTTGTACAAAAACGCCTATTTTTCAGGCCAACTTCAAAATCAATACAACTCAGAAATTTCAAATTATTTTTTCTTTTTTCTATTTTGTCTTGCAAGAACATCCAATGTTCATTTTTGATATATGAATTTGACAATAATCGCTACTCATAAATATTTACATGAGAAACAAAAGACAATTACTCGTAATTTCAGAAACAGGGGCAAACAAGAAATGTCCAGACCTTACAGTTGCTCTATTCACCAGGTACAGGGATAGACCTAGCTGAAGAATTTGACTAAAAATACATTCACTCCCAGCAGAGTAAGAGAAGGACAATGGTGTTAATTCTCCCCCAGCTGAGGCTCGCAACCGCAAATGAGTCAGTAAGATTCTCCACAAGCAGAGTTTATCTATCACCAACACTGGAAGATTATCCCCAGTAGAGTCTAGAAGATTATCCCCAGTGGAGTCTGGAAGGTTATCCCCCAGTGAATTCTCCACTAAAAGATTATCCCCAGCGGAGTTCATTTCTTCCACAAATAGAAAACCTCATCCCCAACAGAGTTCATCATCGCCAACAATGATAATTCATCCACAGCCGAGGGTATTTTTTCCAAAATCAACAAATCCTCAGCAGAGCGTTTATTCCCCACAGAGTCATTCTCTCATCAATATATTCTTCAACAAGATTATTTTCCCAATCATCTTTGGTCGTTATCCACAGCGAGCGAAACTCTTTCATTCTCCAACAGCAATCCAGGATTTATTTTCCCCCAGTTAGAAAACATCATAAAAACATTGCATGTCCATACATCATGACATGTACATACGCATCATACAAAACAATCTCATTTATTTTGAGAACATCATTGCTTGATACATATCATGCATTACATACGATTAACCTTTACCTTTCAGGAAAATACAATCAAATTCTCACAAAACTCAAGCTATAAAGCCCGGGTACGACCGAATAGTATCTTGATTTCTACAGCATATTGTGAAGCCCAGAGAACGACCGGATAACAGTATCAGACTACTGCAAACCTTGGATTACGACCAGATAGTGGTTTCTCTTAAAAGCAAGCTATGAAGCCCAGATTCGACCGGATAATAATTTAATCCCCTACGAGCCGTAAAGCCCGGATTACAACCGGATAACAGCTCAACAACTACCATGAAGCCTGGATTCGACCAGATAGTGGTGTTGTACCCCAAAATTTGCCCTCGTATTTTTCCACGAGAAATCACATCTTCAGGCTTTTCCTGATTTTTTCAGATTGGCTCAAGAATCGGTCAAACAGACTTTTCTCGTCAGTCAGACAAAATTAGGGTTTTCATTGATTTTCATGGCTCTGGAACAATTCAAACAGTTGGTTTAGGGTTTTGGTTGATTTTGGCTCAGCTTCGATCATGCGAACGCTTCTTTGGCATTTGATCAGAATCAGGGTTTTGTGCGCATATCTCTCAAGAAGATTTAGTTCTATCAATGCTTTTCAAGTGACTCTGAAATGAGAACTGAGGCTGCTGGTTATTAATTTTCGTTTGTTTGGATTTAATAAGTGAAAAGAGGCAGATGGACGTTTTGTTTAATTAACTGTCGTCTGGTTTGAAACTGTGCTTTACTTTGGATAATTGGAGTGTCGGGGTTGTTATTGATTATAATACCAGTGTTTATCAATTGATTATTTATTTTTAAGTTAAGATAATTGGAGTTTATTTCCATTTTATTTTAATTTAAGAATTATAAGCAATTAGTTAAATATTTGAAGAAGAATTAAAAATGAATGACAAATAAAAGGACTTTTTATTTATTTTTAAATTATTTATACAATTGTTTTTGTTTACAAAATGTTTACAATAATAAAATTACAGTAATTTAAATTTAAATAAAACTATCCTAATTTTTCTAAGTTTTCCTAATTCTTCATCCTCCATCTATTGCTATTCCTCTCCATTTAATTTTCATCTGCAAAGAATAGAAAGAAGAAAAAGTCAGAAGCAGATAAATAATTAAAAGCAGACAATTAATTTGGGCTCATCATTAAAGGCAACTGACTGGAATCAGTTAGCCCTCTCCGCAAATCACGTGATTTCTCCCGGTTCACAAAGAGGGATGAATATTGCTTGCTAATCATGAATGCACAAAGTATTGAAGTGCACAAATTCAAATTTTGTCAAACTAACTGCATAGTTCAATACCAACAGCATGTATAAAAGTTCAAATTGCCAAAACAAAGTCCAATGTCAAACTGTCCAAAATATGGAAGGATGTCAAGATACAAAGGCTACTCCATACTGTCACAAAGATGCAGGAAAGCTGAAGAAGGAAAGTATGCAGGTTAAGACCACATATGCAAGCAAGCTAGTCCTATTTCATCATTTTCCAGCCTGTTTGCCTTTTCAGAAAAAGCACACTTAACATTATTTTTAATGTTTTGATTTGTACTAGAGAGAGAAAAGAGAGAAAAGAAGTTGGGCTTACAGTTTTAGGCTTGAGGCAGAAAAATATATAAAAAACAATCTGTCAATAAAACAGTAAGAAGGGGGAGAAAAATCACAAAACAAATATACAGAACATCCAAACCATCCTCAACCTGTGACAAATACAAACTCAAACAACAGCTAGCCTCAATCAAAAACCTGCTGAAGCAAAAAAGCATAAGCCTAAGCATCAAACAGCTTAAACCATTAACCTGCTAAGCCAAAACCTGAAGCAAGCCTCACCAAGGCCATAACCTGCAAAACCCCTGTCAAAACCTGATAAGCCTAAAACCAGTAAAGCCCTCAACCTTTCAAAAACCAGATGAACACCCAAACCGGCCTGAGCCAAATCAACCACCCGTCCAAAGCCAAAACCACAAACTGTGAAGCCTGAACTGCTAAAGCTAAGCCTTTCAAGCACACAAACCTGCTAAGCTTTACCTGTAAACAAATAGCCTAAGCCACAAAAGCCTTAAGACTGATTGATACAAAAGAGGCAACACTAAGGGCCCTCAGAAAACCTTCATCACTGGGCACAAATCATCATCAAGCATACAGTCTCAAAAAACATACAGAAGCATTCAGAAGCTTTCAAAAGAGGCAACCAAGTTCAGCAAACAAACATACAAGGCATCGAGGCAACGAGAAGGAAGAGGATAAAGAAGCATTTCAAGGCAATACAGGGTAAGACTACAAACCCTCAGAGAAAGCCTCCTCATAGGGCAAATATACCAGGAATCAAGTAAATATATCCAAGGCACCAAGCTAGGCAACAAAGGTAGCAACCAGAAAGAGGAGATAAAGAAGTGTACAGAAGCAAGAAGGCAGGCATCAAGGCAACAAAGAAAGGAAAAGAAAGGAAGTTGTATTAGGTTTTCAGCGTGTCATCATCAAACCTGAAGAGGCAAACATGAAGTACCAGATTCCAAACTAGCTCGAACGCCAGCATCACCGTCCATCGCCCTTGGCCGCCTACGCGCCTCCGATCCCATCTTCTCCTCCGTCTCCCAAAAGGTAACATAATTTTCCCTTTTCTTCACACCTCAAACAAAAGAAACGCATTTAATCAGAACCAATAAACAAAATCATGACATGCAAAACACAATACCCTAACGAGATTGAGACAAAATCTTACCTCGCATGAACTATCGCTCGAGCGATTCATGGACGGAGATAGAAAGGGATGATGGCGCGGTGGCTCTAGGCGGAGGGTCCCGGTTCAGTAATCTTTATGCTGAGGAAAATGAAGAGGAAGGAACGAAGTGAAATGAACGACGGCGCCTCTGTTTCTCTCGAACCCTAAGTCGTTTCCCAAATGAACACAAAACAAACAACCCTAAGAAAACGTTGAGAGAATCCACTTGGGCCTTGCCCGTTTCAACCAGACAAAGCCCAAACGTGTTCTCATTGGCACCCCCCTCATATCCATTATGACTGGGCCATTTATTCCCCTTAGCCCATCTCCCTTTGCACATAATTTAATTTTTTTACATTAATATATAAAACTTAAAACCTTTTTTGTGTATTTTATTAAAACATTAATTTTTGTACATAAAAAAATACTAACATAAAATACATAAGAATTAGAATTATTTAAAACACTCTTTTTTTTATTTTATTAAACTTATTTTGATTTATACATAATTTTTCTTTAAGTTAATACATTTTCTTTTCTTAAAAATAATTTGTACATAAATACATAATTACATAATTTTTCCTTTAAGATAAATACTTTTCTTTTTTCAAGATATTATCTTTGTACATTAATACTAAAAAATACATAAAAGAATAGAATTTAAAAACATTTTCCTTTCTTTAATTAAACTTTCTTGCTTTGTATATATTAAACAAAAATACAAAAACACAAAAATTAAATAAACGAAATATTTAATTCCTTTCATTAAATTAACGATACTTGATAACACATTAAATTCACATCTCGCACTTGTAAATAAATTACACTTACACATACACAATACATTTTACATTTGATACATTATACATTTGCTATTCTTACACTTTGCTATACATTACATTATATATTACATTTGATCGCAATTCGATTTGGTTGTAAATTATTGGGCACTACATTCCTAAAGTCTCATCCCCATTTGTGAATTTGTATCCCCACTCCCGGATACTATTTGTAATAGCGTAGACTTTAAAATTCCCGCAATTTACCGCTTTCGAATTATACCATGATTAGACCTAGGGTTTGCATGTACATAAAATCAAATGCTAGATAACCTAATACAAGACAAATACATGAAATCAATACACAATCAAACTTGCACCCCCTAGGGTAATCCCACATGTTGCCTTCCAAAATGGGCCATGCTTGCACGTCGAGTTTCTTTGGCAAAACAAATTCAAATGATCATAAGTCCCTCGATGACGCTTTCGAAAGTCGCCTATCAAAATGATCAAGTCCCTTCAAGCAAATTGCCAAAGACACTTGGCACCATTGCGTTCATGGTCCATACGATGACCCGCGCCTGTCCCGATCACATCCTAAACGCAAGATTGTCCACCAAATTTAATGGTGGAACAAAATTGTTACAAAGGGTTGAAAACATAGAGAAAACCTTTGAGTACAATAGGGGTAGACAAAGCTATTAGTTACTTGAGATCAACTTGCAAAAACACTTGCCTCCTTTTAAAAAACCACACTTCATACACACTTTCAAAACAAACTCTCAAAAAACATTTTGAAACATCTTTTCAAAAAGATACACACTTCTGTAAAACACTCAAACACGAGTTAATTACATTGGTTTCCGAAACAAAGGCGTCTATTTCCAAAACATTTTCAAAACACACATACACACCACAATTTCAAGCAATCGAAAATCAAGGAAAGTGATCTAAAAACAAGTAACTAAGAGCCCATGGATAACCATGGATAAAAAGGGTGCTAATACCTTCCCTTTTCATAATCTACCCCCCGAACCCATGAAACATCTCAAAAAGGTTTTTCCTGTGCTTTTTAACCTTTCCTTTAGGATAAAATAAAAAGTCGGCGGCGACTCTTGCTAAACCGAACAAGTGTGAATACAAACGCAAAACTCAAGTCAGTTCTCCCACCGTATCATAAGTGGTATATCATAAACACAAGCCGTGAAGCCCGGATTACAACCGGATAACAGCTCAGCAAGTTATTGTGAAGCCTGGATTACGACCAGATAGCAATACAAGACCATGAAGTCTGGATTATGACCAGATAATGGTAGAAGATGTTGTGAAGCCTAGATTACGACCAGATAGCAACCAAGAATACTACAAAGCCTGGATTTGGACCAGATAGTGGTATGATACATCGTGAAGCCTGAATTACGACCAGATAGCGGTAAGGGACACTGTGAAGCTCGGATTTCGACCAAATAGCATTTACCCGACCAATTACTATGAAGCCTGGATTCGATTGCATATTAGTAGGCCCAACAGTCAAAGGGAAGCCCGGATGCGACCGGATAACCACTTGATTTCTTCTGAAGCCTGGATTTTGACCAGATAAGAAGTAAGGTATTGTGAAGCCTGGATTATGACTAGATAGCATTACAAGACCATGAAGCCTGGATTACAAACAGATAATTGTAGAAGACGTTGTGAAGCTTGTATTACGACCAGATAGCAACCAAGAATACTACGAAGCCTGGACTACGACCAGATAGTGGTATATCTTTAATACAAGTTATGAAGCCCGAATTTGACCGGATAATATATTGATTTCCCCGAACACCATGAAGCCTGGATTCGACCAGATAATGGTATGATACATCCTGAAGCCTGGATTACGACCAGATAACGGTAAGAGACACTGAAGCCTGAATTATGACTAGATAACAGTGAGGGACACTATGAAGCTTGGATTTCGACTAACGCAGTTTACTCAGCCAGTTACTATGAAGCCCGGATTCGAACGGATATTAGTAGGCCCAACAGTCATAGGGAAGTCCGAATGCGACCAGATAACCACTTGATTTCTTCTGAAGCATGGATTTCGACCAGATAAGAAGTGAGGTATTGTGAAGACTGGATTCGACCAGATAGCAGTACAAGAAACCATGAATCCTGGATTCGACCAGATAATGGTATAACACATCGTGAAGCCTGGATTACGACCAGATAGCGGTACAAGACAATGTGAAGCTTGGATTTCGACCAAATAGCATTTTACCTGGATAATTACTAAGAAGCCCGGAGTCGACCGGATATTAGTATGCCCTAAATTCAAGTTGAAGCCCGGGTGCGACCGGATAATAATTGAATTCCTTCTGAAGCCTGGATTACGACCAGATAAGAATCGAGGAATTGTGAAGCCTGGATTACGACCAGATAGCGGTACAAGACATTGTGAAGCTTGTATTTCGACCAAATAGCAATTTTACCTGGACAGTTACTAAGAAGCTCAGAGTCGACCAGATATTAGTATGACCTAAATTCAAGTTGAAGCCCAGATGCGACCGGATAACATTTGAATTCCTTCTGAAGCATGGATTATGACCAGATAAGATTCGAGAAAATTGCGAAGCCTGGATTACAGCCAGATAACATGTTTAATCTCATCTCCCCAGTAAGTCACTATAAAGCTTGGATTACGACCAGATAGCAGTCAGTCTTATTACTATAAAGCCTGGATCACGACCAGATAGTAGTTCATTCTCACCTCTTCAACAAAGATGATTCCTCAGTAGAATAACGGACGACCGAAGCTCCTAAAATTCTATTTCTCTCAAGTCAGAGATCAGCATTCCCTAGCGGAATCTTCCTTAACAATAGGTATACAAGCTCTCTCTAAGGAATCTCTTATGCGATCGACACTCTTTCGGATGGAATCTTTAAGCCCATCTCCCGTCATCAATTTCCAAATGGCATCTGTAAGCCCATTCTCGACACCACAAGACAAATACCACATCATGTGAGTGCAAATTTCTGGGCACTCTAGTGTTCAATCATCTTCCACCTTCAGATCACGAAAGGCAGACAAGCCAATCTAAATCTGAAGGTTTAAGAAGATTGAAAAGGGGAAGTTGTTGTACCCCAAAATTTGCCCTCCCATATTTCTTAAAACATTTCAAGAAAGATCCTCAAGTTGCTCAAGGAAGTCCAAAGGTTGACCAGACAAACTTTCTCCTAAGGCAATCTACCTCAAATTAGGGTTTCATATTGCATCAAGATACTTGAGTCCAAGGGATCCCAAATTCTTACAATTGTCCTAATATGTTCTCAAGATCATCCATGTCAAGTTTCAAGCCTTGTAGAGAAAATTTGCCCAGTCAATTGCTCAAATGCCTGAAAATTGACTATGCTAGGGCAAAAGTCAATTGTGGCCCACATACAGTCAAAATCCTCATTTTGAAGTATATTTCATCATTTGATCAAGGGTTGATCATGATTCATTAAGGATTGCTCATAATTCATCAAAACCCAAAAGTTGCTAAATTAGGGTTTTGCAAGAAAAGTCAACTCAACTATGACCAAGCATAACTTTCTCATACTTTATGAGAAATTACCCATCCAAAGCTCATTTTTAAGAGTATGCCATGCTCTACAATCCATCTTCATCTCCCAAGTTCAAAATATGCACTCATAAGAAGTTATGCATTTGGACATTATAGATCATTTTGAAAAGTCAACAAAAATACCTTTTTTGTCAAAGCTTTATACATGACAATGGAATATAAAATTGAGATGAAACCAAAAGGGTTGCTTAGAGGACATTTCAAGATTTCTAAAAAGTCCAAGAACACCTTCAAAGATTCAAAATTGAGGAAGTTATGCATTGGTGAAGTTGACCCTTTTTTGCAAAATTGCCAAAAGTCAACTATGCCTAAAATTGCAAATTTTACTTAATGGGCCCAATCTTTTGCACATGTTTTGAGTTGGAAACATGGTCCACGAGCCCTAGCCTTTTCCTCTTGTTATTATCTTGTTTTTATTATTTATTTTGATTTTTATTTGAATTTAATCAAATTAAATCAAAACCAATCATAGAAAATCCAAAATATTGAAAACTCAAGAGTTTATACATGTTTCAGGTCTTAAATTACAGCTAGCATGAGATTGAATTCGTGTAAAGGCTTGGAGTGCACAAAAAGATTGGTTTTAGGCTATTTTTGGAATGATATTCAAGTGTATCAAATCAAAATCAAATTCAATAATGGAGGAAGATTGTGATCACATGGACAACCCTAATCCATTCCTCAGTACATATAGAAGGTATGCAGACCTAAAACAAGGCTAGAGAGAGGCGCAACATCAAGAACTAAACTTGGAAAAAACAAGAAAAAGTGTTGAATTGGATCCCTAGTTGCAAGCAATAACAAGCCTTCTTGACCATTCCAATCACTTCCTGGGAGTGTAGGCAAGCGAAAGAAATCAAGAACAAGCTTTCCCAAGCCCTGAAACTCACTGTAAGGCATTCACGATACTGCACTTTTCTTAAATTCGGTTTACATAATTCTTGCACATTCATCATATTCTAATCATATATTATTGTTCACCATCACATATGCAAGCTTTCTGTATCGTTTAATTTCATTTTCATGGCCTGTATAGGATTTCACCATTGTTAGGGTTTTATGGTTCGATTTAGGATTTCTTTATATAAGTGAAATAGGGCCATGAAAGAGGCACCACTGTGTTCAGCAGGTCCAGGCGAATCCGTTCATGGCTTTAGTAGTTATTTATCTCACTTGCATTTGATTTTGAGAAGGACAAGGGCTATAACTATAGACAAACGTCCGTAGGTAAAAGTCTGGGACTTTTACCAACGGAACAAGGAAGAAGATAACATACGTGGCTCTGTTTCATTTGCTTATTTTAAATCTGGCGCCTTTTTTGTTATTATTGAATATTATCATTATTATTATTTATATATACAAATAGAACACATAGCTCAGATGGAATTGGTGCAGGTGGAAAGTGCTTCAGGACCTGGGTTCGAATCTCAGGTCTCCCCATTCTTTATATTATTTTCTTTCAGGTAATCTCATGCGTACACAAGCCAAAGGACCATCATGTGGCCTCATCATCTAGCCTGCCAAGTGGCCAGATGGCCAGATCCAAAGGGCCATCAATGAAGGAGTACAATAGGCCATGGTCAATGCATCATAGAGAATCTGGCAAGTTAACGTGGACAGTTTTGTTTTGGGCCCAGTAGCTGCTGTTTGCACCCCCAGAATCATTTTTCAGGCCCATTATCTCTTTCTCTTCATCTTCTTTTTTATTTTATTTTGTTTTATTTAATTTATTTTATTTATATTTTACTAACAAATTAATTATTTTCTTTTTATCAAAAAAATCACAAAAATATTTTTCATCCAATTAAACTTAGGATATTTATTTTTTATACAAAAAATTAATTAATTTAATTAGGTTGTTAATTTTAGATAACTTTAATTCTTTTTATAAATAAATTAAAATTAATTAGAACAATTAGGGTTTTAACTTAATTATATTTCTTTTTTCTTAAAATATAACCAAAAATATAAAAAAATAGGCCATGTAATTATTTTAATTACTAATTAATTGTATATTTATTTTTAAAAAAACTTAATTCCTTTTTCTTAAAAATAATTAAAAACAACAAAAAACATTTTTTCTTTTAATTAGGTTAGAGGGGTCAAAACCCTAATTTCTTCCCAATCTTAATTTCAACGCACGCGCTTTATTGTTTTATTATTTATCCTATTGATGTAACTGCTTACAAGTTGTAATAGTTTTAATTAGGACGTTTATTTTCATTTATCGCTTTATTATTTAAGGGTTTGTTTTTGGCTATGTAAATACCCGAAGCGTTGTAATAGTGTAGTTTAATTTCCGCACTTTAAATTCTGCAAAATATTAAACTGTTAGATGTATGATATTAGGATGCATGACAAGAATGTATGATTAACTTTAAAACAGTTAGATAACCCTAAAATGTGCAAAGATAATAAATTTGAAATTGAATCACTGGTACATGCGCACTCCTAGGGTACACTCCCGCTTGGTTGCCTTCAGTAAACAATCATTGAGTATAGGATGCTTTAGTGGTCGTCCTTTTGTCCAAAGATCAAAGTTGCCTCGGAAAGGTTGCCTCTGATATTGTTGCCTCAGATAATTGATCTAAGACATTAGGGTTATTACTAAGACGTCCTAACATTGCTTTAGTGACCGTACGTCCCTTTTTGAATTGACCCTCAAAACTCCAACGACGGTGCTACCTACTCACTAATAGTGGGATAACATTGTCTAAAGGAAACAAACATAGAAAGATTATTTTTTCCGAGTAGGTAGATTAGTTCTTAAGTACTTGCTCAATCAAAACAAACTTTTCACACTTACACTCCTCTTCAAACAAAGTTTTCAAAAACACTTCATTACACTCTTGAAGACTGAAACAAGAGTTAAATCGAAGTCAAAACAAAAACTTTTCAAAACACACAAAGAAGCAATTTTGAAAATGATGAGCAAGTACCTAAGAGCCCGGGATAGAAAGGGTGCTAATACCTTCCCTTTCTATAATTTACCCCCTGTACTCAGAAATATCTCGAAAAAGGAATTTTTCTGTGCTTTTTTCCTTTCCTTGTTGGATAAAATAAAAGACGGTGGCGACTCTTGCTTACCGCGACATTTTGCAAACACAAATGTAAAACGCAAACCATCATTCCTGAAAAACAGTCCCGGTTCTGGTCACCGTATCACATAGCAGCCTGAAGATGGTTGAGAAAGATGAATAATGGTGGAAGAAGAATCGAATATCTTGATAGTAGGTTGATGAAGGTTCGGCCAAAGTAAAGAAATGATGATGAAGATGGATATGGTGTAAAGTTTTACAGAGATAAAATTGAAGGGAGTTTCAGAGAGAGGGAGAGAAATTTCTGAGTTTTTCTTCTTGGTGATTCTTCCAACTGATTGAAGACTGTTAGAGATTCTAGAGATTATGCAGGAGCTTTGAAGGTAATGAAAACAGAAAAAAGAAAGATCAACAAGAGGTTTTTCTGGTGGGTTTCCTCTTGAATTCAATCAATGAAGTTTCTCTGTGATGAATTATGAATCCTGTATATCTATTCTCTCTAAGTTTCTTGTGTGAATAATGAATAATGAATCGTGAAAAAAAGGAATCCCGTTGAATCTGTGAGAAAACTCTGTTATATGGCTTGAGAGTTTGTTAGAAATTATGTTAGAGATTGGTTGTGTAAGTGTTTGTTGGCATCAATTTTGGTAAAACAATGACTTGTTAATGTTTTGCTAAATGTATTAACATTTGGTGCAAAACTGTTTTGAATGATGTCAAAGCAGATGTCTTGACATCTGCCTACTGAACTGATCTCAGCCCAACATCAGTTAAGTCTTTTGTTTCCTATTTTCATGCGTGGCATAATTCAGGATTTGGGAACTACAGGCTACGAAAAATATGGAGGAATATTTTTCAAATTACATAATTTTATCTTGGCCTGTTTTTATGGAAATATTCAAAAATTTGAATATTTGTTTTAAGCCCAAGCCCAAAGCTTCACATATATAAGGACTTGCTTCCTTATTCAAAGAAAATCAACTTTTGAAGAAGAATACTTTCTTTCTGATTAGAAGTTTAGGCTTTTTATTTCTAATACACTCTAAGTATTAGTTTAAATACTTGAGTTATTATTTGGGTTGTTAATTGTGTATCATTCATAAGCTTTTAAGCGTTGAATGATTGGAGTGTTTCAAACTTATTAATTTTGTAAGTGATTGGAGGGATTTGAGGATGGCCTCATACCTAGGCGAGTCTTAGGTAGAAGTTTAGCTTGGGTAGTGATGATGTGATTAGATCTTAAACTGGTTGTTTAATGACGGTCTATGAATTGATACTATTTTGTGAACTTGTCCCTGGCTTGTTAGCCCTCAGAGTAGGTGTTGTTGTACACTGAATTGGGTGAACAATCTCTTGTGTTTTTTACTAATTTTTATTTTACTGCACGTTACATGCAAACAGATATTTGTGTCGTGACATCTCATTCGACATCACATATCTGATACCAAAATTTCAATTGGTATCAGAGCAGGTATCCTTCTCTTTATCTAGGTGAGATCTAGAGAAGATACTTTCTGGTACTATGGACAAGGAAGGAGGATTTATGAACAAACCACTCATTCTAGATGGAAGCAATTATGACTACTGGAAACCACATATGGTTGCCTTTTTAAAGTCCTTAGACAGCAGGGCCTAGAAAGCTGTTTTAAGTTGATGGAAACACCCTGTCAAATTGGAAGAGAATGGAGAACCTACTTCTGAATTAAAACCTGAAGAAGATTGGTTTAAGGAAGAAGATGAAATTTCTCTTAGAAGTTCTAAAGCCTTGAATGCTATATTCAATGGAATTGACAAGAATGTTTTCAGATTGGTGAATACATGTGAAGTTGCTAAGGATGCATGGGGAATTCTTCAATCTACTCATGAAGGCACATCCAAAGTTAAGATGTCAAGACTTCAGCTGCTCACCATAGAATTTGAGAATTTGAGGATGGAAGATGATGAAAGTATAAATGACTTCCACATGAACATCCTTGAAATTTCTAATGCCTCTAGTGCTTTAGAAGAGAAAATACCCGAAGACAAATTGGTGAGAAAGATACTCATGTCTCTTCCTAAGAGATTTGATATGAAAGTAACTGCTATAGAAGAAGTCCAAGACATGGACCAAATGAAAGTGGAGGAACTTGTTAGGTCCCTTCTAACATTTGAATTAAGCATAAATGAAAGTTCTTATAAGGAAAAAAAGCACAACCTTTGTATCTAATACTAAAGATGAAGAAGAGGACTGTGATCTAGATACAAATGGAGGAATATCAAATTCCCTAGCTATGATTGGAAGAAAATTTAATAAAGTGATAAAAAGAATGGACAGGAACCAAAGGTCAAATGTCAAGAACATCCTATCTGACATCTATAAGTCAAATGAGATGGGAAGAAAAAGGGCTGAAGAAAAATCGTCTCAAGGAAAGGGAATACAATGTCATGAATCTGAAGGCTTTGGTCACATTAGAGATGAGTGTCCTACATATCTAAAGAAACAGAAGAAGAATCTATTTGTTACATGGTCTGAAGAGGACTCAGAGAGTGATCTTAAAGAATCTGCTAAATATTTGAAAGCATTGACTGGAAAATATGTATCTGATGAAGAGTCGAGTGATGGGGAACTAACCTTTGATGAGTTAGCTGCTTCATATAAAGAATTATGTCTCAGAAGTGCAGAAGTATGTCTTGAAGGGGAGAAATAGAAAGCCCTTATAACTCAGCTGAAGGACGAAAGGGAAGAGCATCTTAAAACTATTTATGATTTGGAAAGTGAAGTGTGCTCTCTAAATTCAAATCTTGATAGAATGGTCAAATCTCTCAAGATGCTGAATAATGGGTCTGACATATTAGATGGAATTCTCTAAGCAAGAAGAGTGATAGGAAATAAGAGTGGTTTAGATTTCAATGAGAAAAAGGAACCTAACTCAGAAGAGCCTTCATCTATTTCCACTCATGCCAAGTCTAAACCAAAGATGTCGAATCAAATATTTCAACATCATGGTAAGAAAGTATATATTGGCAGACATCATGTGAAGAAAGAACATCATGGAAAACAACCTGCATATGTTTCCACACATGCCAAGGCTAAACCAAAGATGTCGAATCAGATGTCTCAACATGTGGGAAAACATCATGATAAGAAAAGACATCTTGGGAAACCTCATGGGAAGAAAAAGCTTAATCACACCAGAGAAAATCCCAAGCCCTAGAAATGTCATCACTGTGGAAGGCTTTGACATATAAGGCCTTTCTGTTTCAAGTTGTATAGGTATCCCAAAAATAATCCTCTTCCCAAAACTGATAAGATTCCCCAAAATAGCAAAAAGAAGAAACAATGGGTTCCCAAGTCCAATGTTAGAAGTCTCATTGCTTACACCTCTCTCAGAGTATCAATCAAAGATGACTGGTACTTTAACAGTGACTGTTCGAGACACATGATAGGTGTCAAGAATCTATTGGTGGATGTCAAATCTCATTCCACCAGTTATATGACTTTTGGTGATGGAGCAAAAGGAGAAATCAAAGGTGTTGGCAAGCTTGACTATTCAGGAGTTCCTAAGCTTGATAATATGTTACTTGTAAAAGGGTTAACAGCTAACCTAATAAGTATAACCCAACTATGTGATCAGGGATTCAAAGTTAACTTCTCCGAGGAAGAATGTCTTATGTGCAATGAAAAGAATAAGGTTTTCATGAAAGGAACCAGATCTAAAGACAATTGTCATCTATGGGTTCCTCAAGAGTTAAACCTCTTCTCAACATGTGTTTTAGCCAAAGAGAATGAAGTTAAACTATGGCATCAAAAATTGGGGCACTTGCATCTGAAAGGCATGAAGAGAATTATATTTGAAGAAGTAGTGAGAGGGATTCCTAAGCTCAAGATAGAAGAAGGAATGGTATGTGGTGACTGTCAAATTGGAAAGCAGACTAAGATGTCACATCAGAAGATTCAACATCTTACTACATCAAAAGTTTGGAACTTGTTCACATGGACTTGATGGGACCTATGCAAGTTAGAAGTCTTGGTGGCAAGAAGTATGCTTATGTTGTTGTAAATGACTTTTCTAGATACACATGGATAAGCTTTATTAGAGAAAAATCAGAAACTTTTGAAGTGTTCAAAGATCTTTGTCAAAAACATCAAAGGGAAAAGGAAAGTCATGTCATAAGAATCAGGAGTGATCATGGAAAGGAATTTGAGAACAACAGATTTGCTGAGTTTTGTTCCTCTGAAGGAATCAACCATGAATTCTCTTCTCCCCTTACTCCTCAACATAATGAGATTGTAGAACGCAAGAATAGGACTCTCTAAGAATCTTCCAGAGCCATGATTCATGCTAAGAAGCTACCCTACCATTTTTTGGCTGAAGCTATGAATACTGCATGCTATATTCATTACAGAGTCACTCTAAGGAAAGGCACTTCAGCTACTTTGTATGAAATATGGAGGGGAAGAAAATCAATTATGAAATACTTTCATGTTTTTGGAAGTAAATGTTACATCTTAGTTGATCACGAACAAAGAAGGAAGATGGATCCCAAAAGTGATGAAGGAATATTCCTGGGTTACTCTACAAACAGTAGAGTATACAAAGTGTTTAACTCCAGAACCAAAGTTATGATGGAGTCAATAAATGTTACTATTGATGATAGAGGATGGAATGTTGAAGAAGATGTCTCAGAAGATGTTGTAAAATCTTTTCCTGATAGTCCAATTGAATCAAATGACACAATCATTGATTCTAATCCTCCTCAAGAAGATCCACAGCCTAGTCATCTCAATAAAGGACCTTCAATCAGAACTCAGAAAGATCATCCTAAGGAGCTCATCATAGGAGATCCAAACAAGTGAGTTACTACCAGATCAAGAGAAGGGATTTCTAACTCCTGCTTGTATAAAAAATTGAGCCTAAGAATGTTAAAGAGGCCCTAACTGATGAGTTCTGGATTAATGCTATGCAAGAGGAGATGGAACAATTCAGTAGAAATGAAGTTTGGGATCTAGTTCCAAGACTTGAAGGGACAAATATGATTGGAACTAAATGGGTATACAAGAATAAATATGATGAAAAAGGGGTGGTTACTAGAAATAAGGCAAGGTTAGTTGCTTAAGGATACACTCAAATTGAAGGAGTGGACTTTGATGAAACATTTTCTCTTGTGGATAGACTTGAATCAATCAGACTACTATTGGGAGTTACATGCATTTTGAAATTCAAATTGTTTCAAATGGATGTAAAAAGCGCCTTCTTGAATGAGTACCTGAATGAATACAATTTTGTTGAATAACCAAAAGGATTTGTTGATCCAAGTTTTCCTAAACATGTTTATAAACTGAAGAAAGCTCTGTATGGATTGAAGCAAGCTCCAAGAGCTTGGTATGAGAGACTGGCAGAATTCCTTGGGGTAAATGGATATAGAAAAGGTGGCATAGATAAGACTCTCTTTGTCAAAGAAGAAGAAGGGAAGATTATGATTCCTCAAATTTATGTTGATGATATTTGTGATACTGTGGGAGAACTGACTTGAGGTTTTGCGTTTGTGTTCGTAAATGTTTCGGTTTAGCAAGAGTCGCCACCGACTTTTTATTTTATCCTAAGGAAAGGTCAAAAAGCACAGGAAAGACCTTTGAGATTAGTTCTTGGGTTCGGGGAGTAGATTATGAAAAGGGAAGGTTCAAGCACCCTTTTCATCCATGGTTATCCATGGGCTCTTAGTTACTTGTTTATATCACTTGCTTTGCTTTTCCAATTGTTTGAAATGGTGCTTTGTGTGTGGTTTTAAAAGATGTTTTGAAAAGAGGCCATCGATGTGGCAACCTTTGTAATGATTCTTGTTTGAATGTATACAAAGGTTTTTTTGTCTTTTGAAAAGGTTTCAATGTTTGAAAGTTTGATTTGGGAAATGTTTTGAAATTGTGTTGTCATGTGTGTTTGAAAATAGCAAGGATGTTTTGCAAGATTTTTGATCAAGTAACTAAGAGCTATCTACCCTATTTTACTCAAAGATCTGTCTTATGTTTTTAACCCTTTTGACAGTGTTGTTTCACCATTGCATTTGGTGAACAACCTTGTGTTAAGATGTTAAACGGGACAGGCGTGGGTCATCGTATAGACCATGATAGCAATTGTGTTGGGTATTTTTGGCAATTTTCTTGAGGGACTTGATCATTTTGTTTAGGAAACCAAGATAACGTCATCGAGGGACTATGATCTTTTGTTTTGTTTTTGTTTCGCCAAAGTACCCAACATGCATACCATGGCCCATTTTTGAAGGCAACAAGTGGATTGTAACCCTAGGGGTGCAAGTGTGCATTGTGTTTAATTTTCATGCATTTTTGTCTTTGATTAGGTCAAACTATTTGTTAATTTGGATTTTTGCATACAAACCCTAATTCTCTAATCATGGCATAATTGAAAGCGTAAAGTGCGAGAATTTAAGTTCTAAGTTATTACAACATGATTATGGGGATGGGGGTACAATTTTGAATGGGGGTATTTGACAAGAAATATAAACCCTAATTTACTATTACATCCAAATTGAATCACAATACATAAATATTTAAATGAATAATTTATTTAAATAAACAAAATAAATATCAAATAAATATGAATTATGCAAAAAGGTTTTTGTTTGCTTATGTATGTAAAGGTATTTTTGATGTAAAAAAGTATAAATAAATAAATAAAAAAAAGATTAATTTCAATTTTTTAAGGGATGAAACCCTAATTTCTTTAAGAAAATAATATATTATATTATTTATATACAATAAAATATATTAATATGTACAAAAAATAAAATATACTTAAAAAAGGGTATTTTTTAGTATAAATTATAATAAAAATAAAAATGTAATATTTTTGTATTTTTATTCTAAGTATTTAATAAAATAAAAGTATATATATGTATATATATATATATATATATATATATATATATATATATATATATATATATATATATATATATATATATATATATATATATATATATATATATATATATATATATATATATATATATATATATATATATATATATATATATATATATATATATATATATATATATATATATATATATATATATATATATATATATATATATATATATATATATATATATATATTAAATATATTAAATATGTATAATATAAAATAAAATATGTACAAAAATAAATTATATTTATAATAATATTTTCAGTGTGAATAAAAATAAGAAACACAAATAAAAGTATAAATTGTAAATATTTTTCAAGTCTTAATAATATAAAAAAGTATTTAATATGTTTTCTATATTAGAAAAAATAAAACAAAATGCCAAATAAATGTAAAAAATTATGAAAATATTTTTGGAGCATTTTTTATGTTTGGAAATAAATAAACAAAGTCAAAAATGAAAACAAAAATGCAAAAATATAATTATTCAAGATATTGGGCTAGGGGGTGCAAAAATGAAAAAGGGAGGTGTTAGAAGCAAGCCAGGCCAAGCCCAGCCCAAAGCTTCATCAGCATCCTCCAGTATTTTTAAAACGCGCGCGTCCCCTTTACAAATTTGGATATTCTGCATATGAGCTCCATTGCAAAAACACATAACACAAAACTTGTAGAGAATTTCAAGACAATTCCAACCATATAAAAAATTAATCCTAACTCTCAAAGACCAGAGAGAATTTCTCTGGCCCCAAAATCTGACCTAGTTTTTTCAGCATGTTCATGGATGAAATTCTCCTAGCACACTTAATATAAATGAAAACTGAGCATATGTACAGCTTCATGGCATTGAATACTACATTTTTTATTCACAAACCTAAGGCTAAATGTTCCTAAATAGAGAGATAGAAAGTGAAGAAAAACCTATTTCAGTTGGATTCGTGTAGGACAATGCAGTGCTTCTCAACAGGTTTTGAGGTGTCTGGTAGCTTGCCTGAACTTCACTTGATCTTTTCCAATAGCTAGCTGGCCTTGAATGTCCCTGAATCAGCCTATAGAACTCAACTTGCACAAGCTTGAAATGAAAATGGTGAACATTGTAAATGGAGTTACAGTTGGCAATGGAGGTTTGGGATAGCTTGAGTGAGTTGAATGGAAGGTGTTTGAAGCAAAAAGGGGCAAAATGCACGAGCCAAATGAGCTATGGCACTCAAGTTACAGCACCTGCCCTGTTTTTCCAAAGAAGAGTGATTTCTGGCTATGAGGTGCTTAGGGGCTCAAACACTCGTGTATCTTGCTCAAAGGGTTGTGTGAAAGTTGTTCAAAGTCTTTGTGTAAGTTGTTCTTTGCTGGTTTTCAAGTTGTGAGGATTTTGACAAGTTTTCTTGTTTTTGAAGTAAGAAAGTGAACTTGAGGTTACAGGCCTGTACATCCCATCTTATCACTTTGCACACAATCCCCTTGGCCCCTCTAATTAGTGTATTTGTGTAGCTACAAGAGATTTGGCTCTATGCTCAAGGATTAGTGGTTTGACATAAAGCAACCTTTTGCAAAAATGGAAATATGCCTTTTACCATTTAAGGATTAAACTTGTGTACAATACCCTAATGACCAAGACAATGCATTAGATCAATGGATTTGAATTAAATTATGGAGTGTGAAGTGGTTTAGAGGCCTGAAAACTAGCACAAGGCATGCTGGTTTGAAAATGCCACTTGAGTGAACATGAATTTGCCATGGATATAATGTCAATTTTTGCCAACTTCAAGCATTCGATTCTCCCTAACCACAAATGTGTTTGAGGAGTTAATGGACAATTTGGAAAGATTGAAACATGCTCTATAATCCATATTTAAAATGAAACTTGAGACTCCAAGTGTAACTATGTTAAAAATGGCCAAGAAGATGGGTCAAAATCCTGCCTAAACTAGGGCAAAATTTCTAAGTTAAAAGTTTTAGGGACCCTTGTTCCAAAAATCATTACTTGAGATCCAAGCATCTTTTGAGAAAACTTTGTGAATCGAAGTTGTAGACTTTGTGGAGGACTACAACTTTCATGTTATAAGTTTTGTTTGAATCCATTTGCATCATGGTGAAAATGTGGGACAAAGTTGGAAAAAAATAAGAAATTTTCAGAACATAGAAAATTTCTAAGTTATGAAAAAATTTCATTTTAAACCCTAATTTGCAATTTTGGGTTTATTGATGAACAAGTTTCATAATTTGACATATCTTGATGAAAAATGACCCTTGGCACTTGATTTTGACCAAAAAGTCAAAGTTTGACTTTTCAGTGTACAGTCAAATTTTGATCAGTTGACTGAAAAATTCATCTGTCAATCCCATGCATTTGAGATCTTTTGAACTTGTTGAATAGGTCAAGATGGTTCCATTGAGTCGTTAAGTCTATGGTTGAGCTTGATTTTCCATTGGCTAGGTCAAACAGTCAAAAATTTCCTCTGTACAGTCAAAACCCTAAAAATGACCATTTTGCCCTTTTGGTGATTTGATCAAATTTCTTATGGAATTATGGTCTAAACTTGATCAAATGGTTCATATGAGTTCATAATGTTGATGTGGGTCAAAATTCATGAGGTTTGACTGTAAATTGGCTACAGTTGACTTTTTCCCCAATACAACTGATTTCCAGGTCAACTGTCCAATTGACTGGGCAAAAATTTGATTTAAGGCTTAAAACTTGGTATGGACAAACTTATGAGTCCAAAATGAAGTATGAAAGTCACTTTGGGCATTGTAAGTCAAAAAATCCCTGTGCAAACTCAAACCCTAATTTAGGTCAACAGTGCAAGGAGATGTCTTAAGCAGAGCTGATGGGGTGTGTAACGTATAGCCTAAATATAGTACTGCAAGTGCACAGCCTATCGAAGTAATATATAAGATTATCGAACCACAGAGACCAATTGTCAATCTATCAACTCTATTGCTAAGGTGCTTATCTAAGGTGAACAAGAATATTGATGTGAGTGCAGTGCAACAAAGTAAATGAGCGAGGTAAATAACAGTTTAAAAGACAGGTTGGAATGTAAATCATGTAATCAGATATTGGTCCGGTCATGCGTAGATGAAACTACTTATGGGGCAGTATTTTCTATTGATAGCAAAGAATCAATTTAACGGGAACTTGTAGCTTTTGACTACTGAGAACCGAATTTACTCTTTAAATTAAATTCCTTTATTGTCACATATAAAGGGTGCCTTCCGCGTTAAAGAGGTAAACCTATTTTTAAGAAATTGATAGTTTTGACTTAACAGAAAAGTAATTTTACTTGGAAAGATTAACTTAAAGAGACTTTTGGCTTTCGACCAAGAGTCAGATTTCAAACCTACAAACGCGTCCGAAAATAGTTTCAAAATCGTTTTCTAAAAAGGTCAATGATTCCTATTTAACCAATCAACGACTTTCGCTCTTTTTGTTTGGTTAAATAATAATCAAGTCGTATCATTAGTTTGGACGGCTTTCGATCTTACCCAATAAACATTTAAACATAATTGACTTAAGTTAAAAGCAAAACATCCCCAGAGTATTTTCACTAGCATGATAATTGGAACACGACCATGATGACAATCATTACATCCAAACCTTTATAGTTTAGCCAGACATAATAAGTGCGAGTCTATAAAACGTGTAGACTATGATAAGAGCGAGTAAGTAAAAGAGTGCGAGTCTATAAAACGTGTAGACTATGGTAAGAGCATTTAGAGTCTATAAAACGTGTAGACTATGGTAAGAGCATTTAGAGTCTATAAAACGTGTAGACTATGGTAAGAGCATTTAGAGTCTATAAAACGTGTAGACTATGGTAAGAGCATTTAGAGTCTATAAAACGTGTAGACTATGGTAAGAGCATTTAGAGTCTATAAAACGTGTAGACTATGGTAAGAGCAATTATAAGTAAAGAAATGCAATAAAATAGAACCTTGCTCCAGTCGGAGACTTGAATCTGATACAAATCTGTGGAATGGTAAGGCTGGTATGATAAACTTCAACCAAAGTGCTCCAAGACTCGATTACAACTCAATCTACACCGCAATAACTCCCCGATGTGAAGAGATTATTACTTTACAGAAACTGATAGTATATGGCTTAAGATTGTACTAAGCTTGGATGAAACTAAAGAATGAAAATCGAAAACTATCTATAGAGGATCCTTGAGATGCATAAAGACCAGCATGCCCCTCAACTTCTTCTGAGCGGGAAGCTTTTTGTGAAGGCCGCGGGTGCGGTAGCAGTGGCCGCGGGCGCGGTGGCTGGAACTGCCACATCATGGGAACGTGGCAGTTGGTCTCTGGGTGAAAGTGGGCCACGTCATCGCGTTCCCTGTAGCCAGCGCGGCGCTGAACGCCATAAGTGCAGAATATCTTGAAAAACCCTAATTTCTTGGCGTTTTGGCTCGTTTCTTCACAGAAGGCTCTGAAATGACAAGAATCCCGAAAACAAAGGAAAAAGGAACATAATACGAGAAAATGATAATAAAAACTAAGGAAAACATGTGATATTTGAGTCAGAAACATAGTGCGATTTAGTGCGATCAAATCCTCCCACGCTTAGACCTTTGCTTGTCCTCAAGCAACAACTCTTAGAAGTAGATGAAAGAAAATTATGGTGTATACAGGTTTTGGGCAAAGAGGGCTTCTAAGTTCAAGTAAGGGTGTATTGTCAGGCACTAGCTATCTGAACCAAGGGTATCGTAATTACACTACTCGCAGAAATGCGGACATAAACCTCATAAGTATACAGATCGATCCTAATATCCTTGCTATGCTAAGACTTCTTTTTGTACGAGGTCCTTTTTCATTCAGGCGCAATCACATTAAGCCCGTTATCCGTACATACTCATGGTGTAGTGACCGGTTAGTGACTCTGATCTCAAGTGATGGGATTCTGGTACAAGAGTTGGTTTAACCCCTTTTTATTTTACCCATTTGCAGTTGCGGGGGATCGGACCGTAGTCCGCCCTACCAAGTCCAGCACCAGATACCTCTGGACCAACTACAACGGATGTGCCTTATATATATTTTTTTCTTTGTTTTTATTAGTGCTTACAACTTTCTTGAGTTGAGTAATCTTTGTGAGGATCACCAAACTCGTAGCCGTATTCATTTTTTATTTTATAAACTTTTAAGGCAAAATAGAGATCATCCACTTATATTCATCGATCCTACACTTAGAGCATGCTTAGGCCGGAGCTGACTGCTAAGATAAACTACTTGAAGACCTATTTGTACAGTTTTATTCAAAATCATAGCATATTGGGAAGAAAGGATCTAATCTAAATATTCAAAAAGGCTTACGGTGTTAAAACGATAACGAATTTTTCAAAAATTGAGTGCCCAAGAAATAGACCCTATCTAGGACCTGTCTCATAGCCCAAATCCTTAAAAACAACCACAATTCTTTGAAAAAGATTTTGTAAAAATTTTGTAGGGCTAAAAAGTGGGGGAAATGAAAGGGTACACTACGCAGAAAGACTCGCCTATCACATGCATTTTATTAACTACGAATATAACATACCTAAAAGAAAAAATGCGGAAGGGAAATAAAAGCAGGAAAAACGGGAAATAAAAGCGATAAATGCTCCTCCCACACTTAAATCAGACATTGTCCTCAATGTTCCAAAATAAGGTAGGAGGAGGTACCTAAAAACGCTAGTGGGGGCCACTAGGACCTTCACCATCCTGGTTGGTACGACCGGAACGGCGGCTACGGCTGCGACGGCGACTCTCTCGATCCAAAACTAGCTGCTCCATTATCTCTGTCAAGGCGGCATTTGCCGCTTGTAGCTCTTAGGTCCTACCAATGAGGGTGCCTTGGGTTGCCTCCATCAATTGGAAGTGACGAGCGTATGTGGTCTGGTTAAGGTGCTGTTGTCTCTGGAAAGCCAGCTGACTTTCCATAATAGTGCGCAGAGAGCTAGCATTTTGCTGTTGGGATGCTTGCATGAAGGCCATGTTATCGGTCGCCTGTTGCTGCAAAGTAGCAAGGAGGGTGTCCCTCTGGGCCTCTCGGGCCATATGCTCACGCCACATGTCCTCAGTGACATGGAAACTAGGAGTTGTACCTGCATGTGGGTTAGAAGTAGATGGTGTCGTGTGTGGTGGTGAAAAGTGGGGTGGTTCTTCCGTTTGGAAATCGTACTCATCATCAGTGTTGTTACCCTCATTTAAAGGTAGATTTGGGGGCAACGGACCAATAAAAGCAGGAGCGTTGAGATCGTAGGTCCATTTACGCTCAAATCTGATATCAGTACGACGGGTGCAAGGAATAACAACACTGGGTACAGCGGCACCTCCAACCATGAGGAAGTAACCACCTTCCCTCCTCGTCTTTCATAAACGCATATCCCTTAAAAATTTAAGATTTGCAATACGAGGAGGAAGTGGCTCAAGGGTGGCAAGTTCTGTATTCAATCCTATGGCACGGGCAATAGTAGTAATCAGTCCACCAAAGGAAATCGGCCCACCTTTTCTTAAAACATGGTGCATGTGGGCAATCATAAATGGGACTGGATTAACTTTGGTGTCTGTGAGGCAGCTCTGCATGATAATTAATTCTTTAGCATTCACCTTGTTTGGGTTTTCCCGAGCAAAGATGGTGGATGCTAAAAGAAATCTAAAAACACGAAGGGCAGGATTGTGGATGTGAGAAGCAAGTAGGCCATTAAAAGATGTTGCATTTTGTTTAGTAATCCTGGCCCAAAATGCTTCAAATGCCCAATCCGTGTCTAAAGGTGCTTCACAAACGGCACCCTCCCCATAAGGCCATCCTAACATGGCAGCTAGACCGTCAGTGGAGTAGTCATATTCAACATTAAACATTCTAAATTTGACTCCACCTACGGTGCTAGCAGTGTTAGGAGAGACGTTATAAATTAAAGAACTCAAAAATTCGAACGTCAGCCTAGGGTAGGTTGGTGCTTGAGTAGCAAAAATATCATGCATGCCTATTTTGTCGAGAAGGAAAAATACACTATGGTATATACCTAATGAATATAGACAATTTTCATCGATATACCTGGTAGAGTGTATTGGTGTTGTCAGCAATTTCTCAAGCCGCTTTTGTTGTCTTTCTCCGGGTTGGCCATCTCGCAAAATGTAGCCGTGATACTCCATAGGATTTTCTTGTGGATGAATATAAAGAGAAATAATGGGATGTAGAAGTATTGAAGGTGTGAGGAAGAAAATGAAATAGTGGGGGTATTTATAGGTAGTGAAGAAAAATGGTGGTTGATGAATATTTATGATGGGAATAATGGGAATAAATGTAGTGGGGTAGGTATGGATAATAAAGGAAGTTATGGGGGGTTAAGAATGGAAGAAAATGGGATTGGAAGTGTAAAAAGAGGCAAAATGGGGGAAAAACCGAGCCACTAGCCGTTAGGTGACCGTTACATCACCGCGGGCGCGGTGAGGGCGAGGCAAGTTGGGCCGGTCTTGCTTCCTTTCCATTGGGCTTTTCCTTCCTTGCCATTAGCTTCAATTTTTGGAGGTGTACCTATTTTTCTTACGAACGTGCATATATGTATGTGAATACATATATACATGTATATTTATTTATTTTTATATCAAAATTTTCATAATGGTGACCAGAAAAACAAAAACATTAGTAAAGGAAAGGTAGATATAGAGAAAAAAACACATATGCATATATATATATATATATATATATATATATATATATATATATATATATATATATATATATATATATATATATATAGGTACGGACATCGGGTCACCAAAATAGTTATTAATAATGCAGGAAACAGATAATGCAAATAAAAATGAGTCTGAAAAGGAAATCAACATAATACTAATAATACTGGAACTAGGGATCTTGTGAATAACACAGATCTATCGCCAACCGGGAGGATGCTCTGCAGGAGTGTCTGGGCCACGCAGCTCAGTCAGCTGGCGTCGAATCTCTGCCACCTCGTGAGCTAATTCATCTAACTTACCAGCAAAGGTAACATCATTCAGTTCCAACTGTAAATGAAGGTCAGCCACCTTATTGCGGAGAGTGGCTATCTCAGTGCGCATAGCAGTCAACAGAGTGCGAATATCAGGTTCCTGCAAGCTGAGGTTATTAGTAAGAACAGTAGTGTGTGTAACCTCGGGTCGGGATGTGTGATCTGGAGTAGAGTCCTCGGGAGCAGGAGTGTATTCAGGAGTAGGATCTTCGGAAGCAGGAGTGTATTCTGGAGTGGGATCTTCGGAAGCAGGAGTATATTCTGGAGTGTACTCTAATATCTCACCCCAACCTTCTACAGAATAGTTCCAATTAGCAGGGTTGGAAACACAAGTCATCTGAGGGTCTGGCAGTGTGAAGGTGTAAACTGTCTGGTCATCGATGAGCAACCTGTACTGATATGGGTGGAAAGAGGCCCTCCTCATGAGCCCACGATCCATGCAAAAGTCTAAATCCAGGAAAGTATATCCACAGTATGGGGTCAGCTGTGCTATCATACTGTCCAAACCCAAAGCAGAAGCTATCTGTGTCACATTCCCTCCGGAATGAATGAGTCCTACAGCGGATCGAGCAGTCTGCTCGAGGCTCTCTATCAGAAAACCTCCACTAGCTATAGGTCTGGACTGACTGGCACAGTATAGGAAAAGGATCTCCTCAGCGGTGACTAAGTGGTCACAGTAACTCCTCCCAAAGAAAGTGTGGCACAGGATCATCTCGAAGTATCGGAAAGCCGGGTTATGGATCTTCCTGGACAGCTGGGTAGAGGGGTCAAGGCTGGCTCTATCAGTAATGTCCTGCCAAAATTTATCAATATCTCTGTCCATATAGTAACTCAATGGAAACTCAGTGATAGCGGTCGGTCCAGTTTGGAAACCAAGCAAATCCCCAAATTCTTTGATGGTCAGGGTATACTCGGTACCAAACAATCTGAAACTTAGGCATCCTCGCTCATCTCCTTCACCCACCCGTGGGTTATAATCCACAGAGCAAAGAAACTCCAGAGTAAGGTTCCTGTAGGTTTTGTGGACATCATCAGCATAAGAATCCCAGCCAAGTTGGTTGCACAGATACCTAATACTTGGCTCAATCCCGAGTGCCTCCATGCAGCTCTGATCGGGGTACCTAGTGGGTACCATAGGTCTAGCAGATAAGGTAGCAAATCGGGCTTTTTGTGCTTCATCCCTGAAAATCACAACCATACCATCGGGGTAATGCATCCTGAAAATATAAACACAAGAAATTAGTCCAGATAAAACATATATAAATTAATAAAATAAAATAAAATAAAGAATAAACCATGGGTTGCCTCCCATGCAGCGCTTGTTTAACGTCTTTAGCTTGACGATTAGATCTTACTTTATGTGGGTATTGGTGGGTCTATAAGAATATGACTAGAGTAGTCAACAGGCAAATCTCCTCCTTTGTATAGCTTCAGTCTTTGTACATTTACCACAAATGGAGCGCATGAATTGTTTTTGATTTCTACTGCTCCAGACTTTAGAACTTTTGACACTTCAAATGGACCTGTCCATCTTGAACGAAGCTTACCAGGAAAAAGTCGTAACCTTGAGTTAAATAGGAGAACAGGGTCACCAATGTTGAAATCTTTCTTGATGATCTTTTTATCATGCCACATCTTGGTTCTTTCCTTATATATGATGGCATTCTCATAGGCATTCAAGCGAAGCTCTTCCAGCTTGTGAATGTCCAGGATACGTTTTTCTCCGACTTTTAGGTAATCTAGATTCAAGGATTTAATGGCCCAATAGGCTTTATGTTCTAGTTTGAAGGGTAAATGACAGGACTTTCCATAAACCAATTGATAAGGAGTCGTTCCAATAGGGGTTTTATAAGCCGTTCTATAAGCCGATAAGGCGTCTTTAAGTTTTCCAGACCAGTCTTTTCTGGATAATGATACGGTTTTCTATAGGATCTGCTTAATCTCCCTATTCGATACTTCTACTTGGCCACTGGTTTGCGGGTGATATGGTGTTGCTACTCTATGTTTTACTCCGTATTTGCTTAGAAGCTTGTCAAATATCTTAGATATAAAATGCGATCCTCCATCACTTATGACTAACCTCGGGGTTCCAAACCTAGGAAAAATAATATTCTTAAACATTTTGATAACTACCTTGGTATCGTTTGTGGGTGATGCAACAACTTCTATCCACTTTGAGACATAATCGACAGCTACTAGGATATACTTGTTACCCATTGAGGAAGGAAAAGGTCCCATGAAATCTATACCCCAGACATCAAATATTTCCACTTCTTGGATGTTACTTAAAGGCATTTCATCACGTCTTGAGATGTTCCCAGTGCGTTGGCATCGGTCACATTTTGTAATGTAAGTGTGGACATCGCGCCATACAGTAGGCCAATAAAAACCTGCTTGAAATATTTTGGCGTATGTTTTAGATGTGCTTGCATGTCCACCATAAGGTGCAGCATGACAATGTTTAATGACGTTGCCTACTTCTTCTTCCGGCACACATCGTCTGAATATGTTATCTATCCCTCTTTTGAATAGGAGGGGTTCATCCCAAAATAAGTGTTTAACATCACTAAAAAACTTCTTCTTCTGTTGGTAGCTTAAGTCAGGGGGTATGATATCAGCGGCCAGATAATTCACAATATCTGCGTACCATGGTATGTTGTTCAAGGTTGAGATTTCCTCATAGGTCTCTTCTTCAGTTGAGTTTATCCCAGCTATTAATCTTTCATAAGTAGAGTGATCGTCTATAGGTATAAGTTCAGGTTTAAGGTGCTCTAACCTAGAGAGATGATCAGCTACTAAGTTTTCAGCTCCTTTTTTATCCTTAATATCCAAGTCAAATTCTTGGAGTAAAAGAACCCATCTGAGCAATCTAGGCTTAGCATCTTTCTTACTTAATAAGTACCGGATTGCTGCATGATCTGTGTATACTATTATTTTTGCTCCCACCAAATAAGATCGAAATTTATCGATAGCAAAAACTACGGCTAGCAATTCCTTTTATGTGGTTGTATAATTTAGCTGGGCAGCGTCTAGTGTTTTACTAGCATAGTAAATAACATGCAGTTTCTTGTCTTTTCTTTTCCCTAGTACAGCTCCTACAGCGAAATCACTAGCATCGCACATGATTTCAAAGGGTTGTGTCCAATCAGGTGGTCTTATGATAGGTGCTGAAATAAGAGCTTGCTTTAAAACTTCAAAGGCCTCAAGACATTTTTGGTCGAATTCAAACTCGACATCCTTCATCAATAAGTTAGTTAAAGGTTTTGTTATTCCGGAAAAATTCTTGATGAAACGTCGGTAGAACCCGGCATGTCCTAGAAAACTTCTTACTTCCTTAACGGTCTTAGGTGGGTTTAAGTTTTCTATAACTTCTATCTTGGCCTTATCAACTTCTATACCTCTTTCAGAAATAATGTGTCCCAAGACTATCCCTTCATTTACCATAAAGTGGCACTTTTCCCAATTCAACACAAGGTTCACTTCCACACATCTTTTTAAGATTTTCTCTAAGTTTGAGAGGCAGTTTTTGAAATCAAACCCACACACTGAAAAATCGTCCATAAATACTTCCATAATTCCATCTAGGTAGTCTACGAAAATTGACATCATACAACGTTGGAAAGTGGCAGGTGCATTACAGAGTCCAAAGGGCATTCGTCTATAAGCGAATGTTCCATAAGGGCAAGTAAATGTGGTTTTTTCTTGGTCCTCTGGGTGAATAGGGATTTGGAAAAACCCCGAATACCCATCAAGATAGCAGAAATATGAGTGTCTTGCTAGACGTTCAAGCATCTGATCTATAAATGGGAGAGGGAAATGGTCTTTTCTTGTTGCCTTATTCAACTTTCTGTAATCTATACACATATGCCACCCTCCTTCTGTTCGTTTTGCCACATGCTCACCTTTCTCATTTTCCATAACAGTGATACCTCCTTTCTTGGGTACCACATGGACTGGGCTTACCCATTTACTATCCGAAATTTGGTATATGATACCAGCTTCTAATAACTTAAGAACTTCTTTCTTGACTACATCACTCATGATAGGGTTTATTCTTCTTTGATGTTCTCATGAGGGTTTTGAATCTTCTTCTAGCATAATCCGATGCATGCATACGGATGGGCTTATACCTTTTAAATCTGAAACTTTATACCCTAAAGCTGAGGGATATTTTCGTAAGGTATCTAAGAGTTGATTTGTTTCTATTTGGTTTAGAGCGGTGCTAATTATAACAGGTCTATTCATCTCCTCATCCAAAAACTCATATCTTAGATTCTTGGGTAGTTCCTTAAGTTCTATAGTGGGTTTCTCAGTACGCGGCATAAGGTCAGGGGTAAGAGCTAAGCATTCGAAAAGGTTGTCGTCAATGTACGGTTCGATACTCTTAAATCCGTCATCCTCTAAAATAGGGGTTGATGGTAATTTGATTAAAGATTCGTTTTGTTCGAGCTCATTTACACATTCGTCAATGACGTCGATGGCATAACACGTATCTCCTATCACTGGTGCCATTAGAAACTTTGATAAAATGAACTCAATCTTTTCATCTCCTACCTCGAAATTCAGTTTCCCTTTCTTAACATCTATTATAGCTCCGGCGGTCGATAGGAATGGTCTTCCTAAGAGGATTGGGATGTCTTCATCTTCTTTAATATCCATTACGACGAAGTCGGTCGGAATGTACAACTGACCAATCTTGACAAGTATGTCTTCTAAAATACCCATGGGATATTTGACAGATCTATCAGCTAGTTGTAAGGACATCTTAGTAGGTTGAAGTTCTCCTAATTTTAACCTCTTACAGACGGCCAGAGGCATCAGACTTACGCTTGCTCCTAAGTCTAAAAATGCTTTGTCTATCATATGGTTACCTAGGATGCAAGGGATAGAAAAACTTCCAGGGTCTTTATCTTTCTTGGCGAGTTTATTTTCGGATATAGAATGACATTCTAAAGGCTTGGGATCATCGAGTCGCCATTTATTGGTCAAAATATCTTTCAAGAACTTAGCATATGATGGTATCTGGGTTATAGCTTCAGTAAAAGGAATCTCTACATGGAGTTTCTCTATTACCTTAATAAACTTTTGGTACTGGTTTTCTACTTTGGTGTTTTTCAGCCTCTGTGGGAACGGAATGGGTGGTTTATAAGGTTGTTGAGTGTTACTCCCTGGTTCTGGTTTTGATTGCTTTTCTGGTTTCTCTGGTTCCTCTACCTGGTCTTTAGGTGTAGCATCTTCCATAGGTTTTTCTGATGTGCTTAAGTTAGGATTTCTAGGCCCTTCATAAGCAGTTCCACTTCTTAAGGTGATAGAATTTTCTTGGCCTTTTGGATTTGGTTGAGTTTGTCCAGGGAATTTTCCTCCAGGTGCAACTTGTACAGAGGTGTTTTGTGCTACTTGGGAAATCTGAGTCTCAAGCATTTTGGTGTGGGTTATTATCTGGTCAAACTTGGTTGCCAGTTGAGTAACTAGTTCGTTCGTGTGAATGTGTTGGTTCATAAACTCCTTATTTTGCTGAGTTTGAGTCTGAATAAAGGTGTCTATGGTTTCTTTAAGGTTTGGTCTTGGGGGCACTATTTGCATAGGTTGGTTTTGTTTTTGCGTTTGGAATCCTTGAGGACTCGAAGGTCCGGGATTTTGGATAGGGTTATTGTTTTTGTAAGAGAAATTCAGGTGGTTCCTCCATCCAGGATTGTAGGTATTCGAGAAAGGGTTCCCTTGGGTATAGTTAACTTGGTCTGAGCTAGATTCGTTCAAAAGGTTACAGTCAACGGTTTGATGTCCTTGAGTTCCACAGAGTTCACATTCCGATTGGATTGCTGCTACTGTGGTTGGGTTTTGAGACATGCTCTCGACTCTCAAAGCTAGGGCGTCCATCTTGGCATTAATCATGTCCATGCAACTTACCTCATGCTTTCCTCCATGGCTCTCCTTTTTCTCTACTGTCGCTCGTTCTAATCCCCACTGGGCGTGGTTTTGGGCCATGTCCTCTATTAGGGCACAAGCGTCAGGGTAAGGTTTGTTCATCAACGCTCCGCCAGCGGCAGCGTCTATGGACATCTTTGTGTTGTAATGGAGTCCATTATAGAAGGTATGTATGATTAACCATTGCTCCAGGCCATGGTGCGGACAAGCTCTTAAAAGTTCTTTATATCTCTCCCAGATCAAAAAGTGATTCGCCTTGGTTTTGGGTGAAACAAGTGATCAGGTTCCTAAGAATAGCGGTCTTGCTTGGTGGAAAATACCTCGCAAGAAAAGCTCTCCTAAGGTCTTCCCAAGTTGTTATTGAGTTAGTTGGAAGGGCGTCTAACCAGTCGTGAGCTTTACCTCTAAGGGAAAAAGGAAACAGTCTTAAACGGATAGCTTCGGGTGTGGCTCCATTTGCCTTAAGGGTGTCAGCTAACTGGATAAATACCTTTAAATGTTGATTCGGGTTCTTGGTAGCGAGACCAGCGAATTGGTTTTGTTGTACTATACTAGAACTAGGTTCTTCGTTAGATGGTTGGGCGAATTCCTTGAGTGGTCTTCGGTTACGATCTTCTGCCATAGCTCTTCTTATCTTGCGTATAAAAAAACGGGCACGAGCGTAACGTTCAGGTTCTACTAAAGGATCTATTAGGTTACCGGTGCTACGATTTCTACGCATCTACCGGCTAGAATAGCCTTAGTCTAAACAGGATAACAATAGGGTACGAAATTTGACGAAGTTGGTCCCCGGCAACGGCGCCAAAAACTTGATGGGGTGTGTAACGTATAGCCTAAATATAGTACTGCAAGTGCACAGCCTATCGAAGTAATATATAAGATTATCGAACCACAGAGACCAATTGTCAATCTATCAACTCTATTGCTAAGGTGCTTATCTAAGGTGAACAAGAATATTGATGTGAGTGCAGTGCAACAAAGTAAATGAGCGAGGTAAATAACAGTTTAAAAGACAGGTTGGAATGTAAATCATGTAATCAGATATTGGTCCGGTCATGCGTAGATGAAACTACTTATGGGGAAGTATTTTCTATTGATAGCAAAGAATCAATTTAACGGGAACTTGTAGCTTTTGACTACTAAGAACCGAATTTACTCTTTAAATTAAATTCCTTTATTGTCACATATAAAGGGTGCCTTCCGCGTTAAAGAGGTAAACCTATTTTTAAGAAATTGATAGTTTTGACTTAACAGAAAAGTAATTTTACTTGGAAAGATTAACTTAAAGAGACTTTTGGCTTTCGACCAAGAGTCAGATTTCAAACCTACAAACGCGTCCGAAAATAGTTTCAAAATCGTTTTCTAAAAAGGTCAATGATTCCTATTTAACCAATCAACGAATTTCGCTCTTTTTGTTTGGTTAAATAATAATCAAGTCGTATCATTAGTTTGGACGGCTTTCGATCTTACCCAATAAACATTTAAACATAATTGACTTAAGTTAAAAGCAAAACATCCCCAGAGTATTTTCACTAGCATGATAATTGGAACACGACCATGATGACAATCATTACATCCAAACCTTTATAGTTTAGCCAGACATAATAAGTGCGAGTCTATAAAACGTGTAGACTATGATAAGAGCGAGTAAGTAAAAGAGTGCGAGTCTATAAAACGTGTAGACTATGGTAAGAGCATTTAGAGTCTATAAAATGTGTAGACTATGGTAAGAGCATTTAGAGTCTATAAAACGTGTAGACTATGGTAAGAGCATTTAGAGTGTATAAAACGTGTAGACTATGGTAAGAGCATTTAGAGTCTATAAAACGTGTAGACTATGGTAAGAGCAATTATAAGTAAAGAAATGCAATAAAATAGAACCTTGCTCCAGTCGGAGACTTGAATCTGATACAAATCTGCGGAATGGTAAGGCTGGTATGATAAACTTCAACCAAAGTGCTCCAAGACTCGATTACAACTCAATCTACACCGCAATAACTCCCCGATGTGAAGAGATTATTACTTTACAAAAACTGATAGTATATGGCTTAAGATTGTACTAAGCTTGGATGAAACTAAAGAATGAAAATCGAAAACTATTTATAGAGGATCCTTGAGATGCGTAAAGACCAGCATGCCCCTCAACTTCTTCTGAGCGGGAAGCTTTTTGTGAAGGCCGCGGGCGCGGTAGCAGTGGCCGCGGGCGCGGTGGCTGGAACTGCCACATCATGGGAACGTGGCAGTTGGTCTCTGGGTGAAAGTGGGCCACGTCATCGCGTTCCCTGTAGCCAGCGCGGCGCTGAACGCCATAAGTGAAGAATATCTTGAAAAACCCTAATTTCTTGGCGTTTTGGCTCGTTTCTTCACAGAAGGCTCTGAAATGACAAGAATCCTGAAAACAAAGGAAAAAGGAACATAATACGAGAAAATGATAATAAAAACTAAGGAAAACATGTGATATTTGAGTCAGAAACATAGTGTGATTTAGTGCGATCAAGAGCAAACCCTAGCTTGGCCTTGAGTTCAAAGAGCCTTGTGATGAGAAATGTTGATAAAATGAGAGGGAAAATTTTGGGGTACAACAGTTGCCCCTGTTCAATCTTCTTGAACATGAAGACATAGATTGGCAAGTTTTCCTTTCGTGACTCGAAGGTAAAAGAGGATTGGACACTAGAGTGCCCGTAAATTTGCACTCGTCAAAATGTAGCTGAGGGAATGGGCTTAAAGATGCCATTTGGAAATGGTAGAATCTTGCTGGAGATGAGCTTAGAGATGCCATCCAAGATTGTTGGTTGAAAATCAGTAGAATGAACATCAGAATGGTATCCGTGTCTGGAACGTATCTGAGTTGTATCTGGAGACTGGATTTGTATGAGCAAAGGAATGGCGTCTGTGTCGAGAGTGTATCTGAGCTGTAATTGTATTTGATTCTTGAATGAATATCAGAATGACTGTCGTGTTTGGAGTGTATTTGTATTCTAAATGGGTAATAGAGAAACATCTGTATATGGAGCATCTATGTGCTAGGCATAAATTCCGAATGAGTGACAGAATGGCAACTGTGTCAGGAGCGTATCTGAAGTTGAGAAATAGAATGACTGCCGTGTCTGGAGCGTATCTAGTCTGTATCTGATTGCTGAAGTTTGAATGAGTAGTAGAATAATCGCCGTGTCTGGGGTGTATCCATACTGTATCTGAAATCTTTGAACATTTGTTAAAGGTATCCTTTAATCTTATCCTGAAAAGGGTAGAATGTTAGCTAAGACACAAAGTTATTTTGCATGATATGTATGATGCAATAAAGTGTGTCCCATCAATGTTCATGATATATGAATGTAATGGATATGCATGTAAGCTGACTAGTTTTCTTGCTGAGGAAAATAAATCCTTGATAACTGGAGATTATGAAATCTTTGACTGCTGTCGGAGAAAGTAAATCCTTGACCGATGCTGGGGATTCCAAAAAATCCTTGATTGTTGAAAATGGGAAATCCTGGGACCACTGTTGGGGATTGAAAATCCTTGGTGACTTATGGGGATTAACATGGGTTTTGACAAACTTCTGCGGGGAATGAGAATCCTTCATGACTTTCCTGGGGAAATAAGAAAAAATCCGATGACCTTTACTTGGGAATTAAAACCTGGGAGGCTTCAACTGGGGAAACAAGAACTAGAATCTTTGTTCTGTTGGGAAATAACTTTGTGGGGAGAGTGTTTATTCTGGTGAGGAAATCAGGAGCTTGGGTTGTATGCCAATCTACTGGGGGAATTATCCTAGTTGGGGATAAGACAAAAAGTTAATTGTTATCTGGTTGATAACCTGCTGGGGAAATTAGGGAAAACTGAATGGTTCCCGCTGGGAATTTTTAGTTGGAAATTTGACTCCGCTGGGGAAGAAGGTTTCATCTTTACTAAGGGTCTATAGTTCAAAGCTTTCGGGCTCCACTGGGGATCGGGAGTTTAGAGACTTAACTCTGTTGGGGATATATACTCCAAGGTTTTAGCTTTGTTGAGGAGCAGGAAGATGTACTGCAGGGGATTTCTTCTAGAATAGCCTAAAGACGTTTTCCCATACTTTCGATCTATCAGTAATTATCCTCTCTTATTTCATTTTATTTGTAAGCAGTGATTATATTCAAATGCATATGCCTATTTAACAAACCATTGGACATTTTCAAATAAAACATAAGTTTAAAAAAGAAAGGAAAGGCAAGCAAATTTCTGCACATTGAAGTATTTTTGTATTAACTTTGTAAGTATTTTTGTACAAAGGAGACAGTCATCCTAGTAAGAGAATGTTGTCGTAAGATTGAGAAAAATTTTATACAAAGAAAGATGGCTATGTGTAACAATTCCATGGGGTTCCCATTTTGCTATAGCCTTCACAACTCTGAGTATCTTGTCCATTCGATGCTTCGTCCATGGATGATTGGATTGATCAGAAACTTGGAGCTTGTCCGTGAAGAGATTGTCCTTAAAGTGATCCGATGAGACATAGTCGTACGCTGTAATTCCCTAACTTTTTCCTGGACCGCCCTTTTGGGTTTTCAATCCACCGGGAAACCCTTTTTTGCCCAAGTCTCCCTTTCGGGTTTTCAACTTGCCGGGTGTACAAATTTTTTATTTATCCCTAATTTTTGCCTGAACCGCCCTTTCGGGTTTTCGGTTCACCGAGATGCCCATTTTTGCCCAAGTCGCCCTTTCGGGTTTTCAACTTGTCAGGTCATTTTATGCGTAGTATCTTTTGACTATGTCTGCGTTCGCAGGGTGCGGCAAGTCCTCGCCGTCCATGGTGGTCATAATCATTGCCCCTCTAGAAAATATGTTCTTGATCACAAATGGTCCTTTGTAAGTAGAAGTCCATTTTCCCCTGGGATCACTTTGCGGTAAGATGATCCGCTTGATTACAAGATCTCCGACTTGATATACCTGATGCCTGACTTTCTTGTTGATAGCCTTGATCATCCGTTTTTGATACGTCTGACCATGACAAACAACAGTAAGTCGCTTCTCGTCGATCAAATTAAGTTGGTCAAGCTGGGTCTAAATCCAATCGTCCTCAATTAAACCAGTATCCTTCATGATCCTCAAGGAAGGAATCTGACCTTCCATAGGTAAGACAACTTTCATACCATATACCAAAGAAAAGGGGGTTGCCCCAGTTGAAGTACGTGCCGTGGTACGATATCCGTGGAGAGCAAACGGTAACATCTCATGCCAGTCTTTGTAGGTGACTGTCATCTTTTGAATGATCTTCTTGATATTTTTGTTCGCGGCTTCAACAACACCATTCATCTTTGGCCGATAGGGAGATGAATTGTGATGTTGAATTTTGAACTACTCGCACAGAGTGGTGATCACAGTGTTATTCAGGTTTGTACCGTTGTCCGTGATAATTCTGTCGGGGATACCATACCGGCATATGAGGTTCTGCTTGATGAAGCGGGCAACCACATTCTTTGTAACTGAGGCGAAGGAAGCTGCTTCGACCCACTTAGTGAAATAATCAATAGCCACCAGGATGAAGCGATGTCCATTGGATGCCGTAGGCTTGATCTCTCCAATCATGTCAACTCCCCACATTGCGAATGGCCAAGGAGCTGTTAGAACGTTGAGAGGAACAGGACGAATATGTACCTTGTCAGCGTAGACTTGGCATTTGTGACAAGTACTAGCGTATTGATGACAGTCAGCTTCCATGGTAGACCAGTAGTAGCCTGCCCTTAGAATCTTCTTAGCCATTGTATGTCCGCTCAAGTGGATGCCAAAGGTGCTACTATGTATTTCAGTCATGATCAACTCAGCTTCAACTTTGTCCACACAACGAAGTAGAACAAAATCATGGTTGCGCTTATATAGGATACCATTACTTAGGAAGAACTTGGCAGCAAACCTCCTTAAGAACTTTTTGTCGTTGACTGAAGCTCCTTCAGGGTATTCTAGAGTCTGGAGATACCTTTTGATTTCATGAAACCAGGGTTGTTCCACTACTTCTTCGGTATTAATCTCATGAAAGTGCGCAGGTTCGTCCATTATTTCGATGGTGATTTGGGGAGCCTCATTATCCCAGTTGAGTTTAAACATAGAAGACATTGTAGCTAGAGCATCCGCTAGCTGATTTTCTTCTCGCGGAAAGTGCTCGAAGGTAATCTGCTCGAAATGAGGCAACAATGTTAGGACATGTTCTTTGTATGGGACAAGATTAGGATGTTTAGTATCCCACTCTCCTTTGATTTGACTGATAACCAAAGTCGAGTCTCCAAATACGACCAAAGATTTGATTCCCAAGTCAATAGCAGCCTTGAGACCAAAGATACAAGCTTCATATTTGGCCATGTTGTTGGTGCAGCTGAAGCAGAGTCTAGCAGTGAAAGGTGTATGGCAACCTTCCGAAGAAATGAGTACTGCGCCGATACCGTTTCCAAGTGCGTTTGAAGCACCATCAAAGTTCAGGGTCCATCGGGATCCTTGTTCAGGTCCGTCATACGGTCTGTTACCTTCAATGTTGTCCAATGTCATGATGTCCTCGTCAGGGAAGTCAAATCTCATTGATTGGTAATCTTCGATGGCTTGATGAGCTAGATGGTTAGCTAGTATACTCCCCTTTATAGCTTTTTGGGTAGTATACTGGATATCATACTCGGTCAGGATCATTTGCCATCTAGCGATCCTTCCAGATAAAGCAGGCTTCTCGAAGATATACTTAATCGGATCCATCTTGGAAATCAGCAAAGTGGTATGTGTCAACATATGCTGCCTTAGCCGGCGAGCAGCCCATACCAAAGCGCAACAAGTTTTCTCGAGCAGTGAGTAGCGAGTCTCACAGTCGGTAAACTTTTTGCTAAGGTAATAAATGGCATGCTCTTTTCGACCAGACTCGTCATGTTGGCCCAATATGCACCCCATTGAATTATCAAAAACAGTCATATACATGATTAACGGCCTTCCTTCGACGGGTGGCATCAAGATAGGAGGTTCCAGCAAATACTCCTTGATCTTATCAAAAGCAACTTGACAATCATTGTTCCATTCAATTACCCGATCTTTCTTTAACAGCTTGAAGATTGGCTCACAAGTAGATTTTAGGTGAGAGATGAACCTCGTAATATAGTTTAAGCGTCCCAAGAAACCTCTAACCTCCTTCTCAGTGCGAGGGGCAGGCATTTCTTGTATAGCTTTGACTTTAGCAGGATCAACTTCAATGCCTTTTTTACTGACGATAAATCCCAAAAGTTTACCGGACCTGACTCCGAAAGTGCACTTGCTAGGATTCAGTCTGAGCTTATATTCCTTCAGTCTAACAAACAGCTTTTGCAGATGGTCGAGGTGTTCTTCTTCTGTTTGTGAACGGGATATCATGTCGTCTACGTAGACTTCAATCTCATGATGTATCATGTCATGAAACAAAGCTACCATGGCTCGCTGATAGGTTGCCTCGACATTCTTCAGTCTGAATGGCATCACTTTATAGCAGAAGGTACCCCACTGCATAACAAAAGTAGTCTTCTCCATGTCTTCGGGGGCCATTTTGATCTGGTTGTATTCCGAGAATCCATCCATGAAGGAAAATACCTTGTGTTGAGCTGTGTTGTCAACCAATATGTCAATGTGTGGTAGCGGAAAATCATCTTTAGGGCTAGCCCTGTTTAAGTCTCGATAATCCACACACATTCTGACTTTGCCGCCCTTTTTAGGCACAAGCACAATGTTAGCAACCCATTATGGATAGGAAGTAATAGCCAGAAAGCCAACATTGAATTGCTTCATCACCTCAGCTTTGATCTTTTTAGACATGTCAGGCCTTATTCGGCGGACCTTTTGTTTGATTAGTGGACAGTCTTCTCTTGTAGGGAGACGGTGAACCACAATGTCTGTATCTAGTCCCGACATGTCTTCATAGGACCAGGCGAAGATTTCAACATATTCATTCAACAACTGCACTAAGCGCTCTTTGACACTTGGTTCCAGGTTGGCACCCACTTTTACCTCTTTCTTGTCTTTCTCTGTTCCCAAATTGATGGTCTCTAGCAACTCTTCATGGGGCAGAATGGCCCTTTCCTCTTGTTGCAATAGTCTAGCTAACTCTCCAGGCACTTTACAGTCTTCATCACCTTCGTACTCGACATGATTGACCAGATCCTCAGAGTCATTGAAGGCCAAGGCAGAATAATCACCCATGGAATTCGAAATGGATGGGTACCTGCATTTGTGAGTGTGGGTGTGTGTAAGGGATAGCCATCCTTAAACAAAACAAAATGCAAAAGGAAAGAAAATGAACACAACAGTTTATAGATGAAAACGTCCAATGATTCATTAAATATGGCATATGATAATGAAGAAATCAAGCCCTTACAAATGAATCTAAATGCCTCGGGTAAGGCATAAGGCAAAAGAGAGTGTACGAATTGTTTAATTATTACAGACCAAAATAGGAAATTGTTTAAAGATAAATTACTGATGGATGAAAGTGATGGGAACGAAGTCTTTCGCTTCCCAGTTGCTTAATCCTCCTTCGACGGTTGGAAAGATCCAATCTTCAAAGTTGTCTTCTTCATCATCATCTTCTAAGGAATTAATTCCATGGTGAGTGATTTTTACGGGTGGTCCTCTAGCCCGGGAGCGACGCACAGCTTTCTGGCCAGCAGCAGTAAAACCTAGTCCGAACTTATCCGTCTTGTGAGGAAAATCAGGCAATTGCCCCCACACTGTACTCCTTCCTTCTTTGATTACAACCTCTGCATCCTTAAGGGATGACATCCGGGACACCGGCTTGGTAATGATAGGTACATTAGTTATTGTTTTTGCAACTGCGACTTCAGGAGACACTTCTTCAAAGTGCTGGAAAGGTGTTTCTATGAACTTGCCATCCAACTCCATATATCGAAAGGAGTTGAGGTGACTTATCATATATTCTTCCTCCCCATGGACCATTATGATATTACCATGAACTGGGTACTTTAGCATTTGGTGTAGGGAAGTGGTGACTGCCCCAACATAGTGGATCCATGGCCTTCCCAACAAACATGAATATGAAGGACGGATGTCCATCACATAAAAGGTAGAGTTGAAGGTCTTTGTACCCACTTTGATTGGGATGTCCACCTCTCTGTGAACCATCCGCTTAGAACCGTCGAAGGCTCTAACAATGACGTTACTGGGTTTTAAATTCAAACCTTCGCAGTCTAGCTTGTCCAACGCCTTCTTCGGTAGAACATTCATAGATGAACCGGTATCAACCAGAACATGGGCTAGTGTAGTCCCTCTGCACTCAACCGAGACGTGGAGCGCATCATTGTTCTTCCTTCCTTTAGGGGTCAAATCAGCATCAGAAAAACCAAGACCGTTATCGGCTGTAAGGCTAGCCACGCACTCTTGAAACTGGTCTGCAGAAGTTTCTTGAGGCACGTGTGTCGTCTTTAAAAATTTGATCAAGGCCTTAGCATGAGCCTCAGAGCAGTGTAAGAGAGCCAACATGGAGATTTTAGAAGGGGTTTTCCCTAGCTGCTCCACGACATTGTAGTCGCTCTTCTTAATTATCTTTAAAATTTCTTCCATCTCCTTCTGGGTGGTCTCGGGGATTACCACAGTCTGAGCCTTCGTCCTGACAGGCGCTTCTAGTATCCCTTTACCCTTATCGGTAGTATCAACAGCGGGTCTAGCTTCGGGAGCATCCAATTCTTCAATTGCCGGGCTTTGCACAGATGATTTGACAGGTACAGAAACTCTCGAGGGTTCAAAGACTGCCCGTGGAGGAGCAATCTCTGGAGAGAAGATCCTTCTGCTGTGAGTTATCTTGCTTGTTCCCGCAATATTCCCTATATCAGGGGTTTCATCATCAGAATTCTCTTGAACTGATTCGATTTGCTTGATACCATGGTAAAAGATTTCTCCTCCGTATTTCCATGGTATCGTCTTGTTAGATTTATACGGGACATGCCCCGGCATGGTGATTTTTAACGGCACAAACTTAGGATTAGGCGTAATCTTGACAGGCCTTTTGCAGGTCTTGGGAAGATTGTCGGAGATGGTTATTATAGCAATGTCATTGGTTTAAGTAACAAAGGTAGAAGGAGTAACATGAGTGATAGTATCAACATGAGTCTTTTGGAAGAGGATCTCTTGGGTATCCATCAGGCGTTGGATGCTTGATTTCAACAGTGGGCAGTCAGTTTGCATGTTTGAACAAAAGTAGTAGTCTTTTCCACAACCTGGGAGTATCCCGGCTTTCATCAAATTCACTTTAACCACTGGTAACGGAGTCAAAAGGTCATCAACAGCGGTAACATTAGAATCTTCCACAATTGCATGGACATTATGACCATGTTTGGGCATTGGAGCGGATATCACGTTGGGTTTTCCAGGAGCATCAAACTCTACCTCCTTGGCGTCTATCAGGTCTTGGATCTTGTTTTTAAGAGCCCAACAATTGTTGGTATCATTCCCTACACTGTCTGAATGGTATGCACATTTTGAATTAGAGTGATAATAAGGAGAAGAGGTATTGGGGTTTTTCGGCGCTTCTTTCAAGTTGGTAAGATTCAGCTTTAACAAATGAGGGAGGACTTGAGCCGGTGTCATATTGATTCGGGTGAACTGCCGTTGTGGCCTTTCTACCCTTTGCTGGTTAGCTCTAGGTTGACTGCTTCGAGGTTGATCAGCTGAGGAGTTTTGAATCATCACAGCCCCCACCATTGGTCGGTGCTCCGTTCTTCCTTGATTTTTCTGGGAATAAATAGTAGAAGCTTCTTTCTTAGCTGGGAAGGTCTTCTTAACAGCAGTGGAAGCGAAAACATCCTTCTGAATTTTACCACTTTTAATGCCAGCCTCGACCCTTTCATCGGTCAGAATTAATTCAGTGAATCCTGCAGATGAACTCCTGATTAAATGATTGAAGAATGGGTCAGACAGGGTACCCAAAAACATTTCAACTAGCTCTCTATCCGACAATGGTGGCTGCACCCTTCCAGCCAGATCACGCAACTTTTGGGTATATTCCTTAAATCCTTCATTAGAAGCCATACCCATACTCTGTAGTTGAGTACGAGTAGGCGCTAAATCTGCATTGTATTGGTATTGTCGGTAGAACGCAACAACCAAATATTCCAAGTTATGAACATCAGATCTCTCAAGTTGATAGAACCAGTCTAATTGCGTGCCTGACAAACTATCTTGAAAAAAGTGGACCCAAAGATCCTTATCAGAGGAGTGAGGTTGAATCTTTCTAACGTAGGATCTCAGATGCATCTTTGGACAGGACAAACCATCATACTTAGAAAATGTAGGTACTTTGAACTTGGGAGGAATGACGATCCCAGCAACTAGCCATAGTTCTTCAAAATCTAAACCAGGTACCCTTTGCAACTCCATGGCTGCCAACCGATCCTCAAGATTTTTATACTTATCATCCGCCGGGGGATATTGTTGTTCGGAGTAATCTTCATCCTCGTCCTCTTCTTCTTCTTCAACTTCAGATTCGGAAGGAATCGCAACTCCTTTTCCTTTACCAACCCCTTCATCAGACATCGAAGGGAACTCGAGAACTTTTCTAGCCTGGCTTTCAAACCTTATTCCTATAGTGGCCATACCAGTCCTTTTCTTCTTTTTCTCTTTATCTTTCTCCAACAGTGCTTTAAGATCCTCTTGACCCTTTGCTAAGGTCATGAGGAGTTATTGAAATTGAGAATTTTGCGCTTGCAGATCTTTAACCGTCTGCTCCAAATCCATCTTGCTGAAATAAACAGCAGAAAGATAAGGAAACCTGGTGTGAAGACCTGTTTATGCATATGATGAATGATGTGTTATTCATGTAATGCATTCAAGGATTCATAGAATTCAAATTTGTTGCAAAAAAAAAAGAACACACGTCATATTAAGAAGAAATTTGTTAGTACATAAATGCCCCATGGGCAAAATATTACAAAATTCTTAATGTAAAAATACATTGTGCATCCTCTTTGGTGCGATGTAGGTGTTAAGAGTTTCTTCTTCATGAAGTCGACGGGTAAGTTCCAAAACCTTCTTCTCACTGGCGTAGAAGTTGGCTTCAAAAGTATTTCGTTCTTCTTTGAGTTGTATCCAACTCTTTTGCAATTCTTCCAATGATGTTGGCATGTCTGGATGTAGGAGGGTGTATGGAACCTCTCCTTCCATAACAGGCTCTTTGATCACGGGGAGAATGTAAGGGTATGGTATCATAAGACTCTGGGTGCGGGTTCGTACCCACTTGAGATAAGGTTCAAAGGGGATGGAATTCTTGTGCCCCAGTGTCTTACTATCCACTTTGTTGGGCATCCTCCAAGCTCGGATAAACCTTTGTCGAAGTCCTTGAGCGTCATTGTCAAAGTCAAAAACCATGTCAGGAATCAGCATGTCATGAGGGCCATCCCTCCGAGCATATCCAAACTGTCTTAGGGCTAAACAGGGGTTGTAAGTAATTCCTCCTCTAATGCCAAGTAGTGGGACATTAGGGAATTCCCCACAATGATCAATGATGATGACATTTTCTATAGACCGAGAACACCAATGAACATCAGAATTTGTGAGGGTCATTAACCGTTGTGACCACCTTAAACCCTGCTCATTCTTCAAAACTTATTGGGGAAGGTGAGAAATAAGCCACCTTGCTAGAAGAGGAGTACAACACATGAGAACACCTTTTTTCCTCATTGTTCGTGTGTGAAATGAGTGTAGGATGTCCCCAAGCAATGTAGGCACAGGATTCCGAGATATGAAAATCTTGATAGCATTCACATCTATAAGCTTATCAGGGTTTGGGAACAAGACCAAACCATAGATGAGGAGTGCCACAATCTCTTCAAAAGCTTGTAGATCTAGAGAATTCCAACAGTCTTGTGCCTTCTCAAACATAAACTTTGCCAAGAAACCCTTGACACCACTTCTGGTTTCCCAATGACCTTTGATATCACATGGTTTCAAGTGTAATGCTTGAGCAACATCTTCAGGCTTTGGTTCTCTTTCTGTACCGTTGTAGGGTAGTTGATGAAGAATAGGAATCCTCAGGAGTTGAGAAAATTCCTCCAAAGTAGGTACTAGTTAATAATCAGGGAATGTGAAACAATGGTGTAGGGGGTCAAAGAATTGGAAGAGAACTTTCACCATATCTTCTTCAATGTTAGAGTTGACCAAGCTGAGAAGCCTACCATGTCTTTCACTGAAGGGAGAATTCTCTGGAATCTTGGGAGTAAGCTCCTTGAGTTGAGGAGGGATTCTCATAAGGTTGACTTGTATTGTTTTCCTGCGAAGAGATTCCATGACCTACAAAACAAGAACAAAGATGAAGATCCAAACCCTTGAAATGGTTAGTGGATGCATATTGTTGTACCCCAAAATTTGCCCTCCCATATTCTTCAACATTTGCAAAGAGCAGGCTTCAAAATTCCCCAAGGGTTGCACAGTTCAAGGACCTCCGAACAGTCAAAAACTAGGGTTTTTGTTCTGACCAAGTAAATGAAGTTTACAAGGGTCCAATCAAGTCCCACATGCCTATAAATATTGTCAAGCATCCTCATACCAAGTTTCGAGACTTACAGCACAAAATTGCACAGTCAAAAACCCTAATTGCACTACAGTCAACTGTAGGGGCAAAATGGTCATTTGACAGTCAAAAGTTCAAATTTTTTATCAACATCTCATTTTGAAGCCATAAACATCATTTGATCAATGTTTGATCATGATTCTCAAAGCTTGGCTCAAAAAGTCTCAAGATGCAAAAGTTTCCATATTTGGACAGTTGAAAAAGTCAACTGTAACTTGACCAAGGCATAACTTCCACATTGTTTATCAGAAAAATTCCATTCAAAGCTCATTTTGAATAGAAAGACATTTCCTACAACTCCTATTCACACTTCAAGTCCAAGAAATGCTCTCACAAAAAGTTATCAATTTCAACATTATAGGTCATTTTCGAAAGTCAACAAAAAGGGACTTTAAGTCAAAGGCCATAACTTGAGATTTGTAAATAAAAATGACATGGGACCAAAGTAATTGGTTAGTGGACTTCAAGACCTTTCCAAAATGTCCAAGAACATGAGCAAATCTTAAAAATTGAGCAAGATATGCCTTGTGGAAGTTGGGAAATTTTTGGATATTTTGAAAAGTCAACATTGCTTCAAATGTCTTAAAAATGCTAATGGGCCTCTTTTTCTTCCAAGATTCATCATCCAAGGCATGTGCACGACCATTTGGCCCAAAGGGAAGTTTTTCATCATTTTTATTTATTTATTTGAATTTTTAATTGCTAATAATTCATTTAATTAATTAAAATATATGAAAAATACCAAACCTAAGTTTTTAAATCTTTTTATGCATAAAATACACTCAATATTTCGTGCATGATCAGATTTGGAAAGAATCAAGGCAATTGGATATGATTGGCATCAAAAACATGTGAAAAAGATTGAAAAATATTTGCCATGAAAATCAAATATCTCTTCATCAATGCAAAGGGTTTTTTGATCCAATTTCTAACCCTAATCATTCCAATACTTATATACATGATAACCCTAATGCCAATAACCTCCAAGCTGTGCCATACATCAATAACCAAGTTTGAGTTTTTGACAAAAAATTCCAAAACTGAAAACTATCTTCCAGTGCGATTCAAGCCAAAATAATTATCCCATTGCCTTCCTGAGACATCAAGAAACGTGTCTGAATAGTTTTCCACATCCCTAACGCCCAGAATTGGTGAATGGAACTCAAACTTTTTCACATTATATGCATATTCGTATTTCAATATTCAAGCATTCTCATTGCATTTTTCTTATAGATTCATACTAATTAATTGATTCTGAAGCTAACCCTATAGTTTGATCGAGTTTTTGTGCATTGTACGTGATTTCACCATTGAAACAGGCTAGGGTTCTTCAAGCTTCGAATTGGGTATTTTTGAATACTGTAAAATTAGAACACCTTAATACCATGATCAAAATCAGGAAGCTTGGACAATTCTAATGCAATAGTCGCGCCCAATTTATATAGCATCACAGCCTAATCGCTATTCTTGAAAAGAGCATATTTTGGTGGGGTTTAAAACCCCCGCTAACCCTTTTTTATATTTTAGGCAAAAGCGCATTAAAGAAGAAGATGGTGAGGTGTAGACCAGTAAGTGGTTCATTCAAATTTCGCGCGAAAATGCCCCACTAACTTTTGTTTTATTTCATATTATTTATTAGTTGCATTATAAACAAAACGCGCTCACAGCTCCATTGGCAAGGCATTTGGTTGGTAATCCCTGGGACCTGGGTTCGAATCCCAGGTCCCCCTCACTTTCAATAATATTTTTCCTAACGTTATCCTGTGCAGTTTCTTCCCTGATGACCATCCTACGCCCATGATCTCAATATGCCACTTGTCCCACAATCTCCATCCAATGGCCAAGATCTGAGGTCTATGGAACGCTGCAGTCAACACACACACACGCTAGCCAAAAAGTCAGACGAGGCCTTGCAACAAGTGGGCCTAATTGCTAGGAATATACCTCCAATATTGGGGACAGAACCCCCCTTGGTATTGTATTTCTTTCTATTTTCTTTGTTTTATTTTTATTATTTGTTTTAATTCCACTATTTTCTTTTAATTCAATAAAAATTAATTTCACATAAAAATAATATAAAAATCAGAAAAGACAAAAATTAAAATATGTTTTATTTAAAAATTATCTTTTTTTGTAAATAAATCTCACTAATTAATTAGATTTAAATTTAGGTTAATTTCAAATATCTTTTCTTAATAAATTTAAAATTTGTAGAATTAGGTTTTAATTACCTTAATTACTTTTTTTCTTTTATTTTCTCATCACTAATAATTAATTATTTTTATAAATCAAATTGCATTAATTAAATAGGGTTTAATTTTAGGTAATTTTCATATTTTTCTTAATAATAGCTAGAATTAGGTTTAAATTTCATTTAATTCACATAAAAAATCATAAATACCAAAAACCCTCAAAAATAATTTCTTTTTTATTTTATTTTAATTAATTTGTTAATAATAATTTAATTTCATTAAAAAGGGTCCAACGCCCTCGCTTTCAATTTTAATTTAATTCGCGCATTTATTTTATTTCTTATAATATTTATGTAACTCTCCCAAAGCCGTGTAAATTAAACTTTCATATTTCTCACACTTTATTTCTTTATTTTATGTCAAATCGGGTCCTGGATTAAATTTGGCGATGTGGATCCGCGCCTTTGTAATAGCGTAGGGATTTTTATGTTTCTCGCAACTTTTAAACTGTTAATTAAACTGCATGAAAGAATGAATGTTAAAATAAAAACAAAAGCGTAGATCACCAATACATGACAAGACAAAATATTTGAAAACGACACACAAATCACACACCACCCCTAGGGTACGCCTCACTATTGCCTTGCCCCTCGAAAGGTGATCGTCGAGTAGAGGATGTTTTAGTAAGTCCTCATGATCCAGGAACCTGGCATGAGGGTAGCTTCTAAGGTATCTTCCTATTGCTCTGGTGATCACCATGTCCCGAACTTCGAATTGACCCGAACACCTCCAACGGTGGTGCTACCTACCTCTCAATGGTGGGATGGCACTACTTTAAGGACATCTACACAGACGAATTCCTCAGGGTAGGTAGACGACTCTAGATACTTGCTCTAATTTCAAAAAACAAATTCAAAAATACTTTTCACACCGACACCTTTTCAAAAAGCTTTCGAAAGCAATTTTTCAAACACTCTTGAGGACCGATACAAGAGTCGAATTGAAATTTTCAAAGAAACTTTTTTAAAACCCACAGTTGAAAAGCAAACAAACCATTTTTGAAAACACAATGAGCAAGTATCTAAGAGCCCATGGATAACCATGGATAGAAAGGGTGCTAACACCTTCCCTTTCTATAAATCTACCTCCCGAACCGAGAAACTATCTCATAAGGAATTTTGCTGTGCTTTTGTCCTGTCCATGTTGGAGAAAATAAAAGACGGTGGCGACTCTTGCTTCCGCGACATTTCGCGAACCAGCGTTAAACAGTCAGTTCCAGATCCACCGATCACAGAACTGGCGACTTTACTGGGGAATAGAAACTTGTAAAGTGAGGTGTACCTTAGGGTTAGTTCATAACTGTGTTTTCAATTGCTTTCTTTGCTTGCTTTAAATTGTGGGTTGCTTGGGAGTTCTATAGATCCTAACCCGGATCTGGGGGATACCTTCTTAGGAAGTAGCAACAAGGTTGTGAGGGAACTGTGCGGGGTATACCGACATGGTTGAAGCAGCCTGCTACGTTGATGTGGCACTTTGGTGAGTACCGGTAACCCTTGAGTTCAGTCAAGGAGAGTACGGGGCCGCCGCGTGGTGTCGTGAAGCATCAACTGACCTTAGGAACCTTAATTGAACCATCTTGGCCTCTTTAGGGTAGTGAGATAACTGACTTTGGTGCAGTCCGAGGTTGGTTGATACTCGATACTACACTCAATTGAGGGTTGTTTTCTTGGAATATTTCGGTCGCCATTTCAGTGGCTAAATCGAAACGATGAACAATGAAAGCAATCCAATGATATTGGGACCCTTAGAACCCGATTACTTCTGATAGGACAGGTTGAGCCCACCAACTTCAAGAGGGTAATACCTAGACCCCATGCTGGCCTAAACTCTAAGGGCTCTTTGTGTGACTTGTGTGCTTTCAAACTTGACTATTTGCATGCTTGTTATTTGACACTCGAATTTCTTGCAGGTTTTGTTTACAGTCCTTAATCTGGACTCATAACAGGGTTTACCTACATTACTCCACGTATAGCATAACATCATAACATCATATCATTGAATACATCCTACATAAGACTAACCCATTTTAAGGATCTCAAGGGCTTGTGATGCAGGTCATGATGAACCAAAATGTCTAGCAAGGGGCAAAGGGGATTTATTTTCCTCTAGCCAGGTTGATGACTTAAGTCAAGGGCGATGACCCACTCGATATGGTGAGCCTTGAATCTTGAAGAAGGACTCTCAACAATATGCAGTGCCTTCCATCAAGCTACAAAATGCCAACTCTAACAATTTTCTTGTTTACCCTGCGAGATCCTTGAAAACATTGCATGCATACATACATTGCATCACAGGTACCCTTGTTACAGGTCACTTACCCCTTTTCGCTGTTTATTTCAGCAATGTCTTCCCAACAAGATAACCAGGGTCTTCATGCTCAAGAGACTCAGTTCAGGGAGATCTTTCTAAGCCTATCCAAGGGGCAGGAAGAGTTGAGGACACTCCTTATGGGGAATTTGGCCAAGCAAAGCCCCGATGATGACAAGGACAAACGGCTGAAACGTCTACAAGCTGAGGTAGATACAATGAAAACCCAGATGCTGGGGCAAAGGGCTCTCATCCAAGGTTTAGCTCGGGAACAAGAAGAGTTGAGGACCATGATCAGTCAACTCCACCAAGACAGATCCAACATGAAGCAACCTCGCCCAGAGCAACAGATTGATCAGGGTAAGCCAAGCAGGTCCAAGAGGCAATTCACCCAGCTTAACATGTCGTTGTTTCAAGCTTTACAACACCTGTTGAGGTTGAATCTGATTACACTAAGGGCTCCTCCCCGGAACCCCAACATCTCTGCTCCTAACTACCATCCCAATAGAAGATGTGCATACCACTCTGATGGCCCTGGACACGACACTGCCGACTGCTGGGCTCTGAAGAACAAAGTCCAAGACCTGATTAATGAAGGAGTAGTGGATTTCACCCAAGTGGGTCAGGCTGAGTACTTCTACCATCCCTACAGGATTCACCAGCTGAAATAACAAGTCCTGAGAAGAGAAGACTTTTTGTCCATTAGAATTTTCAAGTCGTAATTTTCTTTTGATTGTTCAAACAATGATCATGTCAAACGTTGTTATTTCATTAATGCATCACATATGTCTGTTTTGAATCAATATATTCGCATTCGCTATATTCAAACTGCTTTCATTTTTTGATGTCAACTCTCGATTAATAATGCTAAGCCTCTTGAGGGAGGATGACGAAAACGATACCACAATCTACAGTATGCTTTTGAACAGACCCCGCTAATGAGGTACATGCATTGTTTCAATTCCTAAACACTGGAGTTATAAGGAAGATAATCCCTCGTTAACCCCTTTGAGCCAAAGAAGTAGGAGTTTTTCCTTTTCGAAAATTAAAACCCTTAATCATAACCTGGGGCAGGGTAGTTCTCTCAGCTGATCCAGGTGCACAACGAATGGCACCAAAGAGGTCCTTACAAAAAAAAAAGACAGTGATGATTCTGAATAATCATAAGGATAGGCAGTCATTATATCTCAAAAATAAAAACCCAATAAGTCAAAACCTATGAAGGAGACTTATAAGACTGGGGCATCCCGCTGACTGTAATCACAAAAGAAACAGTTCAGGCAAAATTTAGGGATAGCGAAATCAAAAAGAAAGAGGTCATACAAACCCTCAATAACAAAAAGGAATGACTGCCTATTCAAAATAAACTGTCAACATCCGAACTATCACTGGTACATCAGAGCAAAAGACTCAAACAAGGTCTAACGCGTGATCAACTGAGTTTAGGTTTGAAGAACATCATGAAGAGCGGGTGGGTACAAATAATTTGAGCCTTTATCCTTTGTTTCTTAAACCGTGAACCAGGCCACGCTACAACCCTTAAAAGTCCTAGCTGAAGCATGGGTTAGTTCGAAAGCATACTGTTACGAAAAGTATCCTGACTCCTTAAGGCCTACGGTAAAATAACGAGTTGACATCACATTTTTACAAAATTCACTTGTTTTTACTAAAAAAGAATGCATTTTCAAAAACTTCGAGACAGACATAAGCTTTGCATTTTTGATATAACATTGGTTGCATATGACTTTTTGTTTGAACAGCAGGGAAATTCGCACGATGAATACCTAGTGAACAAAAGTACTTCCAATCAAGGGGCATGGCATGATCAGTGTCTACTATCTGGGGAAAATATCCGTCTAAGTCACTTGGGGCATTGGACGATCAAACGAAGATCTTCTGGTGGCATGGCAACACAAGCAGCCAGGGGCACCTCCCTGCATTCTAAGAGCGTGGACATAGTCGAAAAAATACTACGCAAAATCAAAGACCCGCTAGGTTGACACACCTAGGCAAAAATAAGGGCTTCCCGGCGAACCAAAATGGGTTCGGGCAAAAATAAGGGATGAAATGAAAAATCTGTACACCCGGCAAGTCGAAAACCTGAAAAGGCGGCTTGGGCAAAAATGGGTATCCCGGTGGACTGAAAACCCGAAAGGGCGGTCCAGGAAAAAAAATTAGGGATCAAAGCGTACGACTATGTCCCGGCATCTCGTCACTTGCCTGCCAGAAGAAGAGTTGTCAGGCGGCAATCATCAAGCACCTCCACAGGTATCTTCTACCCTCACCACGGAAACAGGGGCAATAATGAGTCGTCCAGGCGATCTAGTTGCTCTATCAACCAAAGTACCAAGGAAAGGTTAATACAAAGATGATTACCATCTACCTCTACAAATTCCAGATCATGGGTTAACATCCGAAACCAAACAGGACAATCATCCATTTGATCATCATCAAGTAACCCTACACCGGTTCCTACTCAACTTTCAAGCAAAGTCTTACACGGACTCATCCACAAGTAACCCTACACCGGTTCCTTTCCTTCTCAAATAAAGTCTTACACGGACCCATCATCAAGTAACCTTACCACGGTTCCTCCAGAAGTCTTACTCGGACTTATCATCAAAATGACCCTACACCGGTTCCCCCTGAAGTCTTACACGGATTTATCTCAAGTTCTACACGAACTTATCCTGCAGTAACCTTACCCCGGTTCTTCCAGAAGTCTTACACGGACTTATCTCAAGATGACCTTACCCCGGTTCATCAAGAAGTTTTACACGAACTTACCCCGTAGTAACCTTACCCCGGTTCCGCCAAAAGTTTTACACGAACTTATCCCAAAGAAACCCTACACAGGTTCTATCTCCCCAAAGATGCAGTTTTACACGGACTCGCAATCAGAAACCCTACCCAGGTTTTACCTCTTCCAGGATGTAGTTTTACACGGGCTCATCGTCAAAGTAACCCCACACAGGTTCCCTTCTCAAGCTCCAGACGTAGTTTTACACGGACTCGTCATCAGTAAACCCTACACAGGTTTCCTTCCTCCAAGATGCAGTTTTACACGGACTCGTCATCAGTAAACCCTACACAGGTTTCCTTCCTCCAAGATGCAGTTTTACACGGGCTCGTCATCAGTCAACCCTACACAGTTGTCCTTCTTTCCAAGATGTGTTTTTACACGAGCTCATCATCAGGCAACCCTACATAGGTTCCCTCTTTCAACTTACAAAAAATTACAGTTCAAAACTTCCCCAGGAGAGTCCAACCCAGTTTCCCCAGGAAAGTTGGAATTCATCTCCCCAAGCAATAAGTTTATCCCCAGTAGATTCTGGAAGCTTAACCTCGCAGAGCACGAACGCGTCCCCCGGCTTTATCCAAAGAGTTATTTCCTTACCAGGATATAACTGGGTTATCCTCAGCCAAAAGCCACGGAAAGAGCGTCCTCGACGAAGTCTTCTTACCTCCAGCGAAGTCTATTAACACTTCCAACACAACAAGGGTATCCCCAACAAGTTATTATCAACACTCAGCAAAGCACCTCTCTCCCCACAGAAGTATTGCTCCCCAGCAAGATCACTAGAGTACTTGTTTCCCCGCAGAGTAATCCATTCGCCAAGTTTATTCCCCAACGGAGTTATCTTCTCCTACTGGTATTCTTGCAACTATCATCCCCAGTGGAAGCAAAATCTATTCTTCAACATCAGCCCAGGAGTTAACTTCCCGGCACCCGTCAAAGGATTTACTTTCCTAGACGAAAAGACACATTCATAAACATCGCATTTTCATACATTATAGCATGCATATACGCATCATATCTCACAAACTCATCTATGTTGAGAACATCATTGCTTGATCCATATCATGCATTGTATATGACTGACCTTTACCTTTCAGGAAAGATCCAGTTAAGTTCTCAGCTACATTTCAAGACCTTGACCGGTTCAGTTAAATCGACCCTAAGATTTTTCTGTTTCTTATCCAGTCAAAGGCCTTCTCTGGTTCAGTCAGATCGACCCTAAGATCTCCCTGTTTCTTATCCAGTTGAAGATTTCAAGACCTAGACCGGTTCAGTTTAATCGACCCTAAGATTTTACTGTTTCTTATCCAGTCAAAGGCCTTCTCTGGTTCAGTCAGATCGACCCTAAGATCTCCCTGTTTCTTATCCAGTTGAAGATTTCAAGACCTAGACCGGTTCAGTTAAATCGACCCTAAGATTTTACTGTTTCTTATCCAGTCAAAGGCCTTCTCTAGTCCAGCTAAATCGACCCCTAACAGATTTTCCTGATAAAGACTCAGTAGAAGATATCCAAGATTCTCTCAATGATTACTGTTGAGGTTGAAGTCGCCTAAGATTCTCTCAATGATTACTGTTGAGGTTGAAGTCGCCCAAGATTCTCTCAATGATTACTGTTGAGGTTGAAGTCGCCCAAGATTCTCTCAGCGTTATTGTTGAGGTTGAAGTCGCCTATGATTCTCTCAGCATTCCTATTGAGGTAGTAATCATCCCAGATTCTCTCAGCGTTACTGTTGAGGTAGTAATCGTCCAAGGTCCTCTCAGCGTTCCTGTTGAGGTAGTAACCATCCCTGGTTCATTCATCACCGTTTGAAGCTCCAGATTCAGCTCCTGTAACCAGTCAGGACACATCTATACAAAGAGTTTGAAGACCAGCCCCTGTAACAGGTACGCAAGTTCTCGCTAAGAAATCTCTTACGCGATCGACACCCAGATGGCATCTATAAGCCCATCCACCCTCCATCATCTCTCAGCATGGCATCTATAAGCCCATCATCCTATTCATCAATCTCCAAATGGCGTCTGTAAGCCCATTCCCATCATCACACTACTATGTGAGCGCAAATTTCTGGGCACTCTAGTGTTCAATCATCTTCCACCTTTGGATTACGAAAGGCACGTCAGCCAATCTGCATCCTCAGGTTTCAGAAGATTGAACAGGGGCAACTGTTGTACCCCAAAATTTGCCCTCCCATATTCTTCAAAATTTGCAAAGAGCAGGCTTCAAAATTCCCCAAGGGTTGCACAGTTCAAGGACCTCCAAACAGTCAAAAACTAGGGTTTTGGTTCTGACCAAGTAAATGAAGTTTCCAAGGGTCCAATCAAGTCCCACATGCCTATAAATATGGTCAAGCATCCTCATACCAAGTTTCAAGACTTACAGCACAAAATTGCACAGTCAAAAACCCTAATTGCACTACAGTCAACTGTAGTGGCAAAATGGTCATTTGACAGTCAAAAGTTCAAATTTTTTATCAACATCTCATTTTGAAGCCATAAACATCATTTGATCAATGTTTGATCATGATTCTCAAAGCTTGGCTCAAAAAGTCTCAAGATGCAAAAGTTTCCATATTTGGACAGTTGAAAAAGTCAACTGTAACTTGACCAAGGCATAACTTCCACATGGTTTATCAGAAAAATTCCATTCAAAGCTCATTTTGAATAGAAAGACATTTCCTACAACTCCTCTTCACGCTTCAAGTCCAAGAAATTCTCTCACAAAAAGTTATCAATTTCAACAGTATAGGTCATTTTCAAAAGTGAACAAAAAGGGACTTTAAGTCAAAGGCCATAACTTGATATTGTTAAATCAAAATGACATGGGACCAAAGGAATTGGTTAGAGGACTTCAAGAGCTTTCCAAAATGTCCAAGAACATGAGCAAAGCTTAAAAATTGAGCAAGATATGCCTTGTGGAAGTTGGGAAATTTTTGGATATTTTGAAAAGTCAACATTGCTTCAAATGTCTTAAAAATGCTAATGGGCCTCTTTTTCTTCCAAGATTCATCATCCAAGGCATGTGCACGACCATTTGGCCCAAAGGGAAGTTTTTCATCATTTTTATTTATTTATTTGAATTTTTAATTGCTAATAATTCATTTAATTAATTAAAATATATGAAAAATACCAAACCTAAGTTTTTAAATCTTTTTATGCATAAAATACACTCAATATTTCGTGCATGATCAGATTTGGAAAGAATCAAGGCAATTGGATATGATTGGCATCAAAAACATGTGAAAAAGATTGAAAAATATTTGCCATGAAAATCAAATATCTCTTCATCAATGCAAAGGGTTTTTTGATCCAATTTCTAACCCTAATCATTCCAGTACTTATATACATGATAACCCTAATGCCAATAACCTCCAAGCTGCGCCATACATCAATAACCAAGTTTGAGTTTTTGACAAAAAATTCCAAAACTGAAAACTATCTTCCAGTGCGATTCAAGCCAAAATAATTATCCCATTGCCTTCCTGAGACATCAAGAAACGTGTCTGAATAGTTTTCCACATCCCTAACGCCCAGAATTGGTGAATGGAACTCAAACTTTTTCACATTATATGCATATTCGTATTTCAATATTCAAGCATTCTCATTGCATTTTTCTTATAGATTCATACTAATTAATTGATTCTGAAGCTAACCCTATAGTTTGATTGAGTTTTTGTGCATTGTACGTGATTTCACCATTGAAACAGGCTAGGGTTCTTCAAGCTTCGAATTGGGTATTTTTGAATACTGTAAAATTAGAACACCTTAATACCATGATCAAAATCAGGAAGCTTGGACGATTCTAATGCAATAGTCGCGCCCAATTTATATAGCATCACAGCCTAATCGCTATTCTTGAAAAGAGCATATTTTGGGGGGGTTTAAAACCCCCGCTAACCCTTTTTTATATTTCAGGCAAAAGCGCATTAAGGAAGAAGATGGTGAGGTGTAGGCCAGTAAGTGGTTCATTCAAATTTCACGCGAAAACGCCCCACTAACTTTTGTTTTATTTCATATTATTTATTAGTTACATTATAAACAAAACGCGCTCACAGCTCCATTGGCAAGGCATTTGGTTGGTAATCCCTGGGACCTGGGTTCGAATCCCAGGTCCCCCTCACTTTCAATAATATTTTTCCTAACGTTATCCTGTGCAGTTTCTTCCCTGATGACCATCCTACGCCCATGATCTCAATATGCCACTTGTCCCACAATCTCCATCCAATGGCCAAGATCTGAGGTCTATGGAACGCTGCAGTCAACGCACACACACGCTAGCCAAAAAGTCAGACGAGGCCTTGCAACAAGTGGGCCTAATTGCTAGGAATATACCTCCAATATTGGGGACAGAACCCCCCTTGGTATTGTATTTCTTTCTATTTTCTTTGTTTTATTTTTATTATTTGTTTTAATTCCACTATTTTCTTTTAATTCAATAAAAATTAATTTCACATAAAAATAATATAAAAATCAGAAAAGACAAAAATTAAAATATGTTTTATTTAAAAATTATCTTTTTTTGTAAATAAATCTCACTAATTAATTAGATTTAAATTTAGGTTAATTTCAAATATCTTTTCTTAATAAATTTAAAATTTGTAGAATTAGGTTTTAATTACCTTAATTACTTTTTTTCTTTTATTTTCTCATTACTAATAATTAATTATTTTTATAAATCAAATTGCATTAATTAAATAGGGTTTAATTTTAGGTAATTTTCATATTTTTCTTAATAATAGCTAGAATTAGGTTTAAATTTCATTTAATTCCCATAAAAAATCATAAATACCAAAAACCCTCAAAAATAATTTCTTTTTTATTTTATTTTAATTAATTTGTTAATAATAATTTAATTTCATTAAAAAGGGTCCAACGCCCTCGCTTTCAATTTTAATTTAATTCGCGCATTTATTTTATTTCTTATAATATTTATGTAACTCTCCCAAAGCCGTGTAAATTAAACTTTCATATTTCTCACACTTTATTTCTTTATTTTATGTCAAATCGGGTCCTGGATTAAATTTGGCGATGTGGACCTGCACCTTTGTAATAGCGTAGGGATTTTTATGTTTCTCGCAACTTTTAAACTGTTAATTAAACTGCATGAAAGAATGAATGTTAAAATAAAAACAAAAGCGTAGATCACCAATACATGACAAGACAAAATATTTGAAAACGACACACAAATCACACACCACCCCTAGGGTACGCCTCACTATTGCCTTGCCCCTCGAAAGGTGATCGTCGAGTAGAGGATGTTTTAGTAAGTCCTCATGATCCAGGAACCTGGCATGAGGGTAGCTTCTAAGGTATCTTCCTATTGCTCTGGTGATCACCATGTCCCGAACTTCGAATTGACCCGAACACCTCCAACGGTGGTGCTACCTACCTCTCAATGGTGGGATGGCACTACTTTAAGGACATCTACACAGACGAATTCCTCAGAGTAGGTAGACGACTCTAGATACTTGCTCTAATTTCAAAAAACAAATTCAAAAATACTTTTCACACCGACACCTTTTCAAAAAGCTTTCGAAAGTAATTTTTCAAACACTCTTGAGGACCGATAAAGAGTCGAACTGAAATTTTCAAAGAAACTTTTTTAAAACCCACAGTTGAAAAGCAAACAAACCATTTTTGAAAACACAATGAGCAAGTATCTAAGAGCCCATGGATAACCATGGATAGAAAGGGTGCTAACACCTTCCCTTTCTATAAATCTACCTCCCGAACCGAGAAACTATCTCATAAGGAATTTTGTTGTGCTTTTGTCCTGTCCATGTTGGAGAAAATAAAAGACGGTGGCGACTCTTGCTTCCGTGACATTTCGCGAACCAGCGTTAAACAGTCAGTTCCAGATCCACCGATCACACATATGATGCTTTATGATGTTCATGATGTATGCACAGGCACATGTACAAGCAAGTCACACAAGATCCTAGTTCCAGGCTTGCATGAGGTTTCATAGGTAAGTACCCTCTTGAAGTTAGTTGGCTCAAACCTATCCTATAAATAGTAACCGGGTTCTAAGGAGCTCAATATCACTGGATTATTTTCTGTGTTCATTGTTTTGGTTTAGCCACTTAACTGGCGACCAAAATATTCCAAGAAAACAACCCTCAATGAGTGTAGTATCGAGTATCTACCAACTTCGGACTGCACCAAAGCCGGTCATCTCACTACCCCTAAAAAAGGCCAAGATGGTCAAGTAAGGTTCTAAAAGTTTATTAGTGCTTCATGACATCACTCAGCGGCCCCGTATTCTCTTTGATTGACTCAAAGGCTACCCGTACTCACAAATATGTCGCACTAATATAGCTATTGCTTCAACCATGTCGGTATATCCGCACAGTTTCCACAACGTATTTCTATTTACCTATGAATGTTTCCCAAAAATCCGGGTGGAGGATTCAAACCCAAGCAAGAGAACCAAATGTAAAGCAATCAAAGCAAACAAGATAAGCATGCAAAGGTGATCTAAACCCTAAGGCTACTCCACTTTTAAGATTATCCCCAGCAGAGTCGCCAGTTCTGTGATAAGGTGGGAGAACTGACTTGAGGTTTTGCGTTTGTGTTCGCAAATGTTTCGGTTTAGCAAGAGTCGCCACCGACTTTTTATTTTATCCTAAGGAAAGGTCAAAAACCATAGGAAAGACCTTTGAGATTAGTTCTTGGGTTCAGGGAGTAGATTATGAAAAGGGAAGGTGCAAGCACCCTTTTCATCCATGGTTATCCATGGGCTCTTAGTTACTTGTTTAGGTCACTTGCTTTGCTTTTCCAATTGTTTGAAATGGTGCTTTGTGTGTGGTTTTAAAAGATGTTTTGAAAAGAGGCCATCATTGTGGCAACCTTTGTAATGATTCTTGTTTGAATGTATACAAAGGTGTTTTTGTCTTTTAAAAAGGTTTCAATGTTTGAATGTTTGATTTGGGAAATGTTTTGAAGTTGTGTTGTGATGTGTGTTTGAAAATAGCAAGGATGTTTTGCAAGCTTTTTGATCAAGTAACTAAGAGTTATCTGCCCTATTTTACTCAAATATCTTTCTTATGTTTTTAACCCTTTTGACAGTGTTGTTTCACCATTGCATTTGGTGAACAACCTTGTGTTAGGATGTTAAACGGGACAAGCGTGGGTCATCGTATAGACCATGATAGCAATTGTGTTGGGTATTTTTGGCAATTTTCTTGAGGAACTTGATCATTTTGTTTAGGAAACCAAGATAGCGTCATCGAGGGACTATGATCTTTTGTTTTGTTTTTGTTTTGCCAAAGTACCCAACATGCATACCATGGCCCATTTTTGAAGACAACAAGTGGATTGTAACCCTATGGGTGCAAGTGTACACTGTGTTTGATTTTCATGCATTTTTGTCTTTCATTAGGTCAAACTATTTGTTAATTTGGATTTTTGCATACAAACCCTAATTCTCTAATCATGGCATAATTGAAAGCGTAAAGTGCGAGAATTTAAGTTCTAAGTTATTACAACATGATTATGGGGATGGGGGTACAATTTTGAATGGGGGTATTTGACAAGAAATATAAACCCTAATTTACTATTACATCCAAATTGAATCACAATACATAAATATTTAAATGAACAATTTATTTAAATAAACAAAATAAATATCAAATAAATATGAATTATGCAAAAAAGGTTTTTGTTTGTTTATGTATGTAAAGGTATTTTTGATGTATAAAAGTATAAAGAAATAAATAAAAAAAACATTAATTTCAATTGTTTAAGGGATGAAACCCTAATTTCTTTAAGAAAATAATATATTATATTATTTATATACAATAAAATATATTAATATGTACAAAAAATAAAATATACTTAAAAAAGGGTATTTTTTAGTATAAATTATAATAAAAATAAAAATGTAATATTTTTGTATTTTTATTCTAAGTATTTAATAAAATAAAAGTATATATATGTGTATATATATATATATATATATATATATATATATATAATAAATATATTAAATATGTATAATATAAAATAAAATATGTACAAAAATAAATTATATTTATAATAATATTTTCAGTGTGAATAAAAATAAGAAACAAAAATAAAAGTATAAATTGTAAATATTTTTCAAGTCTTAATAATATAAAAAAAGTATTTAATATGTTTTCTATATTAGAAAAAATAAAACAAAATGCCAAATAAATGTAAAAAATTATGAAAATATTTTTGGAGCATTTTTTATGTTTGGAAATAAATAAACAAAGTCAAAAATTAAAACAAAAATGCAAAAATATAATTATTCAAGAAATTGGGCCAAGGGGTGCAAAAATGAAAAAAGGGAGGTGTTAGAAGCAAGCCAGGCCAAGCCCAGCCCAAAGCTTCATCTTCAACCTCCAGCATTTGTAAAACGCGCGTGTCCCCTTTACAAATTTGGATATCCTGCATACGAGCTCCATTGCAAAAACACATAACACAACTTGTAGAGAATTTCAAGACGATTCCAACCATATAAAAAACTAATCCTAACTCTCAAAGACCAGAGAGAATTTCTCTAGCCCCAAAATCTGACCTAGTTTTTTCAGCATGTTCATGGATGAAATTCTCCTAGCACACTTAATATAAATGAAAACTGAGCATATGTACAGCTTCATGGCATTGAATACTACATTTTTTATTCACAAACCTAAGGCTAAATGTTCCTAAATAGAGAGATAGAAAGTGAAGAAAAACCTATTTCAGTTGGATTCGTGTAGGACAATGCAGTGCTTCTCAACATGTTTTGAGGTGTCTGGTAGCTTGCCTGAACTTCACTTGATCTTTTCCAATAGCTAGCTTGCCTTGAATGTCCCTGAATCTGCCTATAGAACTCAACCTGCACAAGCTTGAAATGAAAATGGTGAACACTGTAAATGGAGTTACAGTTGGCAATGGAGGTTTGGGATAGCTTGAGTGAGTTGAATGGAAGGTATTTGAAGCAAAAAGGGGCAAAACGCACGAGCCAAATGAGCTATGGCACTCAAGTTGAAGCACCTGCCCTGTTTTGCCAAAGAATAGTGATTTCTGGCTATCAGGTGCTTAGGGGCTCAAACACTCGTGTATATTGCTCAAAGGGTTGTGTGAAAGTTGTTCAAAGTCTTTGTGTAAGTTGTTCTTTGCTGGTTTTCAAGTTGTGAGGATTTTGACAAGTTTTCTGGTTTTTGAAGTAAGAAAGTGAACTTGAGGTTACAGGCCTGTACATGCCATCTTATCACTTTGCACACAATCCTCTTGGCCCCTCTAATTAGTGGATTTGTTTAGCTGCAAGAGATTTGGCTCTATGCTCAAGGATTAGTGGTTTGACATAAAGCAACCTTTTGCAAAAATGGAAATGTGCCTTTTACCATTTAGGGATTAAACTTGTGTACAATACCCTAATGACCAAGACAATGCATTATCTCAATATATTTGCATTAAATTATGTAGTGTGAAGTGGTTTAGAGGCCTGCAAACTAGCACAAGGGATGCTGGTTTGAAAATGCCACTTGAGTGAACATGAATTTGCCATGGATACAAAGTGAGTTTTTGCCAACTTCAAGCATTCGATTCTCCCTAACCACAAATGTGTTTGAGGAATTCTTGGACAATTTGGAAAGCTTGAAACATTATTTATAATCCATATTTGAAATGAAACTTGAGACTCCAAGTGGAACTATGTGAAAAATAGCCTAGAAGATGGGTCAAACTCCTGCCTAAACTAGGGCAAAATGTCTCTAAGTTAAAAGTTTTAGGGACCCTTGTTCCAAAAATCATAACTTGAGATCCAAGCCTCTTTTTAGAAAACTTTGTGAATAAAAGTTGTAGACTTTGTGGAGGACTACAACTTTCATGTTATAAGTTTTGTTTGAATCCATTTGCATCATGGTGAAAATGTGGGACAAAGTTGGGAAAAAATAAGAAATTTTCATAACTTAAGAAAATTTCTATGTTATGAAAATTTTTCATTTAAAACCCTAATTTGCAATTTTGGGTTTATTGATGAACAATTTTCATAATTTTACACATCTTGATGAAAAATGACCCTTGGCACTTGATTTTGACCAAAAAGTCAAAGTTTGACTTTTCAGTGTACAGTCAAATTTTGATTAGTTGACTGAAAAATTCATTTGTCAATCCCGTGCATTTGAGATCTTTTGAACTTGTTGAATAGGTAATGATGGTGCCATTGAGTCCTTGAGTCTATGGTTGAGCTTGATTTGCCACTGGCTAGGTCAAACAGTCAAAAATTGCCTTTGTACAGAGAAAACCCTAAAAATGACCATTTTGTCCTTTTGGTGATTTGATCAAATTTCTTATGGAATTATGGTCAAACTTGATCAAATGGTTCATATGAGTTCATAAAGTTGATGTGGGTCAAAATTCATGAGGTTTGACTGTAAATTGGCCACAATTGACTTTTTCCCCAATACAGCTGATTTCTAGGTCAACTGTCCAATTGACTGGGCAAAAATTTGATTCAAGGCTTGAAACTTGGTATGGACAAACTTATGAGTCCAACATGAAGTATAAAAGTCACTTTGGGCATTTTAAGTCAAAAAATCCCTGTGCAAACTCAAACCCTAATTTAGGTCAACAGTGCAAGGAGATGTCTTGAGCAGAGCAAACCCTAGCTTGGTCTTGAGTTCAAAGAGCCTTGTGATGAGAAATGTTGATAAAATGAGAAGGAAAATTTTGGGGTACAACAATATTGTATTTGGTGGGATTTCAAATGAGATGGTTCAACATTTTGTCAAGCAGATGCAGTCTGAATTTGAGATGAGTCTTGTTGGTGAATTAACCTATTTTCTTGGTCTGCAAGTTAAACAAATGGAAGACTCCATATTTTCATCTCAGAGCAAGTATGCCAAGAATATAGTGAAGAACTTTGGGGTGGAGAATGCAAGTCACAAAAGAACCCCTGCTCCCACACATCGGAAGTTGACTAAAGATGAAAAAGGAGTAAGTGTAGATCAAAGTATCTACAGAAGCATGATAGGCAGTCTTCTATGTCTCACAACTAGTAGACCAAACATTGCCTTTGCTGTAGGAGTGTGTGCAAGATATCAAGCTGATCCAAAAGTTAGCCATGCCAACCATGTAAAGAGGATTCTCAAATATTTGAATGGGACGAGTGACTATGGTATGTTGTACTCTCATGGATCAAATTCTGCCTTAATTGGCTTTTGTGATGCTTATTGGGAAATGAGTGCTGATGATAGAAAGAGTACATCAGGAGGATACTTTTTTCTGGGAAATAACCTCATATCTTGGTTCAGCAAGAAGCAAAATTGTGTGTCTCTATCCACTGTTGAGGTTGAGTACATTGTTGCAGGAAGCAATTATTTTCAATTGGCTTGGATGAAATAAATATTAAAAGAATACAATGTCAAACAAGATGTCATGACATTATTCTATGACAATTTAAGCGCCATAAACATTTCAAAGAATCCCATTCAACATAGCAAGACCAAGCATATTGACATCCGTAATCACTTCATAAGAGAGCTTGTTGAAGAAAAGATTATAGCCTTAGAACATGTAGCCACTGCATTACCAGTGGTTGACATCTTCACAAAGGCTTTGAATGCTAATCAATTTGAGAATTTAAGAGGAAAATTAGGGATATGTTTATATAAGGGTTTGTAGAAATTAAAAGTGTGTGGGAATATCATTAAAGTGATATTATATTATTTGTGTTTCCAACAAATAAATTTTTGAAAATAATCATTACAAGACTGCCTCAAATTGTTTCCAACACGCTACTACATTTCTTCTCTTTACTTTCACAAACTCTTCATTCTCTTCAACAGCAGAAGAACCCTTTCCATTCCTCATCTCCTTGCTAGAAATTTTTCAAACATGTCTCAACATCACACATCTTCTTCCTCAAAATTTGCCAATGAAAATCTTTCCCTTAACAGAGTACTAGATGTTACTCCTCTATCAATGATCCCTCCGCTTGAGAAAAAGGTCAAGAAACCTAGATCATCACCAGCTAAGAAATCTAAATATGATAAAGGTAACTCCTCTTTTGCTACTGAAAATAGAACTGAAGAAGAAATTATCAATGTTAATAGAAGCATCAGAAGGCTTGTGGATAGATTTTTAAATGAAGGCTTTGATGTTCCTGGGATTTCTACTCCCCTTGCTCGTATGCCTCCTCATGCTGACAAAGGAAGTAATACTAAAAATGATGTTGTTGAATCATCCAAGAAAGATGCTGCTAATAGAAAACTCGAGAAGCTTCCTACCTCTTCCCTAAAAGAAGTGGAAGAATAAGATGTTGATCAATATGTTGATCAAAATGTTGAACAAAATGTTGAACAAAAATCTCCCTTTAAAGAAGATGCTATTGCCCCCAAGGAAGGAGAAGGTCAAAATGCTGACAATATAGTCAATGTAGAAGAGCTCTCTGACAATGAGCTCATCACTAATGTTCTACCTGGTATTGCAAGAAGGCTAAATTCCAATAAAGTGAAGGATGCAAGTATCACACCCCCTCCCAAAACAATCAATAAGAAAATCATGTATGGACCCCCAAAAGTAGGAAGTAAAGTGGTCCATCCTTCTAGCAAGAGAAAAGCTAGACCTGTTACCTCTACTGATGATGATGAGGATGCTGTAAAACGGTCCAAGAGTAAGAATAAAGTTGTTCTAGTTGAAGAGACAGACTCTGAGTATGATGTCGGGAAAGATGTCCAAGACATTTCTCCTATCAAAAAATCTGCAAGTAAGAAACTGTCTGTTAGGGTTCCTGATGCCCCACTTGACAACATCTCCTTTCACTCTGTTGGGAATGCTGAAAAGTGGAAGTATGTGTATCAAAGAAGGATTTCCCTTGAGAGAGAACTAGGATCTGGTGCATTAGAATGTAAGGAAATCATGGAGATGATCTCCTATGCTGGACTGATGAAAACAATTACCAGGTTTTCCAATGGCTATGAAACTCTTGTTAAGGAGTTTATTGTTAATATTCCTGTTGATTATGCTGACCATAAGAGTAAGGAGTACAAAAAAGTTTTTTTTAGAGGAAAGTTTGTAGAATTTTCTCCTGCTATTATAAAAAAATTTCTAGATAGGTCTGAAGATGTATGTTGTGAGCTGAAAGTAACAGACAATCAAGTGTGTAAAGCCATTACTGCTAATCAAGTAAGTGAATGGAAAATGAAAAATAAACTTCTTGTCAACAAACTGAGTGTGAAATATTCAATTTTACATAGGATTGGAGCTGCAAATTGGGTTCCCACTAATCACACTTCAACCATCTTCATTGGTTTAGGAAAGTTGATTTATGCTATTGGAAACCAAATTTTTTTTTATTATGGAACTTACATATTTGATCAGACCATCAAACATGCAGGAATTCGTGCCATTAAGATTCCAATTGATTTTCCTTCCCTCCTCTATGGAATTATCCTAAATCAGCATCCTGGAATCCTAAGTGGAAATGATATTGTATGCAAGAGGGAGTCTCCCTTGACCCTCCATTTTAATCTCTTTTTAGGAAAACATGTCCCAGACATTGTTTTGACATCTACTTCTGCTGTAAATACCTCCACCAAGGATGATATGATCAATGAACTAAGTGAAGTCTGCAAGGAATTAGATGATGTGATCAGAGTGAGCTCAGCTAGGAAGCTAATCTTTGAAAAGATGATCAAAAACGTATAAAAGGACCGCAACCTTGATGATACATTGAGTTCTGGAGGTGAAGACTCAAGTGTGGAAAGAAGTTCTGGTTCAACCAAGTAAATTGATCCTGATGGAAGTTAGACTATTTGATGTCTCTCTGAACTCTTTGTTTCTTTTTTGGCACTTGCATGTGCTTGACATTTGAATTATATGGTATGTACCCTAATACTGATATTATCTTGAATGTATCCTTTCTTTGGCTTAATATGACTAAAAAGGGGGAGAGAAAGTGAGTGAGTGAGTGACTAACCACTGACCATTGATTGAGGGGGAGCTCAATACTTGAGGGGGAGCCTCATGTCCCAGAAGATGTTTTGATATCTTCCTGTGCTAATAGCTAAGATTCATGTGCTAACAGCTAACTGCTAATTAAATGTATGTTTTGATTGCTTTGCTTATGCTACTGCCCTGATAATGCTCTGATAATTGTGTTGTTGCTCTGGTAATATGCTCTAATAATGTTTTAGCCAAAATTTTCCAAAAGGGGAGTTTGTAAGTGTTTGTCGGCAACAATTTTGGTAAAACAATGACTTGTTAATGTTTTGCTAAATGTCTTAACATTTGGAGCAAAACTGTTTTGAATGATGTCAAAGCAGATGTCTTCACATCTGCCTACTGAACTGATCTCATCCCAACATCAGTTAAGTCTTTTGTTTCATGTTTTCATGCGTGGCATAATTCAGGATTTGTGAACTACAGGTTGCGAAAAATATGGACGAGTATTTTTCAAATTGCATAATTTTATCTTGGCCTGTTTTTATGGAAAAATTCAAAAGATTTGAATATTTCTTTTAAGCCCAAGCCTAAAGCTTAGCACATATAAGGACTTGCTTAATTATTCAAATACAAACAACTTTTGAAGAAAAATACTTTATTTCTGATTAGAAGTTTAGGATTTTTATTTGTAATACACTTTAAGTATTAGTTTAAATACTTGAGTTGTTATTTGGGTTGCTAATTGTGTATCATTCATAAGCTTCTAAGCATTGAATGATTTAAGTGTTTCAAACTTATTAATTTTGTAAGTGGTTGAAGGGATTTGAGGATGGCCTCATACCTAGGTGATTCTTAGGTACAAGTTTAGCTTGGGTAGTGATTAAGTGATTAGATCGTAAATTGGTTATTTACTGAGGTTCTATGAATTGATAATATTTAGTGAACTTGTCTCTGGCTTGGTATCCCCCAGAGTATGTGTTGTTGTACACTGAACTGGGTGAACAGTCTCTTGTGTTTTTTTACTACTTTTGATTTTACTGCACCTTACTTGCAAGCAGATATTTCTGTCGTCACATCTCATTCGATATCACATATCTGATACCCGGATTTTAGGTTGAAATAGTCAGGGTTAGTTAAAAAATTATGTTAGTTAGTTAGGGATTATTAGGAAGTTGGTTTTCTCTTATGGAGAATTTTGATTCAGTTTAGAGGAGTTTTTGTTTTTTCTTGTTATTGAATAAGCTGTTATTTTATGTTTTTGGAAGTTTGGAAACTAGTAGAGGTTCTGTTAGAGGTTATAGGAGGTTATGGTTAGAAAATTCTGTCATGGATAAAATAAATAGTTAGTTAGAGGGCTGCAGACAGTTATAGGTGAGATGGCTTTTTGTTGTAATGAAATAGAGAGAATTTGATGAGAGGAACGAGGTTTTAATGTATTGTCTTGAAACTAGAAAACTGGAGGGAAGTAACTGACTCGGGCAACTTGTTATTCGTACGGGCAGTTTGTTAATTATGTAGGTTAGTAAAAAGATAAGAGAGAGTTGTTGGAGTGTCAAGTGAAATGAAATTATTTTGTCACCGAAACTTGTAGACGTGAGACTTCCATAACTAGGTTCCTCTGTAACTTCGTCCAATTTTAACTTCTAGATTCATTTGTGCTAGTACATCAGGACCAGGAAACCTCTTCCATATCGGAAAACATGCTCTTTAGCATTCTGCCTCTGCATTTTCAGTAGCACATAGCTGGCCTTCCATTTTTTAAATTGCACCCTGCTATTGCACATGTTGCATCTGGTGTACAAAATTTATAACCGACTGCTCTAATTTCCAGAATGACTTTACTTGCTTGAATTGAGGATTGCCTAGCTTGTTTGACTGATATATGACAATGATGTATATTATTCTTCTGATTTTAGATAATACCATGGATGGATTTTGATCTTTTCTTTTGGTTGTTTGGTACAGTAGGCAGATTTGGAGCAATTTGAAAGCATGGATAATTCAAATCTGAGCATATTGATGAGACAAAGATGCGACATATTTTGAGTTTCGGTCATGAATAATGAAGACTTAATCAAGAAGATATAAGTCTGTGGCATGAAGAATATGGAGTTTAGCATGGAAGAAACATGAAGTTGTACATGATGTTTAACGACTTGTTCCTCATATTTTGTAGGATAGTATCTTGTAATTTGGATAATATCTTGTAATCTTTTCCTTCTAAAAGCTTCTTTTAAATTTCCAAAATTTCTTGAATAGCTCCTTAAGCCTTTGTATATTATTTGAATAAACTTGAATAAAGGATGAAATTTCGATTATGGACTTTGAATGAGAGTTCAACCACATGTGACTTTGAATGTTTTTTGAACGAAGTATTTGTTGTTTTTCTATGAAACTTCGTTTTAACTGGCTTGATGATGTGAAGCTAAAAATGATCATATGGTGAAACTTGAAGTCTTCCTTGTAGAGAACCTTGAACCTTATGGAAAAGGCCAAACATCCTGAGCAATTTTATCTTGACTTTTGCGTCATGTAATTCAATCACCAATTCAAATAACAATTTAAGCTTCTCTTGATGGAAGAAGGTCAATTTAAAACTGAAACTTGTAATGGTCAAAATCTTATCAAAAGATATCCTCCTTGTATGGCATGATGATGCACCCTTGAATTAGAACCTTAGTGTGTCATGAGTACCAAAAGATCCCTTCAAGAACCTGTGTTTCACTCAATAATTGAAACCCTCTTGAATGCCACAAAATTAAGGAAATAAACCTCAACTCCTAGGCACAATAAAATGATGAACTCGCTCAAAACCCTTGATTTTGAAGAGAATACCTCATGATGATGGAGAAACAAAACCCTGAGGAAAGTGAACTCAATTGAAACCCTAATCTCTGTCCTAAATGAATTTGGAAAAACCTTGTATCTTCATGCTGAAGAAATCCATAAACAATGAACCAAAACCCTAATTTGCAAAGTCCTTGATCCCAATGCCAAGTTTATTGATCATGTATGATGTGTTAGATGACCTAATACAAAAGTGATGTATATGTAGAATATGTGATGCATAAGCCATATACTTTTTAATAGAAAGGTAGGACAAATTTGGGGTATTACACACTGTAACTAACTTGCCACCAAACAAAACTTGAGAGTCAAATCTCAATGAGTGTAGTATAGAGTATCAACTAACTTTGGACTGCACCAAAGTCGTCTATCTCACTACCTTATAATGGCTATGTTGGGTCAATTAAGGTTCTAAGGTCAGTTAGTGCTTATGACACCACGCGGCAGCCTAGTATGCTCCCCGACTAACTCGAGGGATACCAGTACAAACCAATGTGTCGCACTAATGTATCCATCACTTCAACCATATCCGTATACGTTGTATAATTTCCATGATCTATTTCTACTTACCTAAAATGTTCCTCAGATCTAGGTATAGGATCTTTGTAAGAAATAAAACCCAAACAACCCTTTAAAAATAAAGCAGACAAATCAAACAAGGAAAGCATTTAAAAGTGATCTAACTCTAAGGTAACCCCACTTTTAGTAATTCCCCAGCAGAGTCGTCAGTTCTGTAATACAGTGGGAGAACTAACTTGTTTTACGTTTTATCGTAAATGTTGCGGATAGCAAGAGTCGCCACCGACTTTTCTTTTATCCAATAAGGAAAGGGTGAAAAGAACAAGAATGACCTTGAGATTATTGAGTTCGGGGGGTAGGTTATGAAAAGGGAAGGTGTTAGCACCCTTTTCATCCATAGTTATCTACGGGATCTTAATCTCTAACTCACTTTGTTTTGAAAATCTTATTTGCGTGCGTGTTTGAAAATATTTTGAAAAAATGCCTAAGTATGCAAACTTTGTAATGATTCTTGTATTAGTTAAGAATGCGTACAAAGTGTTTTTGAAAATATTTCAGTAGAGTGTTTTGTGTGAAAAATGTTTTGAAAAGTGTGAGCAAGCGATTAACAGTATTCTGCCCTTACTCAAAGATCTTTTATGTTATTCTCCTCCTACTTTAGATAGTATTATCCTACCATTAGTTAGTAGGAATCCCTATCGTTGGATGTGAAGTGATAGGCACGGGTCATCATACAGTCATCGAAGGCAACTCGTATGGGCACTTTAGCAATTTATCGTAAGGGACTAAGATCGTTTACCAAAGGCAGCATCGTAAGAGTAACTGAGGGACTGCGATCTTTTTAACCGAGGGTCTTTTCTAAAGCATCCCCACGTTCAAGGGACATGACTGTTTTTATTCGAAGGCAATAAGTTGGATTACCCTAGAGGTGACTGTGTGAAAAGTGATCCAATTCAGTTATTTATCTTGTATTTAAGGTTAACTATGCTTGTTTTTAGATCTTTCCATACAAACCCTAATTAGATTACACAATTATAAGGAAAGCAGTAAATGCATAAAGTAAAGGTGCCGAAAGTAAATCTGAACTATTACAGGGCTTCGGGAGTGGGGATACAAAACCATAAAATTGGGGGAAACATAAAGTAAACCTTAATTAACTATTACATACTGTAGTAGATACATAATTGGGAAAAACTAATGCGAAAGTAAATACGCGAAGATTGTAAAAGAGAAAATGGAAAAATTGTTTGGGTGATTGCATGACGAAATTTTTTTGATAATCATCCTAAAGTCTAATTGATTTTAATTAATAAAAAATTTTAGGTAATTAAATTAATTGAAACCCTAAAATCTAAGTTGATTTTAATTAATCAAAAAAATTTAGATAATCGAAACCCTAAAATCAAAGTTGATTTTAATTTAACCGATAAAACCTAAAAAATAAAATTAGGGTTAATTAAATAAAACCAAAAATTAAATTAGGGTTAATTAAAAAAATGTTTTTGAAAAAGGTTTTAGATGAGGGCTGAAAAGATGTATTGGGAAGAGCAGTATACGAAGATCGCCAAAGCGGGGAGGGATAACCATAAAATAATTCCCCATCTTTATCGAGAATATCGGTATTACAAGGACAAACACAAAAGACTCGCTTTCCTAGCCAACAATCTCATTGAGGACATCCCTAGAAGTTTGAGAGACGCGGAGAGTGTAATTGTTCATCTTCTAAAAGATGTTTAAGACTTTCTCAAACTTTGTCGAACAATGGTCGATTATTTCAGAGAAGACATCTGCAAGCGTGCTTAGAAGATTGTTTCCCTTTGTTTAATTTCTTGCAAACACGTTTATTGTTTTTTAAGTTATAATATCTTTCAATATATGAATTACGTTACTTTTAATAAAGGAACTTGGTTTCCATATGTCGTTTTCCTATTTATTTTTAAGATACTCATCAATAAAAAAAGATAAAAAAGAAATAAAAAAAGAGAAAAAATAATGTTGAAATATATACCCAAGTGAATAAGGCATTTAAAAGTAGAAACCCTTACATATTCTTACATATTCATACACATGAATACATTCACGAACACCTGCATTTCATACAAAAACTTATCTCTTTCAAAAAAAATTCTCCAATTGAACCATTGGTAGGAAAAGAGAACCAACTCCTTGGCCTCCGTATCAGACAAGGGCCTATCAACATACAACAATGAAACAAATTGAGGATAATCAAAATGCGTTCAAGGAATATCTCGAGCAAGTCAAAGGCGATGTCAACTCAATGAAAGGAGACATGAGTGAAGTTTGTCTAGCTTTGAAGAACATTATCGATAGACATGATCAAATTCCTAGATAGCTTTTGAAGAAGTAGCCCAACCAAATGGTGCATCAAGCGATCACCAACTGAGAAAGGAGCCAGAAGCGGAACCCCAAAATTCCGTCATGGCCCAATAAGAAACAAAAGAAGCTGAGACTGAAGGGTTTGTCCCACCTCCGCCAAAGTTAGGGGCATCTCATACCCTGCAAATTCCAATCAATAATGCAGACAACTACTTGGACCTTTGTTGTACCCTAATTTTGGCCCCTAAGAATCCCCTCATCATACCATATTGATTCAATCACAACAAGATCATATTAGGGCTTTTGGTTCTCCTCCCTATCTTTAGCCTTGCTCTTTGAGGAATCACCAAGCACCTTGACTTGTTTTTATTTTGTGATCATGCATGTTTTGTTTTAACTTTCCTTTTAATTAATAAAATGCAATGTTGGTTTGTCTTACTTGTTAATAATGTAGGTAAAGGCAATGTGGCTTAGCAAGTTGATCCATGGGTTCATGAGTTTATTTCCATTCCCCAATCAATAAAGCTTGAGAAATTCAAACCTCACCATTGAAGTTGTTTTGGAAGAAATGGCATGGCAAGGTTTATTTTAGTTCACCATATTTCAAAGTTATCAAGATTGATTCAAAATTACAAGGGGTTGATTGAAGAAGTTGTCATGGTTGGACAAGGCCTTATTCCCATTAGTTACAAGTGAATATTTCTATCAATTCTCAAGATATGGAAGTGGTTTTCGTTGCTATGAGTTCTCATTATCATCCTCAACAACTTCTATCGACAAAGAAAGAGTGTTGGTACAAGAAGGTTGTTTAAAATTGCCAAAGTTCCTCAAAGCATTTTCTTGATCTAGGAGCTACGGTTTTAAACTTCAAAGAAGTATATCTTGCTCATCTATTGGTATTTTGGAGTGATTCCAAAAACATCCTTCTCTTCAAAGGGCTATTAACAAATCACTTAAAAAGTTTCAAGGAGTTTTAATGTGGAAGAAAATTGATGATGAATAAAGATTACTAGTCCTCCAGATGAACCCCCAACTTCCCATGCGTGACTTCAAATGATCATAACTTGGTCAATTTTTATCACCTTGAGCCCACTATTTTTTCACAATGATCTTAAGGATGTGAAATTTATTACTTCTTTTATATACAAAGTAAGAAAATGGATGGAAGATGCACTAAGGATACAAAAGATTATAGGTAATTTCATGATTTTTTGCCAAATTTAACAATTCATAACTCTCTCACTTTTTGGAGATTTTGAATGGTTCAAGTTTCAAAATGTCATTCAAGAGGTTCTTTTCAGGCCATATTTTGTGGTCAAGAGAAAATTTCAAGAGGGAGGCCATATTTGGATGCAAAACATTATAGGTCACTTTTGAAGAAAAACTTGAAATATTTCTAAGTATGGAAAGTCAACCTCTTTTTCCCAACTTTGACTCATTGCAACTTTCAGCTCAAACATCCATTTGATTCTATTCTTTTTCTATTGCAAAGCTTGTATTCTCATATTTCTAAAGCATCAAGAACCCTGCTCTAAGACCCCTTGAGCTGAGAATGCCATTGTTTCAAATTAGTAACTTGGAATTGAAGTTTCATCGCAAGTCAGAATTTAAATTTCATGTTACAACTTCTAACCCTCAAATTAGCACGCGTTTTGGGTCTAAACATGATTAGCCAAATTTCCCAAGTGGATTAGTGCATTGAAACGCGCATTTTGGATGAGTTTTAACAAAAGAGAAGTCACTTTCTTCATGATGCAGACCCACATGAATTCCCTCCAAATTGCATCATTCACCCTTCCTTTTGATCCCATTTGTGTCTCCTATAAATATATGATATATCCCATTCGTTTTCTCAAGCTCGAACAACCAAAATGACCCTGCCAAACTCGCTCCATAACTCACTTTTCTGCAACTTCAAAATTATTGTCCAAGCCTTTTTTAATCCATTTTTTCTATCAATTCACCTTCCTTGGTCTTTCTTGAAGCTAACAGAAGAAGAATTGAGCCTTGAAACCTTCTGAATTGATCTGACCAAGTCCATTTACAGAGCTCTGCAACTAAACTTCAATATGTAGATTTCTCCATCAATTCATCCAAACTTTGATATCATTGTGAAGCTCTCATTGCCCTAGTTCTAGTCGCAACACTTTATTTTAACTGGAAACACGTTTTGGCCATGAATTTTCAAATTCCTTTTCAAAACTTTCCTTCCAAATTGCTTGAGCTACAATTTATATATATTTTTCGCGATGGTGTGGTTGTCTTCGTCTTGATGAGACGAAGAGAATGGTACTGGTCTCGTGCTCTAATTTTACAGTTTGAGCAAGCTCGATTTGAGACTGGCTAGAGGTTGAATATGACCAACGTGTCATCCTTCAACCAATGAAACAACACCGTTTAGAATTTTTGAATATCTGATTTAATTAATGATCATGTGTGTTATTCACTAATGACCATGATATGCACAGTGCCTCTGGTCCATTGGATTAGCTTACTAACGCGTATTGACTCTCATCCATTGGTCAATATTTTTTGGACTTTATTTTATTTTCTGATTTTTATATTTAAATTGTTCAAAACTTCAATAAATCATAGAAAATTCATTTTAAGTCCAAAAAATCTGAAAAAATTATGAAAAATATTTTTGATTTTTGTCTTTCTGAATTATTTTTTTTTACAATTTTATTTTGTGTTTTGATATTTTTTATAAATTTTCACTTTATTTGAATTGTTTTAAATGTTTAAAAATACTTTTATGTATTTTTAAATTCTAAAAAAAAAGAATGATCCAATGATATTGTGACAAATATTGGTGACCTCATTTATTTTTTATTTATGAATTTGTTATTTTTTATTATTTTTGGTTTATTTTACTCATTTCTTTTAATTTTAAAAATAGTTTCTGACTTTAAAAAATTACCAAAAATTTTATAAAAATATTTGAGTTCATTTATGATTTTTCTATGGTCTTACTTTATCTTTCTTGTTTAATTTGAACATAGTTGGAATTTTTCTCTCTTATTTCTATTTTAAAACATTTTAAAACCCTTTTTTAATGCATATATTAAATGTAGTATTATTTTGTATTATTTTCTGGCTGATCTTGGGTTGAATTTTTGATCATGAACTTTATTAACATTATTGGATCCATGGTGTTGAGTCTAACTCCATAAAAATGGATAAATGATTTTAATAATAGTTTGATTAAATTTTAATTCAAATGTGGTTTGTATATTCTTTCCCACCCCTCTTCATCTTATCCCTTTCTTATTTCACTAAGTGTTATTGGAGCATGATCTCTATATCATGTCTCAAAATAAATGGTGCATAGAGTGCTATTGATCGACCTCAAAATAGGTGAGATTTCTTTATAAGTCCACTTACGATTGCTTAACATAGCGCTAAATTTTGTCCCAATTCAAGAAAATGATCATTCGTGGCCCAAACTTATGATTGCATGCCCAAGATGTTAATTGGAACCCTTTGATCTAATAACCTTGAGATTCATTATGTAGTTGCTTTGTTTCTACCAATCTTCTGATGGATCTTCATTAATTTTGGTCAATGCGGATCACTTAAACATCATTTATCATTATATGTTACATTGAAGATCCTTAAATGGATGATATACTTGACATAAAGCAAATGCAATTCATTGTGTAGAGGCTTTAGTTCTACCAATCCCCTAATGAGTTCCAAATGCAAGTTTCAATATGGTCATCCTACTAACCACTAATTACTAATAATTGACTTTATTTTGTGTTTTTATTTTATGCTCTTTTATTTTGTGCACCATTTATTTAGCATTTACATTTCATTCTATTTTTCATCTTTTCTCACTTGAGCATTTAATTTCTTGTCATTTTTATTTTTCTCACTTGAGCTTTTTTTTAAGACACTTAATAATCAACATGAACCATAAAAAACTTTAATGATACTTGGAATATTTGGTTACTATCCTTGGCATTATGGAGTATTGGAATTCTTGGACTTAGGATTAGAAACCTTGGCCTATGTTGCAGACCTTGTGACCTTAATTGATATTTTGTCTGGAGTTATTGAGGTTTACATCAAGACATTGGGTTATTTGTTTATTTTGTGTGCAGGTTATTGTGATTACATACTTTGTTTGTAATTTGGGATTCACCCGTATACAGTCGTTACTCTGCCTAATTTTTGTGAAGACTTAATACACTTGAAGTTTAGTTCTCTCAAGAGGTCTAGTATATTTGCTTGCTTGGTTTCAATCCAAAGAATGGGAATTCTATCTTGACTTATAATGTCAAGTATTGGATTCTTGTTGGTTAGATGGTTCTTATCCCTATCTTTTACCTTATGTTGTAGGATAGTATCTTCTTCTCCTCTCATCTTCTTTAATTTCAAAAATATTCTTCCTCCTTTTGAAAACTCTTCTTATTTTGAAACTTGAACCATTTTCATAATAAACTTGGACTTAGGTCCATGCATTTTCAAAACATTTTCATGAATAAACTCTAATCAACTTAATAATACCTTGACATTTTTTGTGAGAAGACTAAAAGTCAATCAATCTCATTTCAAACCATTTTTCCACTTTGGCTCTTTATTTTAAAACTTTTTCTCAAAAGATCAGACTCTTATCAATCCTTGTAGTGATGCCAACAACTATACTTCTATAATATGCAGTGAAGTGAGATATTTTCCGCTTGGGTGTTGAGTGAGGCATTGTTGATTTTAATATCCAAGTGATGTCCTCCACTTTGAGATGGTGCAAATTCTCCTTTCTCATAATTGTGGGTAGTAAGTATGTTTTCCACACGGACAATGACGATGATGTCTTATTTCATAAAATCAACCAACACAATTGTGTTTTAAAAGTTTTAAAGGTGAACTACATGTACCCTGATCCCCTATTGCACGGTGTTGTACCCCAAACTGTGCCCTCTCATATTTCTCAAAACATTTCAAGAAAGATCTCCAAGTTGGTCAAGGTAGTCCAAGGGTTGGCCAGACAAGCTCTCTCCTAAGGCAGTCTACCCCAAACTAGGGTTTCACGTTGCATCAAGATACTTGAGTCAAAGTGATACAAAATTCTCACCAATGTCATAATATGTTCTCAAGATCATCCATGTCAAGTTTCAAGCCTTGCAGAGAAAGTTTGCTCAGTCAATTGCTCAAAGGCCTGAAAAATCGACTATGCTAGGGCAAAAGTCAACTGTGGCCCACATACAGTCAAACTTTAAGCTTTTTGGTCAACATTCTCATTTTGAAGTATATTTCATCATTTTATCAAGGGATTATCATGATTCATCAAGGATTGCTCATAATTCATCAAGACTCAAAAGTTGGTAAATTAGGGTTTTGTAGGAAAAGTCAACTCAACTTTGACCAAGCATAAATTTCTCATAATTTATGATAAATGACCCATCCAAAGCTCATTTTGAATAGGATGCAATTCCCTACAATCCATCTTCATCTCCCAAGTTCAAAATATGCACTCACAAGATGTTATGAATTTGGACATTATAGGTCATTTTGAAAATTCAACAAAAACACCATTTTTGTCAAATATTCATACATGAGCATGGAATATTAAAATGAGATGAGACCAAAAGGGTTGATTAGAGGACATCTCAAGATTTCTAAAAAGTCCAAAAACACCCCCATAAGGTTAAAATTGAGAGAGATATGCATTGTCAAAGTTGGACAATTTTTGAAAAAATGCATGAAGCAAATATTGACCAAACTTGGATTTTTTCCAAATGGGCTTATCTTTTCAAGTTTGAAACTCATTCCTAACATCGTCCACGACCTCTAAGCCAACCCATACATTTTTCTACTATTTATGCTATTTATTTTGATATTTTATTCATTAAAGTTCAGAATTAAATAAATAAATAATAGAAATGATGTAAATTTTAATGTGAATCCATTTTGGGAAAGTTTTATGCTGGTTTATGTCAATTGATTTCGTGCAATAACTTTTCAAATATGTCCAGGTTCATCCACATGTGAAAATGGCATAAAATCATCAAATATGGCATTTTTTTCAAATCTTGATCATGGTCTTAAAACACAACATTATGAGGGAGATTCTTTCCATGATTTCTTGTCTCCTCATTCTCCTCTATAAATATAGATCCATACAAGCTTGAAAGGGACGAAATTCCTCTCTAAAAAGCTCTCAAAAAGCTCTTCAAAAAGCTCTCTAAAAGCTCTTCAAAAAGCTCTCCAGAAATCAAAGAATTGGTGCAAGTCATATCTCGAGGTTCCGGTCTCTCGCAATTGACATCAAGCGTCAAACCATCCTCTTGAAGTTCTCAGGAGTCTTACAAGGCCCAAGAGAAATCCATCACACACCTAGCACACCCTCATTTGACAACACCGGTTTGGTAAAATTTTAAATTTCGAATCTCTAATTTTAATCACATTTTATGGTATGTTAATGTTTGTTTGAGTTTATATAGAACAGTTATGGATGGTTGAATCATAGGTTCCATGCAAGAATAAAAAAAACACCATAGTTAGAGCATGAAGCTTTCGAAGATTCAGGCTCAGGGATGCTCTTTACACCTCCCAAAAATATTGTTTCAGGCCCATTTCTCACTCTTTATTTCTTTTTCATATTTTAAATTTATCTATTTATTATTTATTTTACTAACCAAATAATTATTTTTCTTTTTATCAAAAAATCACAAAAATATTACTTTCACAATTAGGGTCTAGATTTTATTTTTATTAAAAAAATCAATTAATTTAATTAGGTTATTAATTTTAGACAATTTTAATTTCCTTTTGTAAATAATTAAAATCAATTAGAATAAATAGGTTTTATGGCTAACTTAATTATTTTATTTCTTTCCTAAAATAACAAAATCCCAAAAATATGTCATTTAATTATTTTCATTAATTAATTTAATAACTAATTAATTTTGCATTTAATTCTAAAAACCTAATCTTTTTTCTTAAAAAATATTAAAAACAACAAAAAAACATTTTCTTTTTTTAATTAGGATAGAAGGGTCAAAACTAGGGGTGTTCAAAACCAAACCGGCCCAATAGAAAACCGCAAAACCAAACCGAACCAAACCGAAACCGCAAAAAACCGCATTTGGTTCGGATGTATTTGGGTCATTTTCTCGTGGAACCGCATGGTTCGGTTCGGTTTGCGGTTTGTATTTTACAAACCGAACCAAACCAAACAAAACCGCATTATGTTATAAAATCTTACTAACCAATATATATTTCTATAATTCTTTAGAGAAATCAACATGTATTATGTGTATATTTTATCATACTTTGTATTATATTCATTTTAATTTACAAATCATAAAAAATAAAATATTATTCATTTATAAATACTATTTTCACAAAATATATTTTATCATATTCTATGTATAATATTTATTTAAGAATGCAATCTTGTTGATATCATTATTTAGATTTAGATAAAATTATAATACGCAATTTTATGTATCAAATTATAAATTTATTTTGACAATTATAAATTTTTTATGGTAATGTATGAACAATTAAATATAAAATTATATTTTCCTATATATTTGTATGTATGACATAATAATTATTTTTGTAAAAAACCGAAACAACCGAACCAATCCAAATCGCATTAGTTTGGTTTGGTTTGGTTCAGATTTATTTTTAAAAGCCAACCGAACCAAACCGAACCGCATGTTTTTTTCTCTTGCGATTCAGATGATTTTTTGCTTCAAAACTGCCCAAACCGCACCGCGAACACCCCTAGTCAAAACCCTAATTTCTCGTCGATTTCATTTATCATCGCGCCCGTTGTTATTATTTTGCCCAATTATTGTATCTGCTCACAGTTTGTAATAATTTAATTAGGACATTTATTTACTTTTACCGCTTTTAATTTCAAAGGGTTTGTTTTTGGCTATGTAAATACCCGAAGCCTTGTAATAACTTAGTTTAAATTCCGCATTTTAATTTCCGCAAGTATTTAATTTCTAGATATGTGAATAATTAGGATTTGCATGACAAGAATGTATGACTAATTTTGAATAGTTGGATCACCCTAAATGTGCAAAGATAAATAAATCTGAAACTGAATCACTCGCACATGCGCACTCCTAGGGTACACTCCCACTTGGTTGCCTTCGTTAAAATGATCATTTAGTATAGGTTGTTTTAAGGGTCGTCCTCTTGTCTAAAATATCAAAGTTGCCTCGGAAAGGTTGCCTCGGATATTGTTGCCTCAGATAAATGATCTAAGACATTAGGGTTACCACTAAGACGTCCTAACATTGCTTTAGTGACTGTATGTCCCTTTTCGAATTGACCCTCAAACTCCAACGACGGTGCTACCTACTCACTAATAGTGGGATAGAATTGTCTAAAGGAAACAAGCATAGAACGATTCTTTTTTCGAGTAGGTAGATTAGTTCTTAAGTACTTGCTCAATCAAAACAAACTTTTCACACTTACACTTTTACGAACAAAGTTTTCAAAAACACTTCATTACACTCCTGAAGACAGAAGCAAGAGTTAAATCAAAGTTAAAACAAAAACTTTTTCAAAACCCACAAACACAAAGAAAACAATTTTGAAAACAATGAGCAAGTACCTAAGAGCCCGTAGATAACTACGGATATAAAGGGTGCTAATACCTCCCCTTTCTATAATCTACCCCCCGTACTCAGAAATATCTCGAAAAAAGAATTTTTCTGTGCTTTTTTCCTTTCCTTGTTGGATAAAATAAAAGTCGATGACGACTCTTGCTTATCGTGACATTTTGCAAAAACAAACGCAAAATGCAAACCAGCATTCCAAAAATAGTCCGGTTCTGGCCACCGTATCACACACGGAAGGTGGTACGCAGGCACTAAAGGTTCGCAACCATGGCGGGTGCAAAAATCATAAAAAATACTTCTTTTCTCACCTCCATTACCTATTTTTTTATACAACATTTTATAGCCAAAATATACATATTTTTCAAAGAGGTTCCTACGGAGTACCGTAGATGTCTAGGGTGCTAATACCTTCCCTTTGCATAACCAACCCCCTTACCTTGAATCTTTCCCCCTCTTTTTGGGTTATTCGCTCTTTTCCCATTCCTTTGGAAACAATAAAGCGCAGTGGTGATTTTTATTTTGATTTGTATAAGTCTAGTCAATCCAATGGCTTAGTCTTAAACGTTTCTACCGCTACAGAAAAAAATGGCGAATTCACTGGGGAAAGGTTGACCTCTTGTTGTTCCATCCCTAAGTGGGTTAAACCTATCTTTGTTTATATCTGTATATATGCTATTGTTTGTTATATATTATATGTTGTATATCTGTTTGTCTAGATTTTCCTGGTTTTAAGGGTGCTTGGTGATTACTTATAAGTCCTATACTCGGACTTGGGAAAACTTTAATATAGGACGAGTGGTATAGTCATGTTAACTTTGAGGGAGTAATCCCAAAAAAGAAGGCATGAGATCCCCCACTCAGTGGAGGCCCCTTTGACTGTAGTGTCATTTACCGAGTAATCGGGAAGACGTGCTGCTTTCGACCTGGGAGCATGCTGAAGTTGAGTACCGTAGAATACCTAACCCATCTTGGCCTTTTAGGTGTAGTGAGAAAGCTATGACGGAGTAACCTTGAAATAGTTGTCACGTGATACTACACTCGGACGAGTTTTTCTTGAGAATATTACTAATTACCGAGTTAATCGGGAAGTTGGTAATATTCGAAGGAATGATGTAGACTCTTGTAACCTCTAGAACCTTGTTCAGAAGGTGATAACCTTTAGACCATACCTTATGGGTAGTACCTTCGGCCTCATGCTCATGTCGTTGAACCTATGAACCCTATGTTTGTGATCTTGTGTATGATTGTTGCATCATGCATCCATGCACTCATAAGAATCTTTTGAAGAAATTTTATTTTAAGGGACTTGAAAGTTGATCATTTGTGAATATCACATGTACCTTTTGACCATGGATTCTGGAAAAAGAAAGACTGGAAAATACAGTTTCAAAGATCCCAAGATAGATGAGTTGATCAGTCTAATTCACGAGATTGAGTGTTCTACAGATTTTCGGAAGAAGTATGGATCCATTATTCCTCTCATGAAGCTTAGGATGAAGGAGGGTATTCTCTCGACCTTGGTCCAGTTCTATGATCCGATGTATCATTGCTTTACTTTCCCTGATTATCAGTTGATGCCTACACTAGAGGAGTATTCTTATCTGTTGAATTTACCTATTACCGATCGTGTTCCTTTTACTGGTTTGGAGGGTGAGCCAAAACCACATGAGATTGCTACTTTGATCTATCTGGGGAAGTCTGAGGTAGAAGCCCATATGACTACTAAAGGAGGGATTAGAGGATTAACAACTCAGTTCTTATTGGAGAAAGCTCGTTACTTTTCCAGAATAAACAGTACAGTCGCTTTTGAGGCCATCTTTGCTCTACTTGCTTACGGGTTGTTTTTATTTCCTAATGTGGATAAGTTTGTTGACATTAATGCTATCAGGATCTTCATGATTACAAACCCAGTTCCTACATTATTGGGTGATGCTTATTACTCTATTCATCTTCAGAACTCTTATCATGGGGGGATGATTATCTGTTGCATGCCTCTGTTGTACCAGTGGTTTATTTCTCATATGCCTCAGTCTGATGCTTTCTGGGATGTCATGAAGGAACCCCGTTGGGCTCCTATGATTATGGCACTTACTCATTCAGATATTGATTTGTATCATCGGGCTTACCATGACATAGAGATTGCCAACAGTTGAGGTAGTTTCCCCAATTTACCTCTTCTTGGTACAAAGGAAGGAATTAACTACAACCCTGTTCTTGCACGATGACAGCTTGGTTATCCGATGAGGGATAAACCAAATAGTATTCATTTGAGTAGTTTCTTCCTGAAGGAGGGAGAAGACCATAAGGAAGCTAGGGAGCAGATTAAGAAGGCCTGACATCACATTCATAGAAAGAGTAGGAAAGACTTGGAACCTAGGGGGCTGTTTCTTTAGAGCCTTATCTCCAGTGGGTCCAAGCGAGAGCTAATTAGTTGAATATTCCGTATTCCTGGGAGGCACCTATGCCTGATTTTTTTGTGAAGACCACTCCTCCCTTATTGGATTATGTGGAAGAGCTACAACTTTCTTTGGTCAGGATGCAACAGGAAAAGGATGCTTGGAAGAATAAGTGCCAAACTTTAGAGATTTCCTATAGAGTAGACTTGAAGGAGAAACACGACTTGATTGAGATTCTTGAGAGTCGGGTTGTAGAGACCATGGAGAGGCAAGGGGATTTATTTTCCTCTAAGCCTCAGTCATATGCTAGTTTCTCACTTCATAATTCAGGTGATTGGAAGGAGGTTTCCACCAGATATGCGAAAGAAAACCAGAGGTTGAAGGCTCAGATTGCCAGGCTTACAGGGAAGCGCCAGAGTATAGAGTGATCTCCATCAGCTTTACTTCTTAGGGTTTTATACTTTATTTTCATCTTGTACTTGGGATTATTGAAACTTGTAATCCATTTTGAAGTTATTATAATAAAAAATTTCAGTATTTCAAATGTGTTATTACTTTGATATTTGCAATGTGTCTATAAATCTTTAAGTCCCTTGAAATATTAATAAAATAAATCATATGCATTACATATCATGCATCATATTGCACATATTTCTTGCATTTATTATGCATATCCAGGTGTCTTACCAAGCTTCTTTACTTCGTTCAGCAAGCTGTCTCACCAATACAATACTCGAGCTAATTTCAGAAGGAAGATGGACAACTTAGAGCAAGAGAATCGCGAGCTGTGCGAGGAAGTTACTGCTCTGAAGGATAGCATGGCCAAACTCACTGCTCTGATGGAATCTTTGGTGGCTGCTCAGAATCAGCCACCGAGTGTTCAACCTCAACAGAAAAAGGTTACTATTGAAGCTCTGATTGTTCCGGTGTCTGCCATTCCAGCTGTTGTTCAGAATCGCATGCCTTAAGGTTGTCCATGGGGAATGCCTGATAACTTTTCCCCTGAAGGTTTCAATCTTGATCCTCAAGTTACTCCTGTTGCACCTCCTTCGGTGAATATGGCCCCATTTGTTAATGATTATATGTATTTTCATTTTCCTCCACCATGTGAAGACTTGGGCCTCTATGATAGAATGGATGATTTTCAAGATCAGTTTGACAAGATGCAGAGGGAGTTGAAGGCCCTCAGGGGAAAGGAATTTTTCAGGCAGAATGTGAATGGTTTATGCTTGGTCCCGAATGTCAAGATACCTGCGAAGTTTAAATTCCCGGAATTTGAGAAGTACAAGGGCAACACTTGTTCTTGTGCTCATCTTGTGATGTATGTAAGAAGAATGTCTACCCACACTAATGATCAACATATGTTGATTCACTTTTTTCAGGATAGTTTGAGTGGCGCTGCGTTGAAGTGGTATATGAGTTTGGACAACATCAATATCCATAATTTCAACGACTTGGGAGAAGAGTTTATCAGGAAATACAAATACAACATGGACATGGCGCCTGACCGTGATCAACTCAGGGCCATGGTCCAGAAGGACAGGGAATCATTCAAAGAATATGCACAGAGATGGCGTGAGGTAGCCGCCCAAGTGATTCCTCTCATGGAATAAAAGGAGATGACAAATATTTTCTTGAAGACTCTGGGTGCTTTCTACTATGAGAGGATGATAGCGAGTGCACTAAGTGACTTTACTGAAATGGTGGGCATGGGTATCTGTTTGGAAGAGGCTGTAAGAGAGGGTCGTTTAACAAAAAGTGAAAATTCCGGAAGTACGAAGAAGCCAGCCTATGGGTTTTCGAAAAAGAAGGAAAGAGATACAAATGCTGTTATTCAAGAAAGGAAGGTTAATCCTCCTAGAGGAAATTATCAGCGTCATCAACAAGTCGCCTCAGTAACTCCAGTTGTGGGTGTAGCTCTAACCACCGTTGCTTATCAAAGACCCTCCCATCAGGGGAATCAAGGGTATAATCAAAGAAGGGAGAGTTATGACCCTATCCCTATGAGCTATGAAGAATTACTCCCGATGTTAATTCAAAAGAAGTTGGTTCAGACCAGACCACCTCCCGCTATACCATCACCATTGCCTTGGTATTACAAGACAGACCAAACATGTGCTTTTCATCAGGGAGCACCAGGGCACAATGTTGAGAATTGTTATCCTTTGAAAACTGAAGTACACAAATTGGTGAGGTCTGGTATCTTATCCTTCAAAGATGTTAGCCCTAATGTGAAAGATAATCCTTTGCCAAAGCATGGGGGAGCAAATGCTGTGAACATGGTGGCCGGTTTTCCAGGCGACTTCCGAATTTTCAATATTAATTTGGTTAGAGGAGATTTGGTAAAAATTCATGTAGACATCTGTGAATTTAGCTACTATACGCATGACCAGTCCGGTTGTGCTATTTGCAGTATGGATATACAGGGTTATGATAAGATAAAGGCTGATTTGCAGGAGATGATGGATGAGGGCCTCATCCACATAATCAGGCCTAGGGAAGAGTATGAAGAGGAGGTAAACATGGTTTCTGGATGTCCTGGAGAGTTCAAAATCTTTGAAGTGGCATAGATGAATGAGTATCTTGTACAATTGCATGCTATTTTCTGCCACATGGCCGGTTAGGTAGAACATCATAATGGATCTTGCCAGATTTGCCGTCGGGACTCCCGAGGATGTTCAATTGTAAGGGAAGGTATTCAATTATTATTGGATAATGGAACAATCAAGGTTACAGGACAAAGGGATGATTACCATGAGGTTAATGAGATTGAGGTTTTTTTGGCTGAAGAAGAGTCAGATGAGGAGTCTGCCTATGCGGATGAGTTCTTCTCCTCAAATAAATATATGTTTTCCAGAGATGACTCTATAATGACTGAATATGTTGGAAATGGAGTAAATGTTATTGTGCCTTGTTTTGGTGAACCCATCCCTTTTGAAGTTGAATATCATGGCAAGCCAGCTATTACTCCATTGGTGATTAGCTTACCGGGTCCTGTCCCCTACAAGTCAGACAAGGCTGTACCCTACAAATATGATGCTACAATTTTAGAGGATGGTGTGGAAGTTCCCATCCAGCCAATTCCTAGTGTTGGAAATATTGCTGAGACCAGCAGAGTGACCCGCAGTGGTCGTGTATTTGCACCAGTTGTTCGTGGAGATGTTAGTACTGGAAAGAAAATTGTTGAAAATGTTGAACCCAATAAGGAAGTGGGTGAATCTAGTGGAGCTACGCTAGAAAATGAGGTAGATGATATTTTGAAGATAATCAAGATGAGCGACTACAGAATTGCAGATCACCTACTGCATACTCCTTCAAAAATATCTATCTTGGCTTTATTGATGACTCTGCTCACAGAGAATCTTTGATGAGGGTATTCGACCAAGCTTTCATGGAAAGTGATATGCCTATAGACCAATTCAGCAGTGTGGCATGGAACATTACATCATGTAATAACCTGAGTTTCTGCGACGATGAACTGCCCGATGAAGGAAGGAATCACCCTCCACATCTCTATGAACTGCAAGAATGATTCATTATCCAATGTGCTGATTGATAATGAATCCGCATTGAACGTTATACCAAGGAGCACACTTATGAAGTTGAATTATCAAGGAACGTCCATGCTCCCAAGTGGAATTATTATGAAAGTGTTTGATGGATCAAGGAAATATGTTATTGGTGAAGTGGACTTGCCTATTCATATAGGCCCACATTTGTTTCAGATTACTTTCCAGGTCAGGGATATTGTACCCGTTTATAGCTGATTGCTGGGACGGCCGTGGATACATGAGGCAGGGGCTGTCACTTCGACTTTACACCAGAAGTTAAAGTTTATTCGTGAAGGAAAAGTGGTAATTATAAATGGAGAATATGCATTATTGATATCTCATTTGTCATCTTTCAGCATTGTGGAAGCGGATGAAGCTGCTTTTGGAACACAGTTCCAAGCTTTATCCATTGATAATATAAGAGGAAATGAGAATTCTATGGATTCATTTAAGGATGCTTAGCAGGTTGTGCGTAATGGCCATAGTGAAGTATGGGGACAAACTGTTGATCCACATGTAAACAAGAATAAAGTTGGCTTGGGGTTCTCTGTGAAGAATGATAAAGGTAAGAGCATGAAGTCAAAGTCTGCTGCAGGAAAGTATCAGGATATCTTTCGTAGCGGGGGTTATCTTCATCCAACTGTTTCCGGGATTAATGCCATTGTGAAAGATGAAGCAGAACCATAAATGCCAAATTATGTGATGCACGGAGTTAGAGTTCAGAACTGGATCACCATTGATGTTCCCTCTTGCATACATGTTTCTAAGTAATTTGTTTTTTTTAATCTTTTTGAAAATCTTTCACTCTGCCCAAGGTGAAAGTATTGTATAGGCTTATCTGTTTGCTTTGATTTTGAAAATCAATACTAAAAGTTGTCTTTGTTTCCCAAATTGTGTTTTTGTTTTTTGTTTTTTGTTTTTTTTCTTGGAAAATGGTAATCAGAAAAATCCTTTCAAAATAAACAATAACTACAATTCAATATGCATAATCACTTATTATATGTGTCAGTTTCTAAAAGCAATCATAAATCATATGTGCATATTAATTAAAAAACCTGTTGAATACAATGAACTTGCACCCTCTCCCAACTTTGAATGTCCTGTGTATGGGGCCGAAGAAGAAGACTATGATGAGATTTTAGAAGAGGTATCACGGTTTCTTAAGCGCGAGGAGAATGCCATTTAGCCATATAAAGAGCCATTGGAAGTAATAAATTTGGGTTCAGAAGAAGATCCGAAGGAAGTCTAGATTGGAGCATTACTGCATCCTGATGTGAAGAGTATGTTGGTTGAGATGTTGAAAGAGTATGTGGATATTTTTTCTTGGTCTTACCAAGATATGCCTGGTCTAGATACAAATATTGTAGAGCACCATTTGCCGCTGAAGCCAGAGTGCCCGCCAATCAAACAGAATTTGCGAAGAACTCACCCAAATATGGCAGTGAAGATCAAAGAAGAAGTTCTAAAGCAGATAAATACTGGTTTTCTTGTGACATCAATGTACCCTCAGTGGATTGCCAATATTGTCCCAGTACCGAAGAAAGACGGAAAAGTTTGCATGTGTGTAGATTACAGAGATCTAAATAAAGCTAGTCCAAAAGATGAATTTCCATTGCCACACATTGATATGTTAGTGGATAGCACAGCAAAATCCAAAGTTTTCTCATTCAGGGACGGATTTTCCGGGTATAATCAAATAAGGATGGCTCCTGAGGAGATGAAAAAAAACAACATTTATCACACCCTGGGGAACATTCTGTTACAGAGTGATGCCCTTCAGGTTGAAGAACGCTGGTGCAACGTACCAGAGGGCTATGACAATCCTATTCCATGATCTGATGCACAAGGAAATTGAGGTATATGTTGATGATATGATTTCTAAATCCCAGACTGAAGAAGGGAATGCCGAAGATTTGTTGAAGTTGTTTCAGCATTTGAGGAAGTATCGTCTCCGCTTGAATCCAATTAAATGTACCTTCGGTGTTCGGCAGGGAAATTGTTGGGTTTCATTGTTAGCCAGAGAGGGATTGAATTTGACCTTGATAAATTCAAAGCAATTCAAGAAATGCCAGCGCCGAGAACTGAAAAGCAAGTCAAAGGGTTCCTTGGGCGTTTGAATTATATTTCGAGATTCATTTCCCACATGACTGCAACCTGCGATCCAATATTTAAGTTGTTAAAGAAAGATCAGGGTTGTGTGTGGACATATGACTGCCAAAGGGAATCTGAAAGTATTAAAGAATATCTGCTTGAACCTCCTATCTTGCTCCCTCCTGTCGAAGGAAGACCATTGATTATGTATCTGAAAGTGTTAGATAATTCCATGGGCTGTATTTTGGGACAACAAGATAAAACAAGTTAGAAAGAGTATGCCATTTATTATCTCAGTAAAAAGTTTACTGATTATGAATCGCGGTATTCCATGATGGAAAAGAAATATTGTGCTATGGCCTGGGCGGAAAAACGTTTGCGGTAGTATATGTTGAATCACACTACTTGGTTGATCTCTAAAATGGATCCAATCAAGTACATTTTTTTAAAAGCCTGCTCTTACTGGGATAATTTCCCACTGGAAGATGCTGTTATCTGAATATGACATCGAATACCGCACTAAATATGCTATTAAAAGTAGCATGTTGGCAGATTATTATGCTCACCAACCAGTTGATGATTATCAGTCCTTGAAGTATGATTTCCCCGACGAGGATGTGATATTTCTGAAAGTGAAAGATTATGATGAACCATTTCCTGAGGAAGGTCCCGATCCTGAATCTCGCTGGAGCATGATATTTGATGGAGCTGTGAATGCTTATGGTAAAGGAATTGGTGTTGTGATTGTCACTCCACATGGATCACACATTCCTTTTACTGCAAGGTTGACATTTGATTGTACTAATAATATGGCAGAATATGACGCTTGCATCATGGGTCTCGAGGAAGCTATTGATCTCAGAATTAAAATTCTAGATGTGTATGGTGATTTGGTAATAAATCATATTAAAAGAGAGTGGGATACTCGTCACCCCGGCTTGATCCCTTACAAAGATTATGCTAGAAGATTGTTACCCTTCTTTAATAAAGTAGAATTCCATCACATCCCCAAAGACGAAAATCAAATGGCAGATGATCTGGAAACTCTGGCTTCTATGTATCAAGTGAATACTTGGAATGATATAACTCAAATTATAGTTTGGCGACTGGATATGCCTGCTCATGTGTTTACAACAGAAGAGGTAGCATATGAGAAACCTTGGTATTATGATATCAAGAATTTTCTCCAGACTCAGGAATACTCGATTGGTGCATCGAATAAAGATAGAAAGACGTTGAGAAGATTGGTTGACAGCTTCTTCCTCAGTGAAAATGTGTTGTACAAGAGAAATTATGACATGGGTTTTGCTCAGATGCGTGGATAGACACGAAGCAAACATGTTGATGCATGAGATTCATGAAGGTTCATTTGGCACTCGTGCCAATGGACATTCGATGGATAAAAAGATACTAAGGACAGGTTACTATTGGCTGACAATGGAATATGATTGTTACATATTTGCAAAGAAGTGCCATAAATGCCAGATTTATGCAGACAAGATTCATGTGCCTCCGACACTTCTCAATGTTGTTTCTTCCCCATGGCCTTTCTCAATGTAGGGTATTGACATGATTGGAATGATAAAACCTAAAGCTTCGAATGGACACCGTTTTATCTAGGTAGCAATTGATTACTTCAACAAATGGGTGGAAGCTCCTTCATATGCTAATGTTACTAAGCAGTTGGTAGTGCGCTTCATTAAGAATAATCTTATATGTCAGTATGGTGTGCCGAGATGAATCATCACCGATAATGGCTCGAATCTGAACAACAAGATGATGACAAAACTTTGTGAAGAATTTAAGATTGTCCATCACAATTCATCTCCGTACAGGCCGAAGATGAATGGGGTTGTTGAAGCTGCTAATAAGAATATCAAGAAGATCATCCAAAAGATGGTTGTTACTTATAAAGATTGACATGAAATGCTCCCTTTTGCTTTCCATGGATATCGGACATCTGTCCGCACTTCAACAAGAGCAACCCCGTTCTCCCTTGTGTATGGAATGGAAGCGGCGCTCCCAATCGAGGTTGAGATTCCCTCTTTGCATGTGATAATGGAAACCAAGTTGTCAGAGGCTGAATGGGTCCATAACAGGTTTGACTAATTGAATTTGATCGAAGAAAAGAGAATGACGACTTAGTGTCATGGGCAATTATATCAAAAGAGAATGAAGAAAGATTTTGATAAGAAGGTCAAATCTCATGAATTCAGAGAAGGCGACCTCGTGCTCAGGAAGATCATGTCTTTTAGCGCTGACTCTAGGGGCAAGTGGACTCCCAATTTTGAAGGCCCGTATTTTGTCAAGAAAGCCTTCTCTGGAGGTGCATTAATTCTTGAAACTATGGATGGCGAGGAGTTCTCACGTCTCATGAATGCTGATGCAATCAAGAAATACTTTTCCTAAAGAAATAAAAGAACAGCTCGCTAAGTTGAAAACTCAAAAGGGCAGATTAGGCAAAAAGGAGCGTCTCGGTAGGCCTAAAACCCGAAAGGAAGGTCTAGGCAAAAATTAGAGACATAAACAGAATAAATTTCCTGCTAAGTTGAAAAGCCGTAACGGCAGCTTAGGAAAAAGTTAGGGACTTTCTTGGCAAGTAACTGCATCAGACAAGACTTGATCATTGAAGCAATAATCTTCTTGGATCCTTACCATACTTCAACGGAAGCTGCTGCTCAGAATTTCAAAGTTGTTAGAGGGAATAATGGTCATTGTATCTCAATGTATCTTTTCCATTATATATTACCATTTTCCGAACTTTGTAATCATCCGTGGAGTCTCTCCATTCGCGAACAACCATTATATCGATAAAATTTGAGCTTTTACCCAATTCTTTATATTTCTTATTTTTACTCAGCTTACAAAGACTCCATTTATTATTGATAATAATTTTCAAAGCAAAAAGATTAAATAACAAAATTATTTTTCAAAAAGAATTTACAACTTACTTTTACTTTAGATTTTATGATTCAAGAGGAAAACAAAAGTGGTGATCCCAGGAATGGACGAACTCCAGTAATTTTGGGAAGTTTTGTTTCCCCCATGAAGGTTTTCTCAGGTCGTTATCGTTGGCATGCGTGTGATTTTTGTATATTGAAGATGATACCAATTGGCGTAAGTTGCACTATTGGGTTTGTGATCCCAGTGTCCCCAGTCAAGTCTTGGTTCATTTTTTTTTTGGGTTTGCATGGTCTGAGGCCTCTATCCCAGATTCCCTAGCGAAGTCTTCCCTCATATGACGAAAGGTATTTTTCCCTTTGTGTGCTGAGATGAAACTATTTGCAAAATGTTTCTCTTTCTGCAGTATTGGCATTATTGTTGGTATTTATTTCCCAGGCAACTAGACCAGGGCAGTATATTTTCTAAGAAGTCTTGAAACAGTTGTCAACCCTTTGGGTTTTCACCCGCCAAGTGTTGGGTTTGATTTAAAATCCCCATGAGTTTGACCTTTTTCTATAATGTTGACTTCTTGATTCCGCAGTAAGGCCATCCCACAGCATGTTTTGTTGGAATAAGTTTGCATTATATGAAGACTCAATCCAAGATTCCCCATTGAAGGCTTCACTATTTGATATAAGTCTTTTCTCCCCGTGCATGCTGAGATTTGACTCATTTACGAAGCATCTCCCTTTCGGCCGTACTTGCATTTTGTTTGATTTCCTGATAATCAGGCAAGGGAAATGTTTTATTTAAGAAGTGTTGAGGCATTTGTCATCTTTTTGGGTTTTCACCCGCCAAGTGCTGGGTTTGATTTAAAATCCCCATAAGATTTATTTCTTGCTGTAATGTTTGACTTTTTAACTCCCCAAGTTGTTATCCCCATGAGGTTTCATACTTTTTCCCCAAAGAAGTTGGTGCAATACTTACTCTCAATATTGAAGAGAGTATCTTGGTTTCCCCTCTTCGATGTGGTGTTGGCCTCCCCGATGAAGTCAGCACGAGGTCCCAAGTTAATATCTCGATGATGAGGATTTATCTCCTCTAGTGAAGTCTGTATGATATTTCCCCAATGAGTCAACTCGACATCCTCAGTTGATGTTTTAACGATATGGTTTCCATCCTCCTTATTTGAAATCAGTATTGCAATCCCTAGTAGAAGTGCGGACCGTTAAAACATTTGTTTTCCCCATTGAAGTCTGTGTGTTATTCCCTGGTGAAGCTTGGAGAAGGATGTTCTATCCATGTATCTGTACTGATTTGTTGCCGTGATTTGTTTACTTCCGGATTATTTTCCTTCCCAGTGAAGTTAAGCCGCGAAATAAGATTTTGTTTCCTCGTTTGGTGCTTATTTTCTTATGGAATTTTCATCTTGGATGTGATTTAGCCGAGTGTTGATTGTGCCCGAGTTGGTTTTGCCTGGTTACTCCCAGTGTTATATGTCTGTTTTGTCAGCATATACATGATAACACTCATACATTCATACATACATCATGCATAGTTAAATTTAGAAAACCATTTCTCATTCACATTCTTTAATATTTTGTTGACATATTACCCTATTTTGCAGAGTTGTGTTGTCCTCTCTTCAATAGAGTGTCGGCCTTAAGCAGAAAGTGAATATTCTTCCAATTTCCCCACTGAGTTACCCCTCGTGGAAGATTTTTGCTTTAGCCTTCCTGTAAAACTCTTTGTCTAGATATATTGTGTTTCCTTATTGATTTTATTTCTCAAAGGATGTATTTAGGTTGATTGTTTCACTCCAGTTAATTTCTGGTTAGAATCTTTGTTTCCCAACAATATTATTACTTTGGATTTCTGCAAGCTTCGAGCATTAGTCTGAGAATGTGCATTTATTTTGGCACGAGAAAACTTTTATCTCCTCACCAGGAATATGTTGGCATTTCCTCAGGAAGCTGCATTTCATTCCCCAGGAAGTCATGATTCATTCCCTAGGAAGTCATATTTCTTTCCCCAGGAAGTCATGATTCATTCCCCAGGAAGTCATATTTCTTTCCCCAGGAAGCCATATTGCTTTCCCCAGAAAGTCATTTTTACAATCCTTCCTATAACAACAAGTGGTAGTCTCTTTATTTGAGACAACTTATATATTACCCTTTCCAGGTGGAACTCCTTGGTTAAAGAATAAGTTGAGACCCGTTCTAGGTGAAATGCCCGAATTTTGGAGAAACTTGTTATTCTTTTTACTACCTTCAGTGGACGTTGGTAGTTGAACGTTAGTTAACGTCGGTGCTATGATATTTCTTTTCTCTCTACCTTCGGTGAAAGTTGGTAGTTCACCATCAGTGAACATTGGTGATTGTTATCTTTTTTCTACCTTCAGTGAATGTTGGTAGTTCATCGTCAGTGAACGTCGGTGTTATGATATTTATTTTTTCTACCTTCAGTGAACGTTGGTAGTTCACCGTCAATGAATGTTGGTGCTATGATATTTCGTTTCTCTCTACCTTCAGTGAAAGTTGGTAGTTCACCATCAGTGAACGTTGGTGATTGTATTCTTTTTGCTGCCTTCAGTGAACATTGGTAGTTCACCGTCAGTGAACGTCAGTGCTATGATATTTCTTTTCTTTCTACCTTCAGTGAAAGTTGGTAGTTCACCATCAGTTAACGTTGGTGATTGTCATCTTTTTGCTACCTTCAGTGAACATTGGTAGTTCACAGTCAGTGAACGTCGGTGCTATGATATTTCTTTTCTCTCTACCTTCAATGAAAGTTAGTAGTTCACCATCAGTGAACGTTGGTGGTTGTTATCTTTTTTCTACCTTCAGTGAACATTGGTAGTTCACTGTCAATGAACGTCGGTACTATGATAATTCTTTTCTCTCTACGTTCAGTGAAATTTGTTAGTTCACCATCAATGAACGTTGGTGATCGTTATCATTTTGCTACCTTCAGTGAACATTGGTAGTTCATCGTAAGTGAACGTCGATATTTGTCTCTCTACCTTCAATGAATGTTGGTAGCTCACCATCAGTGAACGTCAGTGTTGTTATTCTTTTCTCCTTCTACCTCCAGTGAATGTTGGTAGTTTCGCCTTCAGTAAAAGTTGGTGTATCCTTTGATCTTTTACCATCGTATATAAGTTGGTGTAGCCTTTGATCTTTTACCATCCTCTATAAGTTGGTATATCTTTTTGATCTTCTACCTTAGACTATTGAGTTTGGTAGTTCACAAATGGTTGTCAATCGCTTTTATCCTAGACTATCTCCTTTTTAGATGAGATGATGCTACCTTATCTCTTCTTTGGGTGTTACACCAATAGAGTCGGGTCTTTTTGATTCACCAGTGATTTATTTTCCTGGTCGGGTTTCTCTTTTGATCCTTATTTCCTTTGCTACATCCCCAATGGTGTTTTGTGTCCCTTTGAATTTGTTCATATCCATTCATACTCATAAGCATTGCATGGCATCTTAGGACAAAAAATAGGGTTTGTTTTTATATTTAAGTATCTTCGATCACGTCGACACAAAGAGTTTTAACCTTTGTATCTCCGGATATAAGAAACGTAAATAAGGGCGGTTGTTGTACCCCAATTGTTTCCCCTAATATCCATTCATCATATCATATTGATTCTATCACAACAAGATCATATTAGGGCTTTTTCCCTATCTTTAGCCTTGCTCTTTGAGGAATCACCAAGCACCTTGACTTGTTTTTCTTTTGTGATCATGCATATTTTGTTTTGACTTTCCTTTTAATTAATAAAATTCAATGTTGGTTTGTTTTACTTGTTAATAATGTAGGTAAAGGCAATGTGGCTTAGCAAGTTGATCCATGGGTTCATGAGTTTATTTCCATGCCCTAGTCAATAAAGCTTGAGAAACTCAAACCTCACCATTGAAGTTGTTTTTGAATAAATGGCATGGCAAGGTTTATTTTGGTTCACCATATTTCAAAGTTATCAAGATTCATTCAAAAGTACAAGGGGTTGATTGAAGAAGTTGTCATGGTTGGACAAGGCCGTGTCCCCATTGGTCACAAGTGCATATTTATCTCAATTCTCAAGATATGGAAGTTGTTTTGGTTGATATGAGTTCTCATTATCATCTTCAACAACTTCTATCTATAAAGCAAAAGTGTTGGTACAAGAAGGTTGTTTAAAATTGTCAAAGTTCCTCAAAGCATTTTCTTGATTTAGGAGCTAGGGTTTTGAACTTTAAAGAAGTATATCTTGCTCATCTTTTGGTATTTTTGAGTGATTCCAAAAACATCCTTCTCTTCAAAGGGTTATTAAAAATAACTTCAAAAGTTTCAAGGAGTTTTCATGTGGAAGAAACTTGATGATGAAGAAATATTACAAGTCCTCCAGATGAACCCCCAACTTCCTATGTGTAACCTCAAATTATCATAAATTGGTCAATTTTTATCACCTTGAGCCCACTTTTTTCCACAATTATCTTGAGGATGTGAACTTTATTCCTTCTTTTATATGCAAAGTGAGAAAATGGTTGGAAGATTCCCTAAGGATACAAAAGATTATAGGTTATTTCATGATTTTTTGCCAACTTCAAAAATTCATAACTCTCTCAATTTTTGGAGATTTTGAATGATTCAAGTTTCAAAATGTCATTCAAGTGGTCTATTTCATGCCATCTTTTTTGGTCAAGAGCAAATTCCAAGATGAAGGCCATGTTTGGATGCAAAACATTATAGGTCACTTTTGAAGAAAAACTTGAAATATTTCTAAGTATGGAAAGTCAACCTCTTTTTCCCAACTTTGACTCATTGCAACTTTCAGCTCAAACATCCATTTGATTATATTCTTTTTCCATTTCAAATATTGTAATCTTTTCTTTCTAAAGCATTAAGAATCATGCCTTAAGACCTCTCGAGCTGAGAATGTCATTGTTTCAAAAGTGGTAACTTGGAATTGAAGTTTCATCGCAAGTCATAATTTGAATTTCATGTTACAACTTCTAACCCTAAAATTGTTACACGTTTTGGGCCTAAACATGATTAGCCTACTTTCCCAAGTGGATTAGTGCATTAAAATGCTCATTTTGGATGAGTTTTGACAAAAGAGAAGTCACACTTTTTCATGATGCAGACCCATACGAATTCCCTCCAAATTGCATCATTCACCCATTCGTTTAATCCCATTTGCATCTTCTATAAATACATGAGCTATCCAATTCGTTTTATCAACCTTGAACAACCAAAATCACCCTGCCAAACTCGCTCCATAGCTCACTTTTCTGCAACTTTGTAATCATTGTTCAAGCCTTTTTCAATCCTTTTTCTATCAATTCACCTTCCTTGATCTTCCCTGAAGCTAACAGAAGAAGAATTGAGCCTTGAAACCTTCTGAATTGATCTGACCAAGTCAATTTACAGAGCTCTGCAACTGAACTTCAATAGGTAGATTTCTCCATCAATTCTTTCAAACTTTGATATCATTGTGAAGCTCTCATTGTCCTGGTTCTAGTCGCAAAACTTTCTTTTAACTGGAAACACATTTTGGCCATGAATTTTCAAATTCCTTTTCAAAACTTTCCTTCCAAATTGCTTGAGCTACAATTTATATAAATTTTTCGCGAAGGTGTGGTTGTCTTCGTCTTGACGAGACGAAGCGAATGGTACCAGTCTCGTGCTCTAATTTTACAGTTTGAGCAAGCTCGATTTAAGACTGGATGGAGGTTGAAGATGACCAACGTGTCATCCTTCAACCAATAAAACAACGCCATTTGGAATTTTTGAATATATGATTTAATTAATGATCATGTGTGTTATTCACTAATGACCATTATATGCACAACACGTCTGATCCATTGGATTAGTTTACTAACGCGTTTTGACTCTCATCCATTGGTCCATATTTTTTTTACTTTATTTTATTTTCAGATTTTTATATTTAAATTGTTTTAAACTTCAAAAAATCATAGAAAATTCATTTTAAGTCCAAAAAATTATGAAAAATATATTTGATTTTTCTCTTTCGGATTTATTTTTTTTTTTTACAATTTTATTTTGTGTTTTGATATTTTTTATAAATTTTCACTTTATTTGAATTGTTTTAAATGTTTAAAATTACTTTTATGTATTTTTAAATTCTAAAAATATATGGAATAATCCAATGATATTGTGACAAATATTGGTGACCTCATTTATTTTTTATTTCTGACTTTGTTATTTTTTTTTATCTTTTTTGGTTTATTTTACTCATTTATTTTAATTTTAAAAATAGTTTCTGACTTTAAAAAATTACCAAAAATTTTATAAAAAGATTTGAGTTTATTTCTGATTTTTCTATGGTCTTACTTAATCTTTCTTGATTAATTTGAACATAGTTGATATTTTTCTCTCTTATTTCTATTTTAACACATTTTAAAACCCCTTTTAATGCATATATTAAATATAATATTATTTTGTATTATTTTCTGGCTAATCTTGGGTTGAATTTTTTATCATGAACTTTATTAACATCATTGGATCCATGGTGTTGAGTCTAACTCCATAAAAATGGATGAATGATTTTATTAATAGTTTGATTAAATTTTAATTCAAATGTGGTTTGTATATTCTTTCCCACCCCTCTTCATTTTATCCCTTTCTTATTGCACTAAGTCTTATTGAAGCATGATCTCTATATCATGTCTCAAAATAAATGGTACATAAATTTCTATTGACCGGCCTCAAAATAGGTGCGACTTCTTTATAAGTCCACTTACGATTGCTTAACATAGTGCTAAAGTTTTCCCCAATTCGAGAAAATGATCATTCGTGGCCCAAACTTATGATTGCAAGCCCAAGATGTTAATTTGAAACTTTTGATCCAATAACCTTAAGATTCATTGTGTAGTTGCTTTGGTTCTACTAATATTCTGATGGATCTTCATTAATTTTGGTCAACGCGGATCACTTAAACATCATTGATCATTATATGTTACATTGAGGATTCTTAAATGGATGATATACTTTACATAAAGCAAATGCAATTCATTATGTAGAGGCTTTGGTTCTACCAATCCCCTAATGAGTTCCAAATGCAAGTTTCAAGATGGGCATCCAACTAACCACTAATTATTAATAATTGACTTTATTTTGTGTTTTTATTTTATGCTCTTTTATTTTGTGCACCATTTACTTTAGCATTTATATTTCATGCTATTTCTCATCTTTGCTCACTTGAGCATTTGCTTTCTTGTCATTTTTATTTTGCTCACTTGAGCTTTTTTTTTAAGACACTTAATAATCAACATGAACCATAAAAAAACTTGAATGATACTTGGACTATTTGGTTACTGTCCTTGGCATTATGGAGTATTGGACTTCTTGGACTTAAGCTTAGAAACCTTGGTCTATGTTGGAGACCTTGTGACCTTAATTGATATTTTGTCTGGAGTTCTTGAGGTTTACCTCAAGACATTGGGTTGTTTGTTTATTTTATGTGCAGGTTATTGTGATTACATACTTTGTTTATAATTTGGATTTCACCCGTATACAGCCGTTACTCTTCCCAATTTTTATGAGGACTTAAGACACTTGAAGTTTAGTTCTCTCACGAGGTCTAGTATCTTTGCTTGCTTGGTTTCAATCCAAAGAATGGGAATTCTATCTTGACTCATAATGTCAAGTATTGGCTTCTTTTTGGTTAGATGGTTCTTATCCCTATCTTTTACCTTATGCTTTAGGATAGTCTCTTCTTCTCCTCCCATCTTCTTTAATTTCAAAAATATTCTTCCTCCTTTTGAAAACTCTTATGCCCATGCCCATGCCCACGACCACAAGCTGATGATTCATTGTTTTCAAGACAGCTTAAGTGGGGCATCTCTGGACTGGTATATGTAGTTGGAATGGGTCCATATTCGAACGTGGGAAGATCTTGCTAATGCTTTCTTGAAGCATTACAAATATAACTTGGACATGGCGCCTACTTGCACGGAACTCTAGAACTTGTCTCAGAAGAAAGAAGAGTTCTTTAAAGAATACGCTCAGAGGTGGAGGGAGATGGCATCCCGTGTTCAACAACCACTGTTGGAGAAGGAGCTAGTAGACATGTTCATGGGAACCTTGCAAGGGGTATACTATGAAAAGATGGTAGGAAGAATCTCTTCAAGATTCTCAAATCTAGTGACTAACAGGAAAAGGATTGAAGCTGGAATAAAGAGTGGAAAGATATCGGGGGACTATCAAATACCCCTTATAATGCAAAAATACATACTCCTAAATTCACTAAAAGAAAGGAGGGAGAAATTAATGTTGTCGTCTCATAAACAAGGGCACAACAACCGTTAATGATCCCACAAGAACAACAGCAAAGCAGATTTGAAAGGCCACAAAGAAATTTTGATCAACTCCCTATGCCACCCAACCAATTATTACAACAATTGGTCAAGGCATCCCTGGTAGAACTAAAACCTCCAGCTCCTCCAGTCGGGCCACTCCTGCGAAAATACAATACCAACGCCAGATGCGAGTATCACGCTAATTCCCCTGGGCACACCATAAAAAAATGTTGGGCTTTCAAACATAAAGTTCAAGATTTGTTGGAATCTCAAGATATCACTTTTGATAAACCTAACATCAAGTCAAACCCCATGACTCCGCATGGAGGACCAACAATAAATGCGATTGAAGTAGTCACTGACTTTGGGGCAACCAGACAAGGAAAGGCCCCGATAAATTTTTGAAAAAGTATCTATTAGAGTGTGGGTTCCTGTTGGAACATAATGAAGCCTTCGAGAGAACATTACAAAAGATGGTGGACAAGGGGATAGTCCAATTCAAACCATACCCTGAAGAAGAATATGTAGCCGCAATCGAAGGAAAGAAGCCGTTGGTAATACCTTGCCAAGTTCGAAACCTTAACAAAAATAATCATGTGATCCCGTGGGGATAATCGGCAGAAACCCCATGGGTAGTACCGAAGAAAAATTTACAAATATCAGCAGTTCTGAAGGCCATAATGGTAATTAAGGGGCCATCACCTACCCCTTATAAAAGTGATAAAGCAGTACCATGGAGTTATTGTAGCGGTAGAAATGTTGAACTAAGCCATTGAATTGGCTTGAATCGCGCAGATTAAATAAAAAATCACCACCGCGCTTTATTATTTCTAGAGGAATGGGAAAAGAGAGAATAACCCAAAAGATAGGGGGAGAGAATCTAAGTTCGGGGTTTTGTTATGCAAAGGGAATGTATTAGCACCCTAAACATCTAAGGTACTCCGCATGAACCTCTTTGAAAATCTGTGTATTTTGGCTATAAATGTTTTATATAAAAATAGATGGTGGAGATAGGAAAATAAATATTTTTTACAATTTTTACACCCGCCGCGGTTGCGAACCTTTAGTGCCTATGTACGTCCTTCCGTGCAATAGGGGATCAGGGTACTCGTAGTTCACCTTTAAAAATTTTAAAAAATAAGTGTTTTGGTTAATTTTAAGAGACGAGACATCATCGTCTTATCCGAGTGGAAGAACATACTTACTACCCACGATTATGAGAAAGGAGAATTTGCATAATCTAAAAGTGGAGGATATGGCTTGGATTTTAAAATCAACAAATCCTCGCTCAACACCCAAGTGGAAAATATATCTTTTCACTACATATCATAGAAGTATAGTAGCTCGCATCACTACAAGGATTGACAAGAGTCTAATCTTTTGAGAAAAAATTTAAGGTAAAAAAGCAAAAGTGGCAAAAATACTTTGAATGAGATTGATTGATTTTTGGTTTTCTCATAAAAATGTCAAGGTATTATTAAGTTGATTAAAGTTTGATTAAGAAAATATTTTTGAAAGTGCGTGCACCTAAGTCCAAGTTTATTATGAAAGTAATTCAAGTTTATAAAACAATAATAGTTTTGAAAATGAGGGTGTGATACGGTGGCATAATCGACTGTTAATACTGGTTTTACGTTTGTATTCGAAAATGTTGCGGTAAGCAAGAGTCGCCACCAACTTTTCTTTTATCCAACAAAGGAAAGGGTAAAAAGAATAGAAAAAGAACTTTCGAGAGTTTTCTGGGTAAGGGGGGTAGATTATGGAAAGGGAAGGTGTTAGAACCCTTTCCATCCATAGTTTTCTATGGGCTCTTAAATGCTTAGCTCATGTTTTAAAAATTGCTTGTGCTTTGTGTGTTTTGAAAATTGTTTTGAAAATGCCTTAGTGCGGAGATTCACTTTGTGATAAGTCTTGTATAAGTCCTCAAGAGTGTTGAAAAGGTGAATGTTTTTGAAAGTATTTTGAAATTTTTTTTATGTAGGTGCAAAAAGTGGTTTTGAGCAAGCATCTAAGAACTTATCTACTTATACTCAAAAAGGTCATTCTTTTCTCCCTATCCTTTAGACAGTGCTATCCTACTATTAGTGAGTAGGTAGCCCTATCGTTGGATGTGTGAGGGACAAACGCGGGTCATCGTTATGGTCATAGAAGGCAACATATAGGGATACCTTAGCAGTTCGAAGGGACTGTCATCATATATTCGTAGGCAACATCGAGGGACAATATCATTTCTCGTAGGCAACTCGAGGGACATTGAGGGACTATGATCTTTATGATGATTCTAACCGAGGGTATTTGCTAAGGGTATCCCTATGTTCGAGGGACATGACCATTGTTTTTCCGACTGCACTAAGTGAGGTTACCCTAGAGGTGCGAGTGTGCAAATGATTCAGTTCAGTTATTTATCTTGAAATTAGGGTTTTTTATCGTTCATTTTTATCTTTCCATACAATCCTATTAATCTAAGCATTGCATAAAATATAGTAGCTGAAGATAAAGGCAGAAATGTAAACCTAGACTATTACAGAGCTTTTGGGCAGTTACATAATAGTGAAGAGTGCGAAAAAGAAATCCTAAAACTATTACATCCCAGAAGCAATTACATGACAATGATAAAAAAATGCGGGAAAAATAAAGCTACACTATTACAGTTGAACGCGCTCTATACACTTTATCTAGGAAAATAAAAATAAGATGAAAATAGCAAAGAAAATGTTTTGGTGATTTTTATGAAAAAAATGATTTATGATAATTAATTAAATAAACCTAAAAAACCTAATTAATTTTAATTAATAAAAAATGTTAATTTTAAAAAATATTAATTAAAATACGTAAAACCTAATTAATTTTAATTAATAATAAAAAAAGATTAATTTTGAAAAAAGATCAATTAAAATACCTAAAACCTAATTAATTTTAATTAATAATAAAAAAAAGGTTAAATTTGAAAAAAAATGTTAAAAAACCTAAAATTAATTAACCTAAAAATTAAATTATGTTTTTTTTTGTAAAAAAAAGGTTTGTGAAAAAAGTTTTGTGGTTAAGTGAATTTAGGGTTGGAAAAGACAAATTAGTTAGAAACCAAAATCAAACAATGAAAATACCGGTGTGGATGTTGAACCTAAAATTAAATTAAAACATAAAATTAAATTAAAAAACTTAAAATTAATTATTCGAGTTTATTAGGAAAAATCAAAGGTTTGTGAAAAATATTAGATTTTATGAAAAAGGTTTTAAACAGAAAGAAGGAAAATACGTAAAATTGGTAAAAAGATAAATTGAATGAAAGAAAACCAAAACCAATAGGGGCGGGTGTCGAACCCACGCCCTTAACCTCCTCAGGATGTTTTCTTTACCATGTATTGGTTGTTGTTATGATTCGGCCTCAGTGTTTTGTAATAACCCTGCAAGGGACCATGTCTAAATCTGCAGCGTTGAATCTCATGAACACATTAAATAAATTAATATATCATGAAATACAAAGAAAGCAAATATATGAAATTTTGTAATGTTAAAAATGATATGGTATGTATGAATGCTTCTACACCCTTTTGATCATGGAGATCATACCAGTCTTACCCTTACTGGAGAATGAGATGGCTTGTTTGTAGTGAGATGGGGGTTTGTAACAAGGATTTCAAGATTTCTAGGGTTCTTGAAAGAATTTGATATTTTGACAAGGT